>CM061539.1:40226250-41464375 GCA_030864215.1 Capsicum pubescens | reverse complement strand
TTTAAAAATGCAACCAACCAAATAACAACTCAAATAATAGAAATTCAAGCAATTGAATACTATCATTTAGGCCATACTAAAGAAATTCTAGATACTTCTCATAACATCACCACTATCAATGCTAAATGGAACACTCCCCCGGAAGGTTATTATAAGCTTAATATTAATGGAGCATACGATCATTCAAATAATTATAGAGGTGGAGGAGGAGTTATCAGAAATCACGATGGCCAATGGATAGTCAAAACTGCTTTCTCACATATGGCCAAATCGGCTTTTCACACGAAAACTTTAGCAATGTATCATGGGTTGTATTTGGCTCTTGAAAAGAATTTAACCGCTATTATAGTGGAAACGGACTCACATGTACTTATTCAAATAGTAATCTCTAAGACTGAAGTTCTCTCACCTATGATTTCTGATTGCAGATCCATCATTAAGTTGTTGACCGAACCTGAAATCTGTCATATCTACCGGAAGCCAATTGTTGTGGCGGACAAGCTCGCAACTTTTGGAAAGCGTCATTTACAGCGCATGGAAAATAACTCTATGTCTTTTAATTCCCCCACCCCCACCCACTACCCCACTTTTTATTTTACAAGAACTTCATGAAGACTTTTAAAGTTTGGGAACTACTCGAATAGTCCCGTCTCTGTAATAAACTTTTTGTTTGCTCAAATAAATTATCTCATAAGCAAAAAAAAAAGTAAATTTAAGGACATGACTTATTGTTTGAAAGTCTTTTGGAATAAGTCTTACCTCTAAGGCAAAAGTTATAGAACATCTCATAAATTAGACACAATGGGGTAGTGTCAAGTCTTGCTCGTGGGGTATAACTTGTTATTTGAAAATCCTTGAGTTAAGTCTTGTAGGCTAAGTCTTTCCTCTAAGGCAAGAATTATAGAACATCTTATAAATCAAGACACGATGTGGTAGTGTCAACTCTTGTCCATTGGACATAACTTCTTTTTTGAAAGTCCTTGGACTAAGTCATGCCTCTAAGACAAGAGTTATAGAATATCTCGTAAATCAAGACATAATGTAAGGGTAGTGTCAACTCTTATCCGTGGGACATAGCTTGTTATTTGAAAGTCCTTGATTTATAAAATATCTCATAAATCAAGACACAATGTGGTAGTTTCAACTCTTTTATGTTGGGCGTAACTTGTTATTTTAAAGTCGTTGGGCCGAGTCTTACCTTTAAGGTGAGAGTTATAAAGTATCTCATAAATCAAAACATAATGTGATAGTCTCAACTTTTATCGATGGGGCGTAACTTGTTGTTTGAAAGTCATTGGGTTAAGTCTTACCTCTAAGACAAGAGTTATAGAACATCTCATAAATTAAAACACGATGTGATAGTGTCAACTCTTGCCCATAGGGTGTAACTTATTGCTTGAAAGCCCTAGTCTAAGTCTTGTCTCTAAGGGAAGAGATATATAGCATTTCATAAATCAATATAGGCAACAGTTACAGAGCATTTCATATGTAAAAAACACAATTTAGTAGTGTTGACTCTTGCCCAAGGTACGTAACTTGTTGTTTGAAAATTCTTGAAATAAGTCGTGCCTCTAAGGCAAAAGTTATAGAAATTCTCATAAATCAAGACATAACATGGTAGTTTCAACTTTTTCCCCTGGGGCATAACTTGTTTTTTGAAAATCCTTGAGCTAAATCTTGCCTCTAAGATAAGAGTTGTAGAACTTATCATAAATCAAAACACAATGTGATAGTGTCAACTTTTGCTCATAGAACGTAACTTGTTGATTGAAAGTCCTAAATTTTGTCTCTAAGGCAAGATTTATAGAACATATCATAAATCAAGATACAATATGGTAATGTCAAGTCTTGCCCATAGGGCGTAACTTGTTATTTGGAAGGAATCGAAGAAAACAAAAGAAAAAGAAAAAATAATAAAAATTACAAAAAAAATAAAGAAAGATATTTAAAAATAAAAATCAAAGAAAATAAAAAAAGAAAAGAAACAAAAGAAAAATACAGAAGTTGAAAGGATAAAAGAAAAAAAAAGGCTTAGAAAAAAGAAAAAAATAGATTAAACAAAAATAGAGGTTGAGAAAAATTGAAAAGAAAAAAAAAAAGAGAACAGAAAAATTTAAAGAAAAAAGAGAAAAAAAATAAAAATTAGAAGTTGAGAGGAGAAAAAAAAAGTAAGAATTTAAAAAAGCAAACAAAAAAATAGAGGAAAAAAATAAAAATTAAAGTAAAATGAAAAGAGATAAAAATTGAGAGGAGAAAAGGAAAAAAGAGTAACTATTGGGAAAAAATAAAAAATAAAAAGTAAAATAAAAAGAGAACAAAGAAAGAAGTTGAAAGATAAAGAGGAGCAAATCGATAATTATTCTACATCTATAATCTATAATTTATATCTATATCTATAATTTATATCTATAATATATATCTATATCTATATCTATAATCTATATTTATAATCTATATGTATATTTTTGTCTTTCATTAAAAGTCTTTCTTTTAGACAAAATCATCTTTTCACTATTTTTTTGAATATTTAAGATTTGAAAATTAATTAAAATTAATTAAATATAATTAAATAAAATCTTTCCATAATAAGAAACTAGCCTAAACTAAATCAAACTCTTAACTAATACACTTTTGTCATATTTCTTCCTCCCCAAACTAAGCCTAATCCAACCGAAAAACTCTACTAAATTCACTATCCCACTGTCCAACCACCATATTTCTACTAACACACAAAACTCAAATACTAATTAATCCTAAACTCTATTATCCCTTCCTCACGTCACCTACACTTTTCAATACTAATACTATAAAATCATTAATCCCACTCACGTTTTCTAGCAAACGTACCACTACTACCAAATTACTCCCTCACGTAAAAATTTCAAAACAGCCACCAAATTACCCCCTCAAGCTACCCACTACAAAACAACCATCAAACAACTCCCTCACATCCTATTTTGAGGGGTTTTCATGGTTTCAAGTTGTCACCTTTAGATGCTAGTTAGTGATGATCCATCAAGCACTTGGACCTTCTGATGGTAAAATATATATGTGCTTACAATAAAATATATGTTTATGTTTACTTGATTATATTAAAGTATGAAGGATCTTTGAAAAGTGATTTGAATTTTTTACAGTTCATTAAAAATCTCCGCAATAGATAAAATCATTTAATTTTAAATAATCAAACGTTACACATGTGGTTACACTAGTATCTCTCTCTATATATAATATATATATATATATATATATATATATAATATTAAAAGTGTGAAACCCCTTAGAAAAGTAATTTAAACTTTTTGTCCTTCATTAAAAGACTCACCTTTAGACAAAACTGCCTTTTCACTATTTTCTTCAATTTATTATTTAATTATTTTTATTATATTAACTAGACTCCAAAAATATATGGGACTCCTAAAATATATGGAAGAAGAATCAATTAATATTTTCCTTTGTACTGGTCAATTAGAAAAATACTCTAGAACTCTATTAAGGAAATACAAATGCACATTACAAATTCGGAAAACTTTAGTTAGTTTTTGACCATTAACTCTTATTTTTTTTGGTAATGCTGAAGTTTGAATTAGTGAATGGGATATTGGTGCAGCGAAATGATTTACGGTTGTATCGTATAACATATTGGGAGATAGGAATGTTTCCAATCACGGAGATCTATATAGAAATGGTTCCCCAAATTACTTAGATTGGAGCCACCGTAGAAGAGTTATTTGTGAAGATATAATTTGCCTACAAGTAATTAACAGTTGCCCTTTTTGGTTACCAGTACATTTATATATACGACTATGCTTTGGAGATGAAGCTAATTGAAGAATTTTATTAATGTGATATGAATAGGAAGTGGACAAGTAATATGATCTACTAAACATTTTGGAGAAAGCTTGATATCTTGGTTCCTATAAGGTCTATAACCGTCATGGCGGCCTCTCATGATCACTATTGTATTGTTTTGTTGTAGTTACAGGTAATAGATGAATGTTGGTTGACTTTGAAGGATTATATAAATGTTAGGTTTAATTATATTATTTTGATATCTTTATTATCGTATTATTTTATTTTAATTTACAGGTGGTAGATGAACGTTGGTCAGCTTTGAGAATTTTTTTTAGGTAAAGATTATGTTTAATCGTATTGTCTTAATATCTCTATTAGTGTATTATTTTGTGGTAGTTTACAGATCGTAGATGAATATCGATCGGCTTTGAGGAATTTTTGTGTGTAAAGTTTAAATTTAATTGTATTATTTTGATATCTCTTTTATCGTATTGTTTTATTGTAGTTTCCAGGTGATAGATAAATGTCGGTCGACTTTGAAGAATTTTTTTAGGTAAAGGTTAAGTTTAATTGTATTTCTTTGATATCTCTGATTTGAGAAATTTTTTTGTGTAAAGATTAGGTATAGTTATATTATTTTGATATCTCTATTATCGTATTATTTTGTTATAGTTAACAGGTGGTAGATGAGTGTCAGACGCTTTGAGAAATTTTTTTGTGTAAAAGTTAGATTTAATTGTATCGTTTGATGTCTCTATTATCGTATTATTTTATTGCAGTTTACAGGTGGTAGATTAATGTCGATCGGCTTTGAGAATTTTTTTCGATAAAAGTTAGGTTTAATTAAATAAATTATCCATTTTTACATATTCAAAAGATGTTGAATTTAATAATTGTATTCATCTTTATTATTTAAATAAATATTTTTTAGTGTAACATTTGAACTCATTAAAGTGAGGTACACGCGCAAGGCACGTACACCTAAACTAGTATATATTAAAAGTGTGAAGGGTCTTAGAAATGTTGTTTCAACTTTTTGCCCTTCATTAAAAGTCTTTGCTTTAGACAAAATCGTCTTTTCACTATTTTTTCCTAATATTTAAAAGTTAAAAATTAATTATATATATTTATTGTAAAACTTTTCCTTATTAGAATTCATCATAATTTCACTATTTTTTTCTAATTTAAGAGTTGAAAATTAATTAAATATATATTTATGGTAAACCTTTCCTTATTAGAAGTCATCAAAATTAATGACAACTAATATTTTTTTCATTAGTTTAAGAATTCTAAATCAACTAAATTTGATTCAAATAAGATTTGAAAAATCTAGGAATAAATATAAAATATTTAGAATAAGAAAAATTTAAGAAGTACCAGTAATCAATGCTTTTGTAAAGGTTTGACTTTAAAAATAAGGAAAGATTTTAAATATAAAAAAAAAAATCGTAACACAAATATGGTTCAAAGTGTGAAAAGATTTTTTGAAGAGTGATTTGAACTTTTACACTTTATTAAAAATCTCCGCAATAGACAAAATTATTTAATTTTAAATAATCAAACGTTACACGTGGAAGACACGTGCGGTTAAATTATAGGCAAAATGACCTTCTAGACCCCTGTACTATGTCGGTTTTGTAAGTTGGACACTTCTACTTACATGTTTGTCATCTGGACTCTTGAACCCACTAAAAAGTAATATTTTAAATCCTTTTATGGTGAGTGTAACACACTCCCCCCCACGTCAGCTGCCACGCCTGACACGCCTGCCACGTCATTTAAAAAAAAGTATTACATTAAATTCCAAGTCATTTTTATAATGCTACATAATAAATTAAATATTAAAATTAATTTAATTAAATAATAAAAAATTATAAATTGTAGAAAAATTTGAATAATCATGTTTTTTATTTTTGCTCACAAATTAAACATCAAATCCATTTCAAATAATTAAAATTCTTCTCCAACTAATTTAAATTTTTAACTATAAATTCATATATACAAACATAATAAATTTTTTATTTTTATATTTGAATATTTTTAACAAATTCACAAAAAGTTTAATTTTTTTCAAGCGAAATTCACTATTTTTTTTCAATATTCACTATTACTCACTTTCAATTTAAATTTAAATTTAAATTTTAATCCCAAAAAAATAAAAAGATTTCAAATTTAAATTTTAATTAAAAAAGGAATTGAATTGAGAGGGAAAATTAAGATAAAAAATAAAAAGTGAACATGTGTGGGAGAGGGAGGGGGTTGGAAGAGTGCTGGGGTGGGGTGTGGGGGTTAGAAGGGGCTGGGGTGGGGACGGGGCTGGGAGGGGTGTAGGGGCTGAGGGTGGGGTGGGAAGGGGCTGGACGGGAATGGTGAGGTGTGGGGGGTGGGGACGGGGCTGGGGTGGAGGGGCTGGAGGTGGGGTGAGATGGGGTTGAGTAGGGTGTGGGGGTGGGGATCGGCTGAGGTGGGGGTGGGAAAGGGTTGGACGGGTGTTGGGGTGGGGTGAGGGGGCTGGGGGTGGGGTGGGATGGGGCTGGGTGGGGGGTGGGGGTGGGGACAGGCTGGGGTGGGAAAAAAATAATTTTTTTAATTTTTAAAAATATTTTTAAAATTATTTTTAAAATTTTAAAAATATTTTTAAATTATTTTTAATTTTTTAAAAAATATTTTTAAATTATTTTAAAAATATTTTTAAATTAAAAAAAATGGAGGAAAAAAGGCCCTTTTTTTAATTTTTAAAAATATTTTAAAATTATTTTTAAATTTTTAAAAATACTTTTAAATTTAAAAAGATGAAGGGAAAAAAAGGACCCTTTTTAATATTTTTTTAAAATTTTAATATTATTTTTTTAAAATTATTTTAATATAAAATTGGCCAAAAATTGACCTCCACTCGCACCCCCTGGCGAGTGGCTACACTCTCTTTGTCCTAGTCACCATTTCAATGTCATATAGTCAAGGTCAACGGTCAAAGGGTGCAAAATATTACTTTTTGATGGGTTCAAGGGTCCAGATGACAAACATGTAAGTAAAAGTGTTCAACTTACAAAAACGACATAGTACAAGAGTCCAGAAGATCATTTTGCCTAAACAATATATAAAATAGAAGGGAGACTAGTTTTGTAAAATTATTATTTTAAGGGACGAAAAAAACAAAATCATTCATTACGAGGGCTATTTATGTAGTTTATCCCTCAAGAATGATCACTTATTTTGAACACTCGTATACACCGACAAAGATTAATTCATGGGAAAAGGATCAAAAATACTCATCTACTTTCATAAATTGGTTAAGTTTTCCCTTAATTAAACTATGAGGTCAATTATGCCCTTGTCGTTATCAAAGTATGTAAATATACTCCTCTTTTTAATTGTTTTTTATGTAGGCTAACAAGTGCGTGAGGTAGACACCACGTGGCATGCTAACTCAGTGCCAAATATTTATATTTTGTCATTTAATTTTTCTTTTCTTCTTTACTGTTCAGATCTGTCTTTTCTTCCATAGGCATCCATTTTTTCGGCTAACAACTAACACAATTCTATCAGTTTTCTCCTTCGGTGGGACTCCCTGTTCAACGACGCTAACTCCGATGAGAAGCCAACTACAACGCCGAACAACAACTACCAACCCACCAGAACGAAGCCACAACCAAAATCACAAATTCGCGAAGCTGGAGCAGTCCACGCGCTACACGAGTCAGATCTTACCGGAATAATTTTCCTCCAGTCACTGTTCATCTTCTCCGACGAACATCATGGTGTTCTCCATCTATGGATATGTTTAACCATTGTTGTTTGTTTTCCTATTACGTCACAAACAAACTCAACTGTCCTTACACTAAAACAGGCCCTTCTTCCTTTTTTCAATTTTTCTACTCCTGAAACTGCTGAAACTCCAATCTTTACAACTTTACAAAATTAAGATTTTGCCACGAAAATAGAGAAAAGCAGTGATGGATTTGTAATGGCTGATCAAACTGATTTAAAGAGTTTAGATTAATAACTGGAAAGGCATCTTATTAGAGCAAGAACTATGGAGAAAAACAAGAATAACACAGACTATGCAGGCAAAATGCAATGTGAAACATGGTATAGAAAACTGAGAAAAGATCGGAACAGTAAATATAGTACTTATATATCCGCCCATCACTGTGTCTTGCCCGTCCCTCAATATCATATAATTCTCTCGCGCAAAATCAAAATCCTGCATCCGTATGCCCAAAATGGCAGGTAATATTAAAGTACCCTACTGATTCTTGTAATGGTTTGAAACTGCTTGTGCTTGAGTTGATCATCTGTTTTTCTGTCTACACATGTACCCTGAATTTTGTCGATCTTGATAAATAGGAAACAGAGAGTTAGTCTAATTTAGTAAATGTATGGTTCAATAATAGTTTAGTTTCTGCACAAGTGGAGATCCAACAGACGACATCGACATGGTGTATTACCGCTAGTAGAATGAATAATTGTGAAGCAGAAAAGAAAAATTAAATGAAAAAATATAAATATTTGGCACTGAGTTGGCATGCCACGTGGCGTCCACCTCACACACTTGTTTTCCACAAAAGAGGGATATATTTGCATACTTTGATAACAGCAGGGGCATAATTGACCTCATAGTTTAACTAAGGACAAACTTAGCCAATTTATGAAAGTAGAGAAATATTTTTTATCATGTTCCCTTAATTCATATTTGATGCGTCATATCTTGAAAATGATTTTTATTTGATTACCCATCAGGTGATGTTGATGAAGCAGTTTATGTTGGCCGATAGTCATTTAATTGGTAATTATGTCGGCCGAATGACCAGTTTAGGGAGTAATGATAAGTGTACTATTTTTTGCATTAGAAGTTGTAAATCGATGGATATTTTGTCTAATTTTACCTTCATTCTATAGGTAGATAGATTTCCCTTCATTGTAAGGCATCTTATAAGGAACTTCTCTCTTTTTTTTCCTACACAGTATGTTAATGCCATTTGAATCTAGAGCAAGCTGTTCATGGGCAATTCCAGCTATTTGAGAATACAGTTGGTTTGCGAGCCTTTGTCATGGATGAGTGGCAGACAAGGGCTGGATTCGACAATACAGTGTTTCCACTGTTGCTAATTCTTTCGATGAAGTTCACTGTTGTAAATTCTTCATTAAGTTGAGCTGTTCTCTGTAACATATTCCAAATGAATTTCTGGATTGAGACTTCCAGGTTTGACAACGTAATCTGCTCTCTTTGCAAGTTGCACCCCTAAAGAAAGAGTATAAATTTGGGAGTGGAAATTAAGATAACTTTTCAAAAGAAGTTATAACATCCTAACCATCGTCAAGAAATCCAGCAGATAAATAAGATATTGCTAACTTGATGAGAAATCCCATAGTGACAAATAATGACATATTTTAAGTTTCATGTTGTACCCGCCGGAAATAACACATTATAACAACCATCAATGTGAAAGAAGGTACTAGGCCACTCTATTTTTCCAGGAAAAGAATAAGAGGACAGACTAGTACTAATAGCTTCAATTAAATTGATACAAGTTGCAGAGTACCATATCTATAGAACATATGAATCCTTGATCTGGACATTTCGACCTGTGTATTCACAGTACTTGAAGTGTTATGATTCTCCCCAATCCTTCTAATCTGCTCTTTCTCCATTATCGTCCTGAGGAAGCAAATCGAAGCTTGGTTGGTTCATCATGCGAGAGAGAGTGATGAGCTGTATACCTAACTGTTACATCTCAGTAACAGCTTTAGGGAACACTAACATACCTCAATGTAGCATCTGAAATCAGAAGAAGATTCGATGTGCCCCTCATTCAGATATGCCTGAGCACTATCTTCAATGTCGTCCAACCTGAAATGATTTTCTATTAGCGATTCAGTATCTTAATTATATATAGCGATTTTCGTTTCCTGTCACAAACCCATTATATATATTCTATTAGATATGTCACTTTTCAATTCATTCATGTTAATATGTGATGTGGAAAATGCTTGGTCAAGCTGGAAGAACAAAATTATTCAACTTAAACATTGATAATCAGGTGTCAAAATGCAGAATGCATTTCAACATCACAATCAGCAGACAGCAGAATAGAAAGAAGATTGTCCAGGATAACAGTATTACCTGTAGATGTAATTTACCATCATGCCTCCACTTTGAGTAAGGCCCTTTTGTGACCGGTCAGCCATCCAGTTCAGCCTTCCAATAATCTAAAATCGATATTTTAAGTTATAAAAAGGGGATATACTTATTGGCACAAAATGATTAACCCATGTTTAGTTAGTTCGGTTATTAGTTCATAGTTTAGTTTAGTCAATATTATATTGTTCAGCAATTCTACTTTGTAATTCTACTTTGTTTAGGATACTGCCTTCAACAGTCATTGTTTATTTATATTACGTTAGTAGTGTTTGTCTAGGAGTCTTCTTATTTTCTCTGTAACTCTATTTAAAACGCTTTATGCGTTCTTCAATAAGATAATTTCGTCCAGCACTTACTCTGCTTTTATATGGTATCAGCGCTATATACTCGTTAGAACGGTCCTATTTTTTCCCCTTCTCTCTTCCTCACGCAGATCAGCAGCAATGGCCAACAACAATGGCAACAATCCCAGAGTTGTTAATGCTGATAACACAACGGGTGCTAACATTATCATTCAATTCAACCCTGCGTCCCAATTACCCATCAAACTCAGCGGTGGCCACAACCTCCATGCTTATGTATGGTTACAATCTATTTGGCCATCTCGACGGGAGCACTCCTGCCCCTACTTGCACCCTCACCATGGGCAACAACGTATCTCCCAATCCTGTTTTTTTAACTTGGTTCCGTCAGGACCAACTCATCCAGAATGCCCTCATGGCATCTGTTGAACCCACAACAGATCACAAACTCGTGTCTTCAACCTACGTGATCAACTTGCTCGCGTCACTAAGGAATCTCGCTCCATCATCGAATATCTTCACACTATTCGGTCCCTTTCGGATGAGTTAGCCACTGCCGGTTCTCCTGTGTCTAATCCTGAGCTCATCGTCAAAATTCTCAGCGGTCTAGGTCCTGAATTTTTGAAATCTCTGCTGCCATTCGTGCACGTGATACGGTTGTCCCCATCTATTAAACGCAAGTTTCTCTCCATTTCAAATTTTTTTCAAGATAATTCAAAGTCCATTGAATTTTTTCCCTTTGATTTTGTTGTGAAGGATCTGAAAACGCGGAAACCACTGGTGCACGGTCGGACCAACAATGGCTTGTATGAGTGGCCTGTTTCACATCCCCAAGCTCACATGACTGCCACATCCAACTCAAACTCACAATCTGACTCCGACAGTGAACCAACAGTGGACGCAGCTTCTCCTTTTCCAGGTAAATGTCTATCACCCTTATCTTCTACAATTCCAATGCTCCCAGATTCCTTTTCTCACCCTATTGCCCAGTGGATCACATCACCAGACCTCCCTACAAATATACCACCGCATATACCCACAAACACAAATTGCAGCCCGCGTCCCCTCCTCGTTTATCATCGCAGGAACAAAATACCACCTACACCCATGGTCCATCAACCAGTCCGTCCTATCCTTGAGTCGGAGCTTCCTCCCCCACCATCTAAATGTCCTTCTCCTCCTACCAGTGTTGTCACCCGATCCCAAAACAACATCACTAAACCAAAACAAATTTTTAATTACCTAGCCAAAGTGAACCCCACCATCACACCCACTACTTTCAAACAGGCACAAAAACATCCCGAGTGGCGTGAAGCTATGAAACAGGAACTTGATGCTTTAATTAAGAACCAAACTTGGGAAATTAATCCTCCTAACCCAACCAAAAATATTATTTCTTGCAAGTGGTTTTTCAGGATCAAAAGAATATGGATGGGTCTATTGATATATATAAAGCGAGGCTAGTTGCGAAAGGATTCACTCAAAGGCCGAGAATTGACTTCCATGCAACTTTCAGTCCAGTCGTAAAGCCTACCACTGTTCGAATCGTCCTCTCTGTGGCACTTCACCACAACTGGCACCTTCGTCAGTTGGACGTCAGCAATGTGTTCCTTCAATGCAACCTGGAAGAGGAGGTGTACATGGAACAACCTCCGGGATTTACTAATGATGACAAACCAACACATATATGTCGGCTGTGCAAGGCAATCTATGGCTTGAAACAAGCCCCGCGGGCGTGGTACAATGCTCTCACGGGTTATCTCTCATCCATCGGCTTTGTTAAAATGAAATCTGATGCCTCACTACTCGACAGACAAGGTCTAGGTGAGACAATGTTCGTCCTTGTATATGTAGACGACATTATTATCACTGGGAGCAACACTTCAAGTGCCGATCAGGTTATCGCTTCCCTTGCCTCTAAATTCTCAATTAAAGATTTGGGGAATCTTCACTACTTTCTTGGTGTTGAAGTGATACGCAACTCTAATGGTTTAATTCTCACCCAAGCAAACTATGTGAATGAGATCCTGAATGATAAGTTAATGACCGACTGCAAAAGTGTTCCCACGCCAATAGTGCAACTGAGTTGCTCACTTTGTCCGATGGTACTCACCTGACTGATGCGACACGCTATCTTCGAGTCTTAGGAAGGCTTCAATACCTATCTTTCACTAGACCGAACATTGCCTATGTAGTGAATAAGTTGTCCAGTTTATGCAAGCACCGCCAGACCTTCACTGGAAAGCTGTGAAGCGTGTTCTCTGCTACCTGCGTGGCACCATCCAACTAGGCTTATGTGTAACTCCCATTAAGGACTTCAATCTACATGTATACTTTGATGCAGATTGGGGTTGGAACATTACTTCCACATCTGAGTATATCGTGTTCCTTGGCAACAATCCAATTAACTGGTCATCGAAGAAACAAAATACCGTCTCTCGCTCCTCCACTGAGTCTGAGTATAGGACAATGGCCAATGCCCTTTCTGAAACCATGTGGGTTACCAATCTCCTCACTGAGTTGCATTTTCCAGTACATCAATTGCCTACTATTTATTGTGACAATCTTGGAGCCACATTCTTGAGCAAAAATCCAGTCCTTCATAGTCGTGTGAAGCATGCTGCAGTAGATTTTCACTTTGTTCGCCACCATGTCGACGTCAAAAAGGTCCGGGTTGTTCATATCCATCGTGTCAATCAACTAGCAGACACTCTCACCAAGGCACTGCCTAAACCTGCTTTTCAACAACATCTATCCAAGTTAGGCTTAGTGACCCATCGTCTAACTTGAGGGGGCGTATTGGCACAAAATGATTAACCCCTGTTTAATTAGTTCATAGTTTAGTTTAGTCAATATTATTGTTCAGCAATTCTACTTTGTAATTCTACTTTGTTTAGGATACTGCCTTCAGCAGTCATTGTTTATTTATATTACGTTAGTAGTGTTTGTCTTGGAGTCTTCTTATTTTCTTTGTAACTCTATTTAAAATGCTTTATGCGTTCTTCAATAAGATAATTTTGTCCAGCACTTACTCTGCGTTTATAATACTGACAATAAATGCAGAGGGGCTTGATGTGTTTTTTCATTCCATGCACAAAAAGGAAAAAGAAATGTTCACGTCTCATGGCGTAATGATAACATCCTCTTCAAAAGACCAGGATGATTATCCAATAAAAAAAAGTAGAAAATGTTGTAAGCTAAACTCTGTACACAAGCTTCTACAGATGAACAAAACATCAAATCTCAACTTAACAAAGCATTTGAATGGAAGAAAAGTCAGTTTGCACAAATTTGGAGCTCCTTTCCTCACTAGCTAATTCCTGATACCAACTTGCAAACACATCTGGTTATCAGAAATCATTATACTACAACAATTTCTACGTAAATGCATCTATAGTTCTAATAATTGAATAAACTGATGTTCTTACGATGTTTCTCTTCTCATAATTTGGTTTCACTGTTTCAATTCTTATGCTTTGGCTAAACATCTCAACATAATTTGCAGCCATATGTTATTGTTTTCAACTATTACAACTTCAACTTGGTAGAGCAGACCCTAAAAAGGGTGTCATCAGTGCAGTTCATTCATCTTACGCCCTGAAGTCCCTAGCATACACATTCTTTCCTTCCACCACGGTTCAGGTGAAAATAGGTTCTTCAATCTTGGAAAAACTGAATTTCCAGGACGTGTTTAAAATTGAGACAGCATCTAGATATTAGTTCTCTATCCTAGTTCATAATCAGAGAGAGAGAGACCCCGATATCCGTCTAAATCAAAATCATGTGAAAAAGTTACAGGGCCTTTTTGGTTGTAGTTTAGGGAGGAATAAGCAATCCATTTGATTTATCCTCTGGTATTTGTCAAAAATCTTCTCATTTTCCTTTTATGACAGAGAAATCCATCTGGGGACAACCCTTAGGACCAACCTCAGCCTTCGTAACTCAGAGATAACAGACCTGGCCCTCTATTCTTCTCCATTTAAATACCAGAGCCGTAGTTTGCATGGTGCAGGGCTCGAACCTATGACCTAAGTCACAAGTCCCTCAACCTCTGTCAAGGTCTCCTCTCTTGTTGCCTCTTCTAATATCAAAAAAAAAAAAAAAGTAGATTTGTTTTGTATGCAAGTACTAAATTTTATTCACTGAAAATAAAAAGTAATAACTGAATCTGCAGAATATGGATTGCTCAACATACTGCTCCATTTTGTAAGTGGAAATTTGCAACCGAATCTAGAGCTTTTCCTCTCTTTTTTTCTTTCATAAGGTACCTGTTTCAAGCAAAGAAACAACAATATTGCAACTAAATGTATGATATTATCTGAATACTGCAAAACTTTCATGTGATTAAAAAGCATGTCAACTTCAGTCTCTAAGCTGTACAACCATGAATGCAATAACAGGCTTTTAATCACTGTGAAGCAGATAATCTTTGATAAAAAAGAAAAATCTTCTTTTAATATGCAAGTTTTTACAATAACATTGCACTTGTACACATAGGCTTTCTAGTGCTTCCAGTATTTACCTCTAGCATACCTGGCACAAAGTCGCATCATAGGGGTTCTCAACGCAGATACCAGATAAGGTGAATTGGTCCACTCATGGTTCTTTGATGTCAATAAGTTCCACATTACTTTAATGACACTGCTTCCCAAGTCGGAACCTCTGCAAGAAATGAGAGATAATTGTTCCTTGGTAAGTTACAACAACATTCTCAGGGAACTAAAATCACAAAATGTGTTTAACTTTGAAGAGATATTGCTATACTTTTATAATGAAATCTCTACTAAATATGAAGTTAATCCTTTTATATTTGTTCTCAGTCTAAAGCAAAACAGGCAATGGTAATATGCTCCACTTAATATTACGAAGAAATTACCCTGGAACAGACTTTGCATGGTTCAATATTGTCATCCTTCACCATGCTGAAAGTTACACAGGAAAGAGGGTAGAACACATTCCGAAAATCCAAACAAAAGTACACTAAAGAGAAGAGTGACGAATCCCATGCCATTGGTTCCCAGAATCAAAATAATATATCCTCTCTATATTCTCAAGCCAGACAATGCCATAAACACATGCTTACCCTGATGCATCCGTAAGTGCCTTTTCTTCTTCCGGTTTAAGCAATTTTTCTTTGAAGACAGAACCGGACATCTCTGACGAAGCCAATTTTGATAACAGCCATTGCCCATAACCAGGGATGGGACTAAGAGTAGCGAATACCTGCAGACCAGTTTTGTATATCAATTTCACAGGAAACCTTACATGTGTGTAAACAGGTGGCAATACCATGGTAGCATGTCATATGGTTCAAGAAAGAACTAAATGTTTGATCAAGAAACTTGAAAACACCATAGAATTCATCCAGATCAATTTAACATTTAAAGTTATATGCCAAAGTGTTGTGGAAGTTGAGGGCTGTATCTTGTTCAAGTAGGATAAGTTAAACACCATTAAAGATGCCAAAAGGAAAAAACTTGAGTTTGTCTGGTTTTACAAACCAAAACTTTCAGCAAGCAGTTCAAGCCAACACATAGAAAGTAGTAGACTATCTCTTAATATGAAATTAATTTCTAGCACAAAGATTCACACCTAATTCTACACATCTCATTTGAACTCTTCATGACAATACCGTCACAGAAAATTATTTATATTCACTAAATTAACAATTCCACTAAAATTGTATTCTCCTTGTAGGGGTTTGGAACTTGCATCTCAAGGAGAGAATTGGTACAAGTACTTTAAAGAGTTCTACAAAAACATCCGCTTCTCAACATGTTAACTCCAACTCGAAAAGGAAGTAAACATATTAGTTGCTCAAAAACCTGCATTAAATGAAAATACCGCAACTTACGCAGATATTGGGCATATCTTTTTTCACCACTTCAACCACACGTTTGATTAGAAACTTCCCCAGGTTGACTCCTGATAAGCCAGGCTGCATGTTGAAAACAGTAACATATTCTCTCAGACAAAGGACATCATCGAAACAATAATATATGAGGACGAAGAACATAGAAAAAATTGCATGCCAATACTAAATCAATTTAAGTCATTGTTTCTTTTTCTCCGCAAAAGATAATGAATAAATACTCATAGATTAAACTCAAGGTTTTATTACACAAGCAGTGAAAATGAAGAAAGGATGCTATAATTAAGATTTCAGTCATATGTCTGCAGAAATTGCATTTAACATTAAGTTGAATTCTTATGGAGGACTCCCTTTTCATCCTCCGGTGAGCATCATTGATTAGATTATGGTGCTTAAAGAAAAAGCCAATTTTCTTAACCAAAAAACAGAATTGGCGAAATATGTATGTTTCTTTTTCCGGATAAACAGGGAACTACATTACTATATCTCTCTAAAAGAGGAAATAGTTTTCCCCAGACACGTGGTGACAGGTGGAAAAGGTAGCATGTATCAGTTCCTTGGTGACCATAGCAAATTCTAGTTTTTCTTCTAAATAAAATAACTTGCATTAAATTTCTGTCTTACATCACTTAAAACTCAACATTCCCAGTTTGAATGAAATAGCATTTGAACTTTGAAAATGTTACAGAATGAATGTACACTATTTCCTAGGAATATACATAACACGTGTATTTAGAAATGACAGATTTGTAGGGCTAGCAGATTTCTAGGAATCCTTTTTATTTCTTTCCTTAGTTAGAACCTTGTGTACATGTATTTATATTGCTTACCTCTTGGATAAGATATCAAGTTATTCTCCATACCTTGTGAATTACATGGTATCAGAGCCACTGTTACGACTCGAAATTCTGTTCAAATATTTCCGGATCTTTCAGCTTGTTGAGAAAATGGTATGGTTTTAGAGTGATTGGTTCTGTCACACCATGGTTAGACCCCCACTAGGTGGGAATACACTGGGTATGTTGTTGTTGTTGTTGTTGGTTCTGTCACACCAGCATAGGAGGAGGCAGAAGAGGATTCTTTGGCCGGCGAACTCCATTTTTGTCAACTGGCTGAGCCTTATGTGAGGACAGAACTGATTGATGTTTGTTCCTCCGGCATTGCTCCGTGCTGAAACTGGCTCATACCTTCTACTTATCTGTTCGTGAAACACTGTTTGGAGGCCGCTGTTCACACCAGATCTGAAATTAGATTCTTCCTCTGATTTGGGTGAAGTCCTTTTTGAAATTTGTGGCTGCTGCAATTTGGTTCCTGGTTCACTTTACTTTGCTTTGCTTATCCTTCTCGGAGTATGTTGTATGGAGTGGAGTGTTGGCCAATTAAGAACTCCCACATCCAAAAGTTGAAGATGGCTGAAATGAGGATGTTGCGATGGATGTGTGAACTTACAAGGAGGGATAGTGTTAGATAAGAATATCTGGAGAAGGTAGGAGTGGCTTCAGTGGAGGACAAGATGCGGGAAGTGAGGTTGCGGTAGTTTGGGGCATGTGATGAGGAGGGGCATGGATGCTCCGGTACAGAGGTGTGAGAAGCTGGCTATGAATGTTTTTAGGCGGGGTAGAGATAGGCCAAATAAATATTGAAAAGGGAGGTGATTAGGCATGACATGGAGAAGTTACAGCTTAGGGAGGACATGACCCTTGATAGGAAGGTGTGGTGGACACGGATTAGGGTAGAGGGTGTAGGAATACATCTGTAATAGTAGGGGAGAGTGTTTTGCTTGTATCTGTGCCTGTAGTTTCTTGTAGCATCTTGTTCGTGGTGTTCTGGTGATGTCTATGATTTCGAATAGCTAGTTTATAGTATTACCCTGTGGGTGTATTGTTTCCTTTATTATCTAGGAGCGCCGATATCCATTTTTGTGCCGATATCCATTTTTGTGGTTTGTTGTTTTGTTGGTTACACTATTATCTATCCTGAGAGGGGGGTCTATCGAAAATAGCCTCTCTACTTCATCTGAGGTAGCGGTATGGACTGCGTACACTTTACCCTCCCAGACTCCAATTTGTGGGAATACATCGGGTATGTTGTTGCTGTTGTTGTTGTATCCATTGTCGTGACCTGGGTTTCAGCTTATGGAGAAGGTAATTTCCAGTCCTTTTCTTACTTGGTATTTTGGGCAATTGGGCTTTGGTCTTGTGAACATCTACTGTGCTCTTGTTAAGTCTTTTGTTGACCAAATATTTGAAGAAAATGGCTGAAACTCTGATTCCTTCTTCGTCTTTTGATAAAACAGTTCTAGTTTCAGCGGCTGAATTTGCAAAATTCTCCCAATATAAAAAATTACTTGAGGATTCCACACCAGCCACTACCCTTGATTAGGAAAAGCATGTCTTATTACTTCTTCAAACAAATGGGTAATTGATTCAGGTGCCACAAATCACATGACCGGTAATCCTAGTCTATTTTCTAATTTTCAGTCACACAAAGTTCCTTCTCCTATGACAGTAGCTGATGGCTCAACCTGTAACATTGTGGGATCTGGGACTATTAAACCAACCCCCTCTATTACCCTGTCATCCGTCCTAAGTCTACCAAAGTTGACTTTAATTAGCTTTCTGTAAGCAAAGATACCAGAGATCTTAATTGTTGGATTTCATTCTTTCCTGATTATTGTTTATTTCGTGATCTTAAGACAAATGAGGTTATTCGTAAAGGACATATAACTGGTGATCTTTACATCCTTGATGAATGGGAGCCTCGGTTTGTTGCCTGCTATAGTGTCGTGTCCCCATTTAAAGCACATTGTCGATTGGGACATTCTTCTCTACCTCTATTAAAAAAGCTTTGTCCTCAGTGCCATAATATTTCTTCATTGGAATGTGAGTCCCGTCGATTTGCAAAACATCATCGCAGCTCATTAAGTCCACGGGTTAATAAGCGGGCTGAGTAAGTTTTTGTTGGTTTAAAACCGTTAAAGGGAAACAACGCAGGAATTCAATTTAAAAGCTGGCCGCAGAAACAAAGATGGAGTTTGAAGAAGAGAATATGCAGAGAGACAGAGAGAGATTATTTTCTTGTTAAAAGAAAGTCTATTATTGATCATCAACTTAGCAACTTAAATAGTTGCAAATAGGACAAAGAAACAACCTACCTCTACTAAAATTAGAATAACTAATTAGTTTCCTACCAAAGATAGGACTTCCTAATTTAACTAGGATTGTACTTAAAAAAAAAACTGGAGAAAACAGAAAAAAATAGTTGCATTCTTAAAGCAACTTTCAACACTCCTCTTTGCTTTATGAAATGCAAACACCAATTCTTTGCCTTAGAAGCTCGAACTTGCGTAACGACCTCAGATGTAACAGCATACCTCCCACCATTCCTGGTACACCTGCCACTGTTTCCAACATCATTGCACGACAACCGTATCTTTCCTTGAAAAATAAATCGGTTGGAATCCTGAGAAGTTTCACTGACCAATAAGCAACCTTATCAAGGAATTTCTTGGGCACATGGTGCTTGCTTAGATCAATCGACAAGTGAACCTGATATGTCTCCCATGGAGATGCGAAATGGTTAACGTCTCTATGATAAGCTTCATCAACATCCTTTAGAGTCGCATCCTTAGGCAGTCTCCAGTAGTCAATTGCTATCGTAGGAGCAGGGACATTTTCAATTTCACCACGATCAATAACATTAAGATACAAAGTATATGAGTGTATAGCCTCCTCTTCCAGATGACCAACAACTCTGTGTGCAAGCTTGGGGAACAGCAAGTAAAGCACAAAGTAAAAATTGAAAAACGCTCCCTGCACGACAATAACTAACAACCTCTCATACCATTTAGGCTGTACTAGCTCCACCATAGTCATCAGATGCATCCTCTCATTCTCAGCTTCTTCAGGTAATGCTTTTATCCAACCACCACTTTGCTCGAACTTCTCCTTTGCGTCACAGTCAGGATAATTATTTTCCTTGAAGGATTCGCAGAGTCTCTTGGTGGTGACTTCTCCATATGCCTTTCTTTTACCACTTGAACGAGATTCAGAGGTGCTCATACCTCCAACTTTGAGTTTCTCCTCGGTTGATGAACTACCTGCTGTCTTTTGGATTTCTTGCAATGCAGCTAATGTTCTACAGCAAGGATCTCCAAACTGTGTGAGAGCCGAATCCCCCACTGAATTGTTGCCAAGAATCTGGCAGGATTCAACCTGGGCTAACTGGAAATTGCTCGGCAAAGGAAGCTCATCTGACTGAGTAGCATTCTCACGTTGCTCATCACAAGCATTCTCAAGTTCCAGTTCTGATAATTTATCAGCATTAGCAGCTTCAGGCATCTCTTTCCTCTGAACTGAAATATTGCTTTCCAAGTAAAGCTTACACTCAGAAATGAGTCATATTCTGGAATCCATTAAGAGAGCATAATCCCCCTCCCCTAGCAAGACCAGAATTATTTCCCGACAACACCAAATCATTCTCAGGCGAAGAAATTTCTTCACCTAAATGCTTAGCAGAAACTTCATTCGGACAAGGTATGTCAGGCAGGCCATTCTCCGAGTCATCCGATGGAAGTCCAAAGATATCATCTAGCTTCTCCCCAGACGTAGAAGCAGCGTCCTTGGGATATACTTTCTCCCAGCTGTCAGCGACGGAAAGTTCTTTTCCTTGAAGATTATTAAGCAAGTCAATGCAGTCAACTTTGCAATCGCAACCAGGACAAAGCCAGCCTTCATCATCCGGTGGAATGTCTTCTTTTAGCAGAGGTAGCTCCACACGCGATTGGTGAAATCCACGCTCTTCTTCCAATGGATTTAATGAGAAACTTCTGCTTCTCATTTTGACTTTAAATAGGTCTTGTCCAGATGCTTCCTTGATCAAGCAATGTTTATCTTCGAAATACAATTTGAAACCTTTTTCTAATAACTGACCAACACTTAACAAGTTCTGGTCCAAATCGGGTACGTAAAGAACATCAAAAATTGTTTTAGTGCCCGATTGTGTTTCAACTGTGATGGTTCCCATTCCTTTTGCTGGAAATAACCACCATGGCCGATCCTAACTTTTGTAACTTTAGTAGGGCTCAAATCTTTAAAAAGATCTTTATCGCAAGTCATATGATTTGTGCATCCGCTATCGATCAGCCATGACTCGCTTGAGACACTGCTTGCTAAACATGATGCAACAAAGAGTTGGTCCTCTTCCTGTTCATCAACAACTCGAGCCTCTGCATCTTGTTGCTGAGTTTTATTTTTACAGATGATCGATTCATGCCCAAGCTGATTGCACTTAGTGCACTTAGCATCAAGCCTCTTCCAACACTTGAAAAGTGCATGCCCGAGCTTGCCGCAATGCTTACAAGGAGGGTAGTTTCCTTTGAAACCACCTGTTTTGTTTTTGTTATTGTGCGTTGCACCTTCTTCATCAGTTGGTTGGTGCATCTTATTCTTCTTCTTCTTAGAACGTCCATCATCATGATGCTTGGCTGGTAAGGCACCTTCGACAGCTCCTCTTTGTCTCATAACACGCCGTTGCTCTTGCGCTTGAAAAGCACTTAAGATCTCTGCAAGTGTTATCTTGGACAAGTCCTTGGTATTTTCTAAGGTTGTTATGGTAGCCTCAAATCTTTCAGGTGCCGTTACTAGGATTTTCTCAACGATCCTTGAATCATTGAAAGCAGAACCCAACAATCTGATGCAATTTGCTAAATTAAGGAGTCTGTCAGAGTACTCATTTATGGTTTCACTTTCTTTCATCCTTTGCAGCTCAAACTCACGTACCAGATTCAACACTTGCATCCCTCGAATCCTTTCATCTCCTTCATACTCAGTTTTGAGATAATCCATACCTCTTTCGCCGATTCAAAAGACATGATACGAGTGAAGATATTAGATGAAACTGCAGTAAATAAGCATGCCAGTGCCTTTGATTTCCTGGTTTTCCTCTCCTTGTGAGTTTTAATCTGCGCCACCGTGGGATTGTCCGGCAAGGGAGCTATCTCATATTCAACTTCAACAGCTTCCCAGAGATCCAAAGCTTGCAGATATATCCGCATTCTAACTGCCCAGATTTGATAACTTTCTCCATCGAAAGTTGGTGGTGCCATTGAAGAAAAATTTGCTTCTCCGTTCATGGTATCCACTGGATCAGATTGATGCACACACTCACAGGTCCCTTAAGATTAAAGCTTTGATACCACTTGTTGGGTTCGAAATTGATAAGGCGTCATGCGGAAGCTTAAAGTTTGCAAACCTTGAGACAATAAATTAGACGACAAAGAAAACAATACTAAAAAGCATTAAATTATTATATGTTTTGGCCAATCGGCCTACATAAGAAGGAAATGAGAGACCAATTCCTTCCTAGCAATGCCTCATGGATTGCTAGAGACAAGTTGAAAAGGCTACGGCAAACGGGAACAATTCGCGACTATATCTAAGAATTTACTTCTTTGATGTTGGACATCCAAAATATGTCTGATGAGGACAAGTTGCATAACTTTATCTCAGGGATGCAAGCATGGGCCCAAAACGAATTGAGTAGGCAGAATGTGAAGGACTTGCCAAGTGCAATTGCTGCTGCTGACTCGTTGGTGGATTTTCGCTCAACTCGTTCTGAATTCTGATTTCTGACATTCCTAGTTCTTCGAAGTCAAAGAAAAAGACTGAGAAGAAATGGGAAGGGAAGAAAAATGGACATAACGATAAGGGTGACAAGGGAAAGGCTCCAACAAATGCTGGAAATGCCAAGAATAAGGGGAAAGATGGCAATTCGAAGGGCTGTTGGACATGTGGTGGACCACATTTAGCCAAGAGTTGTCCAAATTGTGAATGAGTGAATGTGATGCTTGCTAGAAACGTGAATCAAGATGGGGGTGACGAAGTTGTTGCTGCGTTGGCAAATCCTTTGGGGTTGTCACTTAACCATATCAGTTTGTTGAATGTTGTGGGTGAATCCTCAAAGGATTTGCCAACGCAGCAACAACTTCGTCACCCCCATCTTGATTCACGTTTCTATCAAGCATCGCATTCACTCTTTCACGATTTAGACAACTCTTGGCTAAATGTGGTCCACCACATGTCCAACAGCCCTTCGAATTGCCATCTTTCCCCTTATGCTTGGCATTTCCAGCATTTGTTGGAGCCTTTCCCTTGTCACCCTTATCATTATGTCCATCTTTCTTCCTTTCCCATTTCTTCTGTCTTTTTCTTTGACTTTGAAGAACTAGGAATGTCAGAATCAGAACGAGTTGAGCGAAAATCCACCAACGAGTCAGCGGCAGCAATTGCACTTGGCAAGTCCTTCACATTCTGCCTACGTAATTCGTTTTGGACCCATGCTTGCATCCCTGAGATAAAGTTATGCAACTTGTCCTCATCAGACATATTTTGGATGTCCAACATCAAAGAAGTAAATTCTTTGATATAGTCGCGAATTGTTCCCGTTTGTCGTAGCCTTTTCAACTTGTCTCTAGCAATCCATGAGGCATTGCTAGGAAGGAATTGGTCTCTCATTTCCTTCTTCAACTTATCCCAAGTATCAATTTTGGGACGTCCAGCACTTTCATCATCCGCATTTCGAGTACGCCACCACAATTTTGCATCACCAGACAAGTACATCGTGGTAATGTTCAATTTGTCTGTCTCAGCAACTCGTGCAGCAGTGAAGTATTGCTCCATATCCCACAGAAAATTCTCCAATTCCTTGGCACTTCTAGCACCACCAAAAGGCTTGGGTTCAGGAATTTTTACTTTGGAACTGCTTTCATGGGTCTGTCCAGATGCAGCCACCGCACGTCACAGAACCATCAACTCCGTCAGCAAATCTGCCATCACCTTGCCTTGATCTTGTACCAGTGACATCAAAGCATCGCGTGAACTCAGAAATTCTGCAGCACTTTCATCATACTGGTTACGTAATTGTACCAGTTCACCCGTCAAGGTGTTGATTTGTGTCAGCAAATCAATCACGCCTTCAATTTGCGCGAGTTCATCTGTCATGCCAATGAAGTTTCGAACTTGTGTAACATCTTCGTTTAATTGAGCGACAGTCACCATCTTCGTACCGCAATGCGTCTCTGATACCAGTTGAAACAGGGGCGTTCTATTTTTCGCAACACCACTGCTTGGCAGTCGCGCACACACAGCACAACTTCAGCCACAACACACACAATGCGCAGTCTAAATAATTAGACACAAATGCAGAAACGTAAAGCACTCAATTGTTTACAGGAACCGCGTCCCCAACCTTTATATTTCTCTCAGAATTACAAAGGAAATGTCACACGAAATTGTCAAAGGCATACACTCAACACACACTGTTTCTGGATGCCTTTACAATTTTCCAGCAACACAAATAAATACTGCACAAGGCAGTTTCAGCAGTTACAACATAGGACACCTGGCAGCCTGCCATTGGACAAGGCCACATGTTATCACCCCTTGAGACAATAAATTAGACGACAAAGAAAACAATACTAAAAAGCATTAAATTATTATATGTTTTGGCCAATCGGCCTACATATTATAAAACCTAATATCAAAAAACATTAAACCTATTGGGAGAAATCTCCCCCTAAACAAAGACTCTTTAAAGACTACATTGTGGATGCTATTGTGTTATGGTATAAGAAGGGATTCTTCTATTTATAGATGTACAAAACCTTTTCTCCAAAAAAAAGGTTTGCCAAATATGAAAAAAAATTATATTTTCCTTTAAGGAAAAGTAAAAGTATTTATGGTTACTTTTATTTTCCTTACAAGAAAAACTAAAACTTAAATTTGGTAAGAAAATCGGGGGAAAAATCCTAATAAATTTCCCCTTTTTGGCTTGATTTTCTTGACTTGATCCGCCTTCTTCATGTCATATGCATAATTTTGGTTCTTCACATAATCTTCATTTATCTCTGTTGTTTGTCATGCTTAAAAACTGAGCCCTTTTGGGTTAAAAATATATTATCCCTTTTGGGTTAAAAATATTGGAGCCCTAAATAGGGTTAAAAGAGAGCTTTATTTTCAAAGATGTGACAGCAGGATTGTTGAAAATATGATTGAAATATCTTCTCCACATGTAGTTGGACAAAATCTTCATTATCATCTAATTGATTGCAAATTGATTAGAACTGCCTTGGACTTGTCTTTAACCTCGCTTTACCAAACCACTGGATCTTTGAACCATAGGCTCTGATACCAATTGTTGGTTTAAAACCGTTAAAGGGAAACAACACAGGAATTCAATTTAAAAGCTAGCCGCAGAAACAGAGATGGAGTTTGAAGAAGAGAATATGCAGAGAGACAGAGAGAGATTATTTTCTTGTTAAAAGAAAGTCTATTATTGATCATCAACTTAGCAACTTAAATAGTTGCTATTCCAACTAAAAATAGGACAAAGAAACAACCTACCTCTACTAAAATTAGAATAACTAATTAGTTTCCTACCAAAGATAGGACTTCCTAATTTAATTAGGATTGTACTTAAAAAAAAAACTGGAGAAAACAGAAAAAAATAGTTGCATTCTTAAAGCAACTTTCAACAGTTTTCGAGTTAGTTCATTCTGATGTTTGGGGATCGTGTCCTATCGTTTCCAAAACTGGGCATAAGTATTTTGTCACTTTTGTGATTGATTTCTCTCAGATGACTTGGATCTATTTTATGAAGAGTCGCTCTGAAGTATTTACTCACTTTTCTGCTTTCTGTGCTGAAGTCAAAACTCAATTCAATGCTTTGATGCTTATTCTAAGGAGTGACAATACTAAAGAATACATGTCAGAATTGTTTCAGTCATATATGAGACAACACGATATTCTCCATCAGTCGTCATGTGTTGATACACCTTCTCAAAATGGAGTTGCTGAGAGGAAGAATAAGCATCTACTTGAGACAACTCGGGCACTTTTGTTCCAAATGAAGGTTCCTAAACAAGTTTGGGCTGATGCAGTCTCTACAGCTTGTTTCTAATTAATCGAATGACATCTTCTGTGTTGGACGACAATGTGCCTTATAGTGTTATTTTTCAAACAAGCCACTATTTCCAGTGGAACCTAAGGTGTTTGAAGAATATGCTATGTTCGAGATGTCCAACCGTCTGTTACCAAGTTAGATCCTAAGGCATTGAAGTGTGTTTTTCCGGGCTATTCTCGTCTTCACAAGGGATATCAGTGTTATTCTACCGACCTTGGCAACTATTTAGTGTCAACTAGTGTGGTATTTCAGAGACCACCATTTTTCTATGCGCCTCCTGTTTCTACGAGTCAAGAAGAAGAAAATGAGTGGCTAGTCTATCATGTTACTCATGTTCTGACAGAACAATCAGACGATGTTGCTCCTTTGTCTCCCAGTTCTCCTATTGAGCATCGATCGATTAGTGTGCCTTCAGCACCTTCCCCATCTGTATCAGTGAGACCGCCAATTGTTCAAGTTTACTTGAGAAAGAAATATGCCATCAATATGTACCCTGCACCAGTTTCATCTGATACTCTTCCAGCTGATCCTCCAGAGAATCTTGAACTTCCTATTACTCGTCGTAAAGGTACACGTAATTGCAAATTCACAAATTTCATTGCTAATTTTGTTTCCTATGACCTCTTATCCTCTATGTCTAGATCTTTGATTGCTTTTCTAGACTACATCTCTGTACCCAAAATTAAGCTGGCGGTCTATCGGAAACAACCTCTCTACTTCACCTGAGGTAGTGGTATGAGGTAGTGGTATGGTTTGCGTACACTCAACTCTCCCCAGACCCAACTATGTGGGAATACACTGGGTATGTTGTTGTTGTTGTTGTATCTCTGTACCCAAAACAGTGAAGGAGGCTTTAAATCATCCTGGATGGTTTGGCGCAATGCTTGATGAAATACACGCCTTAGAGGTAAAGACATGTTGGATTTGGTGGATTTACCCAAAGGAAAGAAAGCAGTAGGATGTAAGTGGGTCTTCACAGTTAAAGTTGATCCAGATGGTTCTGTAGTAAGACTTAAGGCCAGACTTGTGGCTAAAGGATATGCTCAGACGTATGGGGTAGATTATTCAGACACTTTCTCCCCAGTGGCCAAACTCACTTCCGTATGTTTGTTTATTTCTCTAGCTGCTTCTGAGAGTTGGCCTTTACATCAGTTGGATATCAATAATGTGCTTCTTCATGGTGATCTACAGGAGGAAGTGTATATGGAGCAACCACCTGGTTTTGTTACTTAGGAGGAGTATGGGAAAGTCTGTCATTTGAAGAAGTCTTTGTATGGCTTGAAGCAGAGTCCAGGGTTTGGTTTGGCAAGTTTAGTGAGGTAGTTCGGGGATTTTGGGCTGAAGATGTGTAAATGTGATCACTCAGTTTTCTATCGGAAGTCAACAGTTGGTACTATCCTCCTTGTATATGTTGATGACATTGTCATCACAGGAAGTGATTATGCGGGAATCTCTTCCCTCAAATTTTTCGTGCATACTAGGTTTCATATGAAGGACTTAGGTCAATTGAAATACTTTTTGGGAGTGGAAGTTAATAGAAGCAAGAAGGGAACTTTTCTGTCTTAGAGAAAGTATATTATTATTGATCTACTTGCAAACACTGGAAAGTTGGCAGCCAAACCTTGCAGTACTCCAGTGATTCCCAATGTGCATCTTGTGAAAGACGATGGCAATCCTTTTGATGATCCCAAGAGATATAGAAGGTTAGTTAGGAAGCTAAACTACCTCACTGTGACTCGTCAGGCTATTGCTTTTGCGGTAAGTGTTGTTAGTCAGTTCATGTCCGCACCTACAATCAAGCATTGGGAAGCTTTAGAACAGATTCTATGTTGCTTGAAAGAAGCTCCTGGACTTGGCATATTGTATAGCAATCACGGTCATACTCGTGTTGTGTGTTTTGCTGATGCTGATTGGGATGGATCCAAAATTAATAGAAGTTACAGGCTATTGTGTGTTTGTTGAAGGAAACCTAGTATCATGGAGGAGTAAGAAGCAAAATGTTGTATCTCGATCCAGAATCGGAATACAGAGCTATATCACAGTTTACATGTGAGATTATATGGATACATCATCTTTTAACTGAAATTGGATTGAAGTATCCCACTCCATCAAAACTCTGGTGTGATAATCAAGTTGCGCTCCATATTGCCTCGAATCCAGTGTATCATGAAAGAACAAAACATATTGAAGTTGACTGTCATTTTATACATGGGAAGATTTAGGAAAATTTGATTTCCACCGGGCACGTGAAGACGGGAGAGCAACTGGCTGATTTGTTTACAAAAGCATTAAATAGAACTCGAGTTGATTACCTTTTGTTACAAGCTGGACATGATCAATATATATGCTCCAGCTTGAGGGGGAGTTTTACAGAATGAATGTAGACTATTTCCTAGGAATATACATAATACATGTATATATAGACATAGCAGATTTGTAGGTGTAGCAGATTTTTAGGACTCTCTTTTATTTCTTTCCTTAGTTAGAACCTTGTGTACATGTATTTATATTGCTTACCACTTGGAAAAGCTATCAAGTTATTCTACATACCTTGTGAATAACAGAAAACAAGTTGTCTTCAGAAACAAAGTGGGAGTTGCCTTCCAAATATAATTCCAGTGGTACCTTTGGGCTGAAAAAGGCACTGCTTCAGGAAAATCACCAAAGTGAGGTTACGTTGGTTCGGGTACGTGATGAGGAGGGGCTCTGATGCTCCAGTGCGGAGGTGTGAGACAATGGCTATGGATGGTTATAGGCGGGGTAGAGGTAGGCCGAAGAAATATTGGAGGGAGGTGATTAGGCATGATATGGAGCAACTACAGCTTACGGAGGACATAGACCCTTGATAGGAAGTTGTGGAGGACGCAGATTAGGGTAGAGGGTTAGGGGGTGGGAGTGCGTCGGTAGTAGTAGGGGAGCGTTCTTTATTTGTGACGGAAGTTTCTTGTTTGTGGTGCTAAGTGATGTCTATGGTTTTGGATAGATAGTTTTAGTATTATCTTGTGGATGTAGTATTATCTTGTGGCTAGCGGTGTTAGTTTATTTTGCATATTGTACTAGTTTATATACATCTATGTTTTGTGTTTGTTATACTGCTATTGGTCCTAAGCCGGGGTTCTATCGGAAACAGCCTCTCTACTTCACCTGAGGTAGTGGTATGGCCTACGTACACTCTACCCTCCCCAGACCCCACTATGTGGGAATACACTGGGTATGTTGTTGTTGTTGTTGTTGTAATGTTTTTTCCTTCAACAGAAAAGAATTAATAGTTCTGCCGGATATGGTTAATATACTTGCTTTCATCCATATAGAAACCTTGAATATGGTCTAAGAGCTTTACTGGGAATTTTATTCTGAATAACAAAAACAAATCCAATTCTTACAAAACCAGATCGAACTATTCATTTTTATTTCTCCAAAAGGAAGAAAAAGATCATATAAAAACCCAAGCCATTAACTAATTCAAACCCAACCTTAGAAATGTAGAGCTCTTCAAACCTAAGATGGTCAGCGTACCTGAGTAGATGAAATAGAGTAAAATATTGCACAAGAAGCCTCATGTTCAGAAATTGGAGGATTGTCCCATAAGACCTCCTGCAATGATTAGAGAGTCGTTAATGGAAGTGAGCGGTGACAAAGTAAAACTAGATGAATTCAAGCCTCTCACCTGTATGGTCGCTGCCACATCCTTCATAAGTGCAACCTCAATAAAAATAAGTGGTTCACCTGAAGAAAAAAAAATAACATTAGGCTTTATTTGTTTTATTAAGAGAAAAGTAACAAAAAGCTTTATCAGCATGGATAGACAAATGTAACAAGATCTGATTTAACCAATGCTTCATTCCAGCCAAACCTCGAGAATTGGTGAACCATATATGAAGACAAAAACTCCAGTATTCTCGACTAAGAAGACAACCATTCAAGCACTTCTGGATCTAATTAATCAAAGCCTTCCTGATGCTACTCTTACTTTTGATTTGCTAAATATATCTTATATTGCATAAGTAAAATTTCTCGGCACTTTTGAGTGCCAACAAGCACGGGTTGATGTACAATATTCAACAGACTGCCTTAAGGACAGTTCTCTGCTCTCCCTATTCATAATATTAAAAAATCCACACCTCAGATTCTAGAAAAAGTGCACCACCTATACGCTGGTTTAGAAAGTGATGAATAAATCTGCACCTGATTAACGTTGACCAGCATGGTTAAAAACAAGATCATATGCTGAATATCTCATAAGAAAGGATCCAAAGCCTTGATCTAGTAATTGCATCATGTTCACTCACATAACGTATCATTTTCAATTATGAAACACAAGGGTGACAATAGGAAACAGAACCGTAAGTAGAGTTCAATTCCTTAACTAAGAGAAGGCTTACTAACCAGGTATTGCTGGATGGAAGTACCCAAAGCAGCGTCGACCTATTCCTAGCCTTCTTTTCAGATCTATAAGATTGCTTATTGGATGCACAGCCTGTGTACAAGAAAAATTTATACAAAAATGTAATATATCAGATTTAATTCATGCACACGAAGTAGGAGGAAAAAAGTACCTCATATGCAACAATTTTTTCCAACAAAGACGCAGGATCATCCCATGTAATATTGTGAAGCTCCAAATTAGCAGGACTAAGCCATGTAATCAATTTCTCCTTTAGGTGGGAATCCAATGTTCGCAGAGATGCTATATTTACGTCTCTGCAAATTCATTGAGTATTCATCTATGAAGTTCCTGTTTCATAGGTATAAGTAATACAGAAATTAAAAACACATTTCCAATGAATCTGGAGTTTTTCCTTTATCTTATAATCATGACACAGTGATTGCGCAACTGAAAAGAAAACGAATCAATTCATTGAGACATAACCTTACTCGAGAAGACGGAGAATATCAGCTCGAATATCAGACAGGAACTTCAGTCCCCCAGGATGCATATTGAGCCTCTCAAAAAGAACTTCATACATAGGCTTGAGAGCCTGCCACAAATTCCGCTCAATCTTGTAGAAAGCTGATAATGATCCTTCCTCTTCGTAATCATTATCTTCAGCCTTATCTGCCAAAGCTCTAAGCTTCTAAACTCAACTAACAAAATAAAATAATGAAGAATACACTATCATAAGAATGAAAACACCCACCACTTGGGAGCTGAAGATCAAGATGCTGCTTCATTAACTCGCGAACTTGGGTCCGATTGAGATCATACTCTTTAGCTAGTGAAAGAAGTATCTTATAACGATTTTCTGGGGAAAGGAAAATGTATCCCTGCAAAGTTGATGTTCAAGAATTGCTGATTTGACAACTAAGTATCAGCAGCAACAATGAAATATTTCACGCTGTGGTGAACGTTTACCTCTGAAAAGTCATCCAGAGCAACGTCCACAATTTCTGTCTTGTTCGTCAACATGGCAGAGTGCATTGACTCCCGTACTTGGCTGAAGTCTCTGAAAATCGAACCATTATTAATTCCCACAACATCATTGACGATAACAAGTTACAATTCTTCATTTTTCTTAGTTATTCCTGTGACTAAAATGACCTCACAATTCTGATTTTGATAAGTTTAATTTACACTGACATTCTCTATCAGGTAATACTTAAAACAAACTGCAGGCAACTGTTGTTTGTTTCCCAAAAGAGAAGCTACGTAACCTGCTATGGGAAGAACTACAGCGATAAGGTAAAACACCATCATCACATAGAAAATCGTGGATCCTAACATTAACAAGTTACGTTTGACCAAAGGACTTCAAAAAACAATGAAATGAAATTGATGCTCATCAAACTACAGTCTTACTCCCTCCGTTCCAAAATACTTAGTGACAGTTTCCTTTTTAAAAATCAAACAATAAGAACTTTGACCAACATTTTTTGATGTGCTTTTACTTCATATCAATATGAGAGAAAAAAATGCAATTTATAGTATGTTCAGTATAGTTTTTGAACAGTTACATTTTGATTTGAAAATATCGAATTAATCTAATCTAATTTAACTTTGAAAATTAGTCAAACAGACTCTAGAAATGAAACATGACAACTATTTTGGTATGTATCTTCAAAGGAGTGCAGAGAAACGATACTAAAATTGTTCCTCAGAGATGAAAACAGATGGATGTATTAAATACCTTCGTGGAATAAGTGACGCATCCTGAGAAGAAACTTTATCACCTTCTGGTTGAGAGGCTTGCATTTGATTCAATTTGCTCTGCTTTTAATTGAATACCAAAAAAATGATGACTTAAATCAATCAAATAAGGCAAAAAAGGGAAATAGGAGTGAAGCTTACGGAGACAGGGGAAAGAGGACGCATTTTGGTTCGCATAAGAATGGCCAGACCTTTCTTGTTCATCATTACACTTTTTCTGGTGACACATACAAATCAAATTTGGTTCTGTCTCTTGATGATTTGGATTTAGCAGTTGCCACTAACGAAAAGAAATTCCCGGCAATTTCCAAAACGACGACGTGCCACTGCTTAAGCAAGCAACAAACAAATTACTCTCCCTCCAATTTTACGTGGCACTCTCGTACTTGGCACAGTGTTAAAAAAAGACTTTTCAAATTTAGATCTGTTAAAAAAAGACTTCAAATTTATGATCAATATTTGTGTGTTATATATATCATTTAAAAAGGTAAATTTTAACGTTAAATTTTCTATAATTCTAATAGGTTGACATTTTTGACTAAATTACATGAATGATTCTTATAATGGGTGATTTGATTTTTGGAAAAAGGGTGAAAAATACCCCTCTATTTTTATTAATTAGTTAGCTTTACCCTCCGTCATACTATGTGATCATATTTGTCCTTGCCGTTATCAAACTTATCACATATACCCCTAATTTGGATGGAAATTCTTAAATCAAAATAGATACCCGATTTTAAAGAAAAAATCCATCACCCTCATCCAATTTGCTCCGACCCAATTAAATCACTATGTCTGCTATTACTTTGATGCTATACAATAATCGAGCGGCTTCATAGCAATTTCTGACAAATTGCATCAATTGGACTATAAACGCAACCTGACCAGGTTCACCATCTTTGCTCGGAATGAATTCGTTTTCATCTCTAGTGTCTCTCATAAAAAAAAAAACCATCAGAAGAAACAATTTCCCTTCATTGTCCCCCTGTTTATCTTTCCTTCCGTGCATACTATTTTTTGACTGAAATCCCAACGACTTCTCTTCACTTTAACCTTATCACTATTAACAATTTTCTTCTTTGTGAAATCTCGTCTGTGTCATTGTTTATTCTATTGGACAATTATCTAGCATCAATTTCACCAAAGACAAAAATGCAGGGAATACGAACAACTCACCAATTGAAATCATTCCTGCAATTTCAAATTTTTTAGCTAATTTTCATGAAAGTTTACTGAAAAGAAGTTGGATACATCGAATGAGGTTGAAGAAAAAAATAGCAAGAAAATACTCTAATCAATTGAATAAAGAAAGTGGCTTTTGCAAGCCAATTATATGTACACGCTTTTAGTCAGCTGAATTGCCCTACAACCCTATCATCATCATCAATATCAACTTCCCAACTTCACAATTATCGTATTTTTTAAAGGAAGAATCAATGTGGGTAGTTGATTTGGGAGTTAGATATTTATCTCGACTGTGTTTCTTTAATTGGTTCGAAGCGAGTCAAATGAGGATAATGGGTGTTTTTTTAGAAAATGAATATTTTATTTTTATTTTGGGGTTTCTATCCAAATTAGGGATATAAATGAAAAGTTTGATAGCGGCAGGGGCAAATATGGCCCCGTAGTATAACTGAAGGGGTAAATATGGCCACATAGTAAGCCGGAGGATAAAGTTAGCTAATTAATAAAAGTAGAGGGGTATTTTTTTACCCTTGTCCCTTATTTTTTTGTCCTGGTAAGAAAAGTCCTACAAAACGAACTTTTTTTATACAGTATAATTACCTATTTTTTCTTTTATATCTCAAATCTCTATCTCTAATCTCTAATCTCTAATCTGTATCTCTATCTCTAATCTATACTATATTAAAAGTGTGAAAGCCTTAGAAATATTGTTTGAACTTTTTGGCCTTCATTAAAAGTTTTTGTTTTAGACAAAGTCGTCTTTTCACAATTTCTTTAATTTTAAGAATTGAAAAATAATTAATATTGCAAAACCTTTCCTTATTAGAAGTCATCAGAATTAATGACAAATAAATCTTTTTTTCTTTAGTTTAAGAATTATAAATCAACTATATTTAATTTTAATAAGATTTGAAATATCAAGAAATAAATATGAATGCTTTAGAATAAGAAAACATATAATAAGTATCAAATTCTAAAAAGTTTTTAAGTAAGTAATCAATTTTTTTTTAAAGATTAACTTTCAAAAAAAAAGGGCATCCCAGTGCACTAAAGCTACCGCTATGCGCGGTGTTCGGGGAAGGGCCCCACCACAAGGGTGTATCGTACGCAGCCTTACCTTGCATTTCTGCCAGAGGCTGTTTCCAAGACTTGAACCCGTGACCTCCTGTTCACATGACAGCAACTTTACCAGTTACTCCAAGGCTCCCCTTTAAAGATTTAACCTTTAAAATAAGAAAAAAAAACTAAATATAGAAAAAAAATAAAAAAAAGTAATTATAATACAAACATGGTTCAAATCGATGTGCCTCTCTTAACCTCCAGCAGAAAGAAAAAAAGTTACTGCATAACAAATGCAAAAGGGACAATCCATTATCCTAAGTGTTTTATATATATATATATATATATATATATATATATATATGCTTGCAATAAAACATTATTGAATTAAAGTGTGAAAGTCTTTGAGAAGTGAATTAAACTTTTTGCACTTCTTTAAAGATCTTCGTAATAGCTAAAATCGTCTAATTTTAATTAATCAAAAGTTACACGTGTGATGCATATACGGTTAAACTTGTATATTAAAATTGTGAAGGGCCTTATAAATATTATTTGAACTTTTTGTCCTTCGTTAAAAAACTTTACAATAGACAAAATTATTTTTTCACTTTTTTTTGAATTATTATATTTATAATATTTTAATTAAAAAATCTTAAAATATATGATAAATTTTTAAAAATTAACAACACTTTAAAAGTGTTCTCAAAAGTATCAAAGACCACACTTTCAGGGTGCGGCCTTTGTACAGAGCCTTTAGCCACAAAAATTTTAGCAGCACTTTTAAAGTGTGCCCTTTAGATTTATAGGCTACACATTTTAAACTTTGTCAAATTATAAAATAATTGACCACGCTTATTTATATATATAAACACACTTTTTAGTGTGCTATATTTATAATTATATGAACAACACTTTAGAAGTGTGGACTATTAATTCTCATAAAATTTTGGGTAAAATAATTATTTTTCCTCCACATATCTATTTCCTTAAATATCTTAAAAGAAAAAATTGCTGAAGTCGACTCTAAAGGGTTTTCTTCCTCAACTCTTCAGCAAACTCCATCGTGAAAGGGTATCTCCGACTCGCTGTTGCTGCTATTCGTCGATGGCTTCCTAGATGGTGGTGGTGGAATTTTCTCCAATCTTGAGTTCGTGAAAATTTCACCAGAATGGCACTAGTGCTAGCTGTAAAAATCTTTAGGAGGAAGGAGATGCTTTCCTAGTAGCCAGTGTCAAGGTCAGTTCCTTAATTAGTTTAATCCTATCTTGTGTATCAATATTGGTGCAGAGGAAAGGATTTAGAGAGATACTAATGCTTCCAATCACAGAGATCTACATAGAAATGTCTCCCAACTTACTTAGATATAATTTGGTCCTCTCTAACTCGTAGAAGATTTATTTGTGAAGCACTCCTTGGATATAATTTGATGTAGTAATTGACAATTGCACTTTTCCCTACATTGAATTTGCACCTTCTCAAGATGACTTTCGGCTTTAAAAATTGTTTCTTATTTGTCTTTCTCCTCTCCTCTAGGGTTATGAAGTTTGTAGAGATAATGGAAAAATTGACTCGAATCATTTACTCAGGAAAGATAAAAAGTGTGGACATTTTATGATTTTGTGGTCCTATGGTATTCTAAGTTGTGCGGACTCTTCACTTCCGATGCCGCATCCATGTCGAATTCTCCAAAAATACACTAATTTTGGAGAATCCAACACGCACCCACTGATATTTTCAATGAGTCCAAACAACATAGATGGTGTTAGTTTCGTGGCTTCATAAATGTGTAATGCCATGTGAATCACACCAAGAATTATATCATTATTATTGAACTCTCCTTTTGTTAGATTTTTTAATTCGAATGTGAATGTCATGTTTTCATAAAGAAATATGCTATTCTCCATAGTTCATTTCTTTGTTTGATGCAAAACTGATGTTTTTTTAAGAGCATATATATATCAAGAATCTTTAAGAGTCGTTTTCTTCACATTTGCTACTATTTGTATTTTGTTGGTTGAATCTATAAGAGCTTGGATTTAATTAACTTATTTTGTTAGTTAGGCTTGATTTTAAAAACATTGGATAATTAGTTATTCCTTTTATGATTTCTTAAGTATTGAGACATATAACAGCCAAGCAAACAAAGCTCCTTAGTAGGATTTGGTAAAAAACTGCTTCTGTTTGTACTAAAATTTTCATGTTATTTAAATACGTTGGACAAAAGTTCCCCTACTAACACCTACTCAATGTCTAGATTGTCTAATTTTATCCTAGTACAACATTCATACACTAACAACTTAAGATAGTAATTTTTATATTATTGGGCCACCTAACGTAAAATAGTAAGAAGGTTCTGTTGTATGAAATTTTTACAATATTTGTTCTCTGCTTCTTAAAATTTATACATGAGTTAAGCTTAAAAGGAATAGTGAGGATTCATATAGCCTACCTCTAATTCTTTTGGTACCGAGGTGGTGTTGTCTGTTTCTTAAAATTTATCATTGCTCGTCTTATACACAATGGTTATCTACAATTACTTCGTAGTTTAGTGGATACTTTATGATTTAATAAGTACTTTATGAGGATCTAAATTTTATTATCATAGCATACTGTAGTATAATTGATGAACTATCTAATTGTCATTAGTCTAACCACATAGTCATACAAAGTCATTGCAGGTGAAACACTAGTATATTACATGTAAATCTGCTAATTGATCAGTTTTGTAATTGCATATACAAATAAATTATGTTTTCTCCCATATAAGGTAACACTTTATGTCATTTAAGGTAAAAAATATTTCCATATTAGTTAATACTTCAACTATAATTTTTTTCTTTTTATTAAATTGTTGAACTTGCATCTTCTCGTCTGTATCATTCTGATCACTGAATTTAGTTTATTTTATTCGTCTCCCGAGATCAATTTGATATGACTGGCTATAACATAAGAAGAAATGAAAAAGTCCCAAAACTTGACTTATGATAGAGATTCGGACAACTTGTTATATTTCTGATCTGAACTGAAGTAATAGAAAGGTCAATCTGATTGCTACTTAAGGGGATTCTGAACACATTAAAGACAACCAATTTGGTTAATAAATCTAACTTCAATTATCATTGCTGAAAATTTGTGGAACTACTTTTGGTGACCAAAGAAACCAACCTGATAGTGGTAAAAGGGGCCAGCTTGCACCTGAGAGAGTTAAAGCTAAGGATGTGATAAACACGCAAAGCAACAGATCATTAAGGTTCTCTGTCAATTTTCTAAACTAGCATGCTAATTTTAGTTCATGTTTCAATATTTTTGTAAAATTCACATTATCTGGTAGGAAGTCAACACCTATATGAAATTTGTTGAGGAATGTGGAGTAAGGGAATATACAATGACTTCTTAAACATAGTAGTAAGGTGAGTGGGTAACAGTAGTTTGCTATAACCCAAACAGTTCGCCTTAATTATCTTTTTGCAAAATGAGTTTGAGAATCAGTAGCTATTACTTTTGTAGAATGAGTAAGCTGAAGATTTAATATGGATTCATTTTGCATTAGATAATCGATATTTAGTATCTAGCTTACACTCTGATTTCATCCTCGTCTGTGGATATACCTTTTTAAGATCTAGATGGTCAACTCATCATTTAGCCTTTTCAGTTTATATCAACAGACACATGAATTGGTTTGCATGTCTCTCTCACTACTTTCCATCACTTTGTAAATTCAGGTGACCCATCATGATTATAAAGTTTAAAGAACAAATGAAAGAACAATCGTGAAACAAGGAAATCAAAAAACAGTAATGTTTGAATGCTTTTGATGTATGTAAAATGGAATTCTTAACAACATTGTTGGCCATCGTTACCTGAGTTCAGTATCTCAGTTAGTAGACTGTTAGTCTGCCAGTGTATATGATGAGTCTAATTTTTATATTACTGTATTATGAAAGGATCCACTAAAGCACGAGAAGAGAAAGAAACAAAAGGTGAAAAGTCCTGAAAAAGTTATCAGGGATGCCTTTTCAATAGAACACAAAAGATTAATTACACCTCAAGTAAATGCAAGAACGTCTAACAATTTTTTTTCCACAGGTCCTGTTGATTAGAAAATTGTCTTCCTTATGTTTTATATGTCGTTCAGGTTAATGGCCTTATTTGCTAAGCCAATCATGTAAGGTTGATTTTATAAGTCCTTTCTAATAAGGACAATACTCTTTGGCCTTGGGTCTGGACACTGACATTGTCTGTTTTTATCTTTCTCGTGATATAATAAGTCTTTATTGATAGAAAAACAAACTTCAAAGATTTACTGTTTCTTTGTGCCGTATTTTCTAGTTCAATCTAGTTCTTCTGTGAATTAAACTTATTTATTTCACCTTTACATTGTCTTGGAATCAAAGAAGCATCATTAAGAGTTTTTGATCTCTGTCTTAATTTGACTTAAACACAGAGATCTGCCTGAAAGGTCAAATTTCCTAAGAGTCAGCTAAAAGATCTCTGGAGGAAGGTTGCCAGCCCTTCGAAGATCAGATATCGATGGAAGTTCTCCCAGCAATTTACTGATGATGTATTCCCAAGCCTTTCAGGTGCCCAGGTCATGCGAATTGCTACACATCTGAGGGCCACAAGGGTAATGCTTACAAAATTTGACAAGGAATTAGGGAAAACTTTTGTGACCTTTTTGGAAAGTATTAAGGATTGATCGATTAGAAGCTTCAGAGCTAATCACTCATGAAGATCCTACCACATATTCAGAATCTGAAAGCATAGACCTCCTAAATAGAGTACAATTAAATAGAATTAGGAAAATTTTAAATTTGATTAAGGTAATATATTTCATGATTCAGTCCATATTTTCATTACGAGTAGTACTCTTAGACATTTCCCCCTTAGTTTTTAATTTTTATATTAAGCAGACTCATGAGAAGAGGCCCAAGAAACGATTCTTCATGCGGAATTCGCTAATGAAAATGAGTTCATAAATAAAGATAAAGATCTTCTTGAGGGTGACCGCTTGAGTTTTCTTCACTGGGATATAAACAAACACCCGAGAATTTATGTTATTGCTGTCTCTACTATTCATTTTTCCTTTGTAGTTGTTTTTACTTTTTTTTTTCAAAACTATATTACTGATCTATGGGTTTGATGACAATGTGGCATCTCTCTTCCAGGAAAGCTACAAAGGACTTGACACATCTAGGCGAGGTGGATACTAATGCTTTGGAGTTAACTGGCTTTCTCCAGTGTCATTTTATCCCTACTTCAAGAACTGGTGAGTTGCTAAAACTTTCATCCATCAGGTGAGTTGCCAATCAAAATAATTCTTTGAGGATTTTAGTTTATTAGTTCGTGAGATTTGATTGTTCTCAAATTGTTATTTTACTTAGGAGAATCCTTGCAAAACTGTTTGTGCTACAAAGATTAGATGTTTGTTTTGATTTTTGTGGTATTTTTGAATACAACATATGTTGGTTGGGGTATATGTTGAGGAATTAGTTGGTACATTTACTTACATATAGTTCTGTTGCAATGTGGTTAATAATTTTCTTTCACTTTAATGTATAAAAGATAAATAGATTGACAGTTAATAAACAGATTGGATCAATTCATGTAAGACACATAGAGAGAGCGGGAGAGAGCGTAAAGCTAAAGCACTTGATGTTCACATGATTTCTTGCGTATTTTTTAGGAGTTGAAAAAGTTTTTACTAGATATTACTTTTCACCAGGGTTATGGTCAATTCATCCCATAACACACTAGTAGGACTACACTGGTTATGATGTTTATGTTCAATTTCTGTGTGCTGCCTTCTCTAGAGGATCAAAGCTCCTTTTTTTTCTTCACGTTGATCTTATTTGCAGCTGTGGCAATAGAAAAGGTCGTGCTAGAAAGGACCTTTATGAAATGGACGTTGAAATGAACAATGTGTGTGATGATCTTTGTGGAGCTTACTATGTCAAACTTCTATCAGTCCAAAAGGGAGTCTTAAGAATGAATTGTGTAGACTATTTGGATCGCACAAATGTTGGCCCATAGGTGTATGGGCGGGGGTTGCTCTGGCCCATCAACTGCATGTCTTAGGCTTTGTATATGTGGACAACATCAACATTGATTCACATTTTCCTATAGCACATGACCTAATGCAGATCTACAAAGAAATGAGAGACGTTCTTGCACCACATATATAGATAATGTGAATTGAAGCGATATCCAAGTATGTTCTCTGAAATATCCTACATATATAGTTAGTGTAATGTTACCTGTAACACTTATTGAAGCTAATTTGACATAGTTTGATTGTCATGTTATTAGATGTGGAGATTATTTGGTGCCAAAAAGAGAGAATGAAAATTGGTGCATACTAGTACATTGCACCACGTCTTTTTACTCCAACGAAAGCACTGGGCAGAGGTACCATAGATGACATAAAATATGTTTTCTGTGGTTCTTCTTCTGCCAATACTACTGGTTTTCACCTGGGTCATGTGAAAGAATATACCGAACTTGACCAGAAAGTCTTGCAACAGGATCTAGTTAGTCCCCCACTCTGAAGGTGAGACTGTTGTATTCTTTGCACAAAGTACCAAGACTGGTTCTGAAATAATATTTTTAACTCCATAAAGTATTTTGAGGAGGTGGAAGTTTTGATTTTTTGGGATTTAGGGACATATAAGTTGTGCTCCCCCCCCCCCCCCCCCCCCTCCTTTTTCTTAGACTGTACAAATAAAATATTTTTAACTCCATAAAGTATTTTGAGGAGGTGGAAGTTTTGATTTTTTGGGATTTAGGGACATATAAGTTGTGCTCCCCCCCCCCCCCCCCCCTTTTCTTAGACTGTACAAATAAAATGTCAGAAACAACTCTCTGTTCCTCCCATTTTAATTCTTCTGAGAGAATGAAGTCCATGATTGATTTTACAGAGCTTGCTGTGTGTTTGCAATCTTGTTTTACTCCAGTTTATCGAAACCAGACTCTCTACCCCACAAAGAAGGAGTAAGGTCTGTGTACAAGCTGTTATTGTGTCACTGAATTAATATTAAACCTTCTATTTTATATCCTAGGATGTTGAATTTAGGTATTATCTTCTAGGTCTTTTAGTGTTACCATCAGTAAATCCCATAGAGATCCGGGCTTCAGCTATATATACAAGTAAACGGTCAAAATGCTAGTTGATTGATATTATTTGTGAGCTGTGTGGATGTGGGGAAATCAGCTTCTACTTATTTAATGATCTATGTCCCTTGTCTACTTGGTTTCATTGTGCTTTTCTTTTCCTAAATTTGTAGCGATTTCACCACAAACAGCTCAACATGGTACTGTAAGATGCAAAAGTGTGCTTTAGTGCTAATGGACTGAACTTATTTGGTTCCTTGTAACTCCCAATGAGGTTTGGCAATCCTTTGATATTTGGAGATTATCTTGACATAATGAAGCAGAAAGTTGACTCTAGATTGCCTAATTCACAAGACGCTCTAAACCATTAAATGAAAGTACATTTCAAAGGCAGCTCCTGTAGTATTTCAGTTTCGAACAATTGTGACACATATGCACACAAAACCAAGTAAAACCATCCATATGCACACAAACCATACATATATATATATACATACTGGGAAAAAGAAACCGAGTTTAGCATACTATTAAAACTATACCTGGGCTGTGTAGTTTGTCCATCCTAAACTACCCACGGGCTATATATGTTCAGCTCCCCCTGCTGAAAGGGCCCTAGTGCGTGAAGTCGCACGGCCAAGGAAGAAAACCTGGAATGACTAGTACATCCCCCAAATATAAAGTGTGACATGCACATGGTCACTTGGACCAAACCTCACATCGACAAATATGAGTTTTCAGTTTTGGTCCCCCCAGGACCTTCACCTTCCACGGCTTTGCTACACACCCCGCCATTATTTCCCAATTAAAACCACTACCAAGCAACCAATCAATCCATTAACCATTTATTAACCAAGGCCATTAGTAGTTGTATCGTTATATCGACTATACTTGCAAGTTTTGTCCATAGCCAACCATATATAGGTTTAAGGGATTCCATGTACCCTTCCATTAACCATATTAAACCACTTGAGGGATTACCATGTACCCCACAAGCATAACCATTTAGCCTTTTTACCTTTTCAAACCATTTAAACCTTGCATAATTCCTTTACCAAGTTTAAAACAAACAAGAGTTCCATTAAAAATGATCAATGCAATGAAAACATCCTTATAGGCATTTTATCAAACACATTGGGGGCATAATATAACCAAAACTAATTCCAATTGCCATTTAACCATTCTCATGCAATCCAATTATCCAAAACCACCAATTAAGCATTCAAATACATAATTAAAACCATGGGAAACCATAACTAATCATTTATAGTCAAAACCCCCAAATTATAGTTGAAAATCCAAAATCACACAACAATGAAATCCTGAAAATCATTTATAAAAATCATGCCTTAGTTGTAACTAATAGTGAGGGAAGAGAACATGCCTTAATTGACAAATTATACAGAGAGAAACCACCAACAAGATCCCCAATTTAATCCTCTAGTTGAAACCCTAGATTCCTTGTCCAAAAGTTCTTGAGAGAATTATAGAGTGTTTAGGAAGAGTTTCTAAGTGTTAATGAATAGAATAATAAAGTAAATAACCTCCCAAGTGAGTTAGAAGTCATGGGGTCTTATTAGGGTAAGTGTGGAAATGTTCAGAATTCCCCCACTTAAGTTGCACAAAAATCCCATCACAAGGGTACGATTGACCCTCACGAGTCGTACCCTTCAATACGAGTGGTACCCACCACTCGTATCCTAAGCCTCAACCCTTAGAACCAACACTGTCCAGTGTATGACTCATCCTACCCATGTCGTACTGACAATATATGATCCGTACCCTTCACCCATATCCATGGCAGGATAGAATCACAAAAGGTTTGAACACTGTCCATCATACGAGTCCCTGGTATGATTCTTCCCCTAACTTATGGCTCACGATAATCCACTCATACTCAGATCCAACTTAAGCGACCAAGCCTAAGATTAAGCTAAGAAAAACCCAAACCAAATGATCCGTATCTAATCATACAACTCATACCATTCAAGTCGTACCCACTCAAGTGACCAAAATCCACTTCACTGACCAACACTGGTCGGCATACGACTAGACCACACCATTGTACCCTAACATACGGCTCGTACCTATGAGTCGTATTGGGTCCAAACACCAAAATTCCAGGAAATTTTCTAAGGGTCAAAACCCAGGGTGTTTCAGTCTCCCCCTATCACGCCCCAAAATTCCATCGGGCCGGATTGGCACCCGAAGCCGAGAAGGCCCGGGAGAACCCGTTCAAATACCTGTACTTTCACTTACATGTCACCAAAAATTTGGACAGCACTTCGTTGCATATAGAAGGTTCTAATTACCTGTATCAGCACAACACGCACAAATATATATATATATATATATATATATATATATATATATATATATATAATACTTGGCCATCGGGGCCACCACATATACAAATATAGCATCACTATATAAACTTCCATGACTTTACCCTTCCTTATGTCTACAAAGCCTCTAGGATATACATGACATAACTAGGGTCGGGACAAACCTCCCGCCCTATCAGGACTCCTGTACAATAACAAAACATAAGGAACCGACTCGGAAAGCTCCGAAGCAAACTGGAGCTCACCAACAATAGCTGTATGACCTGGCTCCTATCTATGCTGTGTATGAGCTGAAGCACCTGTACCTGCAACATGAAATGCAGGTCCCTCGTGAGGGACGTCAGTACGAAATATGTACTGAGTATGTAAAGCTGTAAATAATCATATGTGATATGGGAGATCAAGAAAATCAGACACAAGTGAATAAATCATAATAGAAGTGAACCACACTTCATAAACACTTTTAGGATCATGTATATTATCATTAATCTGAATTGAGTTCTTGAATTCAAACACATTTGTGGAACGGTATACCTTCGTTCATTTCATTCTTTACAATTATCATTCGCCATTACCTCCTCCTCCCGAACCTCCAACCACCTAACAATAATCAATACTGTACCGTACTGTGACCATTAGGCTGCCCCCAGTACATATCAACTGTAATCATATCAAGTATCGGGATCGGCCCATGCTAGGCTTAAGCCCCTGAGCTACCACCTATACGTATATCAAGTAACATATATAAGAGATCTTTCCAATAACTTAGTTCAAAAGCTTTTGAGATTATTACATTAGTGTTCATGCCAATATAGTACCTTTGGAACAATGATACATCAATAGGAACCAAGTAATAGACCTTCTATACAATAACGATGTAATAAAGACTCATTGGTACATCAACAATGTGTTTCAGAATCATCAATATCACAACAATGAAATAAGAGCCTTTTGGTATATCAATGAAACATTTTGACACTTTATAGAATGGAAACAACTTCGTTGGTAACGTAGAACAATACATGTTTTTTGGACAACCTCGGAATCTTACTTGATGGAACATTGGTGTTTTCATGCCAAAGAACATCGTTAGAGTATGCTTTACATACCTCGTTGTAGATTCGGATACCAATTCAACACAACTTCCCGCCTTTACAAATCACTTATCTACAATGAAATGTTTGGCATCTAGTATTAGCAACCCAACACCACAATTCTCTTCCATAATTCCATACAACCAATATTTGCAAAGCATTCCAAAAACCAACTTGAACAATATGTTTATGTGTATATATATATATATATATATATATATATATATAATCATCATTTCAATACCACATCATCACACCAAATTCCTTCACAATTCAACATAATTCAACCATGCACAAGAATAATCCAACATCATTTCCAATCATCTTTCAACAACAATCAAATAACATACTTCTTATGCTCACATGCATATATATACATATCCATATAAATAACACCAACATAATTTACATCCTTACCATAAAATGACCCTTTTGATTTCGAAGTCCTGTTGGCACAAATAAGGGGTGCTTCTCGAAGCCCTCGAGATGGTGAACACAACTACAGAATCAATTTGGATTTTCTACGGTTGAATCACAAGATAATTGGAGTTGAAATTAGGCTAGGGTTTCTTATTCTTCAATAATTTGGATGATAAATGATGGATATGAGGCTAAGTATATGTATATAATGATCAATTTTCGTCTATGAGGTGATGGAAAATGACCATATTGCCCTTAAAATTTAAGTAAATCCGAATTTGTCCATGGTGGACTGTTTTGATAGGCTAAAGTAAATCGACCATAACTCTTTGCTCCGATAATGGATTTGGGTGAAACCAATTGCATTAGAAAGAAGACTCTCGGGGCTTCTCATCGATATATAGCATCTCACACAGTTCATTTTGTACAAGGAGTTATGATCGTTTAAAGTCGACCCAAAAATCTGTTTGGCTGCAGTACTTTTGTGTGCAGAAAATTTCTGCACATTTACTGTTCATTGCGTCCACCGTTTTCAAGTTTCGAACATGCTCGCTTATATCCGATACTCGTCTGTTTTCAGAAATCTTTATATCGTTGGAAAGCTAACTCGATAAACTTCGCATAGAAACTTCGACGAGCAAATTTCGGTATAAATAAAGTCGATTTCTATACACATATAATCAAACTATACACTTGAAATTATCTCAAAATAATGAATACTCATACTTAAACTCATATATACCTAACTTATGATCAATATATATACTCCAACACATATAACCATGGCTAATGCACGTAATTAAGTACGGGGTGTTACATCCTTCCCCCCTTAAGGACATTCGTCCTCGAATGTGAATGTAGTTATTTAGCCGAAACAAGTTCGAATTCATAATTGATATTCACATCATCATATAGATATTATGCATATGTAAAAACTTACTTGTTAGTGTCCCAGTTCCACTCCTTGCACTTCTTTTTCACCTTTGAACAAATAAGGGTAATTGGATTTCATTGCTTCCCCCGCTTCCCATGTAATCTCTTCCCTTTGTTGATTTCTCCAAAGTACTTTCACCGATGCTACTTCTTTATTTCTCATCTTCTTAACTTGACGATCTAATATAACAACAGACATCTCCTCATAGGTAAGATCTTCTGTTACTTGCACATCTTCAGTAGAAGTAATAAGGGACGGATCTCTGATGCACTTTCGAAGCATCGATACATGAAATACTGGATGCACTGATGAGAGTTCCTGGGGTAGCTCTAATTCATAAGCAACTTGCCCACATCTTCGAATAATCTTATACGGGCCTATATATCGTGGAGTCAACTTTCCTTTCTTGCCAAATCTCATCACCCCTTTCATTGGCGGTACCTTCAAAAATACCCAATCGCCTAACGAAAACTCTAGCCCTCTTCTTCTACTATCCGCATATGACTTGTGTCGACTTTGGGTTATTTTCAACCGTTGCTGAATCACCTTGACTTTTTCTATGGCTTGATACACAAGATCCGGTCCGAACATAAGAGTTTCACCCGCTTCGAACCATCTTATTGGTGATCTACACTTCCTCCCATATAAAGCTTCATATGGTGCCATTTTGATACTTGAATGATAGCTATTATTGTAGGCAAACTCAATAAGAGGTAAATGATCATCCCAGCTGCCTTTAAAATCTATAACACATACTCGTAGCATATTTTCAAGTGTTTGAATGGTGCGCTCTGCTTGTCCATCCGTCTGAGGGTGAAAAGCTGTACTCAGATTCACTTGTGTTCCCAAACTCCGTTGGAAAGACTTCCAAAAGTTTGCGGTAAATTGAGTTCCCCGATTCGATATAATAGAAGTTGGCACTCCATGTAATCAGACTATTTCTTTAACATACAGCTTCGAATATTCTTCAACTGTGTAAGTGGTCTTAACGGGTAAGAAATGTGCGGATTTAGTAAGCCTATCCACAATCACCCATATAGAATCAAATTTCCGAGCTGTACGAGGCAAACCTGTAACAAAATCCATGTTGATTATGTCCCACTTCCAAATTGGAAGATCTATGCATTGCATATAGCCTCTGGGCTTTTGATGTTCCACTTTAACTCGTTGGCAATTTGGACATTCAGCTACAAATTCTGCGATGTTCCTTTTCATGTCATTCCACCAATATACATCCTTCAAATCTTGATACATTTTGGTTGACCCTGGATGAATAGAATACCTTGAGAAATGTGCCTCAGTCATAATTTTTTTTCTTAGCTCATCAACAATAGGCACACATAGCCGATTTTGGCATAGAAGTACTTCATCAGTCATAAAATGATGAAGAGATCCAAGAACTACCTGAAAACCCTGTTCATCAAATCTATAAATGCCGTTGGGGCATTAGTCAATCCAAATGACAACCAAAAACTCGAAGTACCCATACCGAGTATGAAAAGTAATCTTAGGGATATCCACCTCCATAATATTTAGCTGATGATACCCATACCGAAGATCTATCTTAGAAAAGAACTTGGCACTTTGCAACTGATTAAACAAATAATCTATCCTTGGGAGAGGATACTTGTTGTTGACCGTCACCTTATTCAACTGTCTGTAGTCAATGTACATCCAAAGGAAACCATTCTTCTTGCGCACGAACAACACCGGTGCACCCCACGGGGATACACTAGGTCAAATAAACCCCTTATCCAAAATATCCTTAAGTTGCTCCTCGAGTTCCCTCAACTCAGCCGGATTCATTCTATGAGGAGGAATAGATGTTGGACAAGTGCTTGGAACCAAATTGATACCAAACTCTATTTCCCGATCCGGAGGAACACTAGGGAGATCATCCTGGAAGACCTCAGGAAACTTATTTACCACCAGAACTGACTGTAAAGAAAGACCTTCCAAGTTAGAATCTTTAACCCGGACCAAGTGATAAGGACAACCTTTAGAGGTTAACCTTTATAGGTTAACCTTTAGAGGTTAACCTCCGAGCTCTAAGATAAGAAATAAACCTCCCCTTATGAGCTAGGGAACCACCCTCCCACTCTATAATTGATTCACCGGGGGATCTAAAGACAACCGTACGGGTTCGACAATCCAAGGACGCGTAACAAGAGTGTAACCAATCCATCCCCAGAATAATATCAAAATCCACCATATCAAGTTCAAAAAAATCCACCAAAATTTGCCTACCACCAACAAACACCCCCTATAGACTCTTTTAGCAATAATCGAGTCACTCACCGGGGTAGAAACAGAAAAAGGATCCAAAAAAACCTCAAGATCAAAACCAATACATGCAGCCATAAATAGGGTCATGTAAGAAAGAAGGGACCCCAGATCAAACAGATAATATACGTCACGAAAAAAGAGTTGTAACATAGCAGTAACGACATAAGGCGATGCCTCAAATTCCTATCGGGACGCCAAAACATACAATTTATTCTGACCAACACGAGAACCAGGAGTAGTAACAGAAGCAGACGCGACACCACCGGGTGCAAGAGCAGAAGATGAAGCCACTGGTACTTTATTTGCTCCCATAGCGACCTTATTAACCAGACAATTCCTGAGCCGATGGTTTGCCTGGCCACACTTGAAGCATTTGTCCCTCCCCTCGTCACAATAACCTCGATGAGAACGACCACAGAACCGATAAAGAGGGCATGAAAAAACTGACTGACCCTCATTTGCCTGATATTGGGCACCCGGTGCCCAAAAATTATCACCATTCTAATGACTCTTGCCACCTGATTGCTTCGGGCAAGGAGCACTAGCAGTAGAGAAGGATCCAAAACTCCCCCACTTTCTTTTTTGCCATTTGCCTCCATCCTGACTACCCTGAGACTGTGTACCTCCCTGATCAGAAAACTTGCTCCTCTTACCCTGTCGATTTCCAAACTCCGCCTGTTTTCTCTTCTCATCCTCTGCCTGCTGCATCTAAACATTCAACCTGGAAATGTCCATATCTTTAATTAGCAAAGTAGTTTTACTCTCCAAGAGAACTCTCTCATCCACGCTCTCATGTCAGCCACCTCATCAGGAGCATATTTTTAAAACTGATGAAACTTCAAGGCATATTCCTTGACAGACATCCTCCCCTCACTGAGATTCATAAACTCCTCTATCTTTGCTTTCATCAGCTCTTGAGGAAAGCAATGATCTTAGAAGGCCTTAGAAAAAGTATCCCACTAGACTGACTCTTCCACATCACCTCTATCCCTATCCCACTCTTCATACCATTGGTATGCAATGCTTTGAGCTGATAAGCTGCAAAGTTTACCTCCTCCACATTGGTATCCTACATCACCCAAAATATCTTCTCCATTTCATCCAGGAAAGCCTATGGATCCTCCTCCACCTTCACTCCAATAAAAGTAGGAGGATCCATCTTCATAAATTAGCCGACCCTTGTGGCCTCAGTAGAAAAAGAACCAGATGCACCCCGCTCAGCTTGAGCAACAACCATCTGAGCAATAGTATGAATAGACTGGCAAAATTCTGCATTAGTCACCTCACCCTGAGGAGGACTAGTAGAAACCGGAAGAACTCCAGAATTATCAGGGATAGAGCCGTGAGATCAAAGATGAACTGCAGACATAGGACGTACCCCATCAACATTGTCCCCAGATAAAACTGAAGAGTTTTCTTGTAGTCCAAATCATTGAGTCATGATCTAAAGAGTGAACAACCAAGGATTAGAGAAGAAAGTGAAACATTACTAAATGCCTTGTAGCCTCTCTCTTATGAGTGTGCCGTGCTACACACCCTTAAAAGAGACTCTACTAGACACAACTTTGTGGACTCCCAATTGACCATGAACCTAAATTGTAATACCCCATACTTTTCTAAGTTCAATTCCGCCCATAGCACATGTACAAGAGGCTTAGAACCTAAAAATTTGGCTGGCTAAGTGTTGGAGACTTAGTTTCATTTTTTGGCCTCTTAACTTCGTTGAATATTTTAAAGTGACCTTCCTGACCCCGAGATGAAAGTTTTTGAGTTGATTCATGTTCAGGGGGATAAGTAGTATGTCTTGGGTAAGTTTTGGATTTTTCGGATGAGGTTTGGACCATATTTGGATTTTAAAAATAGCAGCTCACCGCAATTAGACCGCATCGCGGTGAGTATAATGATGGATGGGTCACCGTATCGCGGTGAAGATCAAATCAACAATTGTCAGATTCCAATAAGTCACCGCAATCGCACCGCGTCGTGGTGGAAATCGCGATGATAGCCTTGGCGCTTCGCGGTGAAGGCCCAATCGGTGTTCCAGTTACGAATTTTAAATTCCAAGTGTAGTCTTGTCATTTTCCCTCACCCAAATCCATCCAAAACACAAAAATAAAACCCCGAAGGGCCATTATATGCCCCGCTATCCTTGGGAAGTCGTCTATAATTCTCTACCAATAATCACTAGTTAAGTGGAGTGGCTCTTGTTAATACTAAATAGTAAATAGAAGTTGAATATGTCGAATGTTAAGTGAAGACTAATTGGTAGGTGTAATCATATATAGACTTAAGTGTTTACCTAGTATATATATTTGGCTTGAAATAAAGGTTTGGTTATGGACTTTTGCCTAGTAAATGGGTTATACGATAGCTAGTTGTTACATAAAGTGGTTTTCTTGCTAGAGCGCTAGAGGCCTAGGATACTAGTTGGTGGATTAAGTGGCTAGTGGTTATGGTTGATTAAGTTGCTAATGAATATAATAGACCTAGCATTGTTTGAGATTAGTGATATTGGTGCCTTGTAGGTGATGCCATTGGTTTCCTAAGTGTTGACTTGGAGATTTAACATTGTTAACTAATAAGAGATGTTGAGTAATATGTTAGATAAATGAGTTTGAGAATATGTGACCACTTCCTATATGATGGCTAGTGTACCTATGGTAACTCAAAATAATCTTTGGAGTTAAATGGTGATTATGGTTTAGTGATCTTTGGCTATTTAATGAATAGTAATTAGTTGATATCTCATGATGAGGTCTATCAAGAATCGGTTAGGCTAATGGTTTGAGGCCTTAAGATAACTAGTAACTAGTAGCTTAATAATAAATGGTGGTAGTTAATATAAACTAGAATGAGTAGATTATTGAGTTAGATGTCAAATTGACTATATAACTATGATTATGAAGTTATTGGTTTCGTTGTGTCAAATTGTGGTAATTGATGACGATTATAGGACTTTGCAAATGGTCATTAATTGAAATGTAGAAATTGTGGTAAATGTGAGTTTGTTGTTTGTGTATATATATATATTCTTGATGCATTGAGTAATTGATCTATTGGTGCATTATCTAGTGGTATGAGACGCCATGATGAGTTGTTTACTTTGTATTCTTTTAGGTGTACTTACCGGTGGTATGGGATACTGTGGTAAGTTCTTTTACTTTATGCTTTAATGATTTTATGCATGTTAACTTGGTATTTATGCGATTGTAATTATATATATATTGCTTTATGCTTTTGAATCAGTTATTCATTGTGTATGATGGCTGTGGTACATTTTGATATGAAATGTTGTATTACTTTTCTAGTTGATTAGTTATTTTGTATAGTGATGATGAAGATGATTTAGGTTTGATTTTGTACCTTGACTTATAGTTATTGTCTTACTTTATATCATATTTATATCATAATTTAGATCAGTCGGCTGATGATATCTACTGAGTACCCTCGTTTTGGTACTTATACTATAGTTCTGTACCTTTTTGGTGCAGACCCGAGTCCTAGCTGTCACCGTTGAGTTGAGATCATGCGGTGTTGATCTTTTGGAGATAGGGTGAGCTCTTGAGTTTGAGTCGCCCGTTTCCCCTCTATTTTTATTCTGTCTTTTGTATTTGAAATAAATGTATAAAATTATTTAAGACTATTTAGACTTTGAGTTGTAATTCCTATTATTGAACTTAGATGCTCTTGTACCGATACTACCAGGTCATAGGGATTGGTATTCATATGTTGGTTGTTTTCTTTTATGTGGAACATTGTTGCTTATTAACCCATTGACTTGCCTCTGGATTACGCCGTTGTCTTACCTATTGATGGGTTTTAGTAGGTGCCATCATGACTTGGAAATTGGGTCATGACAAATTAGTATCAGTGCCTAGGTTTCACCGGTAGTGTTGGTACAAAAGGAAGTGTCTAATAGAGTCCTATGGATTCGAATGTTGACGTCCATTTCCTATCTTCGGGAGGCTATGGGACATTCTTAGGAGTCATTCACTTCTTTAACTTATATCGTGCTTGGGGTCTGAGTTGGTTTGTAGGATGTTTTCTTGACTTTAGTCTTTTGTAGATGCCCATGTCATGTGCTGCAGCTATGCATGATGAGGGTCCCGATGAAACACCTTGTCTTTGGACCCTTAGAAAATTTCTTCATGTTCAGCTCACTAGACATCATAGGACTTGTGGGTACTAGTCATATGATGTTGTATGGCTTAGGGTCCCTCCTCTCGTATGTAAATTAGTGTAGTTAGGTTGTTTTCTATCCAAGGTACGATTGAACACCTTACTATTTGTTTGTTGGGGTAAGAATGGTATATTCCTAAGTTGTATGGTGCCTTAAGTCTTTTCCAAAGTATTCTATCTAGGGTATGGGTTATAGGGTACTTCTCATATGTTAGGATACGAGTTAGTCATTTGTGGTCATATGCTAGTCAGTATAAGGGTCCAAGATTATGCTAGGGTACGAGATAAGGGCACCACTCGTACCCTAGGGTACGATTTAGGGGGATTGGTCGTACCCTTCTGCAACTAAGTTTTCAGCTTTTAAGCTGAGGGTATTCCAGACATTTCCCACCATAAAACCCTTAGGTCCTTATGTCTTAAAACATGCTGTGTCCTCTCATAACCCACTACTGAAAGATCAAACACTCCAAAAACACTCTCTAAACTCTCTCTTGAAGATTGGCGCTAAGGTTCTTTAAAGGTGATCATCTTGAGGTTTAAGAGTCAAGTTTCTTCTGTAAATCTTCTTGAATAAGTCATGTGAGTCTTCCCTCTTTGTTAGTTCTCAAATTTCACGTGTTTTAAAGTGATATTAGGATTCTTAAATGGTGGTTTTTGAAATCCAAACTTGAGGGTTTTGTTGCATATGGTTGAGTATTATTTAGTCTTGGTTTAACTTGTGTTTATACATGTTTTTGATCATGGTTTGCACATATGGGTGCTTGGTAATTGTGGTTTAACAAATGGGTCATGGGTTACCCTAAACTTGAAGTTTTATACTTTGGTTTGGACATGGTAAAAGCATTCCCTCAAAGTTTTTGTGAAAATGCCTAAAGGAATATACTAGTCACATGTTAATGATGTTTTGAACTAAGGCTTGGCCAAATGAATATGAATGGTTGGTAAATGATTTTGTGAAGGCCTTGTTTTCCATGTAATGGTTTTAATGGTAACCTTAGTGGTTTAGATTGTAAAATGGGTTTGAGTCCTTAAATATTAACTTGATTTATGTCTTTGTTAGACAATGAGTTTGAGTCCCTAAACTTTGAATTGAACAAGTGTCTTTGTTAGATGATGGGTTCAAGTACTAAAGTCAAACGAATGGATGGTTGATTGATAATGGTAATGACATGTGATATACTTGCAAGTAATGTTGGTATGGCGATACCAATGAGGTACCTTTAGTGAGTAATTGACTTAATGGTTGTGTATATGGAATGCCAGTTTTAAATTGGTCTTAATAGTGGGATGTGTAGTCGGGCTGTGAAAGTAGAGTCCGAAGGACTAACACTAGAAACTACACTAGCCAGTGCGGGTGTCTTTTGACTGGGTTTTTTGAGTCCCCCGAATAAACCTATAAAAGGGAGGTTCAAGTCCCCCTTACTACATGTATTGGTGCTTAAGTCACCTTGATTATGTTGGAAGGTTGGAGTCCCCCATAAAGCCATATATATATATGGATACTCTCTGGTTCGTGCGGCTACACGCACCGGGACCCTTCCAGCTAGGGGAGAGCTTGACTCATATAGCTCGTAGGTGCCTTGTTCTATGACGGTCATGCTACACAACCCAAGTTAATGATTTCTAAAGTTCATGTTAGTCTTGTTCCCTATCCCGGCATGGTATAAATATATATGTATTGTATTGTTATATGAGTTGATTGATTTTGAACTGTTGACACTATTTTATCATTATCTTTGAGTTACATGCTAGCGCTCCAACTGCTAACTTTCTTCGATGTTGTATCTCCATGTGATGTAGGTGTTAGTCATACGACACCTCCAACTCAGTGATCAGACTTCGAGAACAACTTGTGTTGACTTGAAGTGGTAATCTTCCGTATTTCAGAAAACGTCATTTCTAGTTTAGTTTCTTATGTTTTCATTGGTTAGTCTTGGATATTGGTTTTGGCTATGATCAGGGGCATGTCTTTATGTTATTTGATTTTGGATAGATGCTTTATGGAACTGCTATGGGATGGTATGGGCAGTGTCAGCAGTGTTTTCCACCTTGGCATTAGTATTGGTATTGGGGATTATATCGTATTACTTTATTTGATTAGTGATTATTCCATTTTGTTATGGTATGGATATGGATTTGGTTATTATTTCAGTTTTTGTTGTGGTTGTTGGTTGGCATTGGATGGTTAGACTTGCTTGGGTTGCCCATGTACATGGACCTATCCCAAAGTCTTTGAGTTGATGGTCATTCTATCTTGTTACATGTTTGGAATTCATCTGACTCAGGGTATGTGATTGGAGGTTGGATTGGGTATTGGGGGTGGTCCTTGGTCTTTGTTGGACTTGGGATGCCCATTATGACAAGGCCCTGGTTTAGGTCGTGTCAAGTTGGTATTAGAGATTTAGGTTCTGCAGTACCCCATAAAAGTATTAGATTATTTCAACTCACAATTACATGCATAACGGATCCAAAGCTTAGGAATTTCACTAAGTGTGGAGGACTTAGTATTTCCAAGGCCCCTAAACTTCAATAATTTTACTTTTGACCTTCCCGACCTCTTAAGATTGATTTTTAAGTTGATTCGTGATAAGGTTTGTTCAAGGTGTGTCTCAGGTGAGTTTCAAAATTTTTAAATGAGCGTTGGGGCGTGTTTGGAGAATCAAAATAGTGAGGGCACTAGGATAGGCCCATGGCATGGAGCTTAGACTGCCGCTTTAGAGCCCGCAGCGCGGGGCTTATTCGCCGCTCTAGAGCCCGCGTCGCCCCTTCCCTTTTGTCCAGCATTTGCTTCTCGTCATTTAAGGGAATTTGGGTAAATTCCCCTCACCCAAATTCATCCATAACACGAAATTTAGGTCCCCAAGGAGCATTATTTTCCCCTTTATTCTTAAAAGCTCTCAAGAAAATCATCTTCCACCTCAAGAACAAACCCTAACCCATTCTCAAGGAATCAAGGAATTCAAGCTTCAAACCTCAAGAAATTCCCAAGTATCTTTACGAAATCATCTAGTAAGGAATGTGTGATATTCATCCACGGGTTCCTTTCATCCATGGAGTCCAAGAATCCCTTTTTGGTTTTAAATCATGAGTATTCATTTTTAAGTTGAAATATCTCCATGAATCTCTTGTGAATTTAATTACAAGTTATGTTTATAAGTATTTTTCAAGTAGGATGAGCCATTACATGTTTTAAATGTTGTAATCTTCATGTTAAATCCCTAAGTTATGATTTTAGTCTTGTAATCATATTATTCTCGCATGGTTTACCCATTCCTATGTTTATGTTCATGACTTTCATGTGTCTGATGAAATTCCTAAATTTTGGGTTTTGAACAATGATCCCCTACTATGATTTTAAAACTTATATATGGCATTGCTGTTGATTACATTAGTGATGGTGGGTTATGAACACCCAATACCTTTGTGATTTACATGAATTTAGCTTTTCAAGTACTCAGACAGTTAATCCATGAATCTTATCAGTATACTTACATGTTAATAAACATGATGAGCACTATCAGTTATGTAATAACGTTCAGTATAGTTCAGTCTATCCTAATATCAGTGTTAGTTCAGTTGCGAGTAGGATTTAGCACCAAGCGACTCAGGGATGAGGTCTAACCTGATAGTAGAAGGTGTGTCCCTTATTAGCAATCCTCGAGTTCCCAAACTACATAGCTAGCTTGACAAGATGCGAATCACATGCTTATAAAAAGAAAATGGAATCATTTTCAGGGAAGATGAAAAAACTACTACCCTAGCCTAGTAAGTAGTTGTCTATTTTGCGTGCCCTACCTGTACTGACTTACTGTATACCGCTGTTAGTGAACACTAAGGTCTTAGTGGACTGACAGAGTGAGCTGTAAAGGTAGAAAAAAAGAGATGAATCAAGAGCAAGAGATAGTGGTTAGGTCTTTTCCTAAGCAAGGACGGAGCTGTCGTGTGAGGATTGACCGAGGGGAGTCCATGCAGATGGGTACAAATAACCCAGTAAAAAAAAGACACGTAGAAGCCAGTGGGGTAGACGGATCACATGGTTTTGTACTGGTTAGCTTTGAGCTGTCGAGTAAGGATTGCTCCATCTCTTAATAAAGGGGATTTGGAACCAGTCTTATTAGACGTTAGACGAGAAAGGGGAGTACTCTATGATGTCTACCTGCCAGTTGAGGTTTGACAAAGTGTTTACCTGCCAGTTGAGGGTTGACAATGTGTTTACCTGCTAGTTGAGGGTGACAAATATCTCAATAGTGCACCTGCAGTTGAGGGTGAATCATTAGTCCTTTAGGACACTAATTTAGTGGATCCACACAGTCAGTGTTAGCATCCGCGACACGGTACTGACGCCCTTTCAACTAGGGTTATAGGTTGGACCCCAATTAGCTCAGATTGGTGCATATCGTTTAGATGATACCTCCCACAGTCTTAGTACAATATTTAGTATAGTTACAGTTTAGGTTGCCCGGCCATAGCTTACAGATTCTAAGTTATTCAGTTATCATATTTCATTCTTTCAGTTTATAGATTATTTCAGATATATGTTTATGCTTGTCCTTGCATTCTCCAATGTTACAGTTTTTATGCATTCATGTTCAGTTATCTCACGCTATCCAGTTAGCACTCATTTCATATGGATGTAGCCTATATATATCAGGCTAACCTCATCTCATATACCAGTTTATTCAAAGTACTGACCGCACACTTTTCTTTGCGCTATGATATCTTATATCGTAGGATCAAATGTACAGTTTCCTGACTACAGTTAGACAACTCGGCGTAATCCAACAGCCGTAGTGGTGAGTCCTCATCCATTGAGTACATGTTATGTTTATTTAGTTATTTTAGTGTTTCATTTTATTCATTCAGTCGGAGTTAGTTGAGGGTCTGTCCTATCAACTCCTCAGTCAGTTTAAAGGCTTTCAGATATTCAAATAAAATAGTTAGTTAGTTAGTCAGTCACTTTCAGTTTTTATCAGATGTTTCAGACTTACTATTGATTTGGTATTTCAGTAGTCTGATTTATATTTACTTCTCAGTGCTCATAGAAGGTACCAGCTCATGGGTTAGCTTGTTCTCACTTATGATCGTAAGCACCGTTGTCGCGACTAGGGGTAGCCTCAGGTTGTGACAAAACTTGGTATTAGAGCCCATAGTTTTAAAGTATCCTATGGAGTTTGAAAGCCGCATTGAGTAGAGTCTTGTGTATGGGTGTGCAACGCGCCACACTTATGAACAAGAGGGTATGAGACATTTTAGGAAAAGTTTCCCTTCTTTTAGTATTTATGTTGTGCAAAAAAGCATGAGTTCTTTAAACTCTCTTTCTAACTCATCCTTCCTTTTGTTTACAGGCAATGCCTCCTAAAAGAAACAATGGAAGAAGGAACGGGAATTAGCCTACACCATCGCCTTTCAGGAAGATCCCCTGAATTAAAATGTCTCTCATGTTGAGTTCAGAGCTACTTTTACTAACACAACTCATTCGGTAGCTGCTTTTACTAACAAAGATACCATTTGTTTTTGGGATCGAAGTTTGAGGAGGATCTATAGGAGTTTATTGATATAGTTCAGAAAGTGACAGATGTTATAGGGGTCACGTAGAGTGAAAGTCCAGAGATGGCTGCATATCATTGGAGGATGTAGCTCACACCTGGTTTAAGCAGTGGAAGGGGGACTGTAGTGTTGATGCAGGGCCTTTTGAGTGGGAGAAGTTTTCCATGGCTTTCTTAGATAGATTCTTTCCATTAGAGTTGAGGAAAGATAAGGTGTATAAGTTAATCAACTTGAAGTAGGGTAGTATGAGTATGAAGAAATACTCGCTTAAGTTCACTCAGTTAGCGAGGTATTCTCCTTTAATAGTAGCTGATAACAGGTCTAGAATGAGTAAGTTTTTTCTGGTGTATCTGATAGTGTGGTCAAGGAGTGTCGAACTACTATGTTGATTAATGAGATGAACTTATCTTGACTTGTGGTTCATGCTCAGTAGATTCAGAATGAGAATCTTAAGGAAAAAGAAAAAGAGAATAAAAGGGCCATAGCGGGTAGTTTTAACTTTTCTTATCCATGATCAGAGTGTGGTAACCTTTCTCAGTTCTGTTAGGAGTCTTCAGCTAGTGCGCCAGTGCCTAAGTTATGGCAAGACAGTCGGGATAAAGCGCCAGGCTCTAAGTCCCAGGGCAGTGTGAATAGTGTTCGTACTAATCTGCTATGCAAAAATATGGCAGGAATCATTAGGGTATGTGTTGAGCCGGTAGTGATATGTGTTTTAGATGTGGCAAGCCAGGCCACAGAGTTAGAGATTGCCTAAAGGCCGAGCAGCAGTGTCAGTCTAATCGTCCTCCAATTCCAGTTGGTTACCAGACTTAGCAGGGTGTCGCTTCCAGCGCAACTAGTGGTCAGTGCTAGAGTAGATTATATGAACTTCGATTTCGACAGGGTCAGGTAAGTTCTCCTGATGTGGTTACGATTACGTTACAGGTCTTTTATCTTCATTTTTATGCTTTATTAGACCCTAGAGCTTCACTTTCTTTTGTGACTCCTTATATAGTAGTTGATTTTTGTGTTAGCCCCAAATCTTTAGCAGAACCTTTCTTGGTGTCTACTCTAGTAGGTAGATCCAGTATAGCCTGGAGGGTATAGATGAACTTCCCGATTATAGTGTCCCAGAGAGTTACCTCAATGAATCTTATAGAGTTAGAGATGACTAATTTTGATGTCATGTCGGCATGGATTAGCTCCACTCATGTTATGCCTCAGTTGATTGCAGAAATAGAGTCGTTCAGTTTCAGTTTCCTAAGGAACCAGTCATTGAATGGAGGAGTAGTACCTCTGTGTTTAGGAGTCAGATTGTTTCCTATCTTAAACCAAGAAAAATGATTTCTAAGGGGTGTGTTTATCATCTTGTTCGAGTCAAGGACTCTAGTTATTAAAGTCCTAGTCTCAAGTCAGTTTCAACAGTAAGGGAATTTCTAGATGTGTTCCCTGATGACCTTTTCGAAGTTCCTCCTAAAAGAAAAATTATCTTTGGAATAGATCTCCTTCCAGATATCCAACCTATCTCTATTTCATCCTATAGAATAGCTCCAGTTTAGTTTAAGAAACAGTTGAAAGATCTCTTAGATAAGGGATTCATCCGACCATTGTTTCCCCATGCGGTGCACCAACTCTTTTCATGATGGTTCTCTCCGAATATGCATCAATTAGCGTGAGTTAAAAAAAGTCACATTCAAGAATAAGTATCAACTCCCCAAAATTGATGACTTGTTCGACCAACTTTATGGTGTCGTTATTTCTGTAAGATAGACCTCAGATCCGGCTATCATCAGCTCAGAGTCAGAGAATGTGACATTTCAAAAATAACTTTTAGAACTCAGTATGGTCAGTTTGAATTTCTAGTTGTCTTTTGGACTAACGAATGTTTCTGCAACTTGCATGGACTTGATGAATAGGGTATTCAAGCAGTACTTAGACATGTTCGTCATAGTCTTCATTGATGATATTCTTGTCTATTCCCATTGTGACAATGATCATGCAAACCATCTAAGAATTGTATTGCAGATCTTAGAGCTCATTAGTTATTCGCCAAATTCATTAAGTGTGAATTTTGGCTAAGATTAGTAGCTTTTCTTGGCCATATTATTTTCGGTGATGGCATTAGAGTCGACCCTCAAAAGACCGAAGTAGTGAGAAATTGGCCTAGACCCATCTCTCTATAAGATATCAGGAGTTTCTTGTGATTGGATCGTTATTACAGATGGTTTATTAAGGGGTTTTCTTTTATTGTGCCCCCCATATCTCGACTGACTCAAAGAAAGTCAAATTTCAGTAGATAGATTCTTGTGAGAAGAGTTTTCAGGAGTTGAAGGCTCGACTCACTTCCGCTCCAGTATTGACTTTGCCAGATAGTTTAGATGGATTTTTGGTTTACAGTGATGCTTCCAGAGTTGGTCTTAGTTGTGTGTTGATGCAGAGAGGTAAGGTTATAGCCTATTCCTCCAGATAGCTCAAGCCCCATGAAAAGAATTATCCTACCCATAATCTTGAGTTGGAAGCTATTGTATTTGCTTTGAAGATATGGAGACATTACCTTTATGGGGTTCATGTGGATGTGTTCACGGATCACAAAAGCTTGCAGTATGTGTTCTCAAAGTAAGATTTGAATCTTCATCAGAGAAAATGGCTTAAGTTGTTAAAGAAGTATGATATGAGTGTGTTGTATTATCTGTGCAAGGCCAATATAGTGGAAGATGACCTTAGCAGGTTGTATATGGGTAGTGTTGCTTATGTTGAGTAGGATAAGATGATGTTAGTCAGGGAGGTTCATCAGCTTGCTAGATTAGGTGTCTGATTGGTTGACTCAGCTGAATGTAGTGTATAGGTTAAGAATGGTTTGTAATCTTCTTTGGTTACCAAAGTAAAGGAAAAGAAAGAAAGGGATCCCAGTTTGGTTAGATTGAAGGAGTCATTCAGAGATCAGAATGTAGAGGTTTTCTCCCAAGGGAAAGATGGTGTGTTGGGTTGCTAGGGCAGGTTATATGTTTTGCGTGTTGATGACTTGAGATAGTGAATTGTTCAAAAACAGATGGTGCGCGATACTTTATACATCTAGGAGCCACTAAGATGTACCATGACTTGCGAGAAATCTATTGGTGGAGTGGTATGAAGAGGTATATTGCAGAGTTTGTAGCTAAGTCTTCTAATTTTCTGCAGGTTAAGGTTGAATACCATAGGCTTAGTGGCACATTCCAGGAGTACAGTATCCCTACTTGGAAGTGGAAGGTGGTGAACATGGATTTTATGACAGGGTTGCCTCGCACACATCGTCAACATGATTCGATATGGGACATTATAGACAAAATGACCAAATCAGCTTATTTTCTGCCAGTTCATACTTCTTACTTAGCTAAGGATAATGACAGGCTCTTCCTTAGTGAATTGGTTAGGTTGCACAGGATTCTATTTTCTGTCATATCAGATAGAGGTACACAGTTTACCTCTCACTTTTGGAAGGCTTTTCAGAAGGGTCTTGATACCTAAGTTCATCTTAGTACAACTTTTCATCCTCAGACAGATTGTTAGGAAGAGAGGACCATTCATACCTTAAAGGATATGTTGATAGCATATGTTATTGACTTTAGAGGTAGTTGGGATGATCACCTACCTTTGAATGAGTTTGCCTATAACAATAGTTACCACTACAGTATTCAGATGGCTCCGTTTGAGGCTCTTTATGGAAGTAGATGTAGATCTTTTATTGGCTGACTTGAGGTAGGTGAAGCTAATTTTATCAGGCCAGATGCAGTGTTTGATGCGATGGAGAATGTTTAATTGATTTGGAGAGGCTGAAGATCGCTAAAGCCGTCAGAAATCCTATGTAGATGTGAGGAGAAGAGATATTGAGTTTGAGGTTGGTGATTTGGTTTATTTGAAAATCTCACCCAAGAAGGAGTGAAGAGATTTGGCAAGGGAAGCTCAGACCCCGTTATGTTAGCCCATATAAGATCTTGAGTCGTTTTGGGAATGTATATTATGAGCTAGAGTTGCCTGCAGATTTAGCATTAGTGCATCCAGTGTTTTATGTCTTCCTATTAAAGAAGTGTATTGGTGATTCAATTGCAGTTGTTCCTTTAGAGGATGTGAACGTTAAGGATATCTTTTCTTACGAAGAAATCCCAAATCAGATCCTTGATTGTCAGATTATAGACTAAGGAAAAAACAAGTTCCTTTGGTCAAAGTTCTTTGGCAGAATAAGTCCGTTGAGGGAGCCACTAGGGAAGCAAAGACAGATATGTGAACCAAGTACCCTCATCTTTTCTCTGCGAACTCATATTCATCTTAAGGTCATGATTTTCCTCAGATTGACTCATTTCCGTCCTCAGTTTAAGCTATGTAATCCATCTCATGTCATTGCATACATTTTGTTCAGTTTATGTATCATGTTTCAGACTCATTTATGCAATCATGTTTTTAGTTATGCATATTCAATTTATAATCTTAGTTTCTCCAGTGTTCGCTGCTAACCCACCTTATTTGAGGATGAATGTTCCCAAGGGGGAGATATTGTAATACCCTGTAAAAGTCTTAGCTTATTTCAGCTCTAAATTGCATGCATACATGGTCCAAAGCTTAGAAATTTCACGAAGTGTTGAGGACTTAGTCATTTCCAAGGCCCCTAAACTTCGATAATCTTTTTTTGACCTTCTCGACCTCTGAACGGTGATTTTAAGTTAATTCGTGATCGAGGTTGTTCAAGGTGTGTCTTGGGTGAGTTTCAATATTTTCAAATGAGCGTTGGGGTATGTTTGGAGAAGCAAATCAGTGAGGGCACCAGGATAGGCCCGCGGTGTAGGGCTTAGCCCACCGCTCTGGAGCCCATAATGCCCCCTTCCTTTTTATACACCTTTTGCTACTCATCATTTAAGGGAATTTGGGTTAATTCCCCTCATCCAAACTTGTCCATAACACAAAATTTAGGCCCCTAAGGAGCATTATTTGCCCCTTTATTCATAAAAGCTCTCAAGAAAATCAACTTTTTCCTCAAGAATAAACCCTAACCCATTCTAAAGGAATCAAGTAATTCAAGATTCAAACCTCAAGAAATTCCCAAGAATATTCACAAAATCATCTTGTGAGGTATGTGTGATATTTATCCATGGGTTCCTTTCACCCATGGAGTCCAAGAGTCCCTTTTTGGTTTTAAATTATGAGTTTTCATGTTTAAGTTGAAATATTTCCATTAATCTCTTGTGAATTCAATTACAAGTTATGTTTATAAGTGTTTTCAAGTAGCATAAGCCATTACATGTTTTAAATGTTGTAATATTCACGTTAAATCCCTAAGTTATGATTTTAGTCTTGTAATAATGTTATTCTCGCATGCTTTACCCATTCCCATATTTAAGTTCAGAACTCTTATGTGTTTGATGAAATGTCTAAGTATTGGGTTCTGAACAATAATCCCCTACTATGGTTTTAATGCTTTTATATGGCATTATTGTTGATTCCATTCAATTCTAGTGGGTTATGAACACCTGATACCTATTTGATTTACATCAATTAAGCTTTTCAAGTACTTAGATAGTTAATCCATGACTCTTATCAGTATACTTACATATTTATATTCATGATGAGCACTATCAGTTATGTAATAATGTTCAGTCTAATTCAGTCTATCCCAGTATCAGTGTTAGTTAACTTGGGAGTAGGATTTAGCACCGAGCAAACTCAGCGATGAGGGCTCACATGACAATAGAGGGTTTGACCCTTTGTAGCAATCCCAGAGTTCCTGAACTACGTAGCCAACATAGGTTAGAGATGTCTACCTACCAGTTGAGGGCTGACAAAGTGTTTACCTTCCAGTTAAGGGTGACACATATCTCATTAGAGCACCTGCTAGTTGAGGGTGACTCATTAGTCCTTCAGGACACCAGTTTGGTGTATCCACGCAACCAGTGTTCATACCCATTACACTACCCATTACACTGTACTGATACCCTTCTTACTGGGGTTATAGGTAGGACCCCAATTAGCTTAGATTGGGGCATATTGGTTAGATGATTCCCCCACAATATCAGTACAGTATTCGGTATAGTTAAGGTTCAGGTTGCTAGACCAAAGCATACAGATTCTCAATTATTCATTTATCAGATTTTAGACTTTCAGTTTACAAATTATTTCAGATATATGTTTATGCTAGGTCTTGCATTCTCATATGTTACAGTTTTCATGCATTCATGTTTAGTTATCTCACGCTATTCAGTTAGCCCTCATTTCATATATACCTAATATATATCAGCCTAACCTTATCTCATACACCAGTATATTCAAAGTACTAGTCGCATACTCTTCTTTGTGCTATGATGTCTTATATCATAGTCTCAGACGCACAGTTTCCCATCCGCAGTTAGACAGTTAAGCATAATCCAGTAGCCATAGTGGTGAGTCCTCATCCATCGAGGACATGTTATGTTTATTTAGTTATTTCTCTATTTCATTTTATTCAATCAGTCAGAGTTAGTTGGGTGTTTTCCCCATCAATGCCTCGGTCAGTTTAGAGACTTTCAGATATTCAGACAAAACAGTAGAAAGTTAGTTACTTTCAGTTTTTTATCAGATGCTTCAGACTTATGATTGATTTGGTATTTCCGTATTTAGATTTATATTTCCTTCTCAGTTTATCTTCTACACAGGTCTTATGTTCATATTTATTCAGTGCTCATAGCAGGCACCAGCTTATGGGTTAGTTTGTGGTCACTTGTGAGTGTAAGAACCTTTGTTGCGACTAGGGGTAGCTTCAGGTCATAATTGTTTCATGGTCAATTGGGAGTCCACAAAGCCATGTTGAGTAGAGTCTCTTTTAAGGGTGTGTAGAACGCCACACTCATAAGGGAGAGGATACAAGGCATCTAGGAATGTTTTACTTTCTTATTGTCTTATTTCGAGCTATAGAGTGTAAGGTCTTGGATTTTTTTGATTTTCATTTGCTTGTATTTCAGATCATGCCTCGACGATCAGAAGCTCGCAAAAACTTCTTTTTCCTAATTGAGGACAATGTTGATGGAGCATGCTTTACTCATAGGATCCATACTCATTCTTGGGGTCCAGTTCTTAATTGTCCTAGAGTTCCACCGGTTTGCTCTAGTCTTCCTCAGGCTAATATAACAAATGATGAGTTTCATCAGTCGATTCATATGATTGTTTAGTTGGTAGATTCTTAGGCTAAGCGTGGTGCATCTGTTACTCCATCTTCTGAAGCCACAAGGGTTGGCTAGTTCATGAGGTTAAATCCTCCAACTTTTACTTGTTTTATGTTGGAGGAGGATCCTCAGGGTTTTTTGGATGAGATGAAAAATAGTTTTAGGGTTATGCATGCCACAAATGTGGAAGGGGTGGAGTTTGATGCCTACCAACTGAAGGATGTGGTGTACCAATGGTTTGAAGAGTGGGACCAGAAAAGGGGTGATAATAATGAGTCATCTCTGTGGGAAGATTTCTATAATGCATTTCTAGACCGCTTATTTCCTCAGGAGTTAAGGGAAGTGAAAGCGAAGGAGTTTGTTAATCTTAAATAGGGGAGGATGTCGGTAAAGAAGTATGCCTTCAAATTTCAATAGTTGTCTCAGTATGCTTCAGAGATGGTGTCTGATATGAGGGAAAAAATGAGGAAGTTAACTTCAGGGCTGTCTTATGAGTTGATCCTTAATAGTAAGGCTGTTTTGATGACCAAGGACATTGATATCTCTAGGTTGGTTTTTTATATACAACAAGTGGAGGAGGAGAAAAGGAAGTAGTCTAAGTTTAGTGAGAGGCAGGGGAAGAAGTTTAGGCATTTTGAGTAGAGTGGTAGAGATGGTGGTAAGTGGACAAAGAAGAAGTGGGGGAAATCTGGTTCTTTCTCTAAGGCAAGTACTTCTTACCCAAAGTCATCGATAATCATCGTTCTCAGCATGATTTTGGGTCCCAAGAACAGGGTGGCCAATCTCAGCTAGTGGGGCACAGTCAGCTATATACCATCCTCCTTATAGATTTTATGGGTAGTCACACCATGGGTTTTGTGAGGAAGGGAAGAATTGGTGTTTTTATTATAGTCAGATTGGTCACATGCAGCGTGAATGTCATGCTGAAATGGATTTTGGGGCTAGAGTAATTGAAGAATCTCTTAGAAAAAGGTTTTATCTGTCCTAGTGTGTCTCCTTGGGGTGCTCCCGTGTTATTTTTGCATAAGAAGGATAGTTCCCTTCGAATATGCATTGACTATCATCTGTTGAATAAGGTGACCATAAAGAATAAGTATCCTCTTCCTAGGATTAATGATTTATTTGATAAGCTTCAAGGGGCAAAGTGTTTTTCTAATATTGATCTTAGGTCTTGATATCACCAGCTTAAGATTAGGGAAGTGGATATCCCTAAGACTGCCTTCAGGACCTGGTATGGTCACTATGAGTTCCTAGTCATCAGTTCCTGGATTTTCTTATCATTGTCCTCATTGATGACATCTTGGTCTACTATAAGAGTGAGGCAGATCAGTCGATCACCTACATGCTATGTTTTAGACCTTGACGGATCAATGTTTGTATTCCAAGTTCTCCAAGTGTGAGTTTTGGTTGAATGCTGTACTTTTCTTTGTCATGTTATCTCTAGTGAAGGGATAATAGTAGATCCACAAAAGGTTGCGGTGGTTAAGAAGTGGCCTAGATCTGTAACTCCAACTGTTATTCGGAGCTTCTTGGGTTTAGCCGGTTACTATAGGAGATTTGCGGAAAGTTTTTAAACTATAGTTTCCCCATTGAAAAAGTTAACCTAGAAGAAAGTCAAGTTCTTATGGTCGGATATGTGTGAGGGTAGTTTTGAGAAGTTAAAGGATAAGTTGACTTCAGCTCCAGTTTTGACCCTACTCGAGGGTAATGACGGTTTCATAGTATATTGTGATGCTTCTCGTGTTGGGATGAGTTATGTGTTGATAAAGCATGGTAGGGTGGTGGCTTATAATTCTAGGTAGTTGAAAGTTCATGTGAAGAACCACCCTACTCAGGACTTGGTGTTGTTAGTGGTGGTATTTGTATTAAAGATTTGGAGTCACTATCTCTATGGCATGTTGACATCTTTTTGGATCATATGAGCCTGCAGTATGTGTTTACTCAGAAAGAGCTAAATCACAAGCAAAAGAGGTGGCTTGAGTTGTTGAAGGACTATGATATGAGTCTTCACTACCATCCAGGTAAGGCTAACATTGACGTTGATGCTCTTAGCAGGTTATCCATAGGGAGTCTGGCTCATCTAGTTGAGGATAAATGGGAGTTGGTGAAGGACATTCACCGCTTGGCTAGTCTTGAAGTTCGTCTCACAAACTCTGACGATGGTGGTGTGTTTGTACATCCAGTATCACATTTATCTCTTGTTGTTGAGATAAAGAAAAAGTAGATGTTGGATCTTAATTCGATGAAGATTAAGGGTAATTATGGTCAACAAAAGGTGGTTGACTTTGTGATTGGTGGTGATGGTATCCAGAGGTACCAAGGTAGGTTATGTGTTCTCGACATCGATAGGTTTAGGGAAAGGATTCTAGCCGAAGCTCATGAATTTTGTTATTCTATCCATCCTGGTTCTACAAAGATTTATCATGATCTCAGGGTGTTCTATTGGTTTAACAATATGAAATAAGATATGTCTAGCTATGTGGCTAAGTGTATGGTGTGTCAACAAGTGAAAGTTGAGCACATGAGAATCGGTGGTTTGTACCAAGATATTGAGTTGCTCGAATGGAAGTGGGAAGTGATTAACATCTATTTCATTACCAGTCTTCCTAGGTCTCAGAACCAATGTGATTCGATTTGGGTCATTGTGGATAGGATGACCAAGTCTGCTCACTTCTGGCCGATGAGGACTAGTTATTCAATAGAGGATTATGCTAAGTTGTATCTTGCGAAGATTGTATAGTTTCATGGTGCTCCAGTTTCTATCATTTTGGATTGTGGTACTCCGTTCTCATCTCACTTTTGAAAGTAATTTCAGAAAGGTTTAGTAAGTAAGGTGTGCTTTAGTACCACTTTCCACTCAATGTCGGATGGACAAGTGGAGAGGATTATTCAAACATTGGAAGATATGATTGTGTTTGCGTGATCGACTATGGTGGTAGTTGGTTTGACCATTTTCCTTTCATTGAATATGCTTATAATAATAGTTATCACTTTAGCATTGGTATGGATCCTTTTGAGGCATTATAAGGTATGAGGTGTCGTTCTCTTATTGAGTGGAATAAAGTTGGCGATGGTAAGTTCTTTGGCCCTGATTTGGTTTACCAGGCCTTGGAAAAGGTGCAGGTGATTCATGATAGGTTTAAAGCCGCTCAAAATTTCCAAAAGTTCTATGTGGATGCGAAGTGTAGGGATTTGGAGTTGAATGTTGGCGATTAGGTATTCTTGAAGGTATCTCCCATGAAGGGAGTGATGCGGTTTGGTAAGAAGGGTAAGTAAAGTCTTCAGTATATTGGTCCCTACTTGATTTTTAACAGGGTTTGCAATGTTTCCTATGAATTAGAGTTGCCTTCTAGTTTGAGCTTTATTTATCCAATTTTTAACGTCTCTATGTTGAGAAAGTATGCGGGTGATCATTCATTGGTTGTTCCTTTAGAAGGGTTGGGCATTTTGGACTCCTAATCTTATGAGGAAGTCCCAGTTGAGATCTTGAATCGACAAGTTCATCGGTTACAAACAATGGATGTGGCTTCAGTAAAAGGTCCTTTAGAGGAACCATAAGATTGAAGATGCTACTTGGGAAACGGAAGAGGACATGAAGTTCGAGTATCCTTTCCTATTTTCTTCTCCCAAAATTCGTACGGAATGTATGCGTTCTTCATCATACTTTTGTTTACTAACTTTGTTAAAGCAAAGATTGATTTTCTTGCATCTTTGTTTTCTAACTTAGTTAAAGGTTAGGGTCATGGAATTGGTGTGTTAACTTGTTCTTGTGCTTTCCCTACCCATCATTCGAGGACGAATGATCCAAGTGAGGGAGAATTGAAATGCCTTGGCTTTGGACCCTTAGAAAATTTCTCGATGTTCAGCTCACTAGACATTATATGACTTATGGGTACTAGTCCTATGATGTTGTACTATTTAAGGCCCCTCCTCTCGTATGTAAATCAGTGTGGTTGGGTTAGTTTCTATCCTAGGTACGGTTGAACAACTTACTAGTCATTTGTTAGGGTACAAATGGTATGTTGCTAAGTCGTATGGTGCCCAAAGTTTTGTCAGAAGTATTTTGTTTTGGGTACTAGTTATAAGGTACTTCTCATATATTAGGATACGAGTTAGTTATGTGTGGTCGTATGTTCGTCAATATGGGGGTCCAAGATGATGCTAGGGTACGAGATAAGGGTACTACTCATACCCTTGGGTACGATCTAGGGGATTGGTTGTACCCTTCAACGATTATGTTTTTAGCTTTTAAGATGATGGTATTCTAGACATTTCCCACCCCAAAACCCTTAAGTCCCCACATCTTAAAACACGTTGTGGCCTCTCATAATAGATTATTGAAAGATCAAACACTTCAAAAACACTCTCTAAACTCTCTTTTGAAGATTGGGGCATGGGTTCTTCAAAGGTGATCATCTTGAGGCTTAAGAGTCAAATTTCTTTCGTGAATTTTCTTAAAAATGACATGCGACTCTTCCCTCATTGTTAGTTCTCAAATATCTTGTGTTTTAAAGTGTTATTATGATTCTTAAATGGTGGTTTTTGAAAAACAAACTTGAGCATTTTGTTGCATATGGTTGAGTATTGTTTACTCTTGGTTTAACTTTTGTTTATACATATTTTTTATCATGGTTTGCACATGTGGGTGCTTGGTAATTATGGTTTAACAAATGAGTCATGGGTTACCCTAAACTTGATGGTATATACTTTGGTTTTGGACTTGGTAAAAGCATGCCCTCAAAGTGTTTGTGAAAATGCATAAAGGAATAAACTAGTCACATGTTAATGATGTTTTGAACTAAGGCTTGGCCAAAATAATATGAATGGTTTGAAAATTGTTTTGTGAAGGCCTTGCTGTCTATGTAATGGTTTAAATGGTAACCTTGGTGGTTTAAATTGTTAAATGGTTTTAGTCCCTAAATATTAACTTGATTTATGACTTTGTTAGACAATGGGTTCGAGTCCCTAAACCTTGAATTGAACAATTGTCTTTGTTAGACGGTGGTTTCAAGTACCAAAGTCAAAGAAATGGATGGTTGATTGGTAATGGTAATGGCATGTGGTATACTTGCAAGTAGTGTTGGTATGACGATACCAACGAAGTGCCTTTAGTGAATAATTGACTTAATGGTTGTGTATGTCGAATTATGGCTTTAAATTGGGATTAATAGCAGGATGTATAGCCAAACTGTGAAAATGGAGTCCTAATAACTAACACTGGAAACTGCACTAGCTGGTGTGGTTGTCTTATGATCGGGTGGTTTGAGTCCCTCGAATGAACATATGAAAGGGAGGTTCGAGTTCCCCTTACTACATGTATTGGTGCTTAAGTCACCTTGATTATGTCTGGAGGTTTGAGTCCCCGATAAAGGCATATACGGATATAGATACTCTCTTGTTCGTGCAGCTACACGCACTGGGGCTATAAGACCCTGCATTATTCTAAGCATGATTCAGCACGTAGTTGCACGTTTAAGGGGTCCAAGGCTTCAAAATTTCACTAAGTGTTGAGGAGTTATTTATTTTCAAGACCCCCAAACTTTGATAATTTAATTTTTGGCCTTCCCAATCTCGATACATTAATTTTTGAGTTGATTCATGTTTGGGGTTGTTAAAGGTATGTCTCGGGGAATTTTGGCTTTTTTAAACAGGCATAGAGGTGTGTTCGGAAAATAAAACCAGTAGACCCACCAGGATAGGCCCGCGGTGCCCTGTGTAGTCCATCGAGATAGAGCCTGTGGTGCTTTGTCTAGTTTGGTGGATGGGATCCCTTGATGCGGGGCTTAACCTACCAGCCAGGAGCCCGCGGAGTGCCCATGCCCATTCGTCCAGCCCTTGTCCTTTAAGCTAAGGGGCATTTGGGTTATTTTCTCTCATCTTATTTTGTCCATAACACGAAGTAGAGATTCCAAAAGGGAATTATTTTCCTCTTTCACTCAAATTGCTCCCAAGAAAACCCTCCTTCTTCCCTAGAACAAATTCAATCTTCATTCTCAAGAAATCAAGAGTTCAAGCTTCCAATCCAAGAAATCTTCAAGAATTCAGTTGTTATGGTATGTGGGATGTTAATCCATGGGTCCCTTTCACCTATGTAGTCCAAAAACTATCTTTTGGTTTACTTTATAATTTTATACATGTTCAAAATTAAATAAATCCATGAATCTTTTGTCCATTCAATGTCAAGTTATGATTACAAGTGTTTTCAAGTGGAATGAGTCATTATGTTTTAAGTGTTGCGATTCCCATGTCATGTTCTATTGATTCCAGAATAAAAGCCTAAATTATGAATTTAGTTATGTAATTATGTTGTTTCCTCATGTTTAAGACATTCCCATGTTCAAATTTATGATTCCCATATGTTTGTAGAAATGCCTATACTTTAAGTCTTTGAATCATGATTTCATACTATAGTTTTAAGCCTTAATATTGTATTTCATGATCATTCAATGCTGGTGGGTTATGAACACCCGATACCTACATGTTTTATATGATTTCAGATCTTTCAAGTAATAATTTAGTGAAACCATGAGTCTTATTATTTTCTCAGATATTTATGATCATAATGAGCACTATCAGTTATGTAAAACTGTTCAGTTGAGTTTAGTTTAGTTAAGTTAGGAGTAGGATTTAGCACCGAGTGGACCCAGGGATGGGGGATCACCTGCCAGAAGAGGGTGTGACCCTTAGTAGCTATCCCTGAGTTATAGAACTACGTAGTCAGTGTGGGTTGAGATGTCCACCTGCCAGTTGAGGGTTGACACATATATTACGGGAGCACCTATCTGTAGAGAGTGACTCTGTAGTCCTTAGGGAAACCAGTTTAGTAGATCTACACAGCTAGTGTTAGTAGCCGTGGCACGGTACTGACACCCTTCCAACTGTGGTTATAGGTTGGACCCCAATTAGTTTAGATTGGGGCATCAGTTATATGATACCTCCCACAGTCTCAATACAATAATTAGTGTATTTCAGTTCAGGTTTGCTTGACCAAGTGTACAGAATTTTAACTATTCATTCATACAGCTTTCAGTTTTTCAGATTTCAGATTTTCTCAGAAACTTATTTATGCTTGGTCTTGCATCCTCAGATATTACATGTTCATTCATTTATGCTCAGTTACTTTATGCATATCAACCATTCCTCATCTTATATACCAGTACATTCAAAGTACTCACCGCATACTTTTCGTTGTGTTATGTTGTCTTATAACATAGGTTCTATGTTGTCTTATAATATAGGTTCGAACACACAGTTTCTTGACCGCTCTTAGATAGCTCAGCGTTACTCAGCAGCAGTAGTGGTGAGTCCTCATCCATGAAGGATAGGATTTTTCTATTTTAGTTACTTTAGTACTTTCTTATGTTTAGTCTGTTGGAGTTGGTTGTGGATCCGTCCCATCAACTCTATATGATGTTAATAGGCTTCCAGTCAATCAGTTAGACAGTCAGTAAGTCATTTTAGTGTTATCAGTTGTTTTTAGATAGAATTTTGATTTCTAGTATTCTATCAGATATTTTAGACATATTTTGATTCATATTTCAGTATCTAGTTTTACAGTATCTTATCAGCTTATCTTCCGTACATGAGTTGTATTACTATTTTACTTAGTGCTCACAGCAGGTACCAGCTCATGGGTTAGCTTGTGGCCACTTGTGGTTGTAAGCACCATTGTTGCGACTTAGGGGTAGCCTCGAGTCATGATAGGGGCCCTTCTAGATAGGGGAGAGTTGTACCCATATAGGTCGTGGGTACCTTATTCTATGATGGTCATGCTACACAACCGAGGTGAATGATTTCTAAAGTACATATTAATCTTGTTCCCTATCCTGGCGTGGTATAAATATATATATATGTATTGCATTGGTATATGTATTGATTTATTGGTTTTGAACTATTGGCAATATTTTATCCTTATTCTAGAGTTACATGCTAGTGCTCCTTCCGCTAACAATTTTTGATGTTGTATCCCCACGCAATGCAGGTGTTGGTCATACAACGCCTCCTACTAAGTGATCGGACTTCGGGAACAACTTGTGTTGACTTGAAGTGGTGAGCTTCCATACTTTGAAAGGCTCTATTTCAACTTTTTATTTCTTATGTTTTTATTGGTTAGTCTTGGAAATTGGTTTTAGATATGATCGGGGGCATGTGACATTAGATGTCATTTGATTTTGAATAGAGGCTTTTTTTGGAACTTCTATGGGTGGTATGGTCAGTGTCGGCACTAGTGTCATCGTTGGCATTGGTATTGGTATTGGGGCTGATACCGTTTGACTTTATTTGATTTATGATTGTTCAATTTTGTTATGGTATAGATATGGACTTGGTTATTATCTTAGCTTTGTTTATGGTTGTTGGTTGGCATTGGATGTTTAGACTTGCTTGGGTTGGCCATGGTAATGGACTTGGCCCAAAGTCTTTGAGTTGATAGTTATTCTAGATTGTTATATGTTCAGAATTCATCTGACTCAGGCCATGTGATTAGAGGTTAGATTGGGTATCTGGGGTGGTCCTCGATCTTTATAGGAGTTGGGATGCCCATTACGACAAGGCCCTGGTTCAGGTTGTTTCACCCAAGACCCAACCGGGGATATTTCCCATGTTTGAGGACAACCTTGAGCTGTGTCCCTAGTTAGGGATCAGTATGGACCTTGCTAGAACCCTATTCCTGTACACGAGCCAGAGATTCCTTTGCCACAGCCAGCGGTGGGCTAGGGATAAGTCCAAGCTCCGCTAGATTTTATTCTCTCTTCATTACTTAGAGATGTTTTGGTCCAGCTATTGAGTATTATAAATAGTTTGCAGAATATTGGGGCAGGAGTGCAGCCTACAGTTGCAGCTCCTAGAGTTGAGGTCCCCCGTATGTCAGCAGTTGTTTAGCCGACAGTCGCTCAACCAATTATGACCTAGCCTACTATGTCTGCTGAGGAACATAAGATGCTGGGGAGGTTCTTGAGGTTGGCTCTACCTAGGTTTACGGGTGCTCCTGGAGGGGATGCATTTGAGTTTCTGACTGGTTGTGTGGATAGGCTTTGTGGGTTAGGCCTCGTTGAGAATCATGGTGTGAATTACACCACATTTCAGTTGGATTTGTCTGCTTTACTCTGGTGGAGAGTTTTAATGAGTTCTAGAGTAGTTTGATCTTCTCCCCTTTGATAAACTCAGTTTTCCACGATGTTCTTGGAGAAGTATATGTTGCGTAACCTTAGGGATCAATTAAGACATCAGTTCTCTTGATTGGCGCAGGTTTCTATAACAGTCACTGAGTGTGAGGCTCATTTCCATGAGGTAGCCAGATGTGCGACTTGTATCTTAGATACTGAGTATGAGAGAGTTCACTGCTTTGTTAGAGTATTGAGATTTCATATTCAGATGGCTACTTAGAGTTTAGTTGTTGTGGGTAGGACTTTTGCTGAGGTTTTTGATCATGCTAGAGTGACTGAGGACATGTATCGTGAGGTACATGATAAGAGGCCAAAGTATAAGGGCAGATTTGATGGGATCCATAGTAGTTCCCGATTCAGAGGTGGTACTTCTTATATTGGGCATCCTCTACGTCTATCTCTTCAGCCTTAGAGTTAGTTTACTCGACCAATTTAGGGAGATCTTCAGACCACTAATGGAGGTTAGTTTGGTACTAGTGGTTGCCTTAGTAAGAGAGGTATCACTCTTTTAGAGGTTCATTTATAGGCGGTGCTAAGTGTGGTGGTTATCCAATTTAGTCAGATCTATGAGTTCTAGTTCTTCTCATGATTTTGGTTTTAATTGTGGGCTTTCCAGTTATTTCATAAGAGATTACCCTAGTGTGGGGTGATAGTTATGTCAGTCCAGAGTGCTACTCATATTTGGTAGTTTATACCTCAGAGAGAGGTGGTTTACGAGGTCGTAGGGGTGGTTACCAGGGTGCTCGAGGTGGTACTCAGGCAAGCAAGACTGGAGATCAATCAGGTGCCAAGCCAGGTGGTGGGCCCGGTTAGTTTATATAGTACCTGCTAGATCCGAGGCTGAGACTTCGGATGTTGTAGTGACAAGTATGATCTTGATATGCTGCAAGTTGGCTCTTGCTTTGTTTGATCTCGAATCCACTTATTCTTATATATCTGCTTATTATGTACCACAATTGGACTTGACTAGTGATTTATTATTTGTGCCATTACGCGTATCTACTCCCGTGGATAATTCTTTTGTAGTGGATCAAGTATACAACTCATGTGTTGTGACATTTAGTGATGTTGATACTTATGTTGATCTTATATTCTAGATATGCTGGATTTTGGTGTAATTCTGGGCTTGGACTTATTTTCCCACTATCATGCGGTCATGGATTGTTATGCGAAAATCGTTACCTTAACCATGCCCGGTGTACCCCTAGTCTTATGGCAAGGAGCGGTTAGCCACGAGATGATGGGGACTATTTCTTATGTTTGTGCTAAATGTCTTATATCGAGGGGTTGCGAGTCTTATCTCTCTTATGTATGTGATACTTGTGTAGAGAGTCTACTGCTTGACTTCGTTCTTGTTGTTTTTGAGTTTCCCAATGTGTTTCCTGCCGACCGGCCTAGTATCCCCCCTAACCGTAAGATTGAGTTTGCTATTGACCTTGAGCCTGGAACCCGACACAATTCTATGACACCTTACCGTAGGGCTCTTGCTGAGCTTAAGGAGTTGAATTTTCAACTTCAAGATCTTCTTGGTAAGTGTTTCATTAGATCGAGTGTGTCCCCATTGGGAGCTCCTATATTATTTGTAAAGAAGAAGGATGGCTCGATGTGAATGTTATTGATTATAGGCAACTTAACAAGGTGATAGTGAAGAATCATTATCCTATACCTCATATTGATGACTTGTTCGACCAACTTCAGGGTGCAACCGTGTTTCCTAAGATGGATTTGAGGTTAGGGTATCATTAATTGAGGATTTGGGCTGAGGATATCCCAAAGACAACTTTTAGGACCCGTTATGTTCATTATGAGTTGCCTTTTGGGTTGCCTGATGCCCCATCCATGTTTATGGATTTGATGAACCATGTGTTCAGACCCTATCTAGACTCTTTTGTTATTGTGTTCATCGATGACATTATTGTGTACTCGAGGAGTAGTGAAGAGCTTAAGGATTGTGCTTCAGACATTGTGAGAGCATGTGCTTTTTGCCAAGTTCTCCAAGTGTGAGTTTTGGATTAAGTTAGTGTCATTTATCGGATATGAGGTTTCCAAGGCGGATATTATGGTAGACCCGATTAAGAATTGGGATATTCGGATTTGGCTAGATCTATGTCTCCAACTGAGGTTTTCAGTTTCAATGGTTTGGCTGGTTATTGCAAATGCTTTGTTGAGAGAATTGCAAGTATTTCATCCCTATGATTAGATTGACTCAGAAAGAAGTTCCATTCCAATGGTCCGAGGAGTATGAGTTGAGCTTTGGAAAGCTCAAGGATTGCCTTACTCAGCTCCAATGTTAGCTCTTCCGATTGAGTGTGAGGGATTCACCGTGTTTTGTTATGCTTCTAGTTTTGGTCTTAGTTGTGTTTTTATGCAACAGGGTCGTGTTACTGCTTATGATTCTAGACAGCTTAAGGTACATGGGCACAACTACACTACTCATAATTTGGAGTTGGCGGCGGTAGTTTTCGCACTCAAGATTTGGAGGCATTATTTTTATATTATAGAATTTTAGGTCGGAAGGCCTAAAAATTATATTTATCCAACTTACACCCTGATTTCAACCCATTGTCACTTGGGTGAGTTTCTAATCTTAAAATTATCATTTTCCCCTCATTTTCATCTTATAACAACTACAATTCTTGATTTTAACATGGATTTTGGGGTTTTTTATTGTTAAAGTTTGAAAATGATTTTTCTTTGATTTGGACCTTGTTTTAAGTCATTTGCGCATGGGTTTTCAGCCATGGACTTCTACGAGTCTGGGGAACTTGTTTCAAAAATAAACTAATAGTTTTTCCCTTCTTTTTTGAAAACTCATTTTGGGGGTACGTTTTGAGATTGACTTGAAATTAGGTAATATGGGTATCATTTGTTTTCTTTTGATTATATATTTCTATGTTTTAATTGATTCCGAGTTTGTTCACGGGAGTAAGGCTTTGGATTGAAGGATTTTAGACCTATTTTTGGCATTTGAGGTAGGTTATGACTTAACTTTTTTCAGACTATGTTGGGTAGTAAAATGTTGATACCAAATCACGGTAAGGGTGTGGGAACTAATCGTGAAAATGGAAATATTTATCGTGTTGTGCCCATGTGGGGGCCAATATATTAATTTTATTAGGTGGATTTGGAAAATATTTGCTATGTGTGATTGTGTGGGGTCCTATGTAATATTGTTGGCCTTGTGTATTTGAAATTAATTGGATCTTATTCGGTGAAAAATCCTAATGTGCTGTCATAATGTAATTTATTGTATTTTTATTCTATCGGCATATGGATTTTGTTGGAATTCATAGATGGTAGGAAATATTGAGTTGATATTTCGCTAACTTGGTTGCTAACTTGGTTTTCTATATTGGTTGGACATGGAAACACTCATTCTGGTTAGTTGTTAGCATTACATCCTTATATCATATACATTCATGAAATATTGATACCACCCTGGAAATACTAGAAATACTTGAAACACTGACTTTTTCTGACAGGAAATGTGACATCTTAAACCTTCTACCGAAGGATTGCCAAAGAGGAGATATGGATATTGGTATTGGATATTTCATGTATATGGATTGAAGAACCCCCCATGGGTCCAGCTTCGTAGGTGTATACGAAGGTTGTGCGACAACCGCGTGCTTCACCTCATTCTCATCATCATCTCCATTGCATTTTTATTTACTTTATACTTTTCTGTGATATATAACCTTCCTATGTGTTTTCCTTTCTCGTACTTGTATGCGTGAAATCTATATACTTATATTCCTTTCTCATATTAGCTTTAGCATATGTGAATATTATAGAATTGTTAGCGGAAATGGCGTGGGCTTTTGTTTGGGACATTTTCTTGTTTAAGGTGATGTGCCCTTTGTATGTATTTTGTATGTTTTATTTTCTTCTTTTTTGTGTTGGCCTATGATACCTACTGAGTACAAGTGGACCATACTCACCCCTACTGCTCCCTTTTGTTGCAGATCCTGGTGTGAGTGCGTCTCACAGTTGTTGATTCTAGCAATACTTTAGAGCTATTTGAGGTAGCAGTTGGATTGTTTTTTCGAAGTCGCCTACTACCTTTCTTTATTTCATGTATGCCTTTATTTTTATTCATTGAGAGAGTTTTATTATTAAGGATATCTTATGTATTGTGATCTCAAGTTGTACTAGTTATGTTCTTACACTGTGAAACCATGTTTTGGGATTTGGTTGGATATCCTTGGCTATGTAATTCCGCTTTTACTATATATGAGTGTGGTTTGACTCCTCTGTAGGAGTCTTGCCTTGGGTTTTGATTTATCATTCATTTCATATAAGTTTAGGTGATAGGCTTACTTGTCATGGCTTGCCGCAACAAGTGCCACCATAACCCTTGGTTTTTGGGTCGTACAGGATCCTTGTGGATCAATTGACAAAATCTGCCCAGTTCATCCCTATACAAACATCCTACAGTGCTGACACGTCGGTTCGTATCTATATTCAAGAGGTGGTTTGCTTTATGGGGCACCATATTTATTAGTTTAGATTGAGGTTCTCAGTTTACTTCTAACTTCAAGAGGACACTTCAGCAGGAGTTAGGTACACAGGTTGACCTTAGTACTTTTTTTCATCCTATAATAATGAGTAGTCGTAATGGACTATAAAGGTTTTGGAGGATATGCTCTATGTATTTGTTTTAGATTTTTAAGGTAGTGGACCAGTTTTAAGCTTTGGCAGATTTTGCTCATAATAATAAATTTCATTTTAGTATTCAAATGGTCCCATCGAGGCATTGTATTATATGTATTGTCGATCTCCAATTTGTTGGTTTGAGATGTCTGAGGTTTGGCGCCCTTGTACAAATTTTTTCTATAAGTCATTGTAATGGGTTTGGGTGAAAAATAGGCTACGTGCAGTTCAGAGCAAGCAAAAGAGTTATTCGTTCCTTGAGATTCAGAGTTAGTGATAGGGTCTTCCTTTGAGTATCGCCTATGAAGAGATTGATAAGGTTTGAGCAAAGGGGAAAGCTCATCACATGTTTAATAGACCATTTGAGATCCCACCGATAGTTAGGGAGGTGGGATTTGAGTTGGCTTTACCTCCTTCTTTATTTAACCATACATCTAGTTTTTCATGTATCCATGTTTTGAACTTTATTGTATATGAGTCTCATGTTCTTTGATGGGACTCATTTAGTTGGATGAAAGATTGACCTTTATAGAAAATCTTGTGTCTATTTTGGCTAGACATGTCAGGAGGTAGCGCTCCAGAGGAAATCTTATAGTTAAGGTCTAGTACGATACCGTCCAATCAAGGAGGCTACTTGAGAGACTAAGCATGATATGCGGACCCATTATCCATACATGTTTGAGCCTTCAGGTACTTTTTTAACCGTTACTTTCGCGTACAAAAGATCTTTTTAGAATTGGATGTTGTAATGACCCCCTCTAGGTTATTTCATTTGTGTCTATACTTTTCTGCATTTAGATCTTTCATATAAAGGTCCCAAGTCATTTATGACTTACTGGGATTGAAAGTTCAGTTACCAAGGAGTTCCTTTGATTATTAGAGCCATTTTCTGATTTTAGAGCTTTTAAAGTTATGGAATGGGTCTCGATCTAAAAACTTAGGTAAAATGCCTTTTCTAACATTTGTGATAATGTCAACAACTATGGATTCTCAATTTTAGGCTAGGAAAACCCGTAATCTGGGTCCCAAGTCTTCTTGACTTGTATTGGTGTATGCGGTAGAATTTGGCTAAAATGGCTCTTTGAGGTATAGGACCCATTTTTTTATCAAAATAATCTCGGATGGGAATTCTAATGGCTTCATTGAGTTAGGAATGACAAATTTTGTAGGGTAGCATAGTTTGTTTACAAGCACAGGATTCTAAAACCAATCTCGAGCTCCTGGTAAGAGTATGTTGAGACTTATTGAACTTGGCTATTGCCAAGTATTTGGTACAGTTACCTAAGCGGTCAAGGGACTGCTTAAGCTATAGTCACTTTAGCGACTAGGTTTAGTAACTAAAGATTAGCTTAGTGATGCAATATACTGAGACTAGGTTGAAGACCATGGACTCTTGCTAAAAATTCCATGCTTAGGTATTTAACTTTATATTTATACTTATACTTATATTTTAGTCCTGGTTCAATTCCAACCTATGCTCTATTCCTATTATCAAGAGTTATAGCACCAGTGTGATACTGTTTTATGGGTATTGTTCGCTCTTTGTAGAATCATCTATTGCAGATTCTATTGGTTACTTATTAGTTCAGATTCGACCCGACATCAAGCTATGACTATGGTATTGATTTTCTTGTATTGATTATGATTATTACTAAGAGTTTTGGCAGTAGCACTTGTTTTTGGTTTAGGGTTGTATCAGTCATATATGGATTATTTAGCCTCTTATTACTATCCACTATTTTTTATTTGAGCTTAATTTTTAGCCTGTCATCACTAACCACTAGTGTTGGTTCAAGCCTGATTTATAATATCATTATGGATATAATGACCCTCAACGTCATTTTCTCAATTCCCATTCATTTTCAATGCTTTGAGCCTTCTCGTAATGACTACATGTCGCTTATGCTTTCCCGGAGTTGTTGGTTTGATTATAGAATAATTCGTTGGGATTTTATGTTCATTTTTTATTTTGATCTTTCATTGTTATGGAATCGGTCTCAGACAAAACTCATAGTAAACATCGTCAGATGAGAAATATAATAGCTCCATCAATTCCAAAACATTGATTTTAAGCTAGGAGGAATATTGGTATGGGTCCTAAGGCTTTTGGAGTCACTTTTGGCTATTGAGTAGAATTTGGTTAAAGTAAAACTAGGTGTAGGACACATATTTAATCGAAAGGATCTCAAATGAATTTTTTAGTGGTTCTATTAAGACTAAAATGTGGAATTTGGTATGGTGGCATAGTTCATTTATGCTCATTGGGGTTCCAAATGAATCCTGAGCACCTATTTGAAGTCCATTTGGACTTAGGAAGAATATGATGCAACTGCATCTGTTGCAGCCAACCAATGCCCATCACGATCGCAGGGTTAACACTGCATTAGTTAATGGTCAATCTTTGAATGTTAGATCACGAGGCTTCCCTTTCATGATTGCGATGAATGGTTAAGCCAACCCAATTTCTCTCCTTCTTCGCACTCGCAACGTTTATTGTTGCATTTGCAAAAACCCAACTTGCTAAGACTTTGTGTTTTCAACATGACCCTCATTCGTGATGAACAATCCCTCTACATGTTGTGATTGTAGCTAGTGGTCCTTCCGATCGTGATGAGTAACCCGTGGGCCTCTATATTTCTATCTTCCACAATTTTCTCGCATTTTATAAGTCCTAATCCACAGTTATTAAACAATAGGGCTTGAAGAAGAGAGGGAAATCATAAGTTGAAGTTGGGGATGTGTAGAGGACATTGAGATGATCATTTTCCACTAATTTCTTTATAAGTTTTCGGCCCAAATTCTCTATTTAATTTTTGTTATCCCCTATTTTTCACTTAACATTCGAGGATGATGGGACTCTTGATTTGTACTCCATTTGTGCTAAAATTTTGAGCATACATTCCTTGTCCTTTGAGGGACCTCAAGACGGATTTTGTTTTGGGATTTCATTAGCGGGCCCCATGGGCCCATTTTTGACCCAATTTTGTGCCTTGAGTTTTATATAAAAATATGGATATATGTAGATGATCATTTTGATAGTGCAATATTATTTTGGGATCGTAGAGCAAGGACGAGCAATCCATCTTTAATTCAAGAATGTGGTTCAACATCGAGGTATTCTTTGGTCTATTTTTCTCTTTAAGATTGTTGTAATGTATGGATTGAATGCTAGGTAGGGATTACTGAATGATATTATGATTAGTATATCCCAACTTAACCTTTTTAGGAAACTTAGGGTAGAAATGTGACCTGAACCTTACACTTGGATACTTATTATGGCCTTAGGAAACTATCACCCTTGATTTTTGAAATGATTAACCATAGATTAATGTTAATGATCTTTTAGTATAAGAATTACAACTTGACGTAGTATTCAGGGTGATATTTCTAGATTAGACACTTGTATTATCTTTAGCTGATATTGTAATGGCCCAGGTTGATTTCTATGCAATTTTGATATTTCAAGCCTTCCTAATGTGGCTACATGTCATTTATGACTTATCAAAACTGTTGGTCTGGTTATCAAAGATTTTATGCTCATTTTCTTTTTTTTTTTGGAGCTTTCGCTACTAAGGAATTGCTCTTAGACAAAAACTACTAGTAGATTGCCTTAGCTGAGAAATCCTACAATGCCATCTACTCTATTTAATTTTTGTTATCCCCTATTTTTCACTTAACATTCGAGGATGATGGGACTCTTGATTTGTACTCCATTTGTGCTAAAATTTTGAGCATACATTCCTTGTCCTTTGAGGGACCTCAAGACGGATTTTGTTTTGGGATTTCATTAGCGGGCCCCATGGGCCCATTTTTGACCCAATTTTGTGCCTTGAGTTTTATATAAAAATATGGATATATGTAGATGATCATTTTGATAGTGCAATATTATTTTGGGATCGTAGAGCAAGGACGAGCAATCCATCTTTAATTCAAGAATGTGGTTCAACATCGAGGTATTCTTTGGTCTATTTTTCTCTTTAAGATTGTTGTAATGTATGGATTGAATGCTAGGTAGGGATTACTGAATGATATTATGATTAGTATATCCCAACTTAACCTTTTTAGGAAACTTAGGGTAGAAATGTGGCCTGAACCTTACACTTGGATACTTATTATGGCCTTAGGAAACTATCACCCTTGATTTTTGAAATGATTAACCATAGATTAATGTTAATGATCTTTTAGTATAAGAATTACAACTTGACGTAGTATTCAGGGTGATATTTCTAGATTAGACACTTGTATTATCTTTATGCCTCTTTTTACCTTAGTCTCTAGGTTATGGTGTTAATATTACATCGAATTATATATTATAGGCCCAAGGATATAGTTAAAGTTCCAAGTGGATATGTAAGACACCGCAAAATTCTCTCGTAGTCTGAGCCTTAGAGCGTGTTCAGTGAAGTGTTAATCCGACCATAAAAGGTTGAGAAGTGTATTCCTAAATGAGAAGTATTTTGAACTGTATAGAATTTCCCTAATATTAATTTTTTGTCATGTAGAGAATTGAATAAGATTTTCGTCGATACCAAATTCGCCCAAATCCAACACTCGGGCGAAGAGTTAGAGGCATTTTAGTGAGACAGTGTACTACCTGGTACTTTAGCGCGTCGCGAAGCCAGCCAAAATGGCAATCGTCAAAATCCAGTGAGCCTCCGCGATTATGGCGTGTCGCGCTAAGGCTCAATTTCAGAGTTGTCAATTTCCAATGCACCAACACGACTCCACTGTGTCACGGTGCCTTTCCAGTTCGCAACCAAGGTGGTAACGCGATTTCCACCGCATCGCGCCACCAACCAGTTACCCAATTGTCCAGTTTCCAGTAAGCTAGCGCGATTATGGCGTGTCGCGCCAGAATGTAAAATCAAGATTTTTCAGTTTAATTCCAAGGGCGAAAAGGGTTTTTTCCCAACCCCTATATATACTCCTTAACACGGGATTTAGCCTCATTTCAACCCAAAAATACTGGTTTCTCTCAAAGTTGTTCAAGAACAAGAGTTAGGGTTCCTAAATCAAGACCCCAATCATCAAGATTCCTCTGTTAACTTTTCAAGAATCAAGAAACTAAGGTATGCAGATGTTGATTCTTGGGTCCCTTTCATCCAAGAAGCTTAAGAACCCTTTTCTAAATTTCAATGATCTTATGTTTATGGGTTTTCATGATTCATGTGAATTGAAATTGATGTTCATGCTATTATGGAGTTTTGATTCATGTTTGTTTACAAGGTTTTCAAGCTTTGACCCTAGTATGCGATAGTCATGTGATGTTCATAATAAACCCTCTTCAAGTTGCTTGTTAAAGGATGTGTTCATGTCAATTAAGTGTAGAAATTGTTAAATAAGCAAAGCATGCTCCCTATATGTTTGATAAAATGCTTATGTGAAGGAATTAGAGCCATTATAGCATGTTAACTAGAAATCCCCAACTGTGTGCAAGCCTATGCATGCCAAGTGTCTGATGGAAAACCTTAGAGAATGAATTGTGACATGTTAGCATGAAATCCCCCAATTATGTGTTCTTCAATGCATGTTAAGTGTTTGATGCAAGACCTTGTTGAATGGAGTATGAGCCAATAGCAAGTCTCCCTATACTATCACATGTTTATGATTTCTAAATGCTTGAAGAGATGCTTTAGTAATTGTGAAGGTGAATGAATGTCCATGGTCTTGATAATTCAAGAATGGTTTTGCTTTACTTTTAGGTTATCGAGTCCTGGCGGTATTAATACCTGATAATTTAGCTGCAGTCTAGAGCCCGTGTCAGTTTTCACGATAATCTCAGTCAAGCCATGATTCTCAGAACTCAGTGAGTTATAGAATTCTTTACTCTCAGACAGATACAAAACTTAGGAAATCTCAGTAATCTCTGAGATCTCAATATCGCTAGTAATCAAGCCTCAGTTCTGTACTCAACTCAGATCTAGTAGTATTCAAGTGTTCAGTCCAGACTTCAGTAGTAATCGAGTAATCTATTCAAATCTCTGTATCGTTAAGTCAGATAATGAGATTCAGTAGTTTTCCGTCAGATATGGAACCAAGTGAATTCAGCTTAACTCAGTCAGATCAATTGAAAAATATAATCAGTATCAGATTCAGTTTAGTTTAAGTTAAGAATCAGTTTAGAGTCTTTCAGTTAGGAGTAGGAGCTAGCACCGAGCGAGTGCAGGGATGGTGGCTCCCCGTTATAGAGGCAGAGTCGTTAGGAGCAATCCCTGAACTCCAGAACTGCGTAGACAGCGCAGGATGCAAGAGTCACCCGTTAGAAAAGGCTTGTCACCCGCTAGATAGGCTTGACTATTATACTGCCTTAGGCTTGACTTCCTGCGAGGGTCACCCGTTAGAGAGGGTTGACCAAAGATGTCTTTACCCGTGGCACAACATTGACACCTTTCCAGCTGGGGTTACAGGTTGGATCCCACCAGTTCAGATTTGGGGTATGTCGATTATGTGAGAACTCCCACAGTTACAGTTTCAGTATCAGTCTTCAGAAAAGAACTCAGAAATCAGGACTGTCAGATATAGTCATCTATCTCAGTGAGGAACTCAGATAGTTCCATTGATTCAGGGCCCACCCGCTAGATAGGCATGGTCCCAAATAAAGTTATTCAGTATTAGTGTTATCAGATCCATAGATCACCTGTTAGATAGGCTTAATCTCAGTCTCAGATTCAGTTGAGTAATCTCATTATCAGACCCAGAGATCACCCGCTAGATAAGCTTGATCTCAGATTCAGTTGAGCATTCTTGTTATCAGATCCAGAGATCACCTACTTGATAGGCTTGATCTCAGTCTCAGATTTAGTTTAGTAATCTCATTTTCAGATTCGGAGATCACTTGCTAGATAAGCTTGATCTCAGATTCAGTTGGGCATTCTTGTTATCAGATCCAGAGATCACCCGCTAGATAGGCTTGATCTTGGTCTTAGATTCAGTTGAGTAATCTCACTATCAGGTTCAGAGATCTTCCGCTAGATAGGTTTGATCTCAGATATAATCTTTTCTTATCATTGATAGTAGATTCCGAAATCATCCATTAGAGAGGTTTGATCTCCGATGTAGTCAGTCGAGAGTATAAAGCTTATAATTCAGTCATTGATATGTGTAGATTCGGTTAATCAGTTTCAGTATCATCAGTTTTCGAGATCACTAGCTAGATAAGGCCGATCTCAACTCTAGTACTCGTTATCAGTATCAGATAATTCAGTGTTCAGTATCTCAGGCATTAGTAGTGAGTTCAGATGACAGTAAGGCGGTATCTGAGTTTCAGTATTTCGAGTCACGATGATTTCAGTTATGATTTGTGCATTCATGCATGTGTTCTCATTCAGTACTCTCATTATTATTTAGTTAAGTAATTATTCATGCATAAGCCATTGCATTTAGCCTTACCTCATCTTTATACTCGGTATATTCCCGTACTGACGCAATTGCACTATAGTGTTTTATTTGACACCATAGGTTCAGAGGCACGAGATCCAGGGTACCCTTAGCAACTCAGTCCCAGTCAGCAGCAGTAGACATAGCAGTGAGTCCTTTTCAGTCGAGGATGATCCTTATTTTTATTATTATTGTATCAGACTTATTTTATTTTCAGTAGATAGAGTTAGTTGGGGAAATGTCCCATCAACTCCACAGTTCAACTAGCTTAGAGGCTTTTCGAACAGATGTATCAGTATTCAGTTTTCAATTTTGAGTATTTTTAGATGCTTTGAACCTTATGGCTGGCTAGTTTCCGCATTTATTATCTATATTAAGCAGTGTTCAGGTACAGTGTAACACCCCGCAAAATTTTCTCCTAGTCTGCTCTTGACCATAATTCTTAGTTTTTCTTGAAATTTTAGATTACTAGATCAGCAGAGGAAGTGTTCTTAAATATGACTTAGCATGGTTTCATCCTTAGTTAGTGGGACATTCTGGAGAGCATCATTCAGTTTTGAGAGCTTATACTTCGGATTCCTAACTATCAGTTTTGGGGGTCATTCGGACCAATTGCAACTTCGACTAGAGATCATAAGGTTTGATCATTTCTATTTGTGTACCCAGGTATCGCTTTATGGGATTATTCTTGTGCTTGCCATTATGGATTTTTGGTGGATCAACTTCAATTCTTTGAGTTCAATATGATATAATTGTGCGGGTAGGGCTTGGATGATATTTAGTGTAGATCAAAGTAGATTGCAGGTTTTTGAAAAGTAAAAGAAGGTTAGATTGGGAAACTGGAGTTGGTTTATTGATTCATGCATTGGGTTGTCTTTAGCTTGGTTAAGTATTTTCTTAGTTGTGATGCTTTGGTGTGATGTCAGAATATTGTTGTTTGGTTTTCACGCATCACTTGTTCTTGATTCAGTTGGAGGCTAGTTGGTTGTGGCTATTTGAGAAGTGAATTAAGGAAATTGGTTGAAAAACAGATATTATAGCAAAATCCCTTGGAAATGTTGTTTCTACTAGGTTATCTGGGTAGTCATGCTTTGGAAATACGAGCCTAGTACCATATCCTTTTGAGAATTTGGACTCTTCATATGCATTGATGAGTGTGGATGAAAGCCTTGTTAATAGCTGATATTGTAATGGCCCAGGTTGATTTCTATGCAATTTTGATATTTCAAGCCTTCCTAATGTGGCTACATGTCATTTATGACTTATCAAAACTGTTGGTCTGGTTATCAAAGATTTTATGCTCATTTTTTTTTTTTGGAGCTTTCGCTACTAAGGAATTGCTCTTAGACAAAAACTACTAGTAGATTGCCTTAGCTGAGAAATCCTACAATGCCATCTACTCTTAAATTTTTATTTTAGAATAGGGAACCTTTGATTTGATTTTCGAGGCTTCCAGACTTATTTTGGGTTATTGAATAGAATTTGGTTAAAATAGAACTAGGTGTAGGAGCCATATTTAATTGAAATAAGTTCGAATGAATGTTTTGATGGTTCTGTTGAGAAAAAAATGTTAAATTTGGTATGGTAGTATAGTTTATTTGTGCATATGGCATTCCATATGAATCCTGAGAACCTAATAAAAGTCTATGTGGACTTAAGAAAAATATAATGCAGCTGCATTTGGTACAACCAGCTAATGCTCAACGAGATCGCAAGGTTAAGGATGCATTTGCAAAAGGACCACTCATTTTACCGTCGTGATCGTGAGCCTTTCCTTCCACGTCCACGATGAAGGATCGAGTTGACCCGATTCTTCTCCTGCTTCATGTGTGTGACACTTACTATCACATTTTCAACATTTCTACTTACTAAGCCTTTACATTCGCGACACGTCCCTCGCGTTTGTAATGAACAATCTCTCTGTACATCCTTATCGCAATCAAGGGTCCTAATAATCACAATGAGTAACCCCTGGGCTTATATATTATGATATTCCCTAATTTTCTCTCATTTTCAAAGTCCTAATCCACCCTTATTGATCCCTGGGGCTTGAAGAAGAGTGGGAATCATAAGTTGGAGTTCGGGATGTGTAAGGACACTAAGATGATCATTTCCCTCTAATTTCTTTGTAATCTTTCGGCACAAATTCTCCGTTCAATTCTTGTTTTTCCCTCCTTTTAACTTATTATTCAGGGTTGGTTTGAGCCTCGATTTATACTTCATTTATTCACAACTTTTGAGCATACGATCATTATTCTTCAAGGGATCTCATGACGAATTCAATTTTGGGGTTTTATTAGTGAGCCCCACACACCCATTTATCCCTATTTTGGTCCGGTATTTTATATAGCAATATGAGTATCTTTTTACTCCTATTAATATGTAAATAATTATTTTGATAGCGCGATGTCATTTTGGGAATATGGATCAAGGATGAGCAATTCGTGGGTAATTCAAGCATGCAGTTCAGCATCGAGGTAGACTTTGGTCTACTTTTCTCTACAAGATTGTTTAGTTTATGGATTGCATGCTAGGTAGAAATTATTGGATGAGATTATGACTAGTATATCCCGACTTATCCTGTTTAGGGAATATAGGGTATAAATGATACCCGAACCTTAGACTAGAATACTTGTTATGGTATTATCACCCTATCACCATTTGTTATAGCCATGATTAACCTTAGATTGATGTTAATGATCCTTTAATATAAGACTTACCATTTGACTTATTATTTGGGGTGTTATTTTTTGATTAGTCCCTTGTGGTAGCTTTATGCCTCTTGTTACCTTAATCTCTAGGTTATGGTGTTAATATTATATCGAATTATATATTATGAGCCTGAGATTGTGGTTACCATTCCTGTTGGATACCAGGATAGCACTTTATCCTTAGAAAGAATGTGGTTATAGTTATGGATGTGTAGATTCTTATAGTTGTAGTGTTTTGATACTGGTGATGGCTTGCATACATTTAGGTGAATTCATGCTCACTATGTGGCAAGATTCCAACCAAACCCTTGATTTAGATACTATTTTCTAAAAAAAATATTTATTTCCATATTTTATGTTAGAATATCGGGAATCGTACCACTTTATTTAATGAATTATGAGGTTTGAAACTAAATATGACATTTTGGAAACTAAAGAAAGTTTAACTTTGGTCCATTACTATTCCACTCTTTTAACACTACTATTTACTTTAATCGAGAGATATTCTGGACCTTTTTATGCTATTATGCAGATTTTGTCTCTATATCGATCTCAAACATTTGATTTATAGATTTACGCTCTTTTAGTCATGGTTCAAGTCTATGCACACACACACACACAGGAACACACATACGCACACACACATATATATACACACATACTAGTCACATTTGGCCCGTGCTAAGCCCGGGTTCAAAATTAATATTATACTTTATATTTGTAAACTTTTTTTTAATCTTGTTGCTATTTTTATTTTTTATCATTATTTTATTTTTGTGACATTATATTAGTTGTAAAGGTAGTTTGAACATATTTCAATATTTCTAATATTAGTTAAATATTTTTTATAAATTAAAAGAATAATTATTTTCTTAGAGTTTAGTTTAGATTTTCTTTTTAGTTTAAAAAACATGCATGCACCAACACTATTTTCTTTTTTATTTTACTAACAATTGTTAAGGTTAAAGTCTTTAAAGTTCCAAATTGAGTTTTATCTTATGTCGAAGTAACTTCATCATTTTTTTCTCAATTCAACTTATGTTGGCTAACCTATTTTTAATTTAATTTTCTCAATTGAACTTATATTAATTAACACATTTATTGAAATAAAAGTTTTGACATTCAAAGTAATATAATAAATATTTAATACTTCAAATTGTTGTGTGAGAACATCAATAAAGTTAATTATAAATTTAGATAGAATCTAGTTTAAATTACTTTTGTAGATGTTCCTTAATATTAAACCATACAAGAGAAATTGAAAAGTTACTGATTTTTCTAACTTTAGTGTTTTCTTTTCCTAAAAATATATGTTAAAGAAATTTATATTGATTTCTTAAACGTGTGTGAAGCTTTAATATTTCATGTTAAATTAACTACTTATCCTAAATTCTATAAAATGTTGATTATCCCATTTTTTTTTAAAACATTCATCATAAAAAATGTGAAAAAAAATTACTCTCATTTTTCATTATTTAGCATCATTAATATTTGGAGAGTTAAATTATATTTTTTAAAAATTAAATTTTCAAATATTTTTAGTTATATATTAATAAAATTTAACAATTAAGCAGGTATTAAGTTAGAAAGGAAATGTCAAGATACATTATTTACTCGTCCATGATAAATTTGTTAGGAAAAATGATAATTTGAAATAAGATTAATAAACATTTCCACAAAATAGAAAGACAATAAACTTTTGGACCAATTTTGAATTTAAAAAAAGGGCAGCCTGGTGCACTAAAGCTACCACTATGCGCAGTGTCCAGGGAAGGGCCCCACCACAAGGGTGTATCGTACACAGTCTTACCTTATATTTATGCCAGAGGCTATTTCCAAGGCTCGAACCCGTGACCTCCTGGTCACATGGCAACAACTTTACTAGTTACTCAAATTTTGAATTTGATTGTATAAATAGTTTTTATGGTGTCACTATCATTTTTTCATGACTCATCACTTTTGTAGCATTTAATAAGCCCATATAATCGTTCATATTTATAAAAATGGATAAAAATTTATAGAGTAATTAGAACTTAAATTAGGAATAAAATTGACAAAAAAAACTTTATGTGAGGATTAACGAAATCTCATATTCTCTCTTGTATATAGTAGTAATATATATATCTGGTACTAGACGTAGTATGTTGATTATGATAGTTATTAGAAGTACTGGTTCGGGACCAGGTAGTATATACAATATCCTATATTCCCTATGGGCCCCTTCATTCGTGAACCACAATGCCGGAGAAGGATGGTCTCCATATGTCCCGTCTTCGCGAGCTACTTAGATAGATGAGGTGTATACACTTGATACTTGTCATGAACCAAAATCAAAGGTCATGATTACACTTGTTGCGGTGAGAATTGACGAGTAAGCCTATACAAACTGATACATAAAGGGTAAAATGACAGAAATAATCCCAAGGTAAGGCTTCTAGAATAAAGCCGAACCATATATTATAGAAAATACAGAAAGAGATATAGACAATGATGAAGACATAACTCTCTAAATCTGATGTCGATAGCATAAGAACATATCTAGTACAACTCGAATCCAAATGAAATGCCAATAGATAAAACTCTGTCTCAAAAAAGTAGTGAAGACATAGTCTAATGATAGAGAAAGATAGTAGAAGACATCCGGATGCCTGAAAATCATCCACTACCTTGAGTCAATCAACGTGGGGCTCACCCGAACCTGTATCTTCACCAAAAGGGTACGTTAGAATTGAGTATGATCCACTTGTTCTCAATAGGTATCATAGGCCGACCGAGCAAAGTAGAAAATAAGACATTTAAAATACACACTAAGGGCACATCACCTACAATCAGAAAATGTCCCACAATGCTAGCCTGTACCGCTTGTATTAACAGTTCTAGCATATACTCACATATATTGCAACAAACACCAGAAAACACCACAAGTATACAATATACCTCATAGAGGTAGGACAAGGAAATAAAATATACATACATGATCATTGAGTACAAGTATCAGAAGATAGGACAATAAGATAAGTAACAAGTCAAATACAAATACAATAGCATCAAAAGCATAATAAAGTAAATACAATAATAATGATGATGATGATGATGATGATGAATGGGGTTGTTGCACAACCTCCGAGACTATCGCACAGTCTCTGCATATACCTACGGAGCTAAAACTTCCTGACATAAGACCCATGAGGGGTTCGTCAACCCGTATACAACCTATATATCATATGTCCTCCTCACGACATCCCTCGAGGAGGATTTTATAAGGTTTCACAATACATCCTCCCGGCCCATCCCTCAGAGAGGGTTTTAAAAAAGTGTTGCTAGTGTTTCTCAAGTGTTGCCACAATGGTACCAAAGTTTCATGAATGAGTATTAAATGAGGATATAATGCTCAAAATCACTCAAATTGAGTATTTCCACAGCCAACCACAAGATGTATTTCCACAACCAACCATAATAATATATTTCCACAACCACAGGAGCTAATATCCAATCATTATTTCCAACTATCTATGAATTTCCACATTTTCATATGTTAAATGTATGAATATATTACAATACACAAATGGTACCACAAAATCTTTTTCATCAATAAGATACAATTATTCACATGTGTATAAGGCTATAAATTTCACAAAAGACTGCACACGATCATACATATAACATAATGTCTCAAAACCAACAATTATACCTCATATAGGCCCCTACATGGTCTCAACACACAATGATATCAAAATTCATGATTAGTTTCCATCCTATTAACATGCATTTTGTATACAAATTAACTACCCATCCCAATCTAAAAAAGTTAAGCCATAACCTACCGTGAATGCCAAAACTATCCGTTACACCTTGATCTGGAAGACCTACTCCTTACGAATGGATCCAAAATCAACTAAAACTTCAAAATATTAAATCTATGTCAAAAGGAATCCAATGACATCCATATTGCCTAGTTTCGAATAGGGGTCAAAATGGGCCCCCAAAACGGGTTTTCAAAAAAGAAGGTAAAAATCATAACTTTATTTTAAAAATATGTTCCCCATACTTTTAGTAACCTACAGTAAAAAAAAAATGTCATCTAGCGTAAACAATGAGGTCCGTATTTGAGAAACACCATTTTTAAACTTTACTGGGTAAAACCTTCAAAATTCATTTAAAAATCAAGAATTGAAGTTGTCTTGATGATGAAATTAAGGAAAAACTAGTAAATATAGAATTAGGAATATTGTTCAAGTGAAAAAGAGTGAAATTGGAGTTTAAATCAAGACCTAATGTTTTTGGGTTTTGAGCATTTAATCACGAAATACAACCAAGAAAAAGGTGATTTTTTACCTTAAATCTATAAGAATATTGAGAAATGGATGTTAATCTAGCTTCCTAAGCACCCAGTAGCTTCACTTTTAAGCTCTCACACTATTTTATGGTTTAGATCTCAATAGGTAAGGTGAATAATGCCCAAAATTGTGGGAAATGACTCAATTTATACCCAGTCCAAGTTATTAGTTGTCATTATTGCGACTGTGGGTGTGCGATCGCACTATACCCATCCTGGACAAGCCAATCTTGATCACACCAAAGCCATGGCGATCACACTAGTCACAATCACGGACAGGGATGGCGAACACCGGCATACCAAATATCAGTTGGAAACTTAGAAAATTTCTAAGTTTTTGCCAAGGCCTCGGGATTCATTTGAATCCAATAAATGCAAATGAACTATGTAACCACACTAAATTTGATGCTCCAGACTCAATGGTGATACCAGATTTCCAAAATGAGACATAGTTTTCACAATGTTGTCCCCAAAAATCTAAAATCATAACTTTCCAAATCGAGAGTCGAAATGAGATTTAAAAACCATAAAATCACACCAAATATGTTACCACCCTAAAATCAAGGTTCCGAATCTACTGACATAGTTTGTTCAGCCATCTATTAGACAAAGTAAATGATAACTACTAAAGTCCATAATAAGGCTCTCGAAGCCACAAAAAATCACAATGTTGTATAAATGGCACCAAAATGTATTTGAAATCATGCCAATCTACCCGACAATGCAGAAATACCACAATGTAATTAATAGGAGGGATAAAATAGTCAAATTACACAAAAACACATTTTTTACATATAACATAAAAAATTCAGGTCATTATAGTACTTTATATCACTTTGATTGGACATGGTATTTTTGGTTTATGTTGCATTCATTCATTCATGAGCATTACCTATCACTAGTATGAATGTTTGGTGCTTATATCTTTCGGTCTTATGGGGGTTTATATAGGTATAAGCTATGATTGTTGTTTTCTGACTATTTTCTTGAACCTTTGGGCCTATGGAGGCCTAATTAGGTTATTATTTGTCCAGACTAGTCGGTTACTTTGTTATTGGTTTATGTTTAGTCATGGTAGGATTGTTATGGGCTGATAACCAAAATTAACGACATGTTTCTAATTTCTTATCTTTCTCTATTATTGGTAAGTTATATTATTAATAGGTTATCTTATGTTTATTCATTCTTTAGTAAGAAACCCAAATGATGCTGTATTAGCCTTCCTTCTTGGCTATGATCCTCTAAACGTTAGATTGGCTCTATTCGGTTATTATCTCTGAGTTTCGTTCTATATAGGGGTGTGTGTATAAGTATATATGTATGTATGTATAAGTATATATGTATGTATAGATGTATGTATGTATTCATGTATATATATATATATGATACTACCATATATTCCTCTCTTTCCTTAGTTATTCACATAATATACGCATCCCTTGGCCTTGTATCACTACTATATATCCTTCCTTCATTCTTCATTTATATACTGCTAGTGATATTCTATTGTCATGACCCAAATCAGGGACTGAACGTTATGGGCATCTCAAGTCCCACGTGAACTAGAGATCACTCCCTTCGACTAACCTAACCAACACAACAATCTCATGTGTCATGATGAATTCCGAACATATAACAAGATAGCATAAAATAAAACTAATAATACTTCATCATATGTCCATACAATTCACTGGTAACTGAACAACCGTGTGTCACCAAAACAATCAACCAAATCTCTCAAGTCCACAGTAATCCAAAAAAGCTTCTACAAAATCGAAATCAATAAAATATCGGTACATGCCCCCGACAGTATCCAAAACAAGGTCTAAGTCATAGAAAATAAGGATCATGAAATAAAGCCTTCTGAAGTATGGAAGCTCACCACTTCAATGTCAACTCGCAAACTTACTCGAACACCTAATCATTGCGTAGGAAAAGTAGAAAAAATTTTGGCGCCTGCATCATGTGGGGATACAGCATACGAAAACGGTTAGCGGTTGGAGCGCTAGCATGCAACTCAGGGATAGAGTAATAAAATACTTCCATGACAAAAGTTCAAAACCAGTACTACATCCAAAGCATGATATCATGTGAAATACATATACATATATATAAATGTAACGTCATATGCCGGGATAGGGAAAAAGACATAACATAAACTTTGAAAACCTTAACCTAGGCCGTGTAGCATAACCGTCACATAACAAGGAACACACAGGCTATATGGGCCCAAATCTCCCTAGATGGAAGGTCCCCAGTGAGGGTAGACGCACGAACCAGAGAGTATCAATATCCGCATGTGCCCTTATGGGGGAATTGAACCTCCAGACATAGTCAAGGTGACTTAAGAACCAATGTATACAATATGGGGGACTCGAACCTCCCATGCACATAATAAGATCTGGGGACTCAAACCTCCCGATCTATATCGACTAGCGCGGTTTCTAGTGTTAGTCCTTCTGACTTTACTTTCATAGCTCGGCTTCACATCCCTCGTTCAAGACCAATTAAAACATTCATTACCCGTACAAAACCATTTATTCAATTACTTACAAAAGGCATCCTATTGTTATCACCATATCAACCCCACTTGCAATCGTACAAAATGCCATAACAATTATTGATTATCTTTGGACTCGAACCCATTGTCTATACAAAGACATTAATTCAATTCAACATTTAAGGACTCAAATCCATTTACTATTTCAAATCAATTTATGGCCAACAAGGCCTTTGATAAACCATCTCCCAATCATTAATATTCTTAGGCCAATGCCTTAGTTCAAAACACAATTCATTATGTGACAAGGTCATTCTCATTGAAAATTTAACATACAGCTTGAGGGCATACCATTATCAAAACCAAAAACCATCATATTTAGGGTTAAATATGACCCTTTATTTAAACCACAATTCCCATGCACTCATATCTGTAAACCATTATTAAAACATGCATAATTATAAATTATAACATGAGGAAGCAATACCCAATAATATTCATTCAAATCCTCAACCTTGGTTTTCGAAACCATATTAATGACTCATGAACAATGTTTTAAACATATGTTTTTGGTGAACTAACCATGAGAGAAGAGTCACATGCCTGAGTTATGAAGATTCACGGAGAGAATTTGATCCTTAAGCTCCTAGATGACTACTTTGAAGAATCCTTAGACTAATCATTCTTGAGAGGTTTTTAGAGAAAGTTTAGAGATAGTTTGATCTTGTAAAAAGAAAAATAAAAAAGTGTTAAAATACATGGGGTCTTAAGGGAAAGGGGTGGAAAATGTCCAAAGTACCCCTAATTTAAAGTTGTAACAACCCATCTTTGGTTACGAGTCAAGCCATTGAATCATCACCACAACTTACAACTAGTACCATTGAGTCGTCACCAAGGAAAAAAATTGAACACCATACATTGTCCAACTTATGACTTTCTAGTCCCACTCATCACTATACCATACGACTCGTATGGTATAGGCGTGACCAACACAGAACACTAAGGGCTTAGACACTGATAACGTAGGACTGGACCATTAACCACTTATCACATGATTATACAACTCCTGAGGAGTCTCTCATAACCAAGAAAGAACTTAGCCAATAACACACTAGTTTGGTTATAACATGGGTCCTTAGACCCGTAACTATACCATACAACTCATATAATGAGTTGTCAATAGGACAATGAAATTAAGGCTCGAGGAAATTTAAAAGCCCAAAGCATGGGATATTTCAGTTTCCCCACCCATTAAGATCATTCATCCTTAAATGACGGGACATGGCATTGACTAGCACGATTGGACTCCACATGCCTTTACTTTTACCTTTAACTAAGTTCAAAAACAAAGATGCCAAAGAAATCACCCTTTCTCTTTAAAAAGGTCAAAAGATAAAGATGCTAAGAATATCACATACCTCAAGCCTGAATTTTCAAAGTGGGGAATAGTTAGTGGATACTTGGACTTCAAGTCCTCTTCAGTATCCTAAGTAGCTTCCTCAAACTTTTGGTTCTTCCATAAAACCTTTACTGAAGCCATGTCTTTCGTTCGCAATCGACAAACATGCCAATCCAACCACCTCATCGGGACCTCCTCATAGGACAAAGAATGCAAAATGCAAACATTCTCTAAGGGAACAACCAATGAAGGATCACCCACTCATTTTTGCAGTATGGACACATAGAATACTAGATGAATGGAACTTATGCTTGAGGGAAAATCCAACACATATGCAACATTACCAACCCATCTCATAACCAAGTATAGTCCAACACATCAGGGATTGAGCTTCCCCTTCTTCCCAAACTGCATTACTTCCTTAGTAGGAGAAACCTTCAAGAACACCCAATATCCAACCTCAAAATCCAAGTACTTTCGTCTTACATCCGCATAGGACTTTTAGTGACTATGGACGATCATAAGACTATCCTAGATAACCTTTACCTTTTCTATGGATTTGTGAACTAGATCCGGGGCAAACATCACTATTTTACCAACCTCAAACCACCCAATAAGAGATATACACCTCTTACTATACAATGCCTCAAATTGAGCCATACCGATAATAGAATAGTAACTATTATTCTAGGTAAATGCAATGATAGGAAAATGGTCATACCAACAACCACCAAAATCAATTACACAAGCTTGCAGCATATCTTTTAAACTCTGAATGATTCTTTCTGTCGGTCCATCCTACTGCAGGTAGACGGTGGTGCTAAGGCTTACTTTAGTCCCTAACCCATGCTGAAATAAGTGCTAGAATTATGATGAGAACTAAGTACCACGATCCGAGATAATCGAGGCAGGCGCACTATAAAACTTTACAACCTCCTGAAGGAATAATTTCGCACAGTCCTCAATAGAAAAATTAGTCCTCACAGGCAAAAAGTGAGCCAACTTAGTCATCCTATCTACGATGATCCAAATAGAGTCACACTAATTTCACTACCATAGAGGATCGGTAATGAAATCCATATTAATTATCTCCCATTTCCACATCGACAGTTAAATTTCTTGGAGTAGCCCACTAGGCTTCATGTGCTCCACCTTTACTTGCTGTCACACCATATACTTAGCCAAAAAATTGCCTACATCCCGCTTCATGTTATTCCACCAATACATATCCTTGAGATTATGATACATATTTGTTGAACTGAGATGAAATATACACCATGATTCATAGGCCTCGGCCAAAATCCTGCCTCACAACCCATCAATATCGAAAACACTCAATCTCCCTTGGTACCTTAAGATACCATCACCTCCGACCTCAAAGGCCATCACTTTCTGCTTACCCACATCATCCTTGATCTTCATCAAGAGAGGTTCTAACACCTATTTCTTTTTTATTTCAAAACAAAGATATGATTGCACCACCTATTGTACAAATACTCCACCATCCTATAGTCCAAGAGACAAACTCCAAGGTCATCCAAATAGTGAATATCCATCACTGATGCCCATTTATCCTTATACACATGCAACAAGCTACCCATTAACAACTTGCTAAAAGTATTAACAACTATATTAGCTTTACCTGGGTAGCAGTGAAGACTCATATCATTGTCCTTCAGCAACTCAAGCCACTTCTTTTTCCAAAGATTAAACTCTTTCTGGGTGAACTGTACTGTAGGCTCTTATGACTAGAGAAGATTAGAACATGGACCCTATACAGATAGTGATGCCAAATTTTTAATGCGAACACCACAGACAACAACTCTAAGTCATAAGTCAGATAATTCTTCTCAAGAACCTTCAATTGTTAAGAGGCATAAGAAACCACCTTGACATGATACATCAACACACAACCTAAACCAACATGGGATGCATCACAATAGATGACAAAACCCTCGGTACCCTCAGGTAGACTCAAAATCAGAGCCAAAGTGTAATACCCATGCTTATTCCTAGATAGAAATCATCTCAAGAATGCTAGTACTTTCTTTGAAATACAAATCTATTTTTTTACCCATGGTAATTATGATATTTATACTCTCTATCACGTGGGAAATTAAGTTATCTTTCTAACGATACCAATTTTGTCCAAATCCGACACCAGACGAGGAAGTTATAGATGTTTTACTCAGAATTGGCCGAAACGCCCAGGTGCAACGTCCAAGTTGAAGGACCGCCAAACAAGTGATGGACTGCCAAACAAGTGACGAACTGCTACTTTGACTATCACATCCAAGGCAATAAGGCCACATTCTGGATAAGGATTGATAGACCATCAGATTTTTGATGGACCGTCATTAAGGCCGTCAACTCTTATCCAGTGAACCCCATTTCTGGTCCATGTATGACGGTCGAATTGATGGATCGTCAAGTTCCTGATGGACCGACAGTTGGGTCGTCATATGCCACGTTCAATTTATATCAAGGCCGTTTTAATAGGGGTATTTTGTTCACTTACCACTCGCCTACATATACCCAAATGAGTCCGAATTCAGCCATTTTAGCTTATTATTATTTCACAAATAAAAAAAAACTAGGGTTTCTCTCTAAATTTAATCTCCAAGAAATAGACCCAATCATCTTCAAAAATCAAAGGATTTCAAATCCTTAAAGTTAAAAAACATTAAGAACCTTGAGTCAGGTATGCATAGTGTTCATCTATGGATCCATTTCATTTATAGAGCTCAAAAACCATGTTTTAAATATTATTTTATGATTGTCTTGTTGTGATATGAGCATGTACACGTTGATGATTGTTGGTTAAGTTTCAAGATGATATCTAAAGGTGTTTTCATGATGTATATATGTTTATTAGTTGAAACCCATGATCCTTATGTGGCTTAATATGGTGAAATTCATGAACACACTTAGGCTAAAAGAATGCATGCAAAGTGTTTGATAATATACCTAGATGAAAGAATTCATATCCCATGATTAAATAGTACTTAAATGAAAAGTCCATGCTCTATGCTTTACGATTTCCTATGAATTCCATGTGAGAGATATACGTTGTTGTTGTGATATAGATTGACCATGACATTGAATCTATGCAAGTAAATACATGTTGTATGAATTTCCCTTCCATGAATAAGATGTTGAGAACTATGCTTAGTGTGAAATCCCCTACTCATGATATGGTAAATTGTGGACTCTACTCTTACAATCAAGTCAGTCATGTGTGTCAATTTCCTTTCATTGAGTCCTGGGGGTACTTGTATATAAAAAATATAGCTGTGTACCTAGAGCCATGTCATGTTATCATGATAATCTCAGTCCAGCCATGATCTATAGAATTCATTCGGGTATGTGACTCAGGAAACCTCAGAAATCTCACGATCTCAATTAATTCTCAAACAGTAGCACTAATCCGTCAGTCAACGGAAGTCAGTTACTCAGTCCATATACTATCAGTTAAATCACGTTTAGTCTCTTCATATGGGAGTAGAAGTTAGCACCGAGTGAACCTAAGAATGGGAATTCACTTGTCAGTTTAGGGTGTGATTCTTAGTAATCATCCTTGTGTTCCAGAACTACATAGCCAGTGTAGGTTGAGACATTTTAACCTGTCAGATTAGGGTTGATGAGGTGGATTAATTCGTCAGTTTAGGGTTCCCACCATTCTTATTTTGAGTACCTTCCAGCTAAGGGTCACTCACAGCTGTCCTTACCAGTGGTGCGGTATTGATACCTTTTCAGTCGGGGAAGAGATTGGACCCCAACTTCGCTATATGCATTATTGGAGCATGTCCGTCAAACAACTACCTCCCACAGTTTCAGTCCCAGTCTCAATAAAAGAACTCAGATAGTTCCTCAGATTTTAGTATATCAGGACTGTCAAATACAGTCAATTCAGTTACAGAACGAAACACAAATAGTTCCATTAGATTCAGGACTATCAGACACATTCATCTATGTTATCAAAATTTTAGTATTTTTCATGATAGATATCAGTAGACCATGTATTAGTGTCCAGATCTAGATATTACGTAATCACGATCTCAGTTACTACGCATGTATGTTTTCAATCTTACGTTCATATCAGTCATTCAGTTAGCATTGTTCATGCATGTAAGCCCTTTTGCATTTAGCCTACGTCACTCGTATAATCAGTACTCCCAGTTGTACTGATGCATTTATGCTATGGTGATTCTTTCACGTTACACCATAGGTTCACAGATTTAGTTGGATACATATTCCTTCAACTTCCTATTCAGATAGTATTTAGAGGCTTTCAGATTTAGCTCAGATTTAAGTTGTTTTGGGTATTCGTTACCCTATATGGTTGTTATAATTTGTCAGATAATCTATGCAGTTGAACCTTATGGCATATTATTCATATTTTCCGCATTATTATGTCATATATTGCAGTATACAGGTATAGATATTAGTCATGGGTTAGCTTGTGGTCCTTCAGGGTCATAAGCACCGCGTAGCACTCCGGTTCTAAAAATTGGGGCATTTCAAACTTGGTATCAGAGCCTAAGGTTCAATAGATTCCTAGGAAGTCTGAAAGCCACATCTAGAAGAGTATTGTACATGGGTGTGTTGTGCTCCATATTTATGTGCAAGAGGCCATAAGATGTTTTTGGAACAGTTTCCCTTCTTTCGGTATTCATATCGTGCTAGTGAGCATAATCTCAAGTTAAACTCTCAGTCTAATCAGTTCTTCTCTTATTTCAGAATATGTCTCAAAAGAGAAGAAACCAACCAGCTCCTCAGCCCGAAGATCCTTTGGGCGAACATATTTCCCATGCAAAGTTTAGGGCTGCATTACCCACACTTGCTCAGTCTGTGGCTGCCAAAATGAATAACCACCAGTTATTCCGGCCAATCCAGTGGCAAACTCAGCCGCAGCTAGGATTTGGGACTTCACCCGAATAAACTCTCCATCTTTCTTTGGGTATAAGTCTGATGAAGACCCTCAGGAATTTATTGACCAAGTCCAGAAGGTCATAGATATCATAGGAGTTACTTCTTGTCAGAGTACTAAGTTAGCCGCATACCAGTTACAGGATGTTTCTCACACTTGGTACAAATAGTGGAAGTCTGAGAGGTTAGAGGATGTAGGTCCTATAGAGTGGGAGGAATTTATCACGACTTTCTTAGATAGATTCTTTCCCCAAGAGCTAAGGGAGGTAAAAGTTCTAGAGTTTATCAACCTCAGGTAGGGAAATATGACGGTTAAGGAGTATTCTCTCAGATTTACTCAGCTAGTAACATATGCCCCTCATGTGGCTGTAGACAACAGGGCTAAGATGAGCAAGTTCATGTCAGGGGTGAATGATAGCATGGTAAAAGAGTGTAGGTCTGTGATGCTGAACAGTGATATAAATTTAGCCAGGCTCATGACTCATGCTCAATAAATAAAGGAGCAGAAGATTAGGACTAGGGGAGGAAGAATAAGAGAGCAAGGTCAGACAGTATTAGTTTTGCTCACCAAAATTAGAAGGAGGAAACCGTTCGTAGTTTTGTCCTAAGCCATTAATTCCAGCTCCTTCCTCCGCTAGTGCCCCAGTGCCAAAATTTAGAGACGACAATAGAGATCAAGCACCAGGTTCTAAGTCTCAGGAAAGTGTCAGCAATGCCCGAACTAATCCCTTGTGTCAGACCTGTGGTAAGAACCACAAGGGTACCTGTAGAGATGGTAGTGATGTTTGTTTCAGTTATGGTAAGCCAGGCCACAGGATTAGAGAGTGTCTACAGTCAGGTCTACAGGGTCACTAGAATCGCCCCACAGCCCAGTCCGATCGCCCAAATCAGTAGGGTGCCACTTCCAGTACTACTAGTGGGCAACGCCTAAATAGACTATATGCTCTTTAGACCCGACAAGATTAGGAAAATTCTCTTGATGTCGTTACTGGTACATTATAGATTTTCAATGTTTATGTTTATGCTTTGCTAGATCCAAGTGCATCTTTGTCTTTTGTTATTGTTTATATAGCAGGCGATTTCAGAATCAGTCCTGAAATTTTAGCAGAGCCCTTTTTATTCTCTACCCTAGTGGGTAAAACCATCATAGCTTGGCGGGTATATAGGCACCGTCTGGTTATAATATTTCAGAAAGCCATGTCAGTAGATTTAGACGAGTTAATGATGATTGATTTCGATGTCATTCTCGACATGGATTGGCTTCATTCCTACTATGCCACAGTCGACTGCAGAACTAGGGTAGTTCAGTTTTAGTTCCCGAATGAGCCCGTCCTAGAGTGGAAGGGTAGTACTTTATCTTTCAGGGGTCATCTTGTTTCCTACCTGCGGGCAAGGAAAATAATTTCTCAAGGGTGTGTGTATCATCTCGTGCATATTAAAGATTCTAGTTTTGAATCTCCTAGTCTTGAATCAGTCCCAGTTGTAAATGAGTATTCAGATGTATTTCCCAAAGATCTTCCAGGAATTCCTCACGAAAGAAAAATAGACTTCGGCATTGACTTTATTCCAGATACTCAACCTATTTTTATTCCGCCATACAGAATGGCACCAGCAGAACTCAAGGAACTAAAAGATAAGTTGAAGAATCTCTTAGATAAAGGATTCACCAGGCCCATTATATCCCCATGGGGTTCACCAGTCTTATTCCTGCGCACGAAAGACGGTTCTCTCAGGATGTGTATTGATTACTGTCAGCTCAACAAAGTTATAGTACAGAACAAGTATCCTCTTCCTAGAATAGATGAATAGTTTGAACAACTTCAACATGCCAGTTATTTCTGTAAAATAGACCTCAGATCAGGCTACCATCAGCTTAGAGTTAGAGAATGTGACATCCTGAAGACAACTTTTCATACTCGGTATGGTCACTTTGAGTTTCTAATTATGTCCTTTAGTCTTACCAATTCTCTATCCGCTTTCATGGACTTGATGAATCGTGTGTTCAAGCAGTACTTGGACATGTTCATCATAGTCTTCATAGATGATATCCTGGTCTATTCCCGCATAGAGCGTGATCATTCAGACCATCTCAGGATTGTTCTTCAGACTCTCAGAGATCACCAACTATTCTCCAAATTTAGTAAGTGCGAGTTTTGGATAAGATCAGTAGCATTCCTTGGCCATATTATTTCCGATAATGGCATTAAAGTAGATCCTCAAAAGATTGAAGCGGTAAGAAACTGGCCTCTTCCTATCTCTCCATCAGATATTAGGAGTTTCTTGGGATTGGCTGGCTATTGCAGATGTTTTTTCGAGGGATTTTTTCTATTGCAACTCCCATGTATAGATTGACTCAGAAAAAGTTCAAGTTTTAGTGGTCAAATCCTTATGAGAAGTGTTTTCAAGAGTTGAAGACTCGACTCACCTCAACTCCAATTCTAGCTCTTCCAGATGGTTCAGATGGGTTCATGGTATATTGTGATGCATCCAGGGTGGGTTTAGGTTGTGTCCTCCTGCAACATAGTAAGGTCATAGCCTACGCCTCTAGACAGTTAAAGACCCATGAGTAGAATTATCTTACTCATGATCTTTAGTTAGCAGCCGTAGTATTTGCCTTAAAGATTTGGAGGCATAATCTATACGAAGTTCATGTAGATGTCTTCATGGATCATAAAAGTCTCCAGTATATCTTTTCTCAGAAAGATCTTAATCTTTACCAGAGAAGGTGGTTAGAGCTTTTGAAAGTTTATGACATGAGTGTCTTTACCATCCGGGCAAGGACAACGTTGTGGCCGACGCTCTCAGTAGACTCTCCATGGGTAGTGTTTTTCACGTCGAGGACAACAAAAAGAAGATAGCTCTAGAAATCCATCATCTCTCCAGACTAGGTGTTCTCTTAGTCGATACTTTGAAGGGTGGTGTATGTGTTCAAAGTAGTTCAGAGTTATCTCTAGTTTTCGAGCTATTAGAAAAGCAAGACAGGGATCCAATCCTTGTCAAGATAAAAGTGTCAGTTCAGAATTAGAGAGTAGAGGTTTTCTCCCAAGGGGGATATGGGGTGCTTTATTGTCAGGGTCGTCCGTGCATTCCAGGTGTAGATGAATTAAAGCAGCGGATTTTTGTAGAAGCACATGGTGCCTGATATTCTATTCATCCAGGGGCCACTAATTGTACCGCGACCTACGGGAAATCTATTGGTGGAGTGGGATGAAGAGATATATTGCAGAGTTTATGGCTAAGTGCTCTATATGTCAGCAAGTTAAGATAGAGCATTAGAAGCCTAGTGGACCCATGCAGGAGTTCACCATTCCTACTTGGAAGTGGGAAGAAGTGAACATGGACTTCGTGATGGGTTTGCCTCGAACTCATCAACAACACGATTTAGTTTGGGTTATTTTAGATAGGATGACCAAGTCATCTCATTTCCTTCCAGTTCATACCTCTTATTTAAGCGAGGATGACGCCAAACTCTATATCAGGAAGTTGGTCAGATTACATGGAGTTCCATTATCTATTATTTCAGACAGAGGTACCCAATTCACCTCTCACTTTTGGAAATCGTTCCAAAAGGGTCTTGGTACCTAAGTCCATCTCAATACAACCTTTCATCCTCAGACAGATGGTCAAGCAGAAAGAACTATTTAGACTCTTGAAGATATGCTAAGGGCATGTGCAATTTATTTCAAGGGAAGTTGGGATGACCATTTGCCTTTGATTGAGTTTGCATACAACAATAGCTATCATTCCAGTATTAAAATAGCTCTATTCAAAGCTCTCTATGGCAGGAGGTGTAGATCTCCAATTGGTTGGTTTGAAGTTAGTGAGGCCTCAGTCATAGGTCCTGACTTGATTTTCGATGCCTTAGAGAATGTTCAGTTGATCAGAGAGAGACTTCGGGCTGCTCAACGCCGACATAAGTCTTATGCTGATGTTCGTAGAAAAGATTTCGAGTTAGAGGCCGATGACTATGTATATCTTAAGATCTCTCCCATGAAGAGAGTGAAGAGGTTTGGTAAGAAAGGAAAACTCAGTCCCCGCTATGTCAGTTCCTTTAGGATTCTCATTCGTTTAGGTAAGGTAGATTATGAGCTCGAATTGCCTTCAGATTTATCCTCAGTTCATCCAGTCTTCCATGTATCCTTGCTCAAGAAGTGCGTAGGTGACCTAGAAGTTGTAGTCCCTATTCAGAGCGTTGATGTTCAGAACAGTCTCTCTTATGAAGAGATTCTAGTAGAAATCTTAGACTATCAAACTTGTTGATTGAGGAACAAAGAGGTACCTCTAGTTAAGGTTATTTGGAGAAATCAGTCTATCGAGGTAGATATTGGGAAGCAGAAGTAGATATGCGTACCAAGTATTCTTACCTCTTCTCCGCCAATTCAGATCAAGCTCAAGGTAATAGTTCGCCTTAAACTTATTCAGTTTCATATTCATGTTCCCATTTTAAACGTGGTATCTACTACCATTTCATACTCTATCATGCATTCATGTATCAGTTCAGTTATAAAATCATGCATCATCTATGCATTCTCATCTTGAGAAACTCAATTTATCAGAACACTCAGTCACACATTCATGTACCAGTTAGCCAAGCATCAGATATGCATGAGTTCAGTATATTTAGCATGTCAGTTGTGAAGTCATGTCTCTGTCACTCATGTTCAGTTTAGGTTCATTTATTATTTTCCCTCTTAGTCAGTCTCATTCGAGGATGAATGTTCTCAAGGGGAAATATTGTAATAACCGTTCTTATTCCTAGCTAGAAATCATCTCAAGGATGTTAGTACTTGCTTTGAAATACAAATCTATTTTTAACCCATGGTAATTATGAGATTTATACTTTCTATCACATGGTAAATTGAGTTAGCTTTCTAATGATACCAATTTTTTCCAAATCTGACACCAGACGTGGAAGTTATGTATGTTTTACTCAGAACTGACAGAAACACCCAGGTGCGACGTCCAAGTTGACAGATTGCCACTTTGACCGTCACTACCAAAGAAGTAGGGCCACGTTCTTGATAAGGACTGACAGATGAGTCGACGAACCATTAGATTTTTGACGGACCGTCATCCAGGACATCAACTCTTATCCAGTGAACCCCATCTCCGGTCCACGTATGATGGTCGAAATGACGGACCGTCAAGTTCCTGATGGTCCGTCAGTCGGGTCATCACATGCCATGTTTAGTTTACATCTAGGCCATTTTAACAGGGGTATTTTTGTCTCTTACCACTTGCGTATATATACCCAGATGAGTTCGCATTCAGCCATTTTTGCTAATTATTATTTCACAAACAAAAAAAAACTAGGGTTTCTCTCTACATTTAATCTCCAAGAAATAGACCCAATCTTCTTCAAAAATCAAAGGATTTCAAATCCTTCAAGTTCAAAAACATCAAGAATCTTGAGTCAGGTATGCGTAGTGTTCATCTATGGATCCATTTCATTCATAGAGCTCAAAAACCATGTTTTAAATATTATTTTGTGATTGTCTTGTTGTGATATGAGCATGTACACGTTGATGATTGTTGGTTAAGTTTCAAGATGATATCTAAAGGTGTTTTCATGATGTATATATGTTTATTAGTTGAAACCCATGATCCTTATGTGGCTTAATATGGTGAAATTCATGAACACACTTAGGCTAAAAGAATGCATGCAAAGTGTTTGATAATATACCTAGATGAAAGAATTCATATCCTATGATTAAATAGTACTTGAATGAAAAGTCCATGCTCTATGCTTTACGATTTCCTATGAATTCTATGTGAGAGATATACGTTGTTGTTGTGATATGGATTGACCATGACATTGAATCTATGCAAGTAAATACATGTTGTATGAATTTCCCTTCCATGAATAAGATGTTGAGAACTATGCTTAGTGTGAAATCCCCTACTCATGATATGGTAAATTGTGGACTCTACTCTTTCGATCAAGTCAGTCATGTGGGTCAATTTCCTTCCATTGAGTCCTGGGGGTACTTGTACACAAAAAATATAGCTGTGTACCTAGAGCCATGTCATGTTATCATGATAATCTCAGTCCAGCCATGATCTATAGAACTCAGTCGGGTATGTGACTCAGGAAACCTCAGAAATCTCACGATCTCAATTAATTCTCAAACAGTAGCACTAATCCGCCAGTCAACGAAAGTCAGTTACTCAGTCCATATACTATCAGTTAAATCACGTTCAGTCTCTTCAGATGGGAGTAGAAGTTAGCACCGAGTTAACCCATGGATGGGAACTCACCTGTCAGTTTAGGGTGTGATTCTTAGTAATCATCCCTGTGTTCCACAACTACGTAGCCAGCGTAGGTTGATACATATTAACCTGTCAGATTAGGTTTGATGAGGTGGCTTAATCCGTTACTTTAGGATTTCCACCATTCTCATTTTGAGTACCTGCCAGTTAAGGGTCACTCAGAGCTGTCCTTACCAGTGGCGCGGTATTGACACCCTTCCAATCGGGGCAGAGATTGGACCCCAACTTAGCTATATGCGTTATTAGGCCATGTCGGTAAAACAACTACCTCTCACAATTTCAGTCCTAGTCTCAGTAAAAGAACTCAGATAGTTCTTCAAATTGTAGTATATCAGGACTATCAGATACAGTCAATTTAGTTATAGAACGGAACACGGATAGTTCCATTAGATTCAGGACTGTCAGACACATTCATCTCTGTTATTAGAATTTTAGTAATTGTTATGCTAGATATCAATAGACCATGTATTAGTGTACAGATCTATATATTACATAATCACGATCTCAGTTACTACGTATGCATCTTTGCACTCTTACGTTCATATCAGTCATTCAGTTAGCGTCGTTCATGTATGTAAACCCTTTTGCATTTAGCCTACGTCACTCGTATAATCAGTACTCCCAGTTGTACTGACACATTTGCGCTATGGTGCTTTCTTTCACATTACACCATAGGTCCACAGATACGAGCTCCTGATCAGTAGTAGCAGTAACATTCTATTCGTAGAGTTGTAGTGAGTCCTCATCCATTTGAGGATGATATTATTTATTTCATTTATTATTTCAGTTTAGTTTTACTAGATGGAGTTAGTTGGAGACATATTTATTCAACTTCTTAATTAGATAGTATTTAGAGGCTTTCAGATTTAGCTCAGATTTGATTCAAATTTCTATTGTTTTGGGTATTCGTTATCCTATATGGATGTTAGGATTTGTCAGATATTCTTTGCATTTCAACATTATGGCCTATTGTTCATGTTTACCGCATTATTACATCATATATTGCAATATACAGGTATAAATATCAGTCATGGGTTAGCTTGTGGTCTTTCGGGGTCATAAGCACCATGTATTACTCCGGTTCAGAAAATTGGGGCGTTAAAAACTTAGTATCAGAGCCTAAGGTTAATAGAGTCCTAGGAAGTCTGAAAGCCGCATCTAGTATATTCTTGTGTATGGGTGTGTTGTGCACCATATTTATGTGCAAGAGGCTATAAGATGTTTTAGGAATAGTTTCTCTTCTTTCGGTATTCATATCGTGCTAGTGAGCATAATATCAAGTTAAACTCTCAGTCTAATCTGTTCTTCTCTTATTTCAGAATATGCCTCCAAAGAAAAGAAACCAGCCAGCTCCTCAGCCCAAAGATCCTTTGGGCGAACATGTTTCTTATACGGAGTTTAGGGAGGTATTCACCACACTAGCTCAGTCTGTGGCTGCCTAAAATGAACGGCCACCAGTTATTCCGACTAATCCAGTGGCCATTTCAGCCGCAACTAGGATTCAGGACTTTATCCAAATGAACCCTCCATCTTTCTTTGGGTCTAAGTCTGATGAAGACCCTCAGGAATTCATTGACCAAGTCCAGAAGGTCATAGACATCATAGGAGTTACTTCTTGTCAGAGTGACGAGTTAGCCACATACCAGTTACAGGATGTTTCTCACACTTGGTACAAATAGTGGAAGTTCGAGAGGTTAGAAGATCCAGGTCCTATAGTATGGGAGAAATTTGTCACGACTTTTTAGACAAATTATTTTCCCAAGATCTGAGGGAGGAAAAAGTTCAAGAGTTTATCAACCTCAGGCAGGGAAATATGATGGTTAAGGAGTATTCTCTCAGATTTATTCAGCTAGCCAGATATGCCCCTCATGTGGTTGCAGACAATAGGGCTAAGATGAGCAAGTTCATGTCAGGGGTGAATGATAGCATGGTAAATAAGTGTAGGTCTTGATGCTAAATAGTGTTATGACTTTAGCCAGGCTCATGAATCATGCTCAACAAATAGAGGAGCAGAGGATTAGGACTAGGGAGAGGCAGAACAAGAGAGCAAGGTCAGGCAGTTTCAGTTTTGCTCAACCAAAATCAGAAGGAGGAAACCGTTCGCAGTTTTGTCCTAAGCCATTAATTCCAGCTCCTTCCTCCGCCAGTTCCCCAGTGCCAAAATTCAGAGATGGCAATAGAGATTGAGTATAAGGCTCTAAGTCTCAGGGCAGTGTCAGCAGTGCCCGAACTAATCCCCTGTGTCAGACTTGTGGTAAGAACCACAAGGGTACCTGTAGTGCTGGAAGCGATATTTGTTTCGATTGTGGCATGACAGTCCACAGAATTAGAGAGTTTCCACAGTCAGGTCTACAAGGTCAGCAGAATTGCTTCACAGCCCAGTCCGATCACCCAAATCAGCAGGGTGCTGCTTCCAGTGCTACTAGTGGGCAACGCCCAAACAGACTCTATGCTCTTTAGACCCGACAGGATTAGGAAAATTCTCCTGATTTCATTACTGGTATGTTACAGATTTTTCATGTTCATGTTTACGCTTTGCTAGATCCAGGTGTATCATTGTCTTTCGTTACTCCTTATATGGTAGGTGATTTTGGAATCAGTCCCGAAATTTTAGCAGAGCCCTTTTCAGTCTCTACCCTAGTGGGTAAAACCATCATTGCTTGGCGGGTATACAGGCACTGCTCGATTATGATATTTCAAAAATCCACATCAACAGATTTAGTTGAGTTAGATATGACTGATTTTGATGTCATTCTCGGCATGGATTGGCTTCATTCCTGCTATGCCACAATCGAATGCAGAACCAGGGTAGTTCAGTTTCAATTCCCGAATGAGCCCATCCTAGAGTGGAAGGGTAGTACTTCATCTTTCAGGGGTCAACTTATTTCCTACCTGCGGGCAAAGAAAATAATTTCTAAGGGGTGTGTGTATCATCTCGTGCATATTAAAGATTCCAGTTCTTAATCTCCTAGTCTTGAATCAGTCCCAGTTGTAAATAAGTATTCAAATGTGTTTCCCAAAGATCTTCCAGGCATTCCTCCCGAAAGGGAAATAGACTTCGACATTGACCTTATTCTAGATACTCAACCTATTTCTATTCCGTCATACAGAATGGCACCAGCAGAACTCAAGGAACTGAAAGATCAGTTGAAGGATCTCTTATATAAGGGATTCATCAGGCCCAGTGTATCCCCATGGGGTGAACCAGTCTTATTCGTGCGCAAGAAAGATGATTCTCTCAGGATGTGTATTAATTATCGTCAGCTCATTAAAGTTACAGTCAAGAACAAGTATCCTCTTCCCCAAATAGATGACTTGTTTGACCAACTTCAAGGTGCCAGTTATTTCTCCAAAATAGACCTCAGATCAGGCTACCATCAGCTCAGAGTCAGAGAATGTGACATTCTGAAAACAACTTTCCGTACTGGATATAGTCACTTCGAATTCCTAGTATGTCATTTGGTCTTGCCAATGCCCCAACAACTTTCATGGACTTGATGAACCACGTGTTCTAAAAGTACATGGAAATGTTCATCATAGTCTTCATAGCTGATATTCTGGTCTATTCCCGCAGTGAGCGAGATCATGCAAACCATCTCAGAATAGTACTTCAGACGCTCAGAGATCATCAGCTATTCTCTAACTTTTTGTACTCGGTATGGTCACTTCAAGTTTCTAGTTAAGTCCTTTGGTATTACCAATGCCCCATCCGCTTTCATGGACTTGATAAATCGTGTGTTCAAACAGTACTTGGACATGTTCTTCACAGTCTTCATAGATGATATCCTGGTCTATTCTCTCAAGTGCGTGATCATTCAGACCATCTCAGAATTGTTCTTTAGACTCTCGGAGATCACCAGCTATTTGCCAAATTCAGTAAGTGCAAGTTTTGGCTAAGATTAGTAGAATTCATTGGACATATTATTTCCGGTGATGGCATTAGAGTAGATCCTCAGAAGACCAAAGCAGTAAGAAACTGGCCTCTCCCTATCTCTCTATCAGATATCAAGATTTTCTTTGGAGTGGCTGGCTATTAAAGATGGTTTGTCGAGGGATTTTATTCTATTGCATCTCCCATGTCCAGATTGACTCAGAAAAAGGTCAAGTTTCAGTGGTCAGATCCTTGTGAGAAGAGTTTTCAAGAGTTGAAGACTCAACTCACCTCAGCTCCTGTTCTAGCTCTTCCAGATGGTTCAGATGGGTTTGTGGTATATTGTGATGTATCCAGAGTGGATTTAGGTTGTGTCCTCATGTAGTATGGTAAGTTCATAGCCTACGCCTCCAGACAATTAAAGCCCCATGAGAAGAATTATCCTACTCATGATCTTGAGTTAGCAGCCGTAGTATTTGCCTTAAAGATTTGAAGGCATTATCTATACGGAGTTCATATAGATGTCTTCACGGATCATAAGAGTCTCCAGTATGTCTTTTCTCAGAAATATCTCAATCTTCATCAGAGAAGGTGGTTAGAGCTTTTGAAAGATTATGACATGAGTGTCCTTTACCATCCGGGAAAGACCAATGTTGTGGCTGACGTTCTCAGTAGACTCTCCATGGGTAGTGTTTGTCACGTCGAGGACAACAGGAAGAATATAGCTCAGGAAATCCATCAGCTCGCCAGACTAGGTGTTCACCTAGTCTATTCTTCGGAGGGTGGTGTATGTGTTTAGAGTAGTTCAGAGTCATATCTAGTTTCTGAGGTGATAGAAAATCAAGACACGGATCCTAGCCTTGTCAAGCTAAAAGAGTTAGTTCAGAATTAGAGAGTAGAGGTTTTCTCCCAAGGGTGAGATAGGGTTCTTCATTTTTAGGGTCGTCTGTGCGTTCCAGGTGTAGATGACTTAAAGCAGCGGATTCTTGCAGATGTGCATGGTGCACAATACTCTATTCATCCAGGGACCACTAAGATGTACTGCGACCTATGGGAAATCTATTGGTGGAGGGGAAGATATTGTAATACTCGTGCTTATTCCTAGCTAGAAATCATCTAAAGGATGCTACTATTTTCTTTGAAATACAAATCTATTTTTGTACCTGTGGTAATTATGAGATTTCTACTTTCTATCACGTGGGAAATTGAGTTAGCTTTCTAATGATACCAATTTGTTCAAAATCCAACACCAGACGAAGAAGTTATGGATGTTTTACTTAGAACTGACCAAAACGCCCAGGTGCGACGTCCAAGTTGACGGACCGCCACTTTGCCCATCACAGCCAAGGTAGTAGGGCCAAGTTCTGGATAAAGATTGATGGACGAGTTGATAGACCGTTAGATTTTTGACGGACCATCATCCAGGCCGTCAACTCTTATCCAGTGAATCCCATTTCTGGTCCATGTATGACAGTCGAAATGACGAACCGTCAAGTTCCTGTTGGACCGTTAGTCGGGTCGTCACACGCCACGTTCAGTATACATATAGGCCGTTTTAATAGGGATATTTTGGTCTCTTACCACTCACCTATATATACCTAGATGAGTCCGAATTCAGCCATTTTTGCTCATTATTATTTCATAAACAAAATAAAACTAGGGTTTCTCTCTAAATTTAATCTCCAAGAAAAAGACCCAATCTTCTTCAAAAATCAAAGGATTTCAAATCCTTCAAGTTCAAAAACATCAAGAACCTTGAGTCAGGTATGCGTAGTGTTCATCTATGGATCCATTTCGTTCATAGAGCTCAAGAAACATGTTTTAAATATTATTTTGTGATTGTCTTGTTGTGATATGAGCATGTACATGTTGATGATTGTTGGTTACGATTCAAGATGATAACTAAAGGTGTTTTTATAAAGTATATGTGTTTGTTAGTTGAAACCCATGATCCTTATGCGGCTTAATATGGTGAAATTCATGAACACACTTAGGCTAAAAGAATGCACGCAAAGTGTTTGATAATATGCCTAGATGATAGAATTCATTGTCCAATGATTAAATAGTGCTTAAATGACAAGTCTATGCTCTATGCTTTACGATTTCCCATAAATTCCATGTGAGTGATATGCTTTGTTGTTGTGATATGGATTGACCATGATATTGAAGCTATGCAAGTATATACATTTTGTATGAATTTCCCTTCCATGTATAAGATGTTGAGAACTATGCTTAGTGTGAAATCCCCTACTCATGATATGGCAAATTGTGGACTCTACTCTTACGATCAAGTCAGTCATGTGTGTCAGTTTCCTTCCATTGAGTCCTGGGGGTACTTGTACCCAAAAAATATAGCTTTGTACCTAGAGCCATGTCATGTTATCACGATAATCTCAGTCAAGCCATGATCTATAGAACTTAGTCGGGCATGTGTCTCAGGAAACCTCAGAAATCTCACGATCTCAGTTAATTCTCAAATAGTAGCACTAATCCGTCAGTCAACAGACGTCAGTTACTTAGTCCATGTACCATATGTTAAATCACGTTTAGTCTCTTCAGATGAGAGTAGAATTTACCACTGAGTGAACCCAAAGATGGGAACTCACCTGTCAGTTTAGGGTGTGATTCTTAGTAATTATCCTTGTGTTCCAGAACTACGTAGCCAGCATAGGTTAAGACATATTAACCTATCAGATTAGGGTTAATGAGGTGGATTAATCCATTAGTTTAGGGTTCCCACCATTCTCATTTTGAGTACCTGCCAGCTAAGGGTCACTCACAGCTGTCCTTACCAGTGGCGCGGTATTGACACCCTTCCAGTCGGGGCAGAGATTGGAACCCAACTTATCTATATGCGTTATTAGGACATGTCAGTCAAACAACTACCTCCCACAGTTTCAGTCCCAGTCTCAATTAAAGAACTCAGATAGTTCTTCAGATTTTAGTATATCAGGACTATCAAATACAGTCAATTCAGTTACAGAACGGAACACAGATAGTTCCATTAGATTCAGGACTGTCAGACATAGTCATCTATGTTATCAGAATTTCAGTATTCAGTAGACCATGTATTAGTGTCCAGATCTAGATATCACATAATCACGATCTCAATTACTACGTATACATATTTGCACTCTTACGTTCATATCAGTCATTTAGTTAGCATAGTTCATGCATGTAAACCCTTTTGATTTTATCCTACCTCACTCGTATATCAGTACTCCCAGTTGTACTGACGCATTTGCGCTATGGTGCTTTCTTTCATGTTACACCATCGGTTCACAGATATGAGCTCCAGATCAGTAGTAGCAGTAGCCTTCCAGTCGCAGAGTTGCATTGAGTCCTCATCCATTCTAGGATAATATTATTTATTTCATTTATTATTTCAGTTCAGTTTTGCTAGATGGAGTTAGTTGGAGACATGTTCCTTCAACTCCTTATTCAGATAGTATTTAAAGGCTTTCAGATTTAGCTCAGATTTGATTTAGATTTCAGTTGATTTGGGTATTCGTTACCCCATATGAATGTTATGATTTGTCAGATATTCTATGCAGTTGAACCTTATGGCCTATTGTTCATGTTTTCCACATTATTATGTCATATATTAAAGTATACAGATATAGATATCAGTCATGGGTTAGCTTATGGTCCTTCGGGGTCATAAGCACTATGTAGCACTCCGGTTCAGAAAATTGGGGCGTTACATGAAGTTAACTTATCTTTTAGCTTTTCAAAACAAACCTCGCAAGCATCAGACCATAAGAACTTTACCTTCTTCTGAGTCAACTTGGCCAGTGGAGTAACAATAGAAGAAAAGCTTTCCACAAACCTCTTATAATAACCATCTAAACCCAAGAAGCTCTGAATATCGGTTGGAGTCATGAGCCTAGGCCACTTCTTAACCACAACAACTTTCTATGGATCCACTATGATCCGCTCACTAGATACAACATGACCCATATAAGTTACGACATTTAACTAGAACTCACACTTAGAGAACTTAGTATACAACTACTAATCTTTCATGCTCTGCAACACAAGGCTGAGTTGATCAACATGATCCTCCTTACTCTTAGAGTACACTAAGATGTCATCAATGAAGATAGTAATAAGCGAATCTAAAAACTGAGAAAAGACCCTATTAATCAAGTCCATGAATGCCGCAGGGGCATTCGTCAAGCCAAACAACGTCACCAAGAACTCAAAATGCCCATATCGGGTGCAGAAAGTTGTCTTAGGGATATCCACCTCCTTAATATTTAGCTAATGATACCCAGACCAATATCGATCTTAAAGGGGAATTTGACACCCTGAAGCTGATCAAAGAGATCATCAATTCTTAGAAGTTGATACTTGTTCTTTATGGTACCCTTGTTCAATTTTTAATAATTAATGCAAATATGAAGGGAACCATCCTTCTTACGTACCAACAAGATAGGTGCCTCCCATGAGGACACACTAGGATGGATAAAACCCCTGTCTAAGAGGTCTTTCAATTGCTTCTTAAGTTCCTTCAACTAAGCTGGAGCCATTCAATATGGGGGAATAAGAATAGGCCGAGTGTCCAAAATAAGATCAATCCCAAAATAAATCTCCCAATCGGGAGGGACACTAAGAAGGTCATCAGGGAAAACCTAAGGAAATTTATTCACCACCAGGACAGAATGTAAAGAAGTACCCTCCAAGTTAGAATCTTTAACTCGGACCAGATGATAGAGACAACCTTTGGAAATTAACTTCTGGGCTAGAAGATATGATATGAACCTTTCCTTAGGAACCAGAGAACTTCCCTCAAATTCAATGATTGGATCATTAGGAAAATTAAACATGACTTTACGGGTTCTACAGTTTAAAGAAGCATAGAATGAGTGCAACCAGTTTATTCCTAAAATAATATCAAAGTCAACCATGTTTAACTTTATCAAGTCTACCAGAGTCTCTTTATTACAAACATATACCACATAACCTCTATAGACTCTTCTGACAACTATAGAGTCTCCCACCAGGGTAAAAACATTAAAAGGGACTAATAGACACTCAGGACCAAAACTAAAATGCACAGCCACAAATAAGTCAAATAAAAGAGAGTGGAACCCAGATCAAGTAAATAGTATGCCTCATAAGAAAAGAGTTTCAACATACCAGTAACAACATCTGGAGATGCCTCAGACTCCTAACGAGTAGTGAGAGCATAATTATAGTTCCGACCAGTGCCGGAGCCAAAAGTGGCACCTTTGGTGCAGAATCTGAAGAAGAGGCAACAGGAACCTTGGTTGCTCTAAAAGTAACTCTAAAGGGATAATCCCACTGCATATGTCAAATCTGACCACACATAAAACACCAGTTCCTCCCCTTCTCGCACTGACCATGGTGGTACTGACCACAAAATCTGTAGAGAGGGTAGGACAATATTTATTGTGTCCCACTGGCCTGAGATTAGGCACCCTGTTCCCTAGAAGTATCACTACCCTAAAAATGTTGATTACCAGATATTTTAGGGGAGGGAGAACTACCTATCTAATAGGAGTTAGGATTCCCCATCTCTTCTTCTTAGATAATTTTAAACTCTGCTGCTGGCCTCTACCCTGTTATGAATACAAAAATTTCTTACTCTGCCTTTCACCAATCTCAACATGCTTCCTTTTCTCCATTGATTAGCTGTGTATAAACCACAAGTCGAGAAATGTCCATATCCTTATTTAACAAGACTGCCTTACTCACCAGAATTAGGTCTCGAGAATCCTCGAAGCAAGCTTTCTCACTTGGGCCTTCATGTTAGATAGCAACTTAGGAGAATATCGGGATAGCTGATGGAATTTCAAAGCATACTTCTTGATTGACATTCTTCCTTGCTTCAAGTTAATGAATTCCTCTGCTTCCATCTCCCTCAACTCTTGACGAAAGAAACGATCTAGAAATCCACTAGAGAAATCATCCCACAAGGCATAACCAACATCTTTTCCTCCTAACTGTTCCCACTTTTCATATCACTGGTACACCACATCTTTCAATTTGTAGTCAACAAACTCTACACCTTCAACCTCTAAAGCATGCATTACCTAAAAGATCTTCTCTATCTCATCAATAAAACTTTGAGGATCCTCCTCAACCTTTATACTAGTAAACATCAAAGGATGCAACCTCATAAATTGGCCAACTCTAGTAGCCTTAGAAGAACCCATAGCAGCACCAGCAGAACCCAACTATTGTGACTGAGATGTCACCAATTGATTCAATATATTAATGGAGTAATAGAACTCAGCATTAGTAACCTCTCCTTGAGGCGACTGAGTATGAGTGTCGCCCTCAGGGGTAAAATCAGTGGGGATAGGTGGAACTCCACTACGATAGTCAGATGCAACAACCCTTAACAAAGTCTAGACCCCAGATGTCAGACGAGCTCCGTCTATATTTTCCTTAGATTGGATAGAAGGAGTTCCATGGATATCAGATCTTATTGGAGGCATGATATAAAAGACAAACAAGCAGAATTTAGAAGGATCCAAGACCTTAGACTCTATACCCCAAAATTTAGACAACAAAGAAGAAAAATATTCCTAAATGTCTCATAGCCTCTCTCATACAAGTGTGGCTCGCTACACACCCATTAAAGAGACTTAATTTGACACGGCTTTGTGGACACCCAATTGACCATGAAGTTGGGCTCTGATACAAATAGGTCATGATCCAAACTAGGGCCTGGCCATGACGGGTATCTTAAGTACCATATAGACCAAAGATCACTCACTTTGTTTAACCTAACCAGCACATCAAGATCAAGTGTCGTATTAATTTTAAACATATAACAAGATAACGTGAAATAAAACTAACAATACTTCATCATATGTCTATACCATCCAGCAATAATCGGAAAACTATCCATCACCAAAACAATCAACCAAACTACCCAAGTCTACAGTAATCCAACAAAGCCTCTACAAAACCAAAATCAATAAAATATCAGGACATACCCCCGACAGTAGCCAGAATAAGGTCAAGACATAAGAATAAGGACCATGAAATAAATCCTTTCGAAGTATGGAATCTCACCACTTTAATGTCAACTCATGAACTAACTCAAACACCTAATCACTATGCAGGAAAAATAGAAGAAGTTTTTATGCCTGCATCACGTGGTGATACAACAACTGGAGAGGGTTAGAGGTTAGAGCGCTAGCATACAACTCAGGAACAGAGGAATAAAATAATGTCATGAAAATAGTTCAAAACCAGTACAACATCTAAAGCATGATATCATGTGACATACATATAAATATATATAAATATAACGTCACATGCCCGGATAGAGAACAAGGCTTAGCATGAACTTCAAAAACCTTAACTCGGGTTGTGTAGCATAACCATCATATAATAAAGCACCCAATGGCTATATAGGCCCAACTCCCCCTTAGCTGAAAGGGCCCAGTACATGTAGCTACATGACCCATAGAATATCCATATTCGTATATATCCTTATGGGGACTCAAGCCTCCCAACATAGTCAAGGTGACTTAAGCACTAATGTATACAATATGGGAGACCCAAACCTCCCATTCATATATTCAGTTAGGGGGACTTAAACCTCTCGATCATAATACACCTGTACCAGCTAGCGAGGTTTTTAGTGTTAGTCCTTTGGACTCCACTTTAACCGCTCATCTACATATACCGCTTTAAATCCCAATTAAAATATTTATTACACATACACAATCATTTATCCAATTACCTACCAAAGGTATCCCACTGGTATCATCATACCAACCCCACTTGTAAGCATACAATAAGCCATAACCTCTATGAATTATCTTGGGACACGAACCCGTAGTTTGAACAAAGACATCAATTCAATTCAACATTTAAGGATTCGAACCCATTTAGTATTTCAAAGAAATTTATGGCCAACCAGGACTTCATAAAACTATTTACCAATCATTAAAATTCTTAGGCCAATTCCTTAGTTTAAAACAAAATTCATCATGTGACAAGATCATTCTCATTGATAATTTCACAAATAGGTTGAGGCATACCATTATCAAAACCCAAAAACCCATCATATTCAGGGTTAAACATGACCCTTTAGTTAAACCATAATTCTCATGCACTCTCATGTGCAAAACCATTATTAAAACATGCATAGTCATAAAATAAATTATGAGGAAGAAATGCCCAATAATATTCATCAAAACCTCAACCTTTGTTTTCAAAAACACTATTAATGATTCATGAACAATGTTTTAAATATATGTTTTTAGTGAACTAACAATGAGGAAAGAGTCACATGCCTGAGTTACAAAGATTCACGAAAAAATTTGATCCTTAATCTCGTAGGTTACAATTTTGAAAAAACCGTAGCCCAATCTTTCATGAGAGGTTTTGAGAGAGAGTTTGACCTTATAAAGGGTATAATGAATGACCAAATGGTGTTATAAGATATGGGTTCTTAAGGAATTGGGGTGGAAAATATCTAAAGTACCCCCAACTTAAAGCTGTAAAAACTTGCCTTTGGTTACGAGTCAAGCCATTGACTCATCACCACAACTTATGACTCATACCAATGATTCATCACCAATACAGAGAATTGGACACCACACACTATCAAACTTATGACTTCCTAGTCCTACTCATCACTAGACCATACGAGTCGTATGGTCTAGTTGTGAACAATACAGAACACCAAGGGCTTGGAAACTGGACAACATATGACTGGACCCTAAACCATGTCACAAGATGATACGACTGATGAGCAGTCTCTCATAACTTGGAAAGAACTTGTCCAATTATACACTGTTTTGGTTAAGAATTGGGTCCGTAGACCTGTAACCACACTATACAACTCGTATGGTGAGTCTTCAACAGGATAGTGAGCTAAAGACAAAGAATTTTCAATGGGCCAAAGCCTGGGGCTTTTCAACTATATTGTACTTTATTTCTTAGATTCTGTTAGAATAGGATGCCTTACTCATATTTCTTCATTAGAAGGATTATGTTTAGTTTCCTGAATTATTGCATGTAGTTTATATTCTTGCTCTACATGATATTTAAGATTGCATTATCTTTAAATCACAGTCGGCTGATGTCTATTAAGATCACATGTTTGGTACTAAAAATATAATTCTATAGCCTGTATATGATAGTACAAGTTCTCTGTATAGATGTATCATCGATGAATCAAAGGATTGGGGTGAGCTCTTGACATTTATAGTATTCTTCCTCTTCCTCGTATTGATTAGACTAATCTTTATTTTGTATTTTTGTAATGTCCCGAAAATCAAGTTCCGAGATGCCACACGGTGATTAGGGTCACAAGTGACCCAAGCTAACGTTTTTCATCGGTATAACTCAAAAGCACCTGATTAGAACATAATTCAGAGAGAATGAAGCTGAAAATGTCTCAATACAGAATCTGTTCAGTATAATATTTGAATTACAAGATGACAATTCTACTAACACATATACATATACAAGAAGGAGACTGAATACATCAACCACTACTACTGTCTATGAAGCCTCTACTAGTATTGTCTGTACATAGTCGGGTCATGACTCCCAACTACCACACTCAATCCGACCGACAAAAGAAGATACAATACTCCAAATTGAAATAACCGACCCAAGTCCCTAAACTGTGAGGACTCTTTACCTGCTGACCGGAAACTGCAACTGAATAGAATAGTAAATGGGGGTCAGCACAAAGAGAATGTACTGAGTATGTGGGGGTGCATGCAACACTTTAAATAACATCATCAATTTCATGAAAACATGCATACAGACAATGATGACTCACTTGGCTTGAGTTATATCAAATCATACTCTTCATACTTTCATAATAAATAGTTCAAATGGTAAAATCTCATAATCCATGTAAATTATAAAAAATCATAAATTATGATAAATCATCATAAACTATCATATCATCAAAATTCAACATAGGTAATCATAATTCATCATAATATCTCAACTCTTTGACTCAAATCTCGGAGTGACTCGGTAATTCAAGAAACATGACTTTTATGGACATGGGAGTTTCCTATAACCGATAACCCCATGTGAGCTACGTGGAATACCAATGTTTGAGACCCCCGTTGGCGGGAGCGTCATACTCTTTGCCATGGAGTACGACCTTAAAACTGCAATAATCACAATCGGGCTCTCTGGCCAATAATATCATCATCAAACAACAGTACGGTGGAACATAGGTTTGGGGAAATACCAAATTTCCCTCTCGGTGCTAAATACTACTCCCCGACAAGCTCAGAATACGTTAGGAAATCCACCATCATCATCACAAGGGTCTATCATAAAGACCAAATGAAATATCTCAATTTATAATTCATAAACAATTTGTGGATTCCTAACCCCAACTTCGACTTAACACATTTCAATCTTTTTCAACATCAACAAGGTATCAATGCATTGAACCATAAACGACTCGACATTTGGACAAGGATATGAAGACTCAATACGTAATATTTTCAACAATTCAACTCATCAAAATTATCCAGAAAAAATACCAAAATTCATCTCAACATCGATATCAAAATCAATCTTTCTCATAGTCAAAATCATCTCGACTCTGCGAGTTCAAGGTCAATGTACTCAAATAATTATTCTTTAAATTCGACAATTAAATCATGACAACATCTTTTGAAAAGCACTTGAGACCTTCAATTCATAATAAGAATACATATCCCGTAGTACAACTCAAATCACGACTTTTAACTCGAAAGCCTTTAAGAAGTCACAGGGTATCTCCCCCTTGGGACTCTATGTTCATCTACAACACTTATTTCACAGGGTTACTAAGACTGTGCACGGGGCACCTATGAATTAGCTCATATGCATGATGCACGAACAGAGGTATACTCGTAACTACTGAGATGATCCATATGGAAATGATTTCATTCCTAAGATCCTTGGATAATATGATAAAATGATAAATGAGAAGGTACACTATACGATTCTGATTGACTGAGCTGGAATACTTGGAAAACAAATATCATTTAGTAAAAGTTTACGAATTGAAACATAACTAGCTTCCAGAATCTGAAACATGTACACTACAATCCCTCAAGATAACCACTTAAAACTTCATCTAACCCCAATATACATGAAAGCTTAATCACAATCTTATTTCACATTATCACTTAGCTCAAAATAAGCATACACCTTTCTAACTAAGATAAGGAAACATTTTCTCTCTTCTATCTAGATAACTATTCACCAACACCCTTATCCACAACAAATACATAGTTTTGCAAAAAACCAACCATTCATCATCACTCTCTCACCCTACGAAAAAAGTTATCAAAGGGCTAGAACATGCTGGTCTAAAATATGACTAGATACCCTGAATAACTTGACGTTCACCAAGGCGTAACGAATAGAAGATTTAACATCATGAACTCGACAAAGAAATTTGATTTGGGAATATGCACGATATAAATCCAAACTTTCAGTGATCATTAACAAAAATGCTTTATTTCTCGAATAGAGCGTAGGGTAAGGCTAGAGTACCTCGATTACTAGCCACATAACTTAAGATTTGGAATTCATAACTTATGGAATATAATTCCACCGCTAAAAAAAAATCCAAAACTCCACGTATTGGGAATTGATAGAGAACATGGTCCTTCATGACATGCACGAACTCGAATTATGATCATGGAACTGAAGTGTAAAGCAGGAGTAGGCCCTGGAATAACTGAAAGAACTGAAATAGGAATGGGTCGAGAAAAACCCCTTTCTTACCACTATTGGAATCCGAACACTTAACTCGGTTACTTGATCTTCATCTCTTACTTAGACTTAAGACATCGCTCTGGGTTAGTAACACACTATACACTTTAATCTAAACTAAAGTCACTTCACTCGAGAGTCCGATACATAATCACACACAAACCATAAAACTTCACCCAAATGACTACACCAGAAAGCATATAACCACATCCTCTCACAACTTCTCGAATTACCACCTATCCTTCTATAACCCCAATAATCAACACCTAACACTTGCACACTTTCTAATCCCAAATCCGCATAAGCAACCCGATAGTCGGAGTATACACCATCTAGAGCTTCAACGCTTTCAGCTCAACTTCGAAATTTCAATCTTAGAGTCTAACGCTCAACTCAAATTTTTCTCATCCTTAACGGACCACACTACCTCTGTCATCACTTATTAAAATCACGCTTGTAAACTTATATTTCTAAACCATAAAAATCAAAATCACATCTAAGAAGCTCAACCATTACAGTCATACACTAATCCTCGACATTAAAGTAATCCCATAATATCTTGGGTGAACTTTCTCATCATAAACACAACATCAAACTTAATCACGAATCAACCAAACTTAGGATCTTATATCCACTATTCAAGCCTACTAGATCACTTCCTAACAACTATTACCATTAACCATGAAATCATCACAGTTTCCTTCACGATCACCAATCATTCAAACTTAACTTTTAGCATACAATATAACTTAAAACTTTTCGCACGAAATTTCCACTTAGAATCTATAAAACAATCCTCAACAAATGCTAGCCCATTTAAACTTCATTACAATAATAATTGGTCATAATCATATAGCTTATCTTATTCACAATCTATTAACATATCCTTCTTTCACCCGTCACTACTATCTATCTTTCATACACAACATAACTTAGTTCATAACTCTCTACGTCTTAACTTAACTTCCTCTTGCAACCCGTCAACGACATAATTTAACAACACTCACCCACCGAGTACTTCAATTACTAACCTATACTCTCTGGCATACAAATACCATCAACACCCATTTCAGACCTCGAACAAACTACATCACAAAATTGACACACAAGAATATATCACCCCCTATTAACCCCAAATGTATGCAAAAACGGATTCCGCTATACTTATGCTCAACGAATCACACTTACCATCCTTCTTACTACTACACCTCCACATCCCATATTTTCAGTCAGTACAAGGAACAAGATAAACTACAAGTTGCTAGTTTATCGAAATAGGCCGCACACGGCTCCACTAGGTTTTGAATATGAGTTTTGAAATTTTTTTTTAGGTGAATAACAAAACAGCTGTGCTAGTGAATCGAAAGAGCCCCACACAGCTTCACTAGACTTTCATTTTTTTAACAGCATAATGATAGCAAGATTACGGGATATAGGAACTTGGCATACCATATTCAATGATCAAGGAGTACGCATCCACTTAGTCTTAGCTGAACAAGTCATAAAGAAGAGGACATAACATGAAACTTCAGGAACTTATAACGCACTGGGAGGCTTTTTTAAAGCCACTTTTATGAGACTTCTGAAACATTTTGATAATCAGTCGGAAACCATTATCAGGGAAAGAACCGGGACTTATTGCTCATACTATGTCAAGAATACCACATAGATAGAAAAGTACAAACTGTCACTTATAGATCCTGAAAAGAAATTTGGTAGCTTATCTGGTTTAAACTTATTGCACGATTACAGACTTGAAAGAAAAACAACCTTTCCTAAATGCCTTATAGCCTCTCAAAGAAAAGTACAAACGTCTCCGTACTATTTCGCAAGACTCTACTAGACACGACTTCATAGACAACCTAGGACACTTGAACTCTGTGCTCTGATACCAAGTATGTAACATCCCAAAAATCAAGTTCCGAGATGCCACACGGTGCTTAGGGTCACAAGTGACCTCAAGCTAACCCTTTTCATCGGCATAACTCAAAAGCAACTGATTAAAACATAATTCTGAGAGAATAAAGCTGAAAATATCTCAATACAGAATCTGTTCAGTACAATATTGGAATTACAAGATGACAATTCTACTAACACATATACATATACAAGAAGGAGACTGAATACATCAACCACTACTACTGTCTATGAAACCTCTACTAGTATTGTCTATACATAGTCGGGTCATGACTCCCAGCTACCAGACTCAATCCGACCGACGAAAGAAGATACAATACTCCAAACTAAAATAACCGACCCAAGTCCCTAAACTGTGAGGAATCTTTACCTGCTGACCGGAAACTACAACTGAATAGAATAGTAAATGGGGGTCATCACAAAAGAATGTACTGAGTATGTGGGGTGCATGCAACACTTTAGATAACATCATCAATTTTATGAAAACATGCATACAGACAATGATGACTCACTTGTCTTGAGTTATATCAAATCATACTCTTCATACTTTCATAATAAATAGTTCAAATGGTAAAATCTCATAATCCATGTAAATTATCAAAAATCATAAATTATGATAAATCATCATAAATCATCATAAATTATCATATCGTCAAAATTCATCATAGGTAATCATAATTCATCATAATATCTCAACTCTTTGACTCAAATCTCGGAGTGACTCGGTAATTCAAGAAACATGACTTTTATGGACAGGGGAGTTTCCTATAACCGAAAACCCCACGTGAGCTACGTGGAATACCAAAGTTTTAGACCCCCGTTGGCGGGAGCGTCATACTCTTTGCCATGGAGTACGGCCTTAAAACTTTAATAATCATAATAGGGCTCTCTGGCCAATAATATTATCATCAAACAACCCTACGGTGGGACATAGGTTTGGGGAAATACCAAATTTCCCTCACGGTGCTAAGTACTACTCCTCGACAAGCTCAGAACGCGTTAGAAAATCCACCATCATCATCACAAGGGTCTATCATAAAGACCAAATCAAATATCTCAATTTATAAATCATCAACAATTTGTGGATTCCTAACCCCAACTTCGACTTAAAACATTTCAATCTTTTGCAACATCAACAAGGTATTAATGCATTGAACCATAACCGACTCTACATTTGGACAAGGATATGAAGACTCAATACGTAATATTTTCAACAATTCAACTCATCAAAATTATTCGGAAAAAATACCAAAATTCATCTCAACATCTATATCAAAATCAATCTTTCTCATAGTCAAAATCATCTCGACTCTGCGAGTTCAAGGTCAATGTACTCAAATGATTATTCTTTCAATTCGACAATTAAATCATGACAACATCTTTTGAAAAACACTTGAGACCTTCAATTCATAATAAGAATACATATCCCGTAGTATAACTCAAATCACGACTTTTATCTCGAAGCCATTAGAAATATCAATTCATTGTTGTAGTATGCAATTCATAGCATAAATTCTCAATTTAAGAAGTAGAGTAATGAAGTAATCATGTATATCCATATTGTAAAAAAATTCAAAGTCTTATAAATCCTTCATAAAGTAATTTGAGTGTATACCCATTTTTGAATATCATGAAATTTCAATAATAGAACTCAACCTTTTTAAATGTTAAAATGTAACAATTTATCAAGTCATGACAACATCAATATTTTTGAGAAAATATCAAGACTCATGGTAACATCTCAAATGTTTTATCTCAATATGCTCACTGATTCAATTTCATCATAAAGAAGCGTTAAGCTTATCATAAATCTCAATTTCATTCCAAAATACCATTTCAACATATATCTCGAAATCATATAAAATAAAAATATGAAATTTACAATTATAGATATCATGACATCTCATGTCTCAAATTTATATTCAATAATTCAAATCGTCATTGGGAAGCATAAAGCTTGACACATATCTCAAAATATTATTCCAAAATACCATCTCGACATACGTCCCAAAATCATTCAAAATACCACCTCGTGGTAAAAGTGTGTAATTCGCAATGATAATTATTAAATCATATCATGAAAACATTGAGATAATCATATAAATCAAAGTTTATTCATTCAATCATCATAATCTCATAATCAAATTATTTAGACATAATCTCACTTGCAAAATCATGTAAAACCATAATAAAATTAAAGCTTTGGGCACAAGAACGGAAGATTGCTCTTGTTCAAAACCCCACATACCTTAAGATGGAAGATGAATATGAACTTATGACTCCGGAACTTTATTCACGAAAATAAAGGGTGCTTCTCGAAACCCTTAATATGATCAACTCGAATCCCAAATTAATTTGAAATTTCTACGGTTCAATTTAAAGATTTTTGGAGCTAAAATTTGACCTAGGGTTTTTCCTCTCCTCCAAAACTTGATGAAAATATAAATTTAATGGTCCAAATATGGATTATATGCAAGAATTTTCGTCCAAGAAGGGGAATGTGAAATGACCAAAATACCCTTAAAATTCAAATAATGTCAAATCTGTCCTTTGGTGGACTGTTTTGTTAGGCTGAAGTAGATCGACCATAACGTTTTACTCCGACAGCCAAATTGGATGAAACCAAAATCATTAGAAAGAGGAATCTTAGATATTTTTGTTTATATATAGTATCTCACCCAGATCATTATGTACAAAGTGTTATGGTAGTTTTATGTTGACCCAAAAATTCGCTTTTGATAGGCTGAACTAGATTGACCATAATTTTTTTCTCTGATAGTCAAATTCGATGAAACCAATTTCATTAGAAAGAGGACTCACATAGATTTCCGTCTATATATAGTAGATCACCCAGATCATTATGTACAAGGAGTTATGATCGTTTGAAATTGACCCTGAAATTCGCCTGGCTAAAGTAATTTTAATTTCCTGCACGTTTTTCTGTTCAGAGTTCGATCGGAATGGTCGTAACTCATCGCTCGAGTGTCCGTTTTCGATGATCTACATATCGTTGGAAAGCTTAGTCGATAATCAACGCAATGGTAGGTCAACATCTTAGAAATACTACACAGAAAATTTATGGATCACTGTAAAGCGTAGAACTCGATATGTCTCTCACGAAATCTTTACGAAGAAAATTTTTCGGGGTATTACATTATCTCCCCCTTGGAAACATTCGTACTCGAATGTCTCTTGATAGGATAAAAGAATTGATCAACTGAACTTCTTAAGGGACGCAAATATCTGAGACATATCGGCACGATTGGAATTACAGTTTCCTAGTCCTCATACTGAACATGCATATCTGACGCATAAATATCTAGCTGAACTGACTCTGGAATGTATGAATGCATATGCAGTAATAGCCAATTCAAGGATCGTAATGATAACTTGAGCATGAACTAGATGTGTTTAAAATACGGAAGCTTTAAGAAGTCACGGGGTATCTCCCCCTTGGGACTCTATGTTCCTCTACAACACTTATTTCACAGGTTCACTAAGACTGTGCACGGGGCACCTATGAATTAGCTCATATGCATGACACACGAACAGAGGTATACTCGTAACTACTGAGATGCTCCATATGGAAATGATTTCATTCCTAAGATCCTTGGATAATATGATGAAATGATAAATGAGAAGGTACACTATACGATTTTGATTGACTGGGCTGGAATACTTGGAAAACAAAGATCGTTTAGTAGAAGTTTACGAATTGAAGCATAACTAGCTTCCAGAATCTGAAACATGTACACCAAAATTCCTCAAGATAACCACTTAAAACTTCAACTAACCACAATATACATGAAAGCTTAATCTCAATCTTATTTCACATTACCACTTAGCTCAAAATAAGCATACACCTTTCTAACCAAGATAAGGAAACATTTTCTCTCTTCTATCTAGATAACTATTCACCAACACCCTTATCCACAACAAATACGTATTTTTTCATAAAACCAACCATTCATCATCACTCTCTCACCCTATGAAAGAAGTTATCAAAGGGCTAGAACATGCTGGTCTAAAATATGACTAGATACCCTGAATAACTTGACGTTCACCAAGGCGTAAGGAATAGAAGATTTAACATCATGAACTCGGCAAAGAAATTTGATTTGGGAATATGCACGATATGAATCCAAAGTTTCATTGATCATTAACATAAATTCTTTATTTCTCGAATAGAGCATAGGGTAAGGCTAGAGTACCTCGATTACTAGCCACATAACTTAAGATTTGGAATTCATAACTTATGGAATATAATTCCACCGCTAAAAATAATAATCTGAAACCCCATGTATTGGGAACTGAGAGAGAACATGGTCCTTTATGACATGCACGAACTCGAATTATGATCATGGAACTGAAGTGTAAAGCAGGAGCAGGCCCTGGAATAACTAAAAGAACTAAAATAGGAATGGGTCGAGCAAAGCCCCTTTCTTACCACTATTGGAATTCGAACACTTAACTCGGTTACTTGATCTATCATCTCCCCCTTAGACTTAAGACATCGCTCTGGGTCAGTAACACACTATACACTTTAATCTAAACTAAAGTCACTTCACTCGAGAGTCCGATACATAATCACACACAAACCATAAAACTTCACCCAAATGACTACCTCCGAAAGCAAATAACCACATCATCTCACAACTTCTCGAATTACCACCTATCCTTCTATAACCCCAATAATCAACACCTAACACTTGCACACTTTCTAATCTCAAATCCGCATAAGCAACCCGATAGTCGGAGTATACACCATCTAGAGCTTCAACGCTTTCAACTCAACTTTGGAATTTCAATCTTAGAGTCTAACGCTCAACTCAAATTTTTCTCATCCTTAACGGGCCACACTACCTCTGTCATCGCTTATTAAAATCACGCTTGTAAACTTATATTTCTAAACCATAAGAATCAAAATCACATCTAAGAAGCTCAACCACTACAGTTATACACTAATCCTCGAAATTAAAGCAGTCCCATAATATCTTGGGTGAACTTTCTCATCATAAACACAACATCAAACTTAATCACGAATCAACCAAACTTAGGCTCTTATATCCACTATTCAAGCCTACTAGATCACTTCCTAACAACTATTACCATTAATCAAGAAATCGTCACAGTCACCTTCACGATCACCAATCATTCAAACTTAACTTTTAGAACACAATATAACTTAAAACTTTTCGAACGAAATTTCCACTTAGAAACTATAAAACAATCCTCAACAAATGCTAGCCCATTTAAACTTCATTACAATAATAATTGGTCATAATCATATAGCTTATCTTATTCACAATCCATTAACACATCCTTCTTTCACCCGTTACTACTATCTATCCTTCATACACAACTTAACTTAGTTCATAGCTCTCACGTCTTAACTTAACTTTCTCTTGAAACCTGGCAATGGCATAATTTAACAACACTCACCCACCGAGTACTTCCATTACTAACCTATACTCTCTGGCATACAAATACCGTCAACACCCATTTCATACCTCGAATAAACTACATCACAAAATTGACACACAATGATATATCACCCCCTATTAACCCCAAATTTATGCAAAAATGGATTCCACTATACTTATGCTCAACAAATCACACTTACCATCCTTCTTACTACTACACCTCCACATCCCACATTTTCAGCCAACACAAGGAACAAGATGAACTATAAGTTGCTAGTGGATCGAAATAGGCCGCACACGGCTCCACTAGGCTTTGAATATTAGTTTTGAAAAAAGTTTGAGGTGAATAACAAAACAGCTGTGCTAGTGAATCGAAAGAGCCCCACACGGCTTCACTAGACTTTCATTTTTTTAACAGCGTAATGATAGCAAGATTACGGGAGATAGGAACTTGGCATACCATATTCGATGATCAAGGAGTACGCATCCACTTAGTCTTAGCTGAACAAGTCATAAAGAAGAGGACATAACATGAACCTTTAGGAACTTATAACACACTGGGAGGCTCTTCTAAAGCCACTTTTATGAGACTTCTGAAACATTTTGCTAATCAGTCTGAAAACATTATCAGGGAAAGAACCGGGACTTGCTGCTCATACTTGATCAAGAATAGCACATAGATAGAAAAGTACAAACTATCACTTATAGATCCTGAAAAGAAATTTGGTAGCTTATCTGGTTTAAACTTATTGCACGATTCAAGACTTGAAAGAATAACAACCTTTCCTAAATGCCTTATAGCCTCTCGAAGAAAAGTACAGACGTCTCCGTACTGTTCCGCAAGACTCTACTAGACACGGCTTCATAGACACCTTAGGACACTTGAACTCTGTGCTCTGATACCAAGTATGTAATGTCCCGAAAATCAAGTTCTGAGATGCCACAGGTGCTTAGGGTCACAAGTGACCCCAAGCTAACCCTTTTCATCGGTATAACTCAAAAGCAACTGATTAAAACATAATTCTGAGAGAATGAAGCTGAAAATATCTCAATACAGAATCTGTTCAGTACAATATTTGAATTACAAGATGACAATTCTACTAACACATATACATATACAAGAAGGAGACTGAATAAATCAACCACTACTACTGTCTATGAAGCCTCTACTAGTATTGTCTGTACCTAGTCGGGTCATGACTCCAATCTACCACACTCAATACGACCGACGAAAGAATATACAATGCTCCAAACTAAAATAACCGACCCAAGTCCCTAAACTGTGAGGACTCTTTATCTGCTGACCGGAAGCTACAACTGAATAGAATAGTAAATGGGGGTCAGCACAAAGAGAATGTACTGAGTATGTGGGGGTGCATGCAACACTTTAAATAACATCATCAATTTCATGAAAACATGCATACAGACAATGATGACTCACTTGGCTTGACTTATATCAAATCATACTCTTCATACTTTCATAATAAATAGTTCAAATGGTAAAATCTCATAATCCATGTAAATTATCAAAAATCATAAATTATGATAAATCATCATAAATCATCATAAATTATCATATCGTCAAAATTCATCATAGGTAATCATAATTCATCATAATATCTCAACTCTTTGACTCAAATCTCGGAGTGACTCGGTAATTCAAGAAACATGACTTTTATGGACAGGGGAGTTTCCTATAACCGAAAACTCCATGTGAGCTACGTGGAATACCAAAGTTTGAGACCCCCGTTGGCGGGAGCGTCATACTCTTTACCATGGAGTACGACCTTAAAACTGCAATAATCACAATCGGGCTCTTTGCCCAATAATATCATCATCAAACAACCCTACGGTGACACATAGGTTTGGGGAAATACCAAATTTCCCTCTCGGTGCTAAGTACTACTCCCCGACAAGCTCAGAACGCGTTAGGAAATCCACCATCATCATCACAAGGGTCTATCATAAAGACCAAATCAAATATCTCAATATATAATTCATCAACAATTTGTGGATTCCTAACCCCAACTTCGACTTAAAAGATTTCAATCACTTTCAACATCAACAAGGTATCAATGCATTGAACCATAACCGACTCGACATTTGGACAAAGATACGAAGACTCAATACGTAATATTTTCAACAATTCAACTCATCAAAATTATCCGGAAAAAATGCCAAAATTCATCTCAACATCAATATCAAAATCAATCTTTCTCATAGTCAAAATCATCTCGACTCTGCAAGTTCAAGGTCAATGTACTCAAATGATTATTCTTTCAATTCGACAATTAAATCATGACAACATCTTTTGAAAAGCACTTGGGACCTTCAATTCATAATAAGAATACATATCCCATAGTATAACTCAAATCACGACTTTTATCTCGAAGCCTTTAGATATATCAATTCATTGTAGTAGTATGCAATTCATAGCATAAATTCTCAATTTAAGAAGTAGCCTAATGAAGTAATTATGTATATCCATATTGAAAAAAAATTCAAAGTCTTATAAATCCTTCATAAAGTAATTTGAGTGTATACCCATTTTCGAATATCATGAAATTTCAATTATAGAACTCAACCTTTTTAAATGTTAAAATGTAACAATTTATCAAGTCATGACAACATCAATATTTTTGAGAAAATATCAAGACTCATGGTAACATCTCAAATGTTATATCTCAATATGCTCAATGATTCAATTTCATCATAAAGAAGCTTTAAGCTTATCATAAATCTCAAAATCATTTCAAAATACCATATCAACATATATCTCAAAATTATTCAAAATAAAAATATGAAATTTACAATTATAGATATCAAGACATCTCATGTCTCAAATTTATATTCAATAATTCAAATCGTCATTGAAAAGCATAAAGCTTGACACATATCTCAAAATATTATTCCAAAATACCATCTCGACATACGTCCCAAAATCATTCAAAATACCACCTCGTGGTAAAAGTGTGTAATTTGCAATGATAATTATTAAATCATATCATGAAAACATTGAGATAATCATATAAATCAAAGTTTATTCATTCAATCATCATAATCTCATAATCGAATTATTTAGACATAATCTCACTTGCAAAATCATGTAAAACCATAATAAAATTAAAGCTTTGGGCACAAGAACAGAAGATTGCTCTTGTTCAAAACCCCACATACCTTAAGATGGAAGATGAATATGAACTTCCGACTCCGGAACTTTATTCGCGATAATAAAGGGTGCTTCTCGAAGCCCTTAACATGATCAACTCGAATCCCAAATTAATTTGAAATTTCTACGATTCAATTTAAAGATTTTTGGAGCTAAAATTTGACCTAGGGTTTTTCTCTCCTCCAAAACTTGATGAAAATATAAATTTCATGGTCCAAATATGGATTATATGCAAGAATTTTCGTCCAAGAAGGGGAATGTGAGATGACCAAAATACCCTTAAAATTCAAATAATGTCAAATCTGTCCTTTGGTGGACTGTTTTGATAGGCTGAAGTAGATCGACCATAATGTTTTACTCCGACAGCCAAATTGGATGAAACCAATTTCATTAGAAAGAGGACTCTTAGAGATTTCCTTTTATATATAGTATCTCACCCAGATCATTGTGTACAAGGATTTATGGTCATTTGAAGTTGATCCAAAAATTCGCTTTTGATAGGCTGAACTAGATTGACCATAATTTTTTCCTCCGATAGTCAAATTGGATGAAACCAATTTCATTAGAAAGAGGACTCGTAGATATTTCCGTTGATATATAGTAGATCACCCAGCTATTTTTGTACAAGGAGTTATGATCATTTGAATTTGACCCTGAAATTCGCCTGACTGCAGTAATTTTAATTTCCTGCACGTTTTACTGTTCACAGTTCTATCGGAATGGTCGTAACTCATCGCTCGAGTGTCCATTTTCGATGATATACATTTCGTTGGAAAGCTTATTCAATACTCTATATAATGGTAGGTCAACGTCTTAGAAATACTACACAGAAAATTTATAGATCGCTCTAAAGCGTAGAACTCAATACGTTTCTCACGAAATCTTTACGAAGAAAGTTTTCCGGGGTATTAAAATTTTAGAGATAGTTATACATTTATGTTCATTATGTATTTCTCTTTAAATTTTGATTATACTAGAAGCTCTTTTACTAATTTCACTAGGTCTTGGGGTTGCTATATTAGTCTATTATTTAGATTTATTTTGACTATTTTGTTTTATTCTCTTGATAATCCCCTACTAAATATTCCAGTTAATGGGTTGACTTACCTACTGGTGGATTATATTAGGTTCTATAATGACCTGAGAAATTAGTTTGTGAAAATAGATCTAGGAATGGGAAATAATTTGAGATTGGCACAGTTAGAGGTTATTTATACTTCTTATCTTAAATTACCTCTAGTTTGTACCCACCGGCCTTATGGGCGCTCAGTAGGGTTGTTTATCTTTCTATGTACGCCTTCTAGGCTTATAGGGGCCTATCTATGTTTTAGTTGGTCCTTTGCTTTTGCATTTGAGTTATATATTTCCTTTATCGTATTTGTCTAGCATAGGTCGATATTTATATCTCTATCCTTGTTACTATTTACTTAGCTTATGAGATACATCTCTATCATCATTACTATTGACTTAGCTAACATTCTAGCACTTTAATTTTTGATTTTATTATATTTGAGCTCAGTTAACTGATGATGTCTTCTGTGTACTCGTTACTTTGGTACTCATACTGCTTTTCTGTATCTTTTCTATGATGCAGATCCAAGTATAAGCCATTGATACTGATATTATCATTAGGACCTACTATTGATTCAGATTTAGGGTAAGCTTTCTAGAGGCCAAAGTTGATCCTTCTCCATCCACTTTAGTTACAGTCTTTTGTATTCTAAAGACTACTGTGTATACATGTATATTTAGATACTATTAGCACTCATCTTTTTGTTCTTAATGACTCATAGTACCGGCATTACCAGGTCTTGGCAGAGATTATTTTGTATATCTTTTCCTCTTCCATCACTTATATAATTTTGTGTATATTACCTTTCTACTTTCACATAGTTTATTGTTGTTGTTGAGTTCCTTCTTATTTTCCTTTACCTTCTGCGTATTAGTCTACTACTTGTCATTATGGTCTATTGCTGACTTACTGGTGGGTTAAAGTAGGTGCCATCATGACCTGAGAAATCAAATCATGAAATTAATGAAATAAATATGAATAATAAATTAATGAGTGTGGTAAGGAATTGGATACTAAAATTCCTATTGGAGGAACCAACTCCTAGAGATTTAGACCTTGTGCTCTGTGATCCTATTACGGTTGTGTGAAGAAATGAGTTTTGATTGAAACTCCAACTCTCGAGTTCACATGGAACCAAAAAAGATAATAAGTATTAGGAATTGAATAAGCAATATAATAATGTAATGATACAAATAAATAACACATGAAATGAATATTAAAGATATGGTTGAGTGTTTTTTCTAACATAAAAGAATTTTACACCATCTTAATTTATATGTATTATACATATAAGTATCTTACGAAAATTAGTTACCATAACAAGAAATCACTTGCATGAAAAACATTCTATAGTGGTACAAATACTCAAGTTCAAACACATTTATTCTTTTAGAAAAGGGACAAACAAAGAACATGTTTGGTTGCCAAATATCCAAAAAACTAAAAACATTTGCTAATTGCTTGGCCACAGTGCACAATTGTTCAAATGAACTAAATTACCCTAACTAACAAGGAATTGAGAACATTCTCTTTTTGGAAGATGAGCATATAAAGTAGTAGTAAAGCCAAAGGAAAACCTTTTCAAAAGAAATATATGGATCTCCATAATAGTCATGTTAATAGATAAAAGAGAACGTCAAACTATATTTTGCATCACATCCAACAAAATTTTCTTGAGTCAAACCATTGATTCAAATAAACAAACCAAAGCTTCTTTCGACATTTTTGAAGGCACAGTAACTTCACCCAAATTTTCTCATCTTATTTAAAACTTTTTTCAACAACTAATTCTAACAAGTATCAAAACATGAAGAATTGAGTTATCAATCTTGACACCAAAAATAAGCAAGGACCTTGATAAAACAAAAAATGCGAACAATAAGGGAGTCAAAAGCGAATTGTCTATTTAAGAGAAACATCGTACATGATCAAACCAACTCCCGATTATTAAACTTACATAGAATCCACAACCAAAATTATGATTTCCTTATGTTTTGATGGTGGTACAAAAAACAATAGTCCCAAAATGGGAAAAATAAAGCGACAACAAAGGAACAAGAACTTCATGATTCTTCATGTTTGGATGCAATACAATGACATATGTTGAGACAAAAAAATCTACAACAAAAACAAACTCATGAATTTGATTCGGAGAGATTGAACAACAACACCATACACATACTTGAAACAAAATTAAAATTAAATACTCATATATTCAAAAATAACCGACAGAGAAAAGACGAAGTCCAAATAAAGGACAAGTGTTTACCTTGTGTTGTGCAAAAAAACAATGACTCATATCTCAAGGATTTTATTGATACCAAACTCAAAATACAAAAAATTAAAATTGCACCAAAAGAATTGAGAAAATAATAGAGAAACAAGCGATGAATATTTTTCAAATGTGTTCTTTGGTCATTTTTTTTAATTTAACTAATTCTTTCATTGAATGTTCAACTTCTCTTTTTTTCCTTTTTCCCCTTTTTTGTGTGTGTGTGTGTGGTGGGGGGAGGGGGGTTGATACCTCTATTTATAGGCTAAATTTGAACTTGAAAATTCATATTTGAACACCTAAATTTATAAAAAAAATGTGTGAGAAAAAATAGAGGGGGAAGATTTGTTTTGAATTCGAATATCTCTAAAAGCATCCACTTTTCTTCATATTTTGGATGAGTATCAAATTTGAAGAGTGAAATTAAACCTTTCTTGAGTTCTTGCAAAGACTTGATGTCTTTTTCTCTGCTAAAACAAGATTCACAGGTTGGCAGAGTTAAAAATGATGATTCTCACATAAGCTAATGGTAGCTATGGCTAGATTAGGGTTTCAAATTAGGGAAGGTGGAGCATAGGGGAAGATGATATAAAGACGAGAGTATGTGTGTGTATACACACATGCACACACACATATAGTTGAATAATTTGCTAGCTTTGAAACTTCAGAGATTCTATGAGAAATTGAAAACATAGAAATAAGTTATGGCTCATAATAGGAAGATGAGGAGATAAGGGGAGAAGGATATTCATGATACTTGAAAAGATTTCTTTTCACTCACTCTACGAGCAAAATGGTATACAAAAAAAAGAAGCCACTACCTTTCTTGAGTGTCTCTGTGTATATATATATATATACATGTTTATATATGTATGCATGTATGTATATATATGTGCATATATATGTGTGTATATATGTATGTATATATGTAAGTATGTATATATATATATATATATAAGGCTGAAAATTTAATGGTCCTTGGATTAGAAAAGAAATAATGACCAAGTAGAGTTTGTGTTTATTGTTCTTGATGATGTGCCGATGTGCTATTGGTGGAGATGGTGTGGCAATTATTGGTGAATTGAATGTGGGGTTGGCTGATTTGGGAGGAGTTTTTGGCCAATTTTGGTGAAATAAATGCGCGTCTTTGGTCTAAAATAATGAATAAATTTTGAATTGAATAAATATAAGTGGAATATTAAATTTGTCCCAAATACTTTCTTTTCCACTAAATTAATTTTAACAATGCTTCTTTTTGTCCAAACTGATTTTTTATAATATATACATATATAAATTATTTAAATAATTTAGTATAACTACTTGAATTTAATAATTTTGTAATAATATTTATATTGTGAAAAAATAATTAGAAGAAATTTAAATGCGAGTATTAAAATATTTTTTGCAAGATTTTAATATAAAATAAGTAATTCTATTAGAATATTTTAAAAAATATGGTAGAGGAAATAAATCCTCTCTTTTTTCCTTTTTCTTTTCCAGATTCGTCAAAATTGAAATACAATTTTATTTTACTTAATTATTTAGGTATAACAAGAATAGAAAATTAATTGACTGAAAAAGACAAGACAAAATTGGGTGTTAACAATATTCACTCTTATATTGTTATGTTGTTATATCATTTTTATTATTAAGAGTTGTACCACGTGAGCTGCCATTGAGAACTTTTTTGCGAGTAGGGAGAAAGGGTTATTCATTGTCTCCTTTATATGTTTAGTAATCTACTTTTCTTTGTTGGACTATGATGCCTACTGAGTACAAGTGGACCATACTCACTCCTACTTTCTATACCCTTTTATTGTGGATCCCAGTTCGAGTGCAACCTATAGTTCGTAAGTTCGTGTCGTATGAGCATTTTGAAATGACTGTGAGCTACCTATTCCAAATTTTTTGCTTAGCTTCATCTAGTATTAAGTTTTATTTTTCATTTAAAGACAATGTTTATGTATTTTCGTACATTATGTCAATTTTATAGTGCTCTTTACTCATGACACTAGATTTTGAGATTGAAATTGTATCTATTTCAAGTATTTGAGTTGTTTTATATTATTGGCTTAAATTTATCATAAAATTTCGTAGTTGATTATTATTTATCTTCTTTTCATCTTTCTTATCTCTTGTGGAGTTAGGCTTACCTACCAAGGTTGGGTCGTGGTAGGTGCCATCATAACCTTAGATTCTGGGTCGTGACAATGATTTACCATACAATACCTTCAATGGGGCCATTTAGATACTTGAATTATAGGTATTATTATATGAAAACTCCACAATGACTAGAAACTCGTACCAATGTTCTCCGAAATCAATGACACAAGCCCGAAACATGTCCTGTAGAACTTCTATAGTCTGATTAAACTTGACATCATTCTAACAATGAAATGCTATGCTTAGCTTGACCCTAGTACCTAAATATCACGTCTCAACTCCTATTAGGGCGGACAGATACCCGTAGACATGAAGGCCGGAGAGAACCAATCCATGACCTTGTACTCCTCATGTATGTAACAATAATAACCAAAGGTTTTACCATACATGGATATAATGCATTGACAAGAATAACTGCGTAGACAAGCACAAAATTATATATACAAGACTTGGTAGTTGGATCCACAACATCTAAAAGACAAGACACTACCATGTTTAACTTTACATTAGTCTACAAAGCCTTTAAAAGATACATATACTTAGTTATGGTTGAGACAAACCCCCACCCTACTCTTGACTACTGCACAATACAAAAATATATGGGACAGACTCGAAAAGACCCGAATTAAACTGGAGCTTACTAATAGTCACTGAATAGCCTGTGCTCCTACTAACGTGGTGTATTAGTTGAAGCACCTGTGCCTGCAGCATGAAATACAGGTCCCTTATGAGGGACATCGGTACAAAAATATGTACTGAATATGTAAGGCTGAAGGTAATAACACATAATACAAGAGCTTAATAGAAATCAAATACAAGTGTATAAGTAGTACTAGTAGACCACCTTTATATATACTTTTGGGACTACGTTCATTACATTCTTTTCTTCAATTTTACCTTTCTTATTTTATAATATTTGTAAGCCATATAATGAAAATGACTAGCTGATCGTGGTAAATAGATAAATCAGGATCGACCTATGCTAGGCTTATGCCCCTGAGCTACCACCCACATATGGACATAAGGATCGACCCATGCTAGGATTTTGCCCATGGGCTATCACCCACATATAAAGGTATCGAGATCGGACCATTCTAGGCTTATGACCCTGAGCTACCACTCATTTTACAGATTTGCGTTACTTTGTTTATTTAGCCTTTGAGATTGTTACTTTGGTGGTAATAACATTATGGTACCTTGAAATATTAACATTATGGGTGCTTAATGCAACAAAAATTAGGTAAAGGGATGTTGGCACACAAATGAAGTGTTTAGAAGCTGAAAATAACACATGGGTCTTATTTGAGTAAACGGAGAACTCCTGAAATTTTCTAGTAAAAATAGACGTGCAGGCTTAATAATGAGCATGTATTGAGGTGTTTTAACACGTTAGGGAGTGGGAACAAGGTCATTGGATACATGGGATATAATAAGTTGCTATTATGTATCATTTGTTTAAAATAACCTTGGAAGCTTACTTGATGTAACAAATGTCCAATTTCATGCCAAAAGTGTAAAATAGAGAATGCCTTACATACCTGGTTATATAACTTCGAAACTAACCCAACTTGACTTCCCTCCTTTTAGATTACTTATCTAAAATAGAATATATGGTCAACTAATATTAGCAACCAACCAAGACATTTGGGCTACTTAACTTCACCAAAATAGTAACCGGGCAGTAAGCCCTTAATTTATCAATCGAGGATGTTATTTTAACCCTTTTATCCTCCAATTACACCCACATACCATACATGTTCTTATAAGATTTAGAAAAATCACCTTGGATTCATTACACCCTCTAAACAATATACAAAACAGATTGGGCAGTAAACATATGCAATAATTAGTTCGATGGTGTACCACCACGCCTTTCTTATATATTTCATTTTGAACTAGTCACACCTTTATCTAGCACAAACCTAGAAGCTCATAACATATACATATAAAACAGTCCACAAAATAGTCCTAAATCCCTTTTATTGTAACAATCAATTATTGAACCCATCATCTCTTGAGTTCTCAATAACAACACATCCATAATTCTTTCCCAAATTCATATATAAGGAGAAAAAAATGGGGCAGTCACCTTACCTCCATTAAGCAACTTATCCTTTAAATTTGAACTCCTCAAGAACTTCAACTTTTACTTTCCTTCACACTTTAAACCAGTGAAGAAAAGAGATCTCTTAATAACAAAGAAAAAGTGAGCAAGTAGCTTGTTCTATATTCTGCCATGAATTAATAATTAAGAACTTATAGCATGTTTTCCTAATCTTCCATGAGATAATTAACCTATACCATAAGTGTTTTCACTTACCTTGTCTTTCAAAGGTTGGGGTTTCTTCAAGAACCCTATAAAGGAAAATAGGGTTGCTCCTTGTTGTTTTAGAGAGAATGGAGAAAATTGGTGAAATATAATCCTTTTTGTGACTTAGAAATGAAGGAAAATGACCAACAACTTGGTCTTATAAAAGCCCTATTTTGGCCACCTCCTTAGCTGCATTCTTGACCTAAAAATTGATCAAATTGGTCCAAGTAGGTAATGCTCCTACTTAAAGAGAATAAGCTGCTCAAAAGATTCAAAGTAGGTGATGCACCTACATTCTTAATTTCTTAGTTGGGCTAAATTATATTTGGGCCTTGGCAGATTTGTGTGTTGGGCCATTTCTCTAATTTTCTTTTTTTTTTATTCAATTTGAGCCCAAATGAGTACATTAGTATAGGCCCAAATCTGATCCATAGCCATGGGTCCATTAACTTGATCCAAATAGCTTAAGTAGGTAACTTACCTACTACCTTAATTAAGTCATGTAAGCACCTCAATATTTTATTCCATTTTCAGCTTCTAATCCCTTTAACCTAACTTAAAACTTGTACACACTTGGTCACTTTACACTTTAGATTCAAATACCACCTTATGATTCCAAGTAAAATAGTTGCATCGATGGTAATTTGATCGCATTATATTTAAACGTATGGGTAGTATCTAGAACTCCATCTACACTATCAATACTCGTATAACAAATCTCGTCTGTTACCTATAATACAAGGCTATACCAAGTTCCATATAAATAGAATATGTGCATGCAAAATATGAGGTGTTACAATAACTACTACTAAAAATCTCTCCATAAGTTAGAGGTGAATTGATGTAACGCCCCGAGTTTGTACCCCAAACGCTAGACGGTGTTTACGACCCCGAAGGACCACAAGCTAACCCATGACTAATATCTGCTGTGAGCACTAAATAGTAATACTGAAATAAATGAGGAAAATAGGCTGAAATGCCATAAGATTCAAAATCTAAAAGATTGATAAATGTAGCATTTGTTAAAAACATCTGAAAATTGAAATACCGTCTGAACTAGTCTAGTCAGAAAGCCTCTAACTGAACTGTCTGAATATGGAGTTGTGATGTGTGAGCCTATGCTAACACATTTGAGGCTTTTAACTCTAAATAATTGCAAGGTCTTGAGAAACTTTAGTTGTTTTTGATTAGTTTTACTTTGATTTTGCAGTAAAGGTTGAGATGCAGGGAAACCAACAATAAAGGAAGCAAAAAGGCTGAAATATGAAGTAATTAAAAGACAAGTGCAGCTGACGACATTCATGATGGGTCGTCAGCCCAGTGATAGGCTATCAAGGCCATTGTCAGCCTTAAACAGAGAATGAGTTCCAGCTGGTAGAATCAACGATATTTTGTGATAGGATGTCATAATAGTGATAAGTCGTCAAGAGTGCTGTCAGACTTAGGCAGGACATGAGAATTGGAGTAAAAGTGTGACGACATTTCTGATAAGTCATTATAGCCCTGATAAGCCGTCAGAAGTTGCCGTCAACCTAAGACAGGACTAGTGAAGATTTGAAGAAGACCTGATGATATTCTTGATAAGTCGTCAGGATCCTGATAAGGCATCACCAATAGGCGTCGTCTATTCTGAGAAAAAGCTATAACCTTGATTTTCTTTCCTTATTTAGGGTGAACTATTTAACGCTTTGTTTTAGGGTTTTCTAGGAAGAATTCTGAAGAGAGTTGACACATTGAGTTTTGAGATAGCATATTTTGATATTTTTCTCTCTCTACTTTTGGCTTGAAAAAGAAAATACTTTGAAGAGATTATTATCAGTATTTTGGGATTTCCTTTGTGATCTAATCTGCGATTCACTAGTTATTATTCATCTCTGTAAGTTTATCTTTCAAATCATGAATTCAATTATGTGTTTTATTCATTTCATCATGAGTGGCTAAATTTCATTAACCTGAGTTATGGGATCTAGGGTTAGGTCTTGATAAGGTGCTAAGTGTTCAAAATTCAAAAGGTGGTAGGATTTCTTGATAATTTTGAAGATTTAATTAACGTTTATTGGTTGCAAATAGGAGACACACCTTCTTTGATTTGCTTGAGAAAGAAATCAAATATAGTAGGAAGTGAATTATCAACAGGGACTCGAAAATACTTCGTTTAATAATCAGCGTTGTAACAAGGTTTGTTAACCTAAGGTAAAATCTGGGAAGTGAATAGAAATTTCCTAAGTCTGAGAGAATTAGGAAATTAAATGCTTAAGTAGGTCAAGAGACATTTAAGCATAACGTCGATAAAGATAGCTTATTTTCCTACCCACTATGAGAATCTTGAACCACTTTTATCATCTGTCATGTACCGAAAGCCCTAGTGAACATAATTCTGGTTATTTCATAAACTCTTGATTACAAATACTAAAATTAAAGTGACAAAAAAATACTTGTTAAACCTAAACCCCCCATTTCAGGAGACATTAAACTATCAGTGAATTAAATTGCAAACAATTTGAGTTCACACCATATTCCTGGTGGGATTCGACCCCAACCTAGTTGGGTTTTATATTAAAAATGATCGCTTACACCTCTCGTTGAGAGGTGTAGTTGGAGCGTTATCAAAAATGGCACTGTTGCTGGGGAATACGATTGTAAACTGAAAGTTTGTGTGCGATAATTGACTGTTAGTTAAGATTCCTAGATTTATGTTTATTTATTGTTTTTGTTTAATTGTAGGATTCTTATAGTGTATGCCAAGAACCAGAAGTTTCGGAGAAACATTATTACCACTCAATACATAACTGCAATGAATTAGAAGAATAGCAAAACAACAAGAGGTTGATAGACTGGTAGCCTTAGATAGAGCTCAGGTGAATGTGCAAAATATTGAGAAACAGGCATGACATCCAAACCCTGAGGATAAAGATTTGGGGGACAAGGAGTTATTGAACCCTGGTAACCTAAGGCGTGGTGAGCAGATAGCTACACAAGTGCCACGTAATGTTAATTGGAACCGTTCGTTCCAAAGAAGACAAGAGTACCAATCGGTCCAATATGATCTAAATGATGATGATGATGGAATGGACGGGGAAGGTGCAATGGGTGGAATCATTCCTCCACCGTTGGCACCTAGAGCCAAGTTCAACATTATGAGTACTATGATCCAACTCCTTAACCTGAAGGGGTTGTTTAGTGGCCTTACTGGGGATGATCCGAACCTGTATCTGGTGAATTTTTTCACCATTTACAAATCTTTTGATAACCCAGGAGTAGGTGAGAATGCTATCCGATTGAGGTTGTTCCCATTGTCTCTGTCTGGGGAGGAAACATTATGGCAGAATGAGCTTACGCCTGATTCTATCACCCTCTGGAGGCAATTGAATGAAGCATTCCTAGAATAGTTTTTTCCATCCTCCAGGAGGGTACAGTTGAGGGAAGAGATCAACAACTTTAGACAGCTCCCTACTGAAGCTTTGAATGAGACTTAGGAGAGATTCAAGAAGAAGCTGACACAGTGTCCGAACCACAATATGATGGACCTACACCTTATGGAGACATTATACATGGCCCTCAACTCTGTAACAAACCCAATTGTAGATAATGCTGCCTGTGGTTTGTTTGTTGATTTGTCATTTCAAGATGCCTCAGACATGCTAAATAGAATGACCAAACATAGTCGGGCTTGGCATACTAGAGAGTCTTTGGTATCAAGCCCCACTATTTCTGTTGGTATATCTGCTGAACAATGCATGAGAGATGAGGAGCAGGATCAAGACATGGCCTATCTAAAGACTCAGATGGACTTTCTCACCAAGCACTTATTATCGAGAAAGACTGAGAAAGTGAAGGCTGTAACGTCCCAAGACCGAGTTGATGTGGATCCTGAAGAAGAAGTGAATTATATTAATAATCAGGGGGGTTTCTGAGGCAATAGCCAAGGGAATCAAGGTCGGAACATTTATGACAAGCCTGGTTACAAAGACAGGGAGAAAGGAAATTAGAGAAGCAATAATGATAAGAGTGGTTTATATGTTCCTCCTGGAAATCAGGACACTGCTGTAACTAGCTCTGGAAAGATGTCCATGGAGGACATGATGGAGAAATTGTTGAAGGGAGTTGATGCTACCAACTCTGGTGTAACCACCATGAAGATTGATCTGACATCCATCAATCAGTTGGTGCACTCACACTCTACTGCAATCAAACAGTTGGAGCAGTAGATGAGCCGACTTTTTGCTATATTCAACCAGAGAAAAAATGGAACGTTACCAAGCGATACAGTTCAGAATCAACAAAATAATGGTTTATGTATGGTGATTAGCACTAGGAGTGGTAAGATATTACCTGGCCATTCTATGGGCAAATCTGTAGATGGTGAGGTAGTTGTTGATGAATCTGAAGAAAACAATTTAGTGAAGTCTGAGAAGCTGGCTAATTCTCATGATGCTCCAAAAAAAGTGAAAGAAAAGGAGAAAGAGGTAGTGTTGAAAACTATCCTAAGACCACCACCTCAATTTCCTTAGCGGTTAAAGAAAAAAGTGGATGATGCAAAGTTCAGCAAATTCATGGAAATGCTCAAGTAATTGACAATAAATGTGCCTTTGGTTGAGGCACTTGAGCAAATGCCAGGATACGCGAAATTCATAAAGAACCTTGTGACTAAGAAAAGAGCGGTGAGATTCGAATTGGAGGAAGATCTCCACCATTGTATCGCTATTTCTACAAGGACCTTGGTGCAAAAGAAGCCAGACCCAGGCGCATTCACTATTCCCTAAACAATTGGGACTATGGAGAATTCACCAAGTCATTATGTGATCTGGGAACAAGAATTAATTTGATGCCGCTGGCTGTTTATAGAAAGTTGGGTCTAGGAAATCCCATACCTACCAACATGCGACTCGTTATGGCGGATAGGTCAGTAAAAAGACCTGGTGGCATTCTGTATGATGTGTTGGTAAAGGTGTCCAACTTTATATTCCCTGCAGACTTCGTCATTCTGGATTACGAGGTAGACTTCAAGGTGCCCATAATCTTGGGTCGACCTTTCCTTACAACCAGAAGTATGTTGATTAATCTAAGAGTGAATGAGGTCTTATTCAGGATGAATGATGAAGTGGTACGGTTTGATGTGTGTAAATCAATAAATCAACATGGAGAAATGAGTGTGCTCTCAGTAGTTGATATGTATTATAAGGACGAATAAGAGGTGTCCATAGCTGAGCAACTTGTTGTAGAACCTTTGGCCACGGTCATGATGAATTATGATAGTGAAGGCATCATGCAGTAAGAAGAGGCCATTTGTGCTTTGACAGGAATGGGTTCATATCCTTATGTTCCTAAAAAGCTAGACCTTGACCTTACTAATCGTCCAACACCACTGGCCAAGCCATCTATAGAGGAGCCTCCTGTGTTGGAATTGAAAGAACTGCCTGGGCACTTACGGTATGTGTTTTTGGGCAATGGGAACACGCTACTTGTTATTATTGAGGCTGATTTGGGTGAGCAACAGGTAAACACACTTATTTCAGTAATTCAGAGGCACAAGAGAGCTATAGGATGGACCATTGCAGATATTATTGGCATTTCCCTTGGCATCTGCACGCATAAAATTCAACATGAAGAAGATTGTATTCCAACCATAGAACATCAGCGCAATCTTAACCCACCAATGCAAGAGATGGTTAAGAAGGAGATTATTAAGTGGTTGGATGTAGGAGTGTGATAACGCTCAAACTATACTCTTGAATGGGTTTAAGCGATCGTTGTCAATATATATACCCAACTTTGGAGTCGGGGTCGAATCCACATGGAATAATGTGAGTGGCGATTAAACTAGTTTGAAACTAAAGCTACAAGTTAAGTTCAAACAAATGATACGAAAAGATAAAATGGGTGTTTTGGATGATCAACAAATAATTGTTGGTCACTTTAGTTTTAGTGTTTGTAAATCAAGAGTTTATGAAATAACTAGAATTATGTTCACTAGGGCTTACGGTACATGACATATACTAAAGGTGACTCAAGATTCTCAAGGTGGTTAGGATAATAATCTATCTTTATCGATGATATGCTCAAATGTCTCTCGACCTATTTAAGCGTCTAATTTCCTAATCCTCTCGAACTTAGGAAATTGCTATTCACTGCCTAGATTTTACCTCAGGTTAATCAACCTTGTTACAACGCTGATTATTAAACGAAGTATTTTTGAGTCCCTGTTGATAATTCACTTCCTACTGTATATGATTTCTTTCTCAAGAAAATAAAAGTAGGCGTGTCTACTATTTGCAACCAACAAACGTTAATTAAAATCTCAGAATTATCAAAAAATCTTAACACCTATTAAATCTTGAGTGTTTAGCACATCATCATGACCTAACCCTAGATCCCATAATTTAAGTTAATGGAGTTTAGACACTTATGATGCAAAGAACAAAACATATAATTGAATTCATAATTGAGAAGATTAACTTATAGAGATGAATAATAATTAGTGAATCGTAGATTAGATCACAAAGGATAATCCCCAAAATAGTTGTATTGTTCGAATCCAAAAAGATAGAGAAAGAAATATCAGAAAATATTCTCCAAGACTCAAAGTATCGAACTCTCTTTAGAATAATGATGATGATTGAATGAATGCCCCCAGAAAACCCTAAAACAAAGATTTAAATAGTTCAACCTAAATAAGGAAATAAAATTAAAGTTGCAGCTTTTTCTCAGAATAGACGATGACATCCGTGACAGCTTATCAGGAGTCTGACGGCTTATCACGGATGTCGTCAGCTACTCTGCACTTTTGGCTTCTGCTGTCTAAGGCTGATGATGACGTTGACGGCTTATCACCGACCTGGCGGCTTATTACGAATGTCGTCACAAAAATGTCTTCAACTCCCATTCTCTATTTAAGACTGACGACATCCTTGACAGCTTATCACCAGGCTGATGACTTATCATGAACGTCGTCAGCCACCCTTGTTCGTTATTTTGCTTCACTTTTTAGCCTTTTTTCTTTCATTATTTTAAGTTCTCCTACATCTCAACATTTACTGCAAAAATCAAAGTAAACTAATCAAAAACAACTAAAGTTGCTCAAGACCTTACAATTATTTAGAGTTAAAAGCCTCAAATATGTTAGCGTAGGCTCACAGATCAACACCCTCAACTTAAAAAATTGCTTGTACTCAAGCAACCATAACATAACTAAGAGAATACAAAGTACAATTTGGCAGCTAACTACTCATACTAGTTCAGAATACATTCTCCATCTCCAAGTTCAGTCAATTTTAAAGCTCACTGTTGATCTTTTGAAAAACAATCATGCAACTCACAAGAATCAAGATACAACAAAAATTCAGCAATAACAACCATGCCATACCAATATCACACTTATCTTAACAAGTCAATGACTAGCAACATACACAGTGTGCCCTCACAACAAAGAAATCCCCTTTTCACTCATATCAGGATTCAAATACATAAACAGAGGGATAAAACAAGACTCACTCTCTGAATGAAGTTCCAAACACAGTATGTCAAATACCATAGGCTTTCCCTTATAGTTAATACCCAAATTTTTAGACAGGTCAGTTAGGATCACTATAGGGCTTTTCTTAAGATTGTAACGTAGGCCAGGGGCTGGTATGATAGTCATGGATATTTTACAGTGACTATGCCCCCTAGACATTACACTAAACTCTCGGGGTTTCAAATATCAACCTTCTTTCTTCCTCTCTTTTATTGATCACACATGCTCAAGATGGATGCGGTCTTTTTAATTATCATATTATATTTTTATTATCTTTTACACAACTTTCTCATTTCTTATTCCTTTTTCACCGCACCCAACTTTTTATTCTTTTCTTTTATTCTTCCTCTCTTCATACTTATTTTGTATCACGCACCCCTATGATAGCCACCCTCAACTTAGGCTATTTACCTAAGTCAAGATGCACAGTGTCCAAGGAGGACTATGGCCAAAACAGGTTCATTGTAATGTAAATGGGAAGGTGATAGGTGTCATGAAAGAAATAAGCTATTCAGACTCAAAATAGGGATCAAGGGATATTATGTATATAGGGAAAGTCATTAAGGCTAAAAGTGGGCTAATATCACAACGGCCTATGATCTTCTCCTAACCCCTATCCTACAACCAAGGCAAGACTAACCGGGCAAGTTATGGATTCACACACAAAGGGAACTGAGTAAGACCTCACACACACATGGCACACAAATATATCACACATCACTACTTATCCGGTTCATGCAATTGTTTAGCACTGATTATCAAGTTGCCAGAACTAATGCCACAAAAAGATGCACTGTGGTCACAATTAGATGCAGTTTACACAGTATTACAAATAGACACTTGGAGAGGTGCTCAAAAATCACAAAACATATTAACTACCTCATTACTTGTATTTCTCCTAGTTAACCACAACACATCACAAAATAAAACACAATACGCCTAAACATGTCGGCTCTACTAGGAACAAGACTCCGGGTAAAAGAGACACGATAACAAAAACCCATGAAGGGTATCAACACCCACAAGTAGCCCCACTCTTAACTTATAATCATGCAATGTCCCCAATGCATCAAACCAAAACAAGAGAGTTAGAAACATACCTGTGCCACCACAGGTGCGAAGATCTGATGTCAATTACATAATATGAATACAAATAACAAAATACCTTTGGTTTCCTCCCAAGAAGTGCCTAATTTAGTGTCGCGGCATGTCTCAGTTAGCTTGACTACTTAGACTTCATCAAGATACCTTGTTGATAATTATTTATGTCTCCACTTAGAGGATTTGAAACGTCGACCCAACTTTTGATCAATACATCTCTGAGGCGCATTGGGCAAACGTACGGATGCAATGATACTTCTTTTATCTCGCCACTTTAATGACTTGAATCTCTTACCCAACTTTATATCAAATTTTTGGATAGGCTCATTAGTTATTGATGAGATTATCAATAATCCACTTGATGCACATTGAATTTTGCCTTTACTGACCTTCAAGTGGGGGTTTCATTTTGCTCCTTTTGAATGCCAAACTCCAAAATATAAGGATTATGTTCCTCATCCTCAAAACACCTCAATTGCTTAGGTAGGTGGACTTTCATCTCATCCGCCAAGCACAATGTTGAAAAATGGTTCGAATGAAGTCTTCTCCTTAATTTTGGAGTTGCATCCTTCTGGGTATCCTCACCCTAAATTGGGCTAGAGTCTTCAGAAGAGATTTTCTTGGTTTCTTCTTTTACCTCTAGCACTATTTCCTTAATCTTGGCATCATCCCTCATGGTTGGTTCGGTTTGTTGGAAAATCATCAAGGGTTGCTCAACATCAAGCACAACATCGATATAGGATTCTTGTTCCTCATATTCACACTCGTCCATTATGTTAAATGATTCTACAGACAAGATATCATCTAAACATAATGTGGAAAAGTGCTTTGACTGCTTGACCTCTATATCCATATCCTCTATCATTCTTCTTTCCTTGTTATTTTTCCTTATGTCTTGATGTATATCATGTATGATATCATTCGTTGTGTCCACATAATCCAACATTAGTTGAAGCATAGCTTCAATGCCACTCTTTTCGGTGCTTTGCTCTTTCTGTTCTTGACCATAAAACCTATCAAAATCATAAGAACTAGAATTTGGGTTAGTATACCGGGGGGAGGGGGAATTTGGGAAATCACTCCCATGTCCATCTTGACCACCACATAAAGAACAATCATACTCCCAGTACGATGGAGATGGTGCACACATCTCTCTCTAGGGAGCATATTTACAATCTTGCCAAAAGTGAGGTCCATCACAATAAGGACATGGATCATCAAGATACGATTTCCAACCACCAAGCTCATGTTCATTCCAAGACGCCATAGTAATAAGTAAACTAAAATAAAAATCTACCTAACACCAGAAATAAAAGAAAACTAAAAACAAATATTTACAAGTTTAAATTCAAGCAAGTAGGCTAAAATTCCAAACCAACTCAATACGCCAAATTGTTCCTCGGCAACGGTGCCATTTTTGATAACGCTTAAACTACAGTCTTGAAAGGGTGTAAGCGATTGTTGTCAATAAATTTACCCAACTTTGGAGTCAGGGTCGAATCCATAGGGAAAAATGTGAGTGGAGATTAAACTAGTTTGAAACTAAAGCTACAAGTTAAATTCAAATAAATGATACAAAAAGATAAAATGGGGTTTTTTGATGATCAACAAATAATTGTTGGTCACTTTAGTTTCAGTGTTTGTAAATCAAGAGTTTATGAAATAACCAGAATTATGTTCACTAGGGCTTACGGTACATGAAAGATGCTAAAGATGACTCAAGATTCTCACGGTGTTTAGGATAACAAACTATCTTTATCAATGATATGCTCAAATGTCTCTCGACCTATTTAAGCGTCTAATTTTCTAATCCTCTTGGACTTAGGAAATCACTATTCACTACCCAGATTTTACCTTAGGTTAATCAACCTTGTTACAACGCTGATTATTAAATAAAGTATTTTCTAGTCCCTATTGATAATTCACTTCCTACTGTATGTGATTTCTTTCTCAAGCAAATCAAAGTAGGTGTGTCTACTGTTTGCAACCAACAGACGTTAATTAAAATCTCAGAATTATCAAGAAATCCAAAAACCTATTAAATTTTGAGTGTTTAGCACATCATCATGACCTAACCTTAGATCCTATAATTCAAGTTAACGGAGTTTAGACACTCATGATGCAAAGAATGAAACACATAATTAAAAATATTAACTTACAAAGATGAATAATAATTAGTGGATCATAGATTAGATTACAAAGGAAAATCCCCAAAGTAGTTGTATTGTTTGAATCCAAAAAGATAGAGAAAGAAATATCAGAAAATATTCTCCAAGACTCAAAGTATCAAACTCTCTTTAGAATAATGATGATGATTAAATGAATGCCCCCAGAAAACCCTAAAAAAAGCTTTAAATAGTTCAACCTAAATAAGAAAATAAAATTAAAGTTGCAACTTTTTCTCGGAATAGACAACAACATCCGTGATAGCTTATCAGGAGTCTGATGGCTTATCACGGATGTCGTCAGCTCCTCTGCACTTTTGGCTTCTGTTGTCTAAGGTTGACGACGACGTTGATGCGTTATCACCAGCCTAATGGCTTATCACGAACGTTGTCATAAAAATATCTTCAACTCCTATTCTCTATTTAAGGCTGACGGCATCCGTGACAGCTTATCACCAGGCTGACGACTTATCATTAACATCGTCAGCCACCCTTGTCCTTTATTTTCCTTCACTTTTCAGCCCTTTTGCTTCCATTATTTTTGGTTCTCCTACATCTCAACATTTACTGCAAAATTCAAAGTAAACTAATAAAAAACAACTAAAGTTACTCAAGACCTTACAATTATTTAGAGTTAAAAGCCTCAAATGTGTTAGTGTAGGCTCACACATTAGAGTGGTTTACCCTATTTCTGACAGCAAATGGGTGAGTCCAATTTAATGCGTGCCCAAAAAAGAGGGCATGACTGTGGTTGCAAATGAAAAGAATGAGTTGATTCCACTCAGTCCGGTAACTAGGTAGAGAGTTTGCTTAGACTACTGCAAGCTGAATGCATGGACTCTAAAAGACCACTTCCCGATGCCCTTTATGGACCAAATACTTGATCGATTGGCTAGAAGGGGGTGCTATTGCTTCTTGGATGGCTATTCCGGATACAACTAAATCTGTATTGCTCCTGAAGATCAGGAGAAAATGACATTCACATGCCCATATGGAACCTTTTCATCTAAGAAGATGCCATTTGGGCTATGTAATGCACCTACCACTTTTCAATGGTGTATGTTGTCTATCTTCTCAGACATAGTGGAGGACACTATAGAGGTATTCATGGATGATTTCTCTGTTATGGGAGATTCATTTGAGATGTGTTTGGCAAATCTGAATGTATCCTTGCAATGTTGTATTGAATTCAATTTGGTCTTAACTGGGAAAAATGTCATTTCATGGTAAAGGAGGGCATCGTTCTCGGCCACAAAATTTCTAAAAAAAGGATAGAAGTTGATCAAGCAAAGATGGAAGTTATTGAGAAACTACCGCCTCCCATTTCAGTGAAAGAAGTATGTAGTTTTGTTGGTCATGCTGTCTTTTATCAGAGATTTATAAAAGACTTCTCGAAGGTTGAAAATCTACTTTGCAAACTTTTGGAGAAAGAAGTGACATTTTCCTTCGACAATGAGTGCTTGAAGGCATTTGAAGGTCTTAAAAAGAAGCTGGCTGAGGCCCTATTGTTGTTGAACCTGACTGGTCAAAACCGTTTGAGATCATGTGTGATGCAAGTGGTGTTGCCCTTGGAGCAGTATTGGGATAAAATAGGGACAAACTATTTCATCCGATATATTATGCCAGCAAAGCACTGAATGGAGCATAAAAGAATTACACCATCACTGAACAGGAACTTCTGCTATAGTGTATGCTTTTGAGAAGTTCATAGCTTATTTGCTTGGGACCAAAGTGGTGGTCCATACCGACCATGCTGCCTTGAGGTATTTGATGGCTAAGAAGTATGCAAAACCAAGGATGATTAGATGGGTATTGTTGCTGCAAGAGTTTGACTTTGAGGTCAAAGATAGGAAAGGTTGTGAAAACCAGGTTGCAGGTTATTTGTCTAGAATGAAAGGTGAACGGGAAATTAGTGATGAAATGGAGAGAAATGATGCATTCCCTGATGAGGAGATCCTTCCTGCAGCTGTGGAAAAATTTCCTTGGTATACGGACTATGCAAATTATATTATGAGTGAGGTCATCCCAAAAAATCTTTCTTCTCATCAAAGAAATAAATTCCTGCATGATGTGACACATTACTTCTGGGATGAGCTGTATCTTTTTCGGCGATGTGCGGACAATATTATAAGGAGATGCATGCCGGAAGTGGATGTATTATGAATATTCGAAGCATGTCATGCTTCCCCAGTTGGAGGTCACCATGCAGGTGACCGAAAGCTAGGAAGGTATTGCAGAGTGTCTATTACTAGCCAACATTATTCAAGGATGCCCACGAGTTTGTGCTGAAATGCGACCAATGTCAGAGGTAGGGGTCAATCTCTAAAAGACATGATATGCCCTTGACTAAGATGCTTGAAGTGGAATTATTTGATGTCTGGGGAATTGATTTCATGGGACCTTTTGAAAGCTCGTACGGGATGAAGTATATTTTAGTTGCTGTGGACTACGTTTCAAAATGGGTAGAAACTGTATCCTTATCTGATAATGAAGGGAAGAGGGTTGTTGCTTATCTCAAGAAGAATATTTTTTTTTGCTTTGGAGTACCACATATCATTATAAGCGATGGAAGATCTCATTTTTGCTACAAATTGTTTTGAGCAGCTTTGGTAAAATATGGGGTGAAACAACACAGAGTATCTACTCTATACCACCCTCAAACCAGTAGGCAAGCGGAGGTGTCAAATGGAGAGATTAAAGCAATCCTAGCCAAAATGGTGAATGCTAGTCGAAAATATTGGTCTCGAAAGCTCGATGATGCCTTGTGGGCATATCAAACTGCTTTCAAGACACCTATTGGCATGTCACCATTTCAGCTGGTCTATGGAAAAGCTTTCCACCTACCAATAGAACTAGAGCACAAAGACTTATGGGCCCTCAAAAAGCTAAATTTGAATTGGAAGGAGGCAGCAGAGCTGAGACTGGGACAATTGAATGAGATGGATGAATTCCGTCTCAGGGCATATGAACGAGAAGATCTGTATAAAGAAAAGATGAAAAAGTACCACAATTGGAGGATAAAGAAATGAGATTTCCAAAAGGGTGACTTGGTGCTTCTATTCAATTCAAGACTCAAATTGTTCCCAGGTAAGCTCAAATATAAGTGGTCAGGTCCTTTTAAAGTTAGTCAAGTCTACTCATCTGGAGTAGTGGAACATGAAAACAAAGACGGTAGTACCTTTAAGGTAAATGGGCAACGTGTTAAACTTTACATTAGACCAAAAGAATCAATGTAAAGTATCACCATTATCTATCTCAATGAATTCTGAAGTAATCGAGATACCTGAGTCGTACCGCGATGTTAAATCAGGCGTTGCATGGGAGGCAACCCATGAACCCTGGGATTGATCCATTCCAGGTATACTCTAACCCTTAGTTTAGTTTTGTTTTGAGTCTAAGTTGAGGGTGTAGGGTAGGATATTATTGTAACATATGTTGTAGTGACTAGGAGAAATACAAGTATAGAAAGCAGTTGACATGTTTTTGATTGATATTTGAACACCTCTCCAATGTTTTATTGCATAACAGTGTGAATTGCATTTACTTGTGACCATTGTGAATCTTGTTATGGCATTAGTTCTAGTTGCTTGATAATCACTGCTGAACAATTGCATGAACTAGATAAGTAGTAGCTTGCGATATACTTTTGTACCATGTATGTGTGAGAAACTAATTAGTTCCCTCTGTGTGCTAAAGCCAGAATTTTCTCGGTTAGTCTTACCATGGTCGAAAGGTAGGGGCTAGGAAAGGATCATAGGCCATTTTTTATGTTAACCTACTTTTAGCCTAAATAGTTTTCCCTGTGTGCATAATATCCCTTGATCTTTGTTTTGAGATGAAATTTCCCATTTCTTTCTTATGACACCTTTCACCTTCCCATCTATACCATAATGAACTTGTTTTGGCCCTGGTCCTCCTTGGACACTGTGCACCTTGACCTAGACAAACATCCTAAGTTGAGGGTGGCTATCATAGGGGTGCATGGCCTAAAATGAGTATGAAGAAGGGTAGAATAAAAGAAAAAGAATAAAAGTTGGGTGCTGTAGAAAAAGTATGAGAAAAGAAACAAAAAAAATACTCAACTTCAATATGAGTGATCAAGAAAAGAGAAAAAAAGAAAAACGTTAATAAGTGAGCCCCGTGAGATTAGTGTAGTTTCAAGGAGGCATAATCACTCTAAATGTACTTGAATATCATAAAATCCCCTAGCCTATAATACAAGCCTAAGAGAAATCCTATAGTGATCCAAGCTGGCCTATCTGAAGATCTGGGTAACAAAAATAAGGGCAAGCCTATGGTACTTGGCATACACTGATTGGAACTTTTTTTTGAGAGTGAGAGTCTTTTTATTATCCCCATGTTTACATCTTTGGTATGACATGAGTAGAGGGGTATTTCTTTGTTGTGAGGGAAAACTGGTATTGTTGCTAGTTACTTGCTTATTTAGGTAGTGTAAAATTGGTACATGCATGGTTGTTGTTGCTAAGATTGATTCCATAGCTTGAGTCCTTTGTGTTACATTATTGTTTTTCAGTGGTATACATAGTTGGTTTTAATTTGATTGACCTTGGAGGTGGTAACCATGTTTTGAGCTTAAATGAATAATTGACTACCAAATTGTACTGTTTATTCTCTTAGTTATATTTTGGTTGCTTGAGGACAAGAAATTGTTTTAAGTGAGGGTGTTGATGTCTGAGCCTATGCTAACACATTTAAGGCTTTTAACTCTAAATAATTGCAAGGTATTGAGCAACTTTAGTTGTTTTTGATTAGTTTTACTTTGATTTTGCAGTAAAGGTTGAGATGCAGGGAAACCAACAATAATGGAAGAAAAAAGGCTGAAATCTGAAGCAATTAAAAGACAAGTACAACTGACGACATTTATGATAGGTCGTCATCCCGTTGATAGGCTATCAAGGCCATCATCAACCTTAAACAGGGAATGAGTTCCAGCTGGTAGAATCGAAGACATTTTGTGATAGGCCATCATAATGGTGATAAGTCATCAGGAATGCCATCAGACTTACGCAGGACATGAGAATTGGGGCAAAAGTGTGATGACATTTCTGATAAGTCGTCACAGTCCTGATAAGCCGTCAGAAGTTGCCGTCAACCTAAGACAGGACTAGTGCAGATTTAAAGAAGGCCTGACGACATTCTTGATATGTTGTCAGGATCTTGATAAGGCGTCACCAATAGTTGTCGTCTATTATGAGAAAAAGCTGTAACCTTGATTTTGTTTCTTTATTTAGGGTGACCTATTTAAATCTTTGTTTTAGAGTTTTGTATGGAGAATTTCGGAGAGAGTCGACACATTGAGTTTTGAGATAGCATATTTTGATATTTCTCTCTCTCTACTTTTGGCTTGAAAAAACAAATACTTTGAAGAGATTATTATCTTTATTTTGGGATTTCCTTTGTGATATAATCTGCGATTCACTAGTTATTATTCATCTCTGTAAGTTTATCTTTCAAATCATAAATTCAATTATGTGTTTCGTTCGTTTCATCATGAGTGGCTAAATTCCATTAACTTGAGTTATGGGTTCTAGGGTTAGGTCTTGATAAGGTGCTAAGTGTTCAAAATTTGAAAGGTGGTAGGATTTCTTGATAATTCTGAAGCTTTAATTAACGTCTATTGGTTGTAAACAGGAGACACACCTGCTTTAATTTGCTTGAGAAAGAAATAAAATATAGTAGGAAGTGAATTATCAACAGGGACTCGAAAATACGTCGTTTAATAATCAGCGTTGTAACAAGGTTGGTTAACCTAAGGTAAAATCTGGGGAGTGAATAGAAATTCCCTAAGTCCAAGAGGATTATGAAATTAAACACTTAAGTAGGTCAAGAATCATTTAAGCATAACGTCGATATAGATAGCTTGTTGTCCTACCCACTGTGAGAATCTTGAACCACTTTTAGCATCTGTCATGTACCGAAAGCCCTATTGAACATAATTCTGGTTATTTCATAAACTCTTGATTACAAATACTAAAATTAAAGTGACAAAAAAATACTTGTTAAACCTAAACCCCCCATTTAAGGAGACATTAAAATATCAGTGAATTAAGTCGCAAATAACTTGAGTTCACACCATATTTCGTGTGGTATTTAACCCCAACCTAGTTGGGTTTTATATTGACAATGATCGCTTACACTCTCATTGAGAGGTGTATTTTGACGTTGTCAAGTTGATGGGACAAACCCTCAACTAACTTCGACTACTGATCTACTGATAAACTGAAATACTGAATAAAATATGCCCTCGATAGATGAGGACTCACTACTAAATCTGCGATTGCTAACTGGATCTGTCTAAGCATGGTCAGAAACCTGAGCATCCGTACCTATGATATTATACATTATAGCATAAATAAAGAGTATGCGTCAGTACGTGGAATATACTGGTATTCTAGATGAGGTAAGGCTGAATGCAAGGGTTTATATGCATGAACAGTAACTGACTGAATGATATAGAGTAACAGAATGTAAGAGTAAGTGAGTAACTGATTCTTCTAAAATCACTGAGTATGAAATACCGTGGACATACATAAATATTTACTGTATTTGAGCTTTTCTGAAGCTAAGTACTGAGTTCTGATTACTGAGTAACTGATATCTGAAGTTACTGATAATTGATTTACGGATACTGATAAACTGTGTCAGATAGTCCCGATTCTATGAAATTGAACTGAATTCTAAATGAAGACTAAAACTGAAATTGTAGGAGGTAATCATCTAACCGACATCCCCAAATAAGATAACATAACTGAGTTGGGGTCTAATCTGTAACCCCAATTAAAAGGGTGCTAATACCATGCCATGGGTACTAACATTTGCTGTGGTGTCATTCATATCTAATGGGTGACCCCTGAGATCATACCTAAACTAGAGGGCCATCCCTGAGTATGTCAATCCTATCTAACGGGTGACATCTCATAACCTATGCTAGCTACGCAGTTCTAGAACTTAGGGATTATTTCAAGGGACTCAGTCGTAACTAACAGGCAAGTCCCCATCCCTAGGCTCGCTCGGTGCTGAATCCTACTCCCAACTAAAAGACACTGAACTGATTATACTGAACTGGACTGGACTGATAATGAGTTCACTGAGTTTTCCTAAGTTCTGTAACTGACTGAGTTCTACTGAGTTTTGTAACTGACTGAGAGTACCACTGATTGTGGCATGACTGATACTATTCTGTAACTGACACAGGCTCAAGGTAAACAACTAAATTGTCGGGTATTAAATACCCCCAGGACTCGATAACATGAAAAGTAAAGCATCACATGTTTTTTCAAAGAATAACAATGTACACATGTTCATATTTCATCTATAGATACATTTTATCAAACACTTGTAAGGCATAAGCTTGTACATATACTAACATGTCATAATTTCATCACTTTATTCACATGGACATTCTATCAACCACTTGGGGAGCATATCTTTATGCACATAATCATGGATAACATATAAACATGGCAACTACAATGCCCAAACTTACAATTACATGTGTTTAGAATGCAATTCATATAAGTCCCCATAAAATACTAATCTAATTTCATGAATCTTATATTATTCATAGATTAAAACCCAATTAACATTACAGACACATTAATCACTTTGTAAATTCAAGGGTTTATCAAGATAATCACATATTCATCACACATGCTATTCAATTTCATGAAACTTGCACTTAAATCATGGATTGTAACCCAACTAATATCATGAACCTGAATTCAATCTAATTCAAACATGGAAATCATGAATCTGAGATCTTGTATATTTAAAAAGGGATTCTTGGATTCTATAGGTGAAAGGAACCCATAGATGAACACCTAACATATCTTGGAATGTTAATTCTTTAAGTTCTTTGAAGGAATTCTTGAGCTTGACCTTGGGTTCTTGAACTAGGGTTTTGCTAATTTGAGAGAGAGAGCTTGTTGATTTGGGGAAAAACAAATAAACAATGAGCTTAAAATGTTTTTAGGGCTTAAATACTACACCTGGGAAAATTAAAATTATGGGAAAGGACCAGTTTAACCCTGGACAAAATATTTATTTTTCGTCAAAGTTTTCTAATTTGGGCCCTTGGCGCGATGCAGCGCTATCGCATCGTGTCACTGGAAATTGACATCTGAGAATTTGACCTGTGGCGCGACGCAACACAAACGAGGTCTGTTACTTGAAACTAATAACTGGGAACTGGGACATCGGTGCGATGCGGTGGTATCGCAATGGAACATTGGAAAAGGACAATTATGAACTGAGCCTATGGCGCGATGCGCCAATATCACGATGGAGCACTGGAAAGTGAAAATTGCCATTTGTCTTGGTTCCATGATGCTCTGACGTTCCAGGTAGTACATTGTCTAACAAAAATGGCTCTTACTCTTCACCAGGGTATCAGATTTGTTTGAATTTTATGTCGTTGGAAAGCTAATTGAATTTTCTACGCAATAACAGGATCTAAACTAAAAATAATGAGTATTTCAAAAATTTTATATGGGATTACTCATGTAATATGACTTAAATTAAGCTAGAGAAATACAGGGTATTACAATATCTCCCCCTTAGGAACATTCATCCTCGAATGAGACAAATTAAGCTAAGAAATGCTGATAGATAGAGTTTACACATTGAACATGCATGACTGAAGCATGACTACATGACTGAACTACTGACAAGCTAAATTTTCATACTGAATATGCATAACTGGTGCATGGAATACATGGCTGGTCTAATTTGTGAATGCATACTGAATATGCGATGGTAAGGAATACCAGGTCTATAACTGTAACTTGAACATGGAATGGAGTAGAGCTAAGGAAGACCATTACCTTAAACTGAGAATACTAATGAACCTGAGATCATTTACTAAAATGTATGAAAGGGAACATGAAAACATGATTGAGTCTGAAACATGATACATGAACTAAACTAATTTATTGAATACATGTCACACAACAGAGATTTGGAATGAGAGAGTCAACTTATTATCACCCATTACTCCAAACTGGATTCGTTACATGAAGAGAAACTGGAAGGTTTGGGACATGAAAGCTTGGGGGTTATAGTGCATCTCCCTCTTGGGACATTATGTCTCTCGATGAATGCTGACTTGGCTGGGATACTAAGGAAAAACTGAGATGATGCACGGGGAACCTACGAAATAAATCATGACTGAATATTTAGGATCTAAAACCGAGGCATGATACATGAACTGGGCTAAGATCGTAACTACAAGGATGCTTTATCTTGGAACATACATATCCACAAAACTTCGGATGGATGACTAAGTGGAAAGATAGGGAAATTATGCGAACTTATCTGCCTGACTGCTAGACTGAATTCCTAGCTTTACGGACTAACTCATCCTGAAAACTTGTACTCAACTGGAACATTTCTGTGACACTCTTTCTATAAAGTTCTAATGACTTTTGGGAGCAAGGGAATATTAGTGTGATCTAAATAAAACATCTGAATAAGAAATCACAACATGGCCAAAATTTTGTAATATAGGCACTGATAACCCTACCTACTGAGGTCTGAGCTGAACTAAATTCTCTCACTAGGTTCAAGCCCACTCAATTCTCTGAAATACATTTAGCCACCTACATATCAACAACTCTAAACTAAACTATCACCACTTTACTCTAAGGTCTAGGGTAGACACTGAGGAGAGCTCTGCTAATATTTTGGGTCTTACACCAAAATCGATGGCTATATAGGGGTTATAAAGAAAGTAAATCCTCAAGTCCTAACAAGGCATAAACATAATAATGAAAGACTCATAATGTACCCGTAACTATATAAGGAGAACTTCCCTGATCATGGCGAGACTAAAGTGCATAAAACCTATTCTGGCATTGACCACTAGTGGTACTGGAAGTGGTGCCCTACTTAGTCGGGCGACCAAATGGGAATGAAGGATGGTTGAAATGACCTTGTAGGCATAAATCTTTTCCCCTCTGAGCCAATACTCTACACTCCCGCATCCTGTGGCCTGGATTACTATATCTAAAACACACAACACTGCCTGCTCTATACATACCTAGGTGATTTCTACCACATTCTTTGCAAAGCAGATGGGTACGACCACTACTCACACTACCCTAGGTTTTGAAGCCTGGTGCCCCATCATGACTGTCATTCCTGAACTTTGGTACTGGCGCACTAGATGAGGATGGAGATGGAACTAAAGATTTTAGATAAAACTGGGAACGGTTATCGCTCTCTGACTTAGGCTGATTAAAATTGAAACTACCTATTCTATCTCTCTTGTTCTCTCTCTCCTTCTACTTAAACTTATGCTCCTCAATGTATTGAGAATGGACCAGAATCCTAGATATATCTATCTCCTTAATTAGCATCGCTGTTCTACACTTCTTCACCATACTATCTGATACCCCAGATACAAACTTGCTCATTCTGGACCTATTGTCTGCTACTACATGGGGAGCATACTTCACTTACTGAGTAAACTTGAGGGAATAATCTTTCACACTCATACTGCCCTGCCTGAGATTAATGAACTTTAACAATCTTGGCTTCTCTCAGCTCTACGGGAAAGAACCTATCTAGGAAAGCAGTAGCAAACTATTCCCACTCTATGGGTTCTGCATCTGCACCCCTGTCTACCTTCCACTTCTTAAACCATGTATGAGCTATGTCTTGTAGCTGATAAGCAACTAGCTCAGCACTCTCACTAGAAGTTACTCCTATAATATTTGTGACTTTCTGAACCTGATTTAGGAACTCCTATGGATCCTGTTCTAACTTAGATCCTGAGAATAGGGGAGGGCTTATGTGGGTTAAGTTCCAAATCCTGGCTGCAGTATTATTGGACACTAGGTTAGCCAGACTAGTAATTGGCCATTCATTTTGAGTTGCTACTAAATTGGTTAGAGTAGTGAAGACAACTCTGAGCACTGCCTGGGAGACATGCTTGTCTAGGGGATCTGGATGAACGGGATAAGGTGCTGACTAATTTTTGGTTCTTCTTTCGTTAGTCCTTTTGGGAGGCATATTTTTTAAACGAAAGGAAGAAATGTATTATACTGAGAGTTTAACTTTAGATCATGCGTACACACATGACATGAATACTGAAAGAAGGGGAACTACTTCCTAAAATATCTCATAGCCTCCTGTCCATAAGTGTGGGGCGCTACACACCCATGCACAAAACTCTACTAGATGCGACTTTCAAACTTCCTAGTCTTTGATACCAAGTTTCTAACGCCCCGAGTCTGTACCATGGATGCTACACGGTGCTTACGACCTTAAAGGACCACAAGATAACCCATGATTGATATCTGCTGTGAGCACTAAATAGTAATACTAAAATAAATATGAAAAATAGGCTGAAATGCCATAAGGTTCAAAATATGCAATACTGATAAATGTAACATCTGCTAAAAATATCTAAAAACTGAAATACTATCTGAACTAGTCTAGTCTGAAAGCCTCTAACAGAACTGTCTGATTATGGAGTTGATGGGACAAACCCCCAACTAACTTTGACTACTGATCTATTGATAAACTGAAATACTGAATAAAGTATGTCCTCGATAGATGAGGACTCACTGCTAAATTTATGACTATTGACTGGATCTATCTAAGCGCGGTCAGGAACCTGAGCCTCTGAACCTATGATATGAGACTTCATAGCACAAAGAAAGAGTATGCATTCGTACATGAAATATACTGGTATGCTAGATAAGGTAAGGACAAATGCAAGGGTTCATATGTATAAATAGTAACTGACTGAATGATATAGAGTTACTGAATATAAGAGTACGTGAGTAACTGATACTACTTAAATCACTGAGTATGCAATACTGTGGACATACATAAATATATACTATATCTGAGTTTTTCTAAAGCTAAGTACTGAGTTCTGATAACTGAGTAATTGATATTTGAAGTTACTGATAACTGATTTACCGATACTGATTGACTGTGTCTGACAGTCCTAATTCCATAAAATTAAACTGAATTCTAAACTGAAGACTGAAACTGAAACTGTGGAAGGTAATCATCTAACTGACATGCCCTAAATAAGATAAGATAACTGAGTTGGGGTCCAATCTGTAACCCCAATTGGAAGGGTTCTAATACCATGCCACGGGTACTAACATCTCTGTGGAGTCATTCCTATCTAACGAGTGACCCCTAAGATCAGTCCTAAACTAGCGGGTGATCCCTGAGTATGTCAGTACTATCTAACAGGTGACATCTCATAACCTACACTGGCTACGTAGTTCTGGAACTGAGGGATTGTTTCTAGGCTTTCTCGATGCTGAATCCTACTCCCAACTGAAACACACTAAACTGATTATATTGAACTGGACTGGACTGATACTATGTTTACTGAGTTTTCCTGAGTTTTATAACTAAGTTCTATACCGGCTGAGAGTACCACTGATTGTGACATGACTGAACTATTCTGTAACTAACACTGGCTCTAGGTTAACTGCTAAATTATCGAGTATTAAATACCTCCAAGACTCAATAGTATGAAAAGTATAGCATCACATGATCTTGCAAAGCATAACAATTTACACATGTTCTTATTTCATCTATAGAGACATTTTATCAAACACTTGTAGGGCATAAGCTGGTACATATACTAACATGTCATGATTTCATCACATTATTCACATGGACATTCTATCAACCATTTGTGGAGCACAACTTTATGCACATAATCATGGATAACATATAAACATGAAAACTACAATGCCCAAACTTACAATTTCATGGGTTTAGTATGCAATTCATATAATTCCCCATAAAATACTAATCTAATTTCATGAATCTAATAGTTATCATATATTAAAACCAAATTAACCTCATAGACACATTAATCACTTTGTAAATTCAAGGGTTTATCAAGATAATCACATATTCATCACACATGCTATTCAATTTCATGAAACTTGCACTTAAATCATGGCTTGTAACCCAACTAACATCAAGAACATGAATTCAATCTAATTCAAACATAGAAATCATGAATCTGAGATCTTGTATATTTGAAAAAGGATTCTTAGACTCTATGGGTAAAATGAACTCATAGATGAACACCTAACATACCTTGGAATGTTAATTCTTAAAGTTCTTTGGAGGAATGCTTGAGCTTGACCTTGGATTCTTGAACTAGGGTTTTGCTAATTTGAGAGAAAGAGCTTGTTGATTTGGGGAAAAACTATTAAACAATGAGCTTAAAATGTTTTTAGGGCTTAAATACTACACCTGGGCAGATTAAAATTATGGGAAAGGACCTGTTTAACCCTGAACGAAACATTTATTTTTCATCAAAGTTTTACGATTTGGGCCCTTGGCACGACAAGTCGCTATCGTGCCGTGTCACTAAAAATTGACATCTGAGAATTTGGCCTGCGGCGTGATGCGGCAGAATCGCGGTCCCTTACTGGAAACTGACAACTGGAAAGTGGGACATCAACACGACGCAGTGGTATCGCGATGGAACACTTGAAAAGGACAATTGTGAACTAAGCCTATGGCGCGATGTGTCATATCGCGATGAAGCATTGGAAAGTGACAATTGCCATTTATCTTGGTTCCGCAATGCATTGATGTTCTAGGTAGTACTCTGTCTTACAAAAATGGCTTTAACTTTTCACCTGGGCATCGAATTCGGGCAAAATTTTATATCATTGGAAAGCTAATTGAATTTCCTACGCGATGGTAGGCTCTAAACTGAAAATACTGAGTATTCCAAATCTTTTTATGGTATTACTTATGTACTACAACTTAAATTAAGCTAGAGAAATACCGAGGATTACAATTGAGTACCACTATCAAAGATAATGGCCATTTGCACCCTCTGCTAACAAACTATCTCTCGAACATAGTTTTGGATCAATCTATTTGAGCTATAGGACATCTAAATTGGTTAAAAGTGAGAATAATTGATCAATCAATTAGTGATAACCCAAATAGAATCAAAACCCAAAAGTTCCTAGCAAATAAATCACAAAGTCCATGGCTATCCGTCCTCATTTCTACTTAAGAATAGGTAGCCTCAATACCTAGGCATTAAATTCTCAAACTTTACTTGTTAATAGCTCTAGCATTGGGATATCTTCATCATGTACCATCAGTAATGTTGACTATGTACCCTCTCTTGCAAGTAAAAAAATGCTCCCAACATATAAACCCTATATGCCTAAAAACCTAAAATTTAGCCTAATCGTCGACCAATATGGCTTTTTTTCTCTAGTGGATAGCCACTAGATATTACCCCACCAACCCTATCAAGTTTCTATAACACCTTATCTTAAAATAATGTACCAAAATATGCCAATCTACGTAAACCTATTAACGTTCCATCAACTATCCAAAGCTACCTAAGCCTATGGTTTTCATGTATAGGGAGCCTATACTAAAGTTTGAAATTTGATAATATAATAGAATATTAAATATCCAATTATAGGAAAACTTTTTTATAGGAAACTAGATGTGATGGAATGACAAAGGATAATACTAGGACAATATGGAATAAAAGATTAATGCAACGTAGGGGCATATGATAATCTCCATATCTTAATCAAATTGACACTTCTTGAAGACTATGTATAATTGTTGTCACTTCAAACTTTCTATTAGAAGGTTTAAGAAATTATGGTTTTATCCAGAGGCAGAAACTACTATTGCAGTGTCGTGGATATCTTTACTATATTTACCACAAAATTTGTTTACTCAAAGTATAATTTATCAGTGGCATCAATGATAACACTCAAATTACAACATCATTTCAATGCAAGGACGTCGTTGTCAATATATAACCAACATGAGTCGGGGTAGAATCCTTGAGGAGTAAAAGTTTTCTTTCAACACCTACATGTGTTGAGAGTTAACTATTTGTTACCCATAATGCACAACTAAAACAAAACATGAAAGTAAATTTGGACAGGAGGGTTGAATGTTGAAAATTGTTGAACACAATCACCAAATCACCTTAATATGAGGTTGAACAATTGTTAAGTTTATAAAATCAAGAGGGATCTTGAGGTTATGTTCTCCTACACAGTGTTCATGCATGAGTAATCAAGAATTAGCCAAGTGTTTGTTAGAGGTTTTGGGTAGGTTGGATTTAGGGTTTTAGTGATAACCTTTAGATAAAACACTAAATTTCCTTGATGGATTCTTATAAATAACTCATCAGCATAAAAAGTTTACCAATCCATAATCTCAAACTAGCATCCTTATTTCTCAGATGATACTTATGAACATAGCCAATTCAACTAACAACCTTATTTCTAAGATAGTGTTAACACACAAGATAATTCAAGGTGTTGTTTGCAATTTAACTTCACCCACATCCCTCTATCAAGGATGATATAGGATCCAAGACATTTATGGTTTTTATCCATAATTCTCACTTCAACCATAGAGTAAAATCAAAACCGTTAATCATTAACCAACTCTTTGGACTAACAATTAATACCCACACATTTTTCACTACCAAATAAAATATAACCCCATGATAAAACATTAGTTACTCATGAAATTAAAGAGAGAAAATATACCAAAATTTCCATGCATAGTTCTATCATAATCCAAATAAGAGTAAACCCAAACTTTAATCTTAATTTAAAACCAAAATCTCTTGGAATAATATTAATAAATTGTTCTCAACTCAAAAGTAGATTATTTTTTCTCTCCCCAAAACTGAAAATTTGGAAAAGATCAAAAGATAATCTAATTGTGCAAGGGTTTTAGCTTTTTGTATTTTTGGGATTTAGCTATTTGAGTTCCAGTTTCCCTTTAAAATTTTCAAGTCTGTAATGATCGCCTTCTCTTGGCTGCGATAGTGATTCCACAATTGTGTGGCATCTAACTACGATCGTGCAACTCTGACTTTCAGATTGTTGGTGATCACGACTATCACAAAGAATTTCTCAATGTAAACAACTATCATGCCATATGCTTGTCCTTATTTTCAATCCCTCTTAACTCAAGGACACTTCATTGTAGATCTGAAAGGAATTTTTCAAGCTTGTAATGTAGGTTTGGGGAAGGGTAGGATAAACCTTTTGGATAAAATCCTTAAACTCCACATAATTCACTACTAGATCAAACTTTTTGTCATGGGCCACTTCATTTATTCCTAACTCACACATGTGCCAACTTTTACTACGTTGGTTCACCCATCTCTTGAAAAAAGTTTCTTATCATTTCTATCCTTTATGAAATATCATGGTTTTCTTTCTTTTTGTTGATCCCTTTCTTTTATCTCATTCATTTATCCCCATTGCTTACCTTTTAGGAACCCATTTACAACACCGTGGCCTAAGATCACCTCTTCTAAGATTCACCACCTTCAACTTAGGCTTTTAGCCTCAACTGGTATATTTAAGTTCAAGAAGGGTAGGGTTCTAAAGAGGGATAAATTTCAAATGGTTCATGGCTTGTAATGCACTTTCTAATGAAAGGTTCAAAGGATAAAAAAGGTGACTAGGGATACCATCCATGAATGGGTAGGCTTTTTAGGTTAAAGTGGATTTTCATTCTCACAAAGAAGGCCTAAGATCATTTCACCAACCATGCGTAATAAAGATTAGATTTGAAAGACCACAGGGGAAAGTTCTAGATTGCACAAGTAAGCATGAAATTAAAATAACTAAGTTCACCACACATGTCATGCAAACTTTAATTGGAGGATCAATTGCATTTCATGCTAGAGACAAAAGGAGTTATCTACCACACACTACCACTAAAGATTTTTTGAGTCACAACAAGAGGTAAAATGTTGTTGCAAAATCATTCAATATCATTCCCTTAATTATCACAGAAAAATTTTGGATGGATGGGGGTGCTTGCTTCGCATTTCACCATGCAAGGTTAACTATAATTGGCACCAAATCAATCCATCATATCATATTTGGGATCTAGAAAGGGAATACCATATGGCTACTCAGACTTCACCATAAGAATAATGATAATCCCAAAATAATGCCCCTGGTATGAAGGCTTCCCCTGCAATTATAGCTCAAAACCCTAAAACATGATTATTTTTCCTTAAGAATGTATGTCTCATCCAACATCAATAGCCATAATGAAAAATAAAAGTAACAACAACAAACCCAGTGTATTCCTACAAAGTGGGGTCTGGGGAGGGTAAGATGTACGTAGTCCATACCGCTACCTCTGAAGAAGTAGAGACGTTTCTGATAGACCCCCGGCTCAAGATAAAGAATAGTAAACAAGGGGATGGATGGCATAACATAAATAATGAATAAGAAAAAATAAAATAGAAATAAATCAGAGGTACCATCAGAATGCCCAATATTACAACCCAAATCAAATTATCCAAATAAATAAAAAATAACTCATCCAAATAAGATATAATGCATATAAATGAGAATCTAAGTAAATATTGATACAGGCGCACCCAACTAAAGAGTTTGCAGTGTCCTCACTGCATATCATGAAAGCATAAAAAGAGTTTAAGGGGCTCCCTGAAACCACGCCAGGTACTATTATCACTCTCTGTCTCAACATCATCCTCAATATCTTCAGTATTTTTCTTATTATCATCTGAACACAAAGTTAGGACCTAATCACCAGAGTCTTCTCTCGAGGAATAGAGTTTCTCTTTAGTTTTAAAACTTTCCACAAGACCTTCACTCTTTTCCACATATGGGTAAAATTTTTGTCTTTTTTCTTCACCTTTTTTCTCATCTTATCTTGAGAATCCTATAGCTCCCGATGCACTATGAAAATGATGAATAGGCCCACTCAAGTTAAGAAATGGTGATCCCCTACTAATTCTAATCTGCCAAAAACCTCTCATAGTCTGTCTGTGAAATAAAGGAGTGACGAGTGATAGACGAACTCTCCTGGCCCTGTGGGCAATCTAGATAGAAGCTCCCCCTCTACTTTCATCTCACTAAATAGCTCCTCAAATTGTCCAGCTATATATAGCCTGCAAGAGTCGATAGCATTATCCACCGACTTGACCAAGTCAATTTCTCTTTTTGCCATTTGGAAAAGTACCCTTGCCATGTATCTTCAATAGGTAAATTGGCATATATGGGGATATCCTATTGTCCCCTAGGTGCTATCGAACTCAATCCTTCTGCATAAAAATAGAAACATGAGCATGATCCACCTTTGTTTTTGAAGTGTCTAATCTCAGATAACGCATATCGACTAATATTCAAATAAATATTGTCCAAGAGGTAGGCTACCATCTTATCTCACATAACAGGGACATAAGTCATATTGGTGGATGGAGAAACACGGCTACAGATGATAGTCAACCATATCCGAGCATCTGTCGTGAACTCATTCAAAGTTATCCCTATTTTTGTAGAAGTCGCCCATGGGACTTCTCTTCTTGAGCATAGTTTTTCAACCAACCAGCTTCCCGGGGCATAGTCCTTGGATTCATACTCTCTTATGTCAACATCTGGAAGCCCATATACATCATTGATCTATTCATCCACAAAACAAACTTTCTTGCCTTGAATCCTCATAATTGGGTCGGAGATATACACTATGCTAAGATTTGCTTAGAATTCCCTAATCCAATGCTCATTGGCCCAGCAGGGATCCAGGGAAAAACACCTTCTCCCAGTGGCCACTAGTCTCTCATGAAAGGTCGGGAGCTTTTCAGACCCCTTTTCCAAAGATATGCCCTACTTAGGGAGTAACTTCCTTCTGGTGAGGTCCTCTTAGTAAACTGTCTGACACTGGGGGGTCATGAATCAAATCTGATCATAATCGACCATCTTCAGATGAAAAGACTTGAGGATAACACAAAGCACTAACAATCAATATCATCATCTGAGAATAATACTATGTGACTTAATTAAGATAAATAAATGGTTCCCGGGTCAAATTTGGACTTGAAAGGAGAATTTAGGAGTTATGACAGGCCTGCCAGACAACTCTCCAATACCACAATCACAGGGCATTGTATCACGATCGTAGGCTAGTGACCTCAATCATAATACCTGAGGCTGAAGGCCAACAAAGATTCATAACATCTTAAAAACAATTCCTAAACATAAAATCATGACCTTTAAATATGGAAAAACTATCAAGGAACTCATTTGGGCATTTTACCAAACACTTGGTGTGCACCTATGATTCATCCAAATTTTGAATTTTTTTTGGTTCTCGCGACTTCTCTAATGATGTTCACACCAAAAACAATAGCCACCACACCACACAATATCAATTAGACACTAATTAAACTCACGATTCATAAATTTTGGTTGTTGTCCTACATAGGCATTCTACGGCCCAAATTAAACATTAAAGAATAGAGAAGAAAAATATATCAAATGTTAGGATGCAAAAGAGGATGCCTAGAACTTAAGATACTCTTAACAATGATTAAAATTAATGATTTTTTTGGTATTTTTAAGGGGAGGGGGGGAACTATTTGTGGGTGACAGATCCATTATAAAAATAGCCCTAATCACGATGGTGGTTATACAATCATGATTGCAATAAGGCAGGGATAATAATCGAGGTCAATGTAATACAATCACAAAACTCGAGGCTCTATTTGGGGGAACTAAGTCTCTCAATCATGATCCCAATATAAGTATCACGATCGCGACACGTAAGACCAGGTTCAAATCCCTTGTTTCCAGCCATCCTACCTCCAACTCAATTCCACTTTACCTATTATTCTTTAATTTCTCAAATGCATGTTTAGAGTGCCACAATTGTAAGGATTAATCAAAACAAAAACAAAAACTATTCTAACAATCATAATTCAAAGGATACAGGTTAACTTAATGGCATTTATGGGATGCATTCCATCTAGAACCTAGTTTAACGTCATGGAATGACGTCCTCTTATCATCAAGATGGATCCTTGAGGAGGAGTGACTCAAGATCCACTCCCTTAGCATGTATCACATCCTGATCTACCATATCACTTACCAACTCTACTCATAAATCCATTGGTTGCTTTTTTATTTTGCACACATGAAAGGAAACTTCATCATTATGAAACTTTATCTCTCCATACTTCATGTCAACTAGAGCTTGTTTAGTTGCTAAAAATAGCCTTCTGAGTATGATTGGTATCTCATGGTTAATTTCACAATCGAGGACAATAAAATCCTCTAAAAGTATGAATGAGTCTACCTTAACCAAAATATCATACAATATTCCTATTGGTTTTCTAATTGAATGATTAATAATCAAGAGTCTCATAGTTGTGGGTGTAGGAGCACCCAATCCTATACTTTTATACACGACATATGGAATCAAGTTGATACTAGCCCCAAGGTCATACAATGCCTTTTCAAATTTATGTGTCCCGATGGTATAAGGAATTATAAATGAACTCGGGTCTTCTTTTTTCTCTACCATGGAATCTGACATGATAGCTATTCAACTATGAATCACTTAAATAGTCTCACAGTCCACAAGTATCTTTTTGGTCATCAAGTTCTTCATGGACTTAGCATATCCTGGGATATCTTGAAGAGCTTCTAATAATGATATATTGATTGTGAGATTACTATGTTTTGACAAGAACTTTGTGAACTTGTCCTTGTCATCTTTCTTCTTTAATCTTTCTGAAAGGGTGGAGGAATTTTCATTGGGGGAAATGGAACACTTTGAGATTCATTCACCTTTTTCTCATCGCCATCAATCATTTAAGAAGTCTCCTCCTTATTACTCTTCTTTTCAACTATCATCGGTTCCTCATGACCAACTTTATGAGACTTTGTGAAACTGTCATTTGGATTTTTGGAACACTTTCTCTTTGCACTTGCTTGTTCATCAAGAGACTTCTCATTAACCATAACCAAAGATTTTTACCACTCCCAGTGATGATTGCCATAACATGGGCATCATTCATAGGGTTGACCATCATGTCACTAGGTAAGCCTCCTTTTGTTCTAGCATTGAGTTGGGGTAAAATTAGGCCCACTTGCATCTCCAATTACATGATGGAGGATAAATGAGATATAACTTTATGTGGCTATTTGGTTTAATTGAGATAAGTCACTTTTAATCTCCCTTACCATTTTATCGGTACCTTTAACTCACATCAAAATTAGGGAAAGGCCATCCTCGATTTTAATTTTTTTTGGGTCCACCAAGCTTGATTCTTTGTACTTAAAATGATCACGAGGGGGAACATATCTATCATATCCTCTCTCCTTGTACCTCCAATCTCATTTTCTATCTCTCTATCTATTCCACCAATCATGATTTTGGTCTTGATCGTTCCAACCTTGATTCCTACCTTGCCTTTGGTAGGTAGTGTGGAAACCCCCCAAATGGTTTGCCAAGAACCTTATATATTCATCGTGTGTCTTAAATTCATCCTCATCATAACTTTTGGCACCTTTAGAGACAATGACATTGACCACTTTAGAAGGTGCTCCTATTATGTATTTTGTGACGAGATTTAACTGTGTCATTACTTTGGCCATATTTTCATCTTTTTTCTATCCTTGTTCCTTTGCTCTTTGTTGACATAAGATACAAAGGGACAACCTATGGTCACTTCAGAGTCCCGAGTATGCCACCCTCTATTTTAAATTATAACTTGGTCTAGGAAGGTTGATGCACCTATAGAATAACTTGACAAGTGACCCTGTGGATATGTTATCAATAATGGTTTTATTCAATTGGTCTATAAAACCCCAATTTTCTGAACCGGAATGCTACATGGTGCTCATGACCCCGAAGGACCACAAGCTAACCCATGACTGATATCTGTTCCTGTATACTGCATAATATACATAAAATGCGGAAACATGAACATGGAAGGCCATAAGGTTCGAACTAAATAAATGTCTGAGAAAAAATATCTGAAAAAGGTATAACAATACCAAAATAAGTCATAAACACTGAAAATAATGAGATCTTAATATCTAATCTGACATCTAATCTGAAAGCCTCTAACTGAACTGAATAAGGAGTTGAAGGAACATGTCTACAACTAACTCCATCTAGCAAATAACAAATCGTCCTCGAATGAGAATGACTCACTGTAAACTCTGAACACTGGAATGCTACTGCTGATCTAGAGCTCGTGCCTCTAAACCTATGGTGTAACATAAGATAAAGCACCATAGCGCAAATGCGTCAACACATCTGAATATACTGAGTATACGAGTGAGGTAGGCTAAATGCAAAGGGTTATATACATTAACAATGCTGACTAATATGAATGTGAGAATACATACATGCATACATAAATGTAAATGAACTCATGGAGATACTGACTACTGAGTCTAAATACTAACAACATAAGTGTACTGATACTGAGATACTAAATAGATAAATGACTATTTATGATAGTTCAAATTATGAAGAACTGGTCTGGTTGACTGTGTCTGATAGTTCTGAAGCTGAATACTGATATCATGAATTCTGATAACTGATATGACTGATACATAAGTTCAAAAAACTGATATAACTGATAGAACTATGATTATCGGCCTAATTGATGTAACTGATACTGAGCGACTGTATCTAACAGTCTAAGTTCAGATGGAACTATCTGAGTTCTATTTTATATGGAGTAACTAAATTTGAGATCATTCCTATCTAGCGGGTGATATTTAAATATGGTGATTCTGATACTGTTTAACTATAGTTGAGATCAGTCCTGTCTAATGGGTGATCTTGAAGTCTATTTATAATGATAAGGATTGATTATCTCTAACAGTACTAAATCTATGCTACTGAACTGAGTTGACTGTATCTGACAGTTCTGAATCTGTAGCTGAAATTGTGGGATGTGTTCATCTAACCGACATGCCCCAAGCTAAGCTTACTGGGGTCCAATCTCTTCCCTGACTGGAAGGGTGTCAGTACCGCACCACCAGTAAAGACATCGACTGTGGAGTCAGTCCTAATCTAACGGGTGACTTCTGGGATCAATCCTATACATATAAGTGTACTAACGGGTAACCCCTAAGTATGTCAATCCTATCTAATGGGTGACATCTCATACCTACGCTGACTACGCAGTTTTGGAACTTAGGGATTTCTTCTAAGGATCTCAGTACTAATCTAGCGGGTGAGTCCCCATCCATAGGATCACTCGATGCCGAATCCTACTCCCATATGAAAGACACTGAACTAAATCACTGGCCTAAACTGAATAACTGAACTGAACTGATTAGCTGAACTGATACTGATTAACTAGACTGATACTAGTGGTATTGTTTAGTGGAGCTAAACTAAGTTTATTGGATTCCGATGACTGACAGAATGTACTGAGTTTTGAGCACTGGTTGAGAGTACTGAAGTTATTGAGATTGACTTTGAATACTAAGGTTATAGATATTATTGAGTACTGAGATCACTGAGATTACTGAACTACTGAGATTAATGAGGTTATTTGATTTTCCTGAGTCATATGACTGACTGAATTCTATAGATCATGGTTTGACTGAGAGTATCATGATAACATGACATGGATATAGGCACACAACTATATTTTTGGGTAAGCCTAGGACTCGATGGAAGGAAACAAACACAATGTGACTTACTTGATCATAAGATTGGAGTCCACAATTCACATTGTCATAAGTAGGGGATATTATACTTCATGTAGTTCTTCAACATCTTAAGCATGGTAGGGAGTGCATGGATTATTTCATGTACATATAGTATATATCCATTATCATAGATGCTTCATACCACAACAATAACAATACATCAATAGCATGGAATTTATATTGAAGTATATAGCTAATATGGAATTATCATTTTGATATCATGGAACCATGTAAACATGAATTTCTAGCATCCTAAGCATTTTATCAAACACCTTGCATGAATAATATTGAGCATAGGTGTACTTAACAAATTAAGAAATCTTGAACCACCCAAATTCATGGGTTTCCAACTAACCTATTCACATGATTAATGAAAAACACATCAGGACACAACCTTGAATCCAAACAACAATCATTAACATGAACATAGTCATAAAACAACAAGGAAATCACAATTTATAATTTAAAACATAATTCTTGAGCTCCATATATGAAAGGGACCCATGGATGAACACTACACATACCTTAAAGCTTGATCTTGAAAGAGATCTAATGTTTTTTGAAGGTTCTTGAAGAAATCCTTAGGCTTGCTATTGATTTTTCTTGACTAGGGTTTAACCCTTTTGGGAGAGAATGTTCTTGTTCTTGAGGAGATGATCTTGAGAGAAAACCCTAATCTTACGGTTGAAAGTGTATGAGAGAGCTTTTTGAGATGTTTAACTAATGAGAATGAAAGATAATACGTTCCTTGAGGGTTATAAGTCGTGGGAAGTGAAGGGAAAAAACCAAAATACCCTTATGAAATAAATTCCCAGTTGCTAAAAATAATAGCTGACGACATTTGTGACAAGGCATAAAAAATGTGACAAGCCATCAAAAATGTCGTCACACAAGAGCTGGAATTGATGGTTTCTGTCTAAGTCTGATGATATTTATGACAAGGCGCCAAAAATGTGACAGACTGTCAAAAATATCGTCACACAGAAGCTGGATTCTTCCTAAGGCTAACGACCTTTGTGATAGGACATCACAAATGTGGTAAGCTATCACGAATGTCGTCACTTAGGAGCTGGTTTCTGTCTAAGGCTGACGACCTTCGTGATAGGGCATCACAAATATGGTAAGCTATCATGAATGTCGTCACTTGGGAGCTGATTTCTTCCTAACGGTGATGACCTTTGTGATAGGGCGTCATAAATGTGGTAAGCTATCACGAATGTCTTCACACTCTTTCTAGCCTGACATGCTGGAATAAAATAGGAATAACTCTTTGCTCCGATATCCTTCTCAAGAATTCAATCGGTAAGGAATGTTTTGATTCATCTGATAGATGAGAGTTATTATAAGCTTTAATATATATCTAACCTACTCATAAAATTATTAAAGAACCATGATGTACTATGCATGATCTTGGTACATGGCTCTAATATTGGTTTGGATTTTTTTGGGGTATTACAATATCTCCCCCTTGGAAACATTCATCCTCGAATAATGTCTACTTGAGAGGGGAGAAAAGATAAAATGATGCATATATAGCATGAATGACTGATCATGATTTCATGGATGACATGCCTGAAAACTGAGCATATCATACTGTACATGCATATCTGATGAATGGGTAGCTGATTTATGAATGTAGGACTGAGTGTTCCGATAAACTGAGTTTCTCAAATTGAGAATGCATATCTGATGCTTAACTGATAAGTTGAATCCATGCATATCTAATGCATTATTATATGACTAACATGATACGTGAATCCATGACTAAAAATACTGATAAGCTGACCACGCATATCTGATGCGTGATTACATGACTGAACTGATTCACGAACATGCAACTGAACATGCAATGGTAAAGGAACTAAGATTGGACTAAAACATGAGAACATAACTGAATTTGGAATGTGATACATGAACTGAACTAAGACATTGAGTACATAGCCTACGACTGAGTTTTGAGGCTAGAGGGTCGGCTCATAAGTAACACTTCCTCCAAGATAGATTCATCAAAGAAAACAACATGTTTACATCATGGAAGTTTGGGGGCTATAATGTATCTCCCCCTTGGGACACTATGTCCCTTGAAGGATGTTGTACTGACCTTGCTGAGATATTGAGAAAGTTGAGGTGATGCACAAGGAATCTATGAACTAGATTATAATCGAACCTTGGGAGTCTAGGACTAATGCATGAACTGAACTGAACTTACAACTACTAGGAGGTTCTACTTGGAATAGTTACATTCCCTGAGATCTTGGATAGCATGAATAGATGCAAGGATGAGGAAACAAACTATACAAATCTGACTGCTCGATTGCTAAACTGACTTGCTGGCTTTACTAGCTAACTCATACTGAAACATAGGCTCGAATGAGAGAAAGATATCTATTAATTCATACTATGAACATGAAAGACTGGTAACATACCTAAATTTAAGTCAGGGAAACTTTCTGGATTAGGATGGGTCTGGAGTGCATAAAGTCTATTCTGATGCTGACCACTGTTGGTACCTTGCTGATGCAACTCCTTACCTCTTTGTGCTAGAACTCTGCACTCTCATATCCTATGGCCTGGATTTCCACACCCAAATAAGAATACATCACTGCCTTCCATACATGCACCTAAATGATTATTACCACACTCTTTGCAAAGCGGATAAGTAAGACCTTCATTTTCACTACCCTGGACCTCGGAGCCTGGCGCTCCATCATGACAGTCATTTCTGGACTTAGGTGCTGGTAAACTAGTTGAGGATGAAGCTGGGACTGGAATTTTTATACTATGCTGAGAACGGTTACCATCCTGTGACTTATGCTGAGCAAAGATGAAACTACCTATCCTTGCTCTCTTACTCTGTCTCTTTCTCATCCTAATCTTCTGCTCCTCTATCTGCTGAGCATGTGTCATAAGTCTAGCTAAATTTATATCACTATTCAACATGGCAGATCTGCACTCATTTACCATACTATCATTCACCCCTGACATGACCTTACTCATCTTAGATCTACCGTCTGCAACCACATGAGGGGCATATCTGGCTAATTGAGTAAACTTGAAAGAATACTCCTTTACCGTCATACTGCCCTTCCTGAGATTGATGAACTCTATTAGCTTAGCTTCTCTAAGCTTTAGCGGAAAGAATCTATCAAGGAAAGCAAAGGCAAACTCCTCCCACTCTATAGGGCCTGCATCATCTAACCTTTTTGACTTCCACTGCTTGTACCAAGTATGAGCGATATCCTGTAATTGGTATGCGGCTAACTCAACACTCTAAATAGTAGTAACCCCCATAACATCTTTCACCTTCTGAACCTGATCTAGGAATTCCGACGGGTCCTTATCTGACTTAGACCCTGTTAAGGAAGGAGGATTCATTCAGGTGACGTCCCGAATTCTAGTTGTAGCTGAATTAGCCACTAGGTTGGTCAAAATGATAGCTGGTCGTTCATTCTGGGCAGCGACTGACTGAGAAAGAGTAGTTAATGCAGCCCTGAACTCTGCATGAGAAACATGATTACCCAAAGGGTCTTCGGGCTGAGGGGCTGATTGATTCCCATTTTTTCTTTTAGGAGGCATGTCTGTAGAAGAAAGGTAGAAATGGATTAGACTGAGATTATGGTCACTGGCACGACATGAATACTGAAAAAAGGGAAATTGTTCCTAAAACATCTCATAGCCTCCTGCACATAAGTGTGGTGCACAACACACGCATGTACAAGACTCTAATAGATGCGAATTTCAGACTTCCTAGGACTCTATTGAACCTTAGGCTCTGATACCAAGTTTGTAACACCCCAATTTTCTAAACCGAAATGCTACACGGTGCTCATGACCCCGAAGGACCACAAGCTAACCCATGACTGATATCTGTGCCTGTATACTGCATAATATACATAAAATGCAGAAACATGAACATGAAAGGCCATAAGGTTCGAACTGAATAAATTTCTGATAACAAAATGTCTGAAAAAGGTATAACAATACCAAAACAAGTCATAAATACTAAAAATAATGAGATCTGAATATCTAATCTGACATCTAGTCTGAAAGGCTCTAACTAACTGAATAAGGAGTTGAAGGAACATGTCTCTAACTAACTCCATCTAGCAACTAAATAGTAAATGTAGCAATAATCATATCGTCCTCGAATGAGAAGGACTCACTACAAACTCTGAACACTGGAATGCTACTACTGATCTGGAACTCGTGCCTCTGAACCTATGGTGTAACATAAGATAAAGCACCATAGCGCAAATGTGTCAGTACGTCTGAATGTACTGAGTATACGATTGAGGTAGGCTAAATGCAAAGGGTTATATGCATGAACAATGCTGACTAATATGAATGTGAGAATACATATATGCATACATAACTGTAACTGAACTTGTAGAGATACTGACTACTGAGTCTGAATACTGACAACATAAGTGTACTGATACTGAGATACTAAATAGATGAACAACTATTTTTGACAGTTCAAATTATGAAGAACTGGTCTGGTTGACTGTGTCTGGCAGTACTAAAGCTGAATACTGATATCATGAATGCTGATAACTGATATGACTGATACATGAGTTTAAAAAACTAATATAACTGATATAACTGTGATGATCGGCCTAACCGATATAACTGATATTGAGCGATTGTATCTGACAGTCTATGTTCTGATGGAACTATCTGAGTTCTATTTTATATGGAGTAACTGAATTTAAGATCAGTCTTATCTAGCAGGTGATCTTTAAATATGATGATTCTGATACTGTTTAACTATAGTTGAGATCAATCCTATCTAATGGGTGATCTTGAAGTCTATTTATAATGATAAGGATTGATTGTCTCTAACAGTACTGAATCTGTATTACTGAACTGAGTTGATTGTATCTGAGAGTCCTGAATCTGTAACTGAAACTGTGGGATGTGTTCATCTAATCGACATGCCCCAAGCTAAGCTGACTAGGGTCCAATCTCTGCCCTGACTGGAAGGGTGTCAGTACCACGCCACCAGTAAAGACATCTGCTGTGGAGTCAGTCCTAATCTAGCGGGTGACTCCTGGGATCAGTTCTATACATATAAATGTGCTAATGGGTGACCCCTGAGTATGTCAGTCCTATCTAACGGGTGATATCTCGTACCTAGGCTGGCTACATAGTTCTGGATCTTAGAGATTTCTTCTAAGGATCTCAGTCCTAATCTAGAGGGTGAGTCCCCATCCCTAGGATCACTCGGTGCTGAATCCTACTCCCATCTAAAAGATGCTGAACTAAATAACTGGGATGAACTGAATAACTGAACTGAACTAATTAGCTGAACTAATACTGATTAACTAGACTGATACTAGTGGTATTTTTTTAGCGGAGCTAAACTAAGTTTACTGGATTTCGATGACTAATGGAATGTACTGAGTTCGGAGGACTGGTTGAGAGTACTGAAGTTACTGAGATTGACTTTGAATACTGAGGTTACATATATTACTGAGTACTGAGATCACTGAGATTACTGAGGTTACTGGATTTTCCTGAGTCATATGACTGACTGAATTCTATAGATCATGTCTTGACTGAGAGTATCGTGATAACATGACATGGCTCTAGGCACACAACTATATTTTTTGGTACGAATACCCCCAGGACTCTATGGAAGGAAACAGACACAACGTGACTTACTTGATCATAAGATTGGAGTCCGAAATTCACATTTTCATAAGTAGGGGATATTATACTTCATGTAGTTCTTCAACATCTTAAGCATGGTAGGGAGTGCATGGATTATTTCATGTACATATAGTATATATCCATTATCATAGATGCTTCATACCACAACAATAGCAACATATCAATAGCATGGAATTTATATTGAAGTATATAGCTAACATGGAATTGTCATTTTGATATCATGGAACCATGTAAACATGAATTTCTAGCATCCTAAGCATTTTATCAAACACCTTGCATGCATAATATTGAGCATAGGTGTACTTAACAAATTTAGAAATCTTGAACCACCCAAATTCATGGGTTTCCAACTAACCTATTCACATGATTAATGAAAAACACATCAAGACACAACCTTGAATCCAAACAACAATCATTAACATGAACATAGTCATAAAACAACAAGGAAATCACAATTTATAATTTAAAACATGATTCTTGAGTTCTATGGATGAAAGGGACCCATGGATGAACACTACACATACCTTAAAGCTTGATCTTGAAAGAGATCTAATGTTTTTTGAAGGTTCTTGAAGAAATCCTTAGGCTTGCTATTGATTTTTCTTGACTAGGGTTTAACCTTTTTGGGAGAGAATGTTCTTGTTCTTGAGGAGATGATCTTGAGAGAAAACCCTAATCTTATGGTTGAAAGTGTATGAGAGAGCTTTTTGAGTTGTTTAACTAAACAGAATGAAAGATAATACGTTCCTTGAGGGTTATAAGTCGTGGGAAGTGAAGGGAAAAGACCAAAATACCCTTATGAATAAATTCCCAGTTGCTAAAAATAATAGCTGACGATATTTGTGACAAGGCATAAAAAATGTGACAAGTCGTCAAAAATATCTTTACACAGGAGCTGGAATTGATGGTTTCTGCCTAAGTCTGATGATATTTGTGATAAGGCATCAAAAATGTGACAGTCCATAAATAATGTCATCACACAGAAGCTAGATTCTGCCTAAGGCTGACGACCTTCGTGATAGGGCATCACAAATGTGGTAAGCTATCACGAATGTCGTCACTTAGGAGCTGGTTTCTGCCTAAGGCTGACGACCTTCGTGATAGGGCATCACAAATATGATAAGCTATCACGAATGTCATCACTTAGGAGCTGGTTTATTCCTAAGGCTGGCGACCTTCATGATAGGGCATCATAAATGTGGTAAGCTATCACGAATGTCGTCACACTGTTTCCAGCCTGACATGCTGGAGTAAAATAGGAATAACTCTTTGCTCCGATATTGGATTTAGGCAAAATTGGTATCGTTGTAAATATAATTCAATTATATATCTGTTGATATGTCAATAGATTAGTAAATTCCAAGTATAATGAGAGATATGCTTGTTTGAAGTTGATTATACCAATATCCTTCTAAAAAATTCAATCGGTAAGGAATATTTTGATTCGTCTGTTAGCTGGGAGTTATTTGAAGCCTTAATATACATCTAATATAATCATAAAACTATAAAAGAACCATTATGTACTATGCATGAGCTTGGTACATAGCTCTAATATTGGTTTTGATTTTTTTGGGGTATTACATGGTCAAATGCCTGATAAAATATTTTAAGAAACATCTTCCCTGGAACTTCATGGTTCTATCATTGCATGGGTTTGTCATTGAACCTTTGCCACACCTCATATAAGGGCTCACCACTAAGTCAATTTTTTTACTGATTTTGTCTCTTAGTTGTAGCATTCTAAATGGAGGAAAATATCTATCCAAAAAGGGCTCCATAATCTTGGCCAAAGATATAATAGACCCAGTAGGTAGAGATCTCAACCACAAAAAAGCATCATCTATTAAAGAGAAGGGGAAAAGCCTCAACCAAATAGACTTTTGAGTAATATGGGTAATCTCAAATGAGGCACAAACCTCAATGAAGTGTTACAAATATAGGTTTTCATCTTCATATGCTTGGACCCCAAATAAACCTTTCATTTATAACATATGAAGAATTACACTCGTGACATCGAATATCCCATTTCCCTCGGATGATGGGATGTAGATGACACTTACATGCCTTGCATCATTAAGATGATCCTCATCCTCAAGTGGTCCATCAAATGACCTTTAATTGCTCCATTGTGTATCATTGTGTTGTGATTAATACGAAAATCACCTAACAAAAGAACAAAAACAACAAGCAAGGTAAAAAATAGCACTGCAACTAATCCAAGTTCACTAACAACACCACAATAGTGAATCTAATATTCACTTCTCAGTAACGACGTCATTTTTGATAATGCTCAACTTATACCATCATTTTGATAAAAGGTTATCATTGTAAATATATACCCAATATGAGTCAAGGTTGAATCCTCGAGGAGTGTAAGCTAGATTTCAACACCTATGTGTGTTGAGAGATAACTATGTGTTAACCTGTAATGCGCACCTAAAAAAATATGAATGTAAATTAGGGGGTTTGAATGTTGAAATTTGTTGAACCCAATCACCAAACCACCCTAAATGAAGTTAATAATTTTTAAGTTTATCAAATTAAGAGGAATCTTGGGGTTATGTTCTCCTAAGTAGTGTGCATGCATGGGTAATCAAAATTAGTCCAACCGATGGTTAAGGGTTTTGGGTAGGCTAGATTTAGGGTCTTAGTGTTAACTTTTTGATAAAACACTAAATTTCACTAATGGATTCTTTCATATAACTCATGAGAGTGACAAATTTACCAATCCATAACCTCAAACTAGCATCCTTATTTCTAAGATGATGCTTATGAACATAGCCAATTTAATTAACACCCTTATTTCTAAGGTAGTGTTAACAAATAAGCTAATTCAAGGTGTTGTTTTCAATTACTCTTCACCCAAATCCCTCTTTAAAGGATGAAATGGGATCTATTGGAGTTTTCACCCACAATTCTCAATTCAACCATAGAATAAAAGCAAAACCAATCAACATTAACCAACTATTTGTACTAACAATTAATAGCCACTCATTATTCACTACCTAATCAAAAATAACCCCAAGATATAATATTAGTTACTAATTAAATTAAAGAGAGAAGATATACCTAATTTTTTATGCAATTAATCCATCATAATATAAATAACAGTAAACCCAAACTTGAATCTCAATTTACAGCCAAAATCTCTTGGAATAACATTAACAAGTTATTCTTAACTCAAAAATAGAGTGTTTATTCTCTCCCCAAAATGGAAAATTTTGAAAAAGATCAAAAGATGCTCGAACTATGAGAGTGTTTAGCTTTTTGTATTTTTTGGATTCAACTTTATGAAATTCCAATTTTGCCTTTGAAAATTTCCCGACTTATCACAATTGCCTTCTCTTGGATACGGTTGTAATTTTGCAATCGCATAGAATCTAACTAAAATCCCACAACTTTGACATTCTAACTGATGGCGATCGTTACCCTCAGATCATGATCGGAGAATTTGAGGGCCACCTCCTAGACCCGATCTTCAACTCTTTTGCTCTTCCTTCCTACTTTACTTCTATTCTAGCTTTGACTTAACTTATTTCAATTAGATTCCCTGCAAGATCATAAAATCTAGATATTAATTCATTTTAATGAAGAATTATTCCCATTTACACAGTTAAATTATTGTAGTGCACAAGAATTTAGACGTAAATTAGTGACAAATTTGCCACTCATCAATCAATAGTAAGAAGCCATCTTACGATAGATATGGCAACTAGAAACCAAGTAATACCAAGATGTGTAAAGGTAAAAGTGTAAGTCGATTTTATTGCTAAACTACCACAAAGAATGAAGATTAGTGAAAAAGATGATGTTACAGGATAAATAAAATATAAGTGTTTTCAAATCCACTGAGATTATATTCCTAAGTAATGCAAGGAATGTTATCTCCAAGGCCATGATGAAATAATATTCTTGAAAATTTATCTAGAGTTGAAGCAAGAAGATAAGAAGAATCAACAAACAATTGCAAGAAATGTTGTCTCGGGCCCATGATTAAATAATATGCTAGAATATTTATCTACAGCCGAAGTAAGAGGATAAGAAGAATCTACAAACAAAGGATGAGAATAACAAAATAGATAATTAATCAACTCTTGATAGTAAAACCTTCATGTGTGAGGGTTGTTGGAAATTAACATAAAAGACAAGAATAGATGACAAGAAGAAATAAATACAAAAAAAGATAAAGCAGGAAGTGTTATAATAGAGATGGAGCCAAATAAAGAAGTACCAACCCATAACACTTTAGCTGTACTAGATGTTGAAGAAGATCAAATAGAAGAAGATGAAAATTTGGTGAACCAGGTATCGAAAGAGTCTGTCAAGGAGTATGCTTAAGATTATATTGCAAAAAGCTTTGAATTTTACGAAATGTTTCACTTGTAAAGTAGCAAGTAGAAAAATCTAGTAGTGCAGGAGATAGATAAAAGATAGAAGATGCTAACAAAAGTGCAAAAAATGGAGAAAATATTAGCAAAGCTATTGTAACTTTTTAAAATAATATAGAGTAGGTTGCTATTCAAATATAAGAGAATGTGGAAACCCCTATAGGTGGAGATAAAGACATAGGGTAAAGATTTGATAGCTAGGCCCAATCATTGAAAATAAGCAGTAATTGAGGTGGAAGAGAAGAAATCATTCAAAGAGACAGAGACAATATAAAGGAGAAATATAGCAACAATGTAAGCATGGATAAAATAGAATTTCTTAGACTATTGATAAGGTGTCTAATAAAGGAAATTATCCCTAAAATAGAGAAGATAAATCATGAACAGTATGTGAAGCAAAAGAAAAAATGGATACTGAGTAATGATGCTTCTTATACTGGAAGGATACAAATAAAGAGTAATCTGAACAAACAAAATCAGTCTATATTAATGCTTTGACATAGAATATTAGATTAATTAATGCCTAACATGCATTCACATGATAGATTACACTTTATAAAAGACATCACTTCAATTTTATTGGCCTAATGGAACCTTTTACAGAAGGGATAAATATGAAAAAGTATAGAAAGCAATTAGGCATGCAAACAATTATTTTTAGAGTACTCAAAAAGATATAGGTATTCCTAAAGATTTTATAGATTAGATAGTTCTTGTAGATAAAGACCAATAATTATCTATTAAGATTTTAAGTAAAGAGTTGGGAAAGGATGTAGTAGTTACATTGGTCCATTCTAATAAAGATCAATAATTAGCTATTAATCTTTTAAGTAAAGAGTTGGGAAAAGATCTAGAAGTTACACTGGTGTGTGCTAACACAATCAAAATAAGATATTGGAGTTGTGGGAATGCTTCTATAATATCTCAACCACTATTTAATTGCCTTGGATAGTTGGGGTAGATTTTAATGTCATTGTGTCTAGTCATGAGAAATTAGGAGACTTCCCAATCACTGTGGTAGAGACGAAAGGCTCCATTCACTATATTAACACTTACAACTTAACAAATCCTTAATTTTATATTTAGTAAGTATAAACAGTGGAATGGGAGAGTTGAGGAGGAGTTACTTTTTAAGAGATTTGATAGAGTCTTATGCAATAATAAATACAATAACTTTTTCCAATCATGGAAGTAGAGCATATTATTAGAAGTGAGTTTGATCACACTCATCTACTTCTAAGATACAATGCCAACAAAGGATAAATAAAGAACTTTTTAAGTTTTTACAATTTTGGTTAATAAGTAATAATTTCTTGAGGTGGTTAGACAAACTTAGAAAGTTGATTTTAAAGGCTCTCTATTTATGTTATATCATCAAAAGATAAAAAAGGTAAAGAGGGCATGTAGCGGAGCAGGGAGGTGTTTGGCGATATTTTCTAGGACCTAGCTACAATTGAAGACATAATCAAAGTTCATGAAATGCAGTTTTTACTCTCCCCAGGCGTGGCAAATAAAGTGAGTCTACATAAATTTCTAGCAGGCCTTAATATAAATTTACATTTGAAAGAGGAATTTTGAAGGTAAAAAGTTGGCATAGATTGATTTACAGATGGTGAAAGAAGCACAATTTTTTCACACCCAGATTAATGGGAGAAGTACTAGATTGAAAATCAAGAGAATTCAAAAATTGAGAGTTGGATTGGATAGACACTAAAGAGGACATTGAAGAGGAAGCTATTAAATTTTTTAATGTACAATTCACTAAGAAGGAGGAGTACAAAAAAATTTATTTACGGTAAAAAGTGCCTGGACTAATAACACAAGAGTAGAATGAAGACATTTGTAGAATTCCAGGTGAATACAGAGTCAAAACTATAGTAAATGGATTAAATATGGATTGTGCAGGAGGGATAGATAGGCTAACAGGTACATTTTATCATCATAGTTAGCATATTATTAAAGAGTATCTAGTGAATATGGTTAAGGTATTCTTATGTTGTGAAATTCTCCCTAAATTTGTCACTTATACAAATTTATTACTCATTTAATAAAAGAAGAGGTACAATCTTTCTCCGATATGAGATCTATGTCTCGAAGAAATTTTACCAAATCTCATATATCTAGAACAGGAAGGACTTTTTCAAGGAAGAAGTATTTTAAAAAGTGTTTTTCTAGTTCAAGATATTGTGATATAAATAGGAGAAAGGGGAAGTATCACAATCTAGCAATGAAACTAAATATGATGAAACTTATAATGAAGTATCCTGGTTGTATATCACAAAATTTCTCTGGAGAATGGGGTTTAATTAAAGGCTAGTTGATATGGTGTATAGACTATTATTGTAAGACCCCGCAAAATTCTTAGCTTAATTCAGTCCTTTAAACTTGTTAAGGGGTCCCAGAGTATTCAGACTTAGTGTTATTTTAGCCTTTGAAAGTTGACAATCTTATTTTGCGACCTTTACATCCATTAAATGTTAATATTTGAGTTAATTCATGATCAGGAATGTCAATAGGTATTTCCAGACAAGTTTCAGATTTTTTGGACCTTGTTTAAACCATGATCGAATGAGCAAAATAGTGAGTCGATGCGATCTTGACGCGTTGCATCATCCAACTCATTGACAAATAATTTTTCCCTCAACTCAGTGCAATTTCTAGTAAATTGATGCGGACTCGATGCGATGCGTTGGCTATCGCATTGATGCCAATGATGCGATGCGTTAGCCTGCGCGTCAATGATTCAATTTTTAAGTAATAAAAAGATCGTGTCCTTAGAGATAAATAGGTCATTTACCCATCCTATTAAGCCCCCATAACACGAAATTCAGCCCTCTTTTAGCAAAATATAATCATTCTTTCACAAATTACTCAAGAACAAAAATCCTAGGTGAATTAAATTCAAATTCAAGGCTCAAGATTCTACCATTTATTTTCCAGAATTCACCATCTAAGATATGTAAAGTGTTTATCCAAGGGTTCCTTCCACCCTTGGAGTCTAAGAAACTCTTTTAAAGCTCATGTAGAGTGATTTTATGATTTCCATGATTTGAATTAAAGTGTATTTATGATTATTACTTAATTGAGTTTCTATTTCATGATTTACTACAAGATTCATGTAGAGTTAATTGATATGTGTGCATCATGTGAATTCATATTGAAACTCTTAGACTTATGTATTTGGAATTGAATCATGATGCCTACATATTGTTTTAGTATTATATGTATATATTATGCCCCACAAGTGTTTGATGAATTGTCTATATGAGTGGAATAGTGAAATTATATCATGTTAGCATATATGCAAGTTCATGTCATACAAGTGTTTGCTTGAATGCCCAAATGAATAAATGATGACTAAGTAGTAATTACCATGTTTCAAGATTATTCCATGTCTTTTAAGTTTATGCTATAGAGTCCTAGGGGTATTTAATACACAACAATTAAGTTGCTTGTCTAGATCTCTGTTCAGTCACAGAGTAGAATCTGTTAGGTCTCGATTAGTAGAATTCAGTCAGTTACTAAACGTAGGAAAACTCAGTGAACTCAGAATCAATCTAGTCCAGTTCAGCAAAAATCAGTTCTGTTTAGTTATACAGTACGACTAGTAACAGTTCAGTCCATCCTAGTACAGTGTAGAATTCTGTCCAGTGTCTATTCAGTCAGGAGTAAGATTCAGCACCGAATAAACCCAAGGATGGGGACTCACCTGCCAGTAGAAGGTGTAATCCTCAGAAGCAATCCTTGCATTCTAGAACTACGTAGCCAGCATAGGTTGAGACATCAACCTTCCAGTTGATAGTTGATGAGGTGATCTACCTGCCAGTTGAGGGTACCACCATTCTCGTTTAGAGAACCTACCAGATGAGGGTGACTCAACACTTGTACTTACCCGTGGCATGGTATTGACACCCTTCCAACTGAAGTTATAGATTAGACCCCAAATTATTTAGAGAAGGGGCATGTCGATTAGATGATTACTTCCCACAGTCTCATTTTTAGATTGAGTCTCAGTATGGAACTTAGTTCATTTTTGCAGATTCAGGACTACCAGACATAACCGCTCAGCTCAGTATGGTTCCACAGAATCAAGACTGTCAAAGACAGTCATTCAGTTACTAGTAATTCGGTATTAGTATACTCAGATATCAGTTAATCAGTATTCAGATTCAGTATTCAGTGCTATTATGATCTCAGTACAGTTTACATATTCGTGCACGTACTCTCATTCTGTCATACTTATATATTTAGTTAGTATTGTTCATGCATATGAACCCATGCATTTTAGCCTACCTCACTGAGCATACCTGTACATTTAAAGTACTGACGCATGCTTTTCTTTTACTCTATGATGTCTTATATCATAGGTTCAGACGTATGGGCTCCCGAGCACCCTTAGCAGTTCAGACTCTCAGCATATAGAGTTAGTAGTGAGGCCTCATAGTTTGAGGATGTGATTATTTATTTCAGCATTTCAGTTAATTTTCAGGAGTCGTAGTTAGTTGGGGACTTATCCTATCAACTCCACAATTCAGATATTTTAGAGGATTTTCAGACTAGAGTTTTTTCAGACAGTTGTTTAGTTTTCAGTATTGATGTTCAATTTTGGTATTGTGATACCATATTTAGTATTATTTACAGTATTAAACCTTATGGCCAGTTTTTTGCATAATATCATATTATTGTTCAGTTATTGCAGCAGGTACTAGTCATGGGTTAGCTTGTGGTCCTTTGAGATTATGAGCACCGTGTAGCATTCGGGGTACAGACTCGGGGCGTTACAAACTTGGTATAAGAGCCTAAAGTTCAATAGAGTCCTAGGAAGTCTAAAAGCCGCATCTAGTAGAGTCTTGTGCATGGGTATATTGCATGCCACTTATGGACAGGAGGCTAAGGGATGCTTTAGGAAAAGTTTCCCTTCTTTCAGTATTCATGACGTGCGAATGAGAATGAGCTCTAGTTAAAATCTTAGTCTAATCCTTTCTCTTCCATTTATTGAAATATTCCTCTAAAGAGGACTAAGGTAAGAGGAACAAGAGACCAGCGAGAACCCAAACCCGTCCAGCCAGATCTACTAAACGAACACGACTCCCACGCTGAGTTCAAAGCAACATTCACCACTCTAGCTCATTCTGTGGTAGCCTAGAATGAATGCCCTACTGCCGTTTAGGCTAACCTAGTGGCCAATACTGCTGCTGCTAGGATTCAGGATTTCACCCAAATGAACCCTCCATTATTTACTGGGTCTATATCAGATGAGGACCCTCAGGAATTTCTTGATCAGGTGCAGAAAGTTACTTTTATTTTAGGGGTGACCACTGTTGAAAGTGCAAAGTTAGCTGCATATTAGTTGCAGGATGTGGCTCACTCATGGTTTAAATAGTGGAAAGCAGAAAGAGCTATAGATGAAGGGCCCATAGAGTGGGAGGAGTTTTCCACTTCTTTTCTGGATAGGTTCTTCCACTGGAGTTGAGGGAAGCAAAGCTATTGGAATTTATCAATCTGAAGTAAGGAAATATGACAGTGAAAGAATATTCTCTCAAGTTTACTCAATTATCTAGATATGCTCCTCATGTGGTGGAAGATAGAAGATCCCGAATAAGTAAGTTTATGTCAGGGCTGTCTAGCAACGTGGTCAAGGAGTGTAGGACTGCAATTCTTATTAAGGAGATAGATATATCCATGCTCATGGTCCATGCTCAAAAGATAGAGGAGGCTAAGAATAAAAAGAAGGAGAGGGAGAATAAGAAAGCGAGAATAGGTAGTTTAAACTTCACTCAGCCTAAGTTAGAGGGTGGAAATAGTTCTCAGTTCCACCTAAAATCCTCAGTTCCAGCTCCATCCTCAGCCAGTGCTCCTATACGGAAATCCAGAGATGGCAATAGGGATAGGGCACCAGGACCTAAACCCCAGGGCAGTGTTAGCAGTGCCCAAACCAATCCCCTTTTTCAAAAGTGTGGAAGAAACCAACAGGGTATCCATAGAGCGGGTAGCGATATGTGTTTCGGGTATGGAAAGCCAGGCCACAGAGTTAGAGATTATCCCCAGTCAGGTTCTCAGGGTCAGAATAACCATCCCCTAGCTCAGATCAGCAGGGAGCTGTATCCAGTGCCACCAGTAGGCAGCGCCCAAACACTCTTTATTCTTCAGTCCCGACAGGATCAAGAGAGTTCCTCTTGATGTGGTCACTGGTATGCTACAAGTTTTCTATTTGTATGTTTATTCTTTGCTAGATCTAGGAGATTCTTTGTCCTTTGTTACTCCATATATAGCAGTTGATTTTAGAGTCAGTCTTGAAAGTCTAGTAGAGCCTTTCTCAGTCTCTACCCCAATAGGTAAATCTATCATAGCCAGGTGGGTATACAGGAATTGCCCGATCATGATATCTTAGAAAATCACTTTAGTAGATTTAGTTGAATTTGAGATGACTAATTTTAATGTCATTCTTGATATAGATTGGCTTCATTCCTGCTATGCCTCAGTCGAATGCAGAAATAGAATTATCCAGTTTCAGTTTCCGAATGAACCCATCCTAGAGTGGAGGGGTAGTACTTCAACACTTAGGGGTCAACTTGTTTCTTACCTTTGGGCTAGAAAAATGATATCTAACGGATGTTTCTACCATCTCATTTGAGTCTAGGACTCTAGTTTAGAAACCCTTACTCTTGAGTCAGTGTCCGTAGTATGTGAATTCCCAGATGTGTTTCCCGATGATCTTCCCGGAGTTCCTCCCAAAAGAGAAATTGATTTCGAAATTGATCTTCTTCTGATACTAAGCCGATATCTATTCTTCCATACAAAATGGCTCCAGCAGAACTTAGAGAATTGAAAGAGCAGTTAAAGAATCTCCTAGATAACGGGTTCATCAGACCCAGTGTGTCCCCATGGGGTGCACTAGTTTTATTTATGCATAAGAAAGATGGTTCCCTCAGAATGTGTATTAACTACCATTAGTTAAATAAAGTCACGATCAAGAACAAGTATCCACTTCCCAGAATCGATGACATGTTTGACCAACTTCAGGGTGCCAGTTACTTCTCCAAGATAGACCTCAGATCAAGCTATCATTATCTCAGAGTCAGGGAGTGTGACATCCTAAAAATAGATTTCAGAACTCGGTATAGTTACTTTAAATTCTTAGACATGTCTTTTCATCTTACCAATGCCCCAACAGCCTTCATGGACTTGATGAACCGTGTGTTCAAGCAGTACTTGGACATGTTCATCACAGTCTTCATAGATGACATTCTCGTCTACTCCCGAAGTGAACATGATCATGCAGACCATCACAGAATAGTACTACAGACTCTCAGAAATCATCAATTTTTTTCCAAATTTAGTAAGTGCGAATTTTGGCTAAGGTTAGTATCTTTTCTCGACTATATAGTTTCCGGTGATGGCATTAGGGTTGGTCCCCTAAAGACTGAAGTAGTAAGAAACTTTCCCAGACCCATATATCCTTCAGATATCAGGAGTTTCTTTAGATTGGCTGGCTATTACCAAAATTTTTTTGAGGAATTTTCATCTATTACATCCCCTATGTCCATACTGACTAAGAAAAGGGTCAAATTCAACTGGTCAGATTCTTGTGAGAAGAGTTTTCAGGAGTTGAAGACTTGACTCACTACAGCTCTAGTGTTGACCTTACCAAATGGTTCAGATGGATTTGTGGTGTATTGTGATGCCTCCAGAGTTGGCTTGGGGTATGTTCTGATGCAGAGAGGTAAGGTCATAGCCTATGCCTCTAGGCAGCTTAAATCCCATGAAAAGAATTACCCTACTCATGATCTTGAGCTAGCAGCAGTGTTTGCCTTAAAAGATTTAGAGGCACTATTTGTATGGAGTTCATGTGGATGTTTTTACAAACCACAAGAGCCTGCAGTATGAATTCTCTCAGAAAGATCTAAACTTCTGTCAGAGAACCTGGTTGGAGTTGTTAAAAGACTACAACACGAGTGTCCTATATCATCCGGGCAAGGCCAATGTAGTGGCCGACGCTCTCAATAGAATATCTATGAGTAGTATTGCTCAAGTCGAGGATAGTAAGAAAAAGATAGCTCAGGAAGTTCATCAACTAGCCTGACTAGGTGTCCGCTTAGTTGATTCAGCAGACGGTAGTGTATGGGTGTAGAGTAGTTCAGAATTATCCCTAATTTCCAAAGTGAAGGAAAAACAGGATAGGAATCCCAGTCTAGTCAAGTTGAAAGAATCAGTTAGAGATCAGAAGGTAGAGGTTTTTTCCTAAGGGGGAGATGATATTTTGCATTGTTAGGGTCAACTATATGTGTGTAACGCCCTAAAATTGGGTCCCGAGACGTCACATGGTGCTTAGGGTCACAAGTGACCCCAAGCTAACCCTTCTACTGGCATAACTCATAAGCAACTGAATAAAAATATAAATCCATACAAATCAGCAGAAATTAACTCTTTTCTGAATCTGATCGATACAAAAATGGAATTTTACAGGATTACAATTCTGCCTTTACAACCAAAATTGAAACAAAATACATCAACTTCTATTGACTGTCTATGAAGCCTCTACTAGTACTGACTGTAGGTAGCCGAGTCATGACTCCCGACTACCCCAACTCAATACGACTGAATAAAGAAAACACAACACTATAAACTCTGCATAACTAACCCAAGCCCTTGAATCAAAAGGACTCATCACCTGCTGACTGGATACCATGAACTGACTGGATCCAAAGGTGCAACTATACCTTGTACCTACATTCCGAGAAAATGTAGCCCACATACGAATATGTGGGTCAGTACCATGGAAAAATACCAAGCATATGGGGGTGAATGCAGTTGTATAAACATCATCATCATAAATATTTATAAGAAATATACAGGATGTATGAAAGACTCACATAGCCCGAAGAAAATCATCATAATCATGAGAGGATGAAATAAGTATAATAACACATGTGAGTTATCATATAATTTGTCAATCACTTTCAGTTCATCAAGAATATCAATTCTCATAATGTAAATATCATTTAAATCTTTCGAAAGAATAACTTTCACAATTCCACTTTCAAATCACTTCACCATTCACCATAGACACAAGGAAACACACACACACTGGGAGATCCTATAACCGACATAAACCATGTGAGCTACATGGAGTCCAACATACAACCCACGTTGGGGAGAGCCGTCCTATCCTTGCCATCGGAGTAGGACTTCCAGTATCAATTCAAAAACACTAGTGATCACTATATAAATCAGCCTCAGGCTCACATCCTACGGGGGCATGTAGTTCTAGGGAAGTAAGGTCACTTTATACCTCCCACTCGGTGCTAAAGATTACTCCCGGACTTAGCTTAGAAATTTAAATCAGCCTCAGGCTCACATTAAAGAAAATCCACAATAATACTTCAACAATTTTTATCGGGAGCCAATTTTCTACCCTTTTATCATAATCAATAAAAACGTGGATTTCTTTCACAGTCGAGTTCAAAATAACTCATTCACGACCAAAAGTTCAAATCATTTAAAACATCTCAAATATTCAACATCAACGTGCATATAGCACACATTTTCTCAAAGACACAATTTCAAATGGGGTTCAAGATCCAAATATCAAAATCATAGTAAATTTCTTTCAAACATCATGCTTTAAGTCATAATTTCATATAAATTTGACTTTTTAAAGTCATAAACATCATAATCTCAAGATAACCAAGATAGAATATAAGTTCATGCTCCAAAATCATAATAAACATATAAAAATCATATCTTCGTAAAGAAAATTACTTTTGGGCACAAGAACGAAAGAATGTTCTTGTTGAAAACCCCCAGATACCTTGAATGATGAACTTTAGATCGATACTCATTTTTGAGATGTTAATCGTGCCTTTGAATGATGGTTCTTGGAGTTCTTGAACTAGGAACTTGGAATCTTGAATAAATTTGCAGAATTAATGGTGAACTTTGGAGGTTCTTGAAGTTCTTGAACTAGGAACTTGCAATCTTGAATAAATTTGCAGAATTAATGGTGAACTTTGGAGGTTCTTAAAGTTGGATATAGGAGCTTAGGGTTTTCTTTTTGAGGGAATTTGATGAAATATAACATATAATGCTTCTAATAGGCTTTAATATAGGGTTTGGACGGATTTTGGGTGAGGGGAAATGACCAAAACGCCCCTAAAAATCAAATAATTCTCGCATCTGTCCTTTGGTGGACTATTTTGATAGTCTGAAGTAGATCAACCATAACTTTTTACTCCGATATCCAAATTAGATGAAACCAATTTAATTAGAAATATGACTCTCATATCTTTCCGTTGATATATAGTATCTCACCCAGATCATTGTGTACGAGGAGTTATGATCGTTTGAAGTTGACCCAAAAATTAACTTTTGATAGGCTGAAGTAGATCGACCATAACTTTTTGCTCCGATAGACAAATTGGATGAAACCAATTTCATCGGAAAGAAGACTCGCAGAGATTTCCGTTGATATATAGTAGATCACCCAGATCATTATGTACAAGGAGTTATGATCGTTTAAAATTGGAGCAAAAATACGCCAGGCCTCAGAACTTTTTTTTCCTGCACGTTTTACTGTTCACTACTATTCACGGTTCGATCGAAATGTTCATAACTTGTCGCTCGGGTGTCCGTTTTGGATGATCCACATATCGTTGGAAATCTTATTCGATACTCTACGCAATTTTGGGGTTTTACATGGTCAAGTTTAAAATTTCACTTTCTTCAATTTCAAGTCCAATTTCAACTCATTTCTATTGCTTTTCATACATAGATCCCTCTTAATATGGAGAACATAGTTCTTAAATAAAATTGCAGTGTTATCTTTTTCCACTCAAAATTAATTTTTATCTCTCTTTTTGGGACCCAAAATAATAGTAGCTAATATGAATATGATTAGACTCCTTTTAATGTGTTGATTATGTTTTTCATAGATTTAGTTCATTATGAAGTTTCTCATGAAGTAAAGGATACATGTTTAAGGGTTTAGGCTTTTGTTTTGACTTTTTGGGGTAGGTTATGTGAACTTTTGTCAAATCAGGCTGGGTTGTTAACCATTCATGAGAAGGATGTTATGGTTTAGGGGTTTCATCATGGATTTGTATTTTGAGATAGTTATTTTATGGTGCTACCCATGTGGGGGCTTATTTGAGTATTGCATTGACTTTAGATATTATTATTATTGTGATGCCCGTGTGGGGGCTTATATGAGTATTATATTTTACTTGAGAGGTGTTATTGTGGTGATATCCAAGTGGAGGTTGATATTGATTTTGTTTGAGCATTATTTGCCATCTATATATATTGTGATACTCGAGTGTAGGATTGAATTTATACTATTAATGTCTTACATGAATACTCATTATTATGGTGCCATATGATGGTTTATATCATGATTTATTAAGATATTGAGGAGATTTGAGCTTAGTTGATGTGATCATTAAATTGATTCATTATATATGATATTATATTGGTTATTGTGTATGTACCTCATATCATTCATCCATATACATGAAATTGGTACCATAGAGAAACACTGATTATGAAACAAAATGAAATACTCTATAAAACCCTTGACCGAAAATGTTGTTGGCAAGGTTGATTGAGATATGAGATTGAGGTTGTAAAATTATATGGATTGTGAACCCCCCATGAGTCTTATCATAGAAGATTATGCTCAAAATATGTATACGAGGCCATGCAATGGATGCCATTTTATAGATACTTTATCATCATCCCTTACTTTTGCATTGCATTACATCACTTAAACATTTAATTATGTGTTTGCTTTCATTTATTTATGTTTTATATGTTCGTGTGTAGTTATTGATTATATATATTATGCTTATAGAATTGTTAGGAGATATAGTTTGGGTCACTTCTGGGAACTTTTGTACATGCAGGTGGAAGCGTGATTATAGTATTTTTTTTCTTGTTTAGTTTTCCACTTTGCTCAGTCGGCATATGATATCTACTGAGTACAAGTGGATCATACTCGCTTCAAATTCTTGGCCCTTTTTATGATGATCCCAATATGAGTGCAAGCCATGGTAGCTAATTTGTGCTATGAGAGATGATACGGAGTACTGGTGAGATCCCAATTCAGATCCTTGTTCAAGCCTCCATCTATCAAAGGATAGTAATGTATTATCATATTTCAGTATTATCTTAGATGATCTTTATACTCATGATACCATATTTTGGGATTTGATTATATTTATATTCACATATTGCAGACTTTATGATCATTATGGTTTGACTTTGTTATGAAGTCACATATTACTTCATTTATTCTCTTTTTAATATTTCATATATATTATGGATTTTCTATTTACCTACGAAGATTGGGTCAGGGTAGGTACCATCATGACTTTGTTTATAGATCATGACGCATTCTCGACTCATATAATCAAAAGACAAGATGAATTTTCTCTGTCAAAAAGAAGAAACAGAAGGTCACCGACTAATGAAACACAGATCCATCATTCTATAAATTCTTGAACAAGGATCTAAACACGTTAAAAATCATGTGCATGTCCTAAAAAATATTGCACTTAAATCTACAAAAAATTTGTAGTTGAGGACATAAGTTAATTTATACTTTTAAAAGTGATGTTCACTATGAGAGTAAAGGTTATTATAAGGTGTTAAGTCCATATAACAATAGAATTAAGAAAGATATTTAGTAAAATCCCACTTCTCCACCTACTCTAACCTCTATCGAGGTGGTCAAATAAGAGAAAATAGTAAGAAGTGATCTAGACCCAAAATAGATAGAGAAGAAAATGTATTTATGAATTGTCACCAACCTCATTCTCAGATTTATATCCCACCTCTACCTCACCCTAGTCACCGACCCTCCATATTAAACCAAAATGGGAAAGAGAGAAAGATATATGAAACACAGAACAATTTAAAAACTCCACATTTTGGATTCATTGGGTGGGTACGACTAGGGGCTTGAGTCATACCCAATATATACGAGTCATAACCTCCCTCGCCTCACTTCTTGTACCCTGAGTATCCTAGGAAGGGTAATATTTGGTCTTCTATATGAGTGATCCCTTCTCAATCGTACACTAAGGGTACGATTTGTACCTACGTGAGTCGTATTGAGTGAGGTCTTGGCTTTGAGTGGACTGGTCTTGTTAAGAGTGGAGCATATAACTAGGGGGCGAGTTGTACCCCATGGGTATGACTCAAGGGTTCATAGTCATACCCTTAACAATATGTGTCACCTGGGAGAGGCCTAGGGTATGAGTCAAGGTACCACTCGTACCCTAGTGATATTAGGTGTATTTATGTATTCTAGCATTACTATTCTAGCCTATTTAACATTTTTTGAGAATAATTCATGTGCTTAACGTGTTTATAAGGACATAAATGTGCATCTAAGTGTTCACATATGTGTTTACAATGTTTAATGGTGTTTTCACACGACTTTGGGTTCAATTTTAGCATTTAGAGTTCAACTGAGAAAACTAGTGTAATTAGCTTGACCTAGGTGTTTGTCTAGTCTATCGTGTTGGATTCTAAAATGTTTAATGACTTACTAAGGTTGTTATTATGTATTTATATGTGAAACATCTTGTTGATAATTTCAAGGGTCAATTGGATCAAGCCAAAGGTCAAAGCGATAAGTTAAAGATCAAAGTAATTGAAGCCTAGTGTTAGCTCGAGTCTCTAGTTCACCATCTTGAATGTTGTATTATTTTGAGCTCTAAATTGTAGTATTTAATGGTATATTATTCTTTTTTAATGTATTATGATGATATATTAAGGAAATACAAGCTTCAAATCAAGTGGAAATAACTAAAAAGTCATGGAATGGATCAATGAAAGAATAATACACAACTTGACGCAATTTGGATACCTGGAATATATAGGGCGCGTAAGAACTATGGGAATGTCCTATTGGTGTGTGAAATACACCAAACTATTCATAAGAAGCCCAAAATTGTGGACCACCACCGCGATATGGTCCTAGTAGCAATGAAGGAGGTACCTCATCGCAACAATAAGCTAATATGCATTTGTCACGTCCAGTAACTTATAGAGATTACACCACTTTGTGGGCTAATAACAATGAGAACCTTAACTCGATGCAATGAGAATCAAAAGCAAAATAATTGTGCCCAGATGAAGAAGGACAACATGGAAACCTAATTCTATTAGGTTTATGACTTGTCTACTATAAATATAACGTCTTAAAACACGTTTTGGATATCTTGGAAGACCGTAGATCAATTTGGAAATCATTAGAGGCTACCGCAACTTCTCATTAGGGTTTATATTCTTTATTTTTAATTTATTTATGGTTTTAATCATTCATACAATTATTTGGATGTTGATTATGACGATGAGTGGCTAAAAACTCCCTTTTCGAGGAAAAAACCAAGAGCATGAGTATTATTATTTTTAACATTGTTTGATTTGCTTATCATAATTGGCTAATTGATTATTCTGGATTTAACTATTTGATGGATTAATCACCGGGAAAATATATTTATTGTAACCCTTGTGATCTCGGTATAGGGAATAGGGGGCTAGAACATGGGAATGAACAAAGTATGGTTTGTATTCATTTATAAAATTTGGAGTTCAAATTAGAGTCTAGGACAAAGATTTAGTTAGATACCTTACTTGATTCAAACGCAGGATGATTGCTTTAAAGAACTTAATTGGATTATTTCATCACTGCTCAATAATGTGGTTGTAATGTACAAATTAGATAAACTGTTAGAGGTCGGGAGACTATGATCATGCAATTAACCCTACGAATAAACAACCAAGATAATAAATTTAACAAATGAAGTTCAATAACATAGTATGATTGTTAGAAGTGCTTTAAACCTGGGCTTTAATCCATTGATTATATCAAGACCTTTATTTCACGTGTTGTTTTCTTTACTTTATTTTACAAGTATTCAAAACTCTATTTTGGTTACGCTTACATCAATTAAATCTAAATTGTGAACTAGAAATGAATAATTGTTAGATCAAGTCCCTGTGGGATCAACACTCAGCTTTCTTTAAGGCCAATTTACTACTTGATAGAGAACATACACTTCCGTGTGCGCTTAGGTTCTGTCAACATTTTGGCGCCTTTGCCGGAGACTTATAATTTGGTAACTGTTTTATTCATAGTTATACTTTTAGATTTCTTTGGTGTTTTTATGCTTGATCTTGGTTTTGTATTTACAAGAAATAGGTTTATAAAGTAGTAAGCTGGCAAGAGATCAGGACTTTGTTGAACCAAGATCCAAATCTGAGCAACTTTTCCATCAACACAAGAGAGAATCAATCTTTCTCCCCTGAATTCTGCAAATCTAAGAAGATCGAGAAGATCCTACTCCAATGGCTGAAGAACAAACAACCCATAGGATAGTCAGAGAAGTGACAATCCCACTTTCAACAAATTTGACCTTCCCATTTCAAAAGTCAGCAGCTTGAGGCAATTTTGAGCTTAAAAAGAATATGGTACAACTTCTGATTAGTAGTGGACAGTTCACACGACTTTCATATGAAAATCCACAGGTCCATTTGCAAAATTTCCTTGAAATATGTGACACTTATTCCTACGGGGGTGAATGCAGATTATATAAGGATGACGTTGTTCCCCTTTTCACTGTTGGTGGAAGCAAAAAAGTGGTTAAATACGGAACTAAAAAATTCAATCACATCATAGGACGATATGGATCAAAAATTCCTTATCCGATTTTCCCCGTCTAGAAAGACTGCAAGACTTTGCAGTGAGATAGTGAGATTCAAATAGAAGCCAGACGAGAATCTTTATCATACTTGGGAGCACTTCAAGGCATATATTTAGGATTGTCTATACTACTAACAGTCAATGAGGTACTTGCTCATACTTTTATAGAGGCTCTTGATCATAATACAAAAACTTTATTAGATTCAGCTGCAGGTAGGTCAAGCTCTTGATATGACATATTATGATCTATACACTTTACTAAACCGCATAGCTCAAGGAAATCCAGAATGGCATTCAAATTCAAAGAGCGCCACAAAAAATGTTACAGGTGTATTAGAGGTTGACCAATTCACTGCAATATCTACTTAGATCTCTGTATTGCAAAATCAACTAAGAAGTATGAATTTAGAAGTAGTACAGCTTGCAACCACAGTCAATGCAGTCCAATAATAGGTTTGTGTGAAGTTTTTGGTATAGTGGCCATTTAGTGTCTAAGAATGTTTCCAATTTGGTTTATGGTAATGCCTACAACGTGAAGTGGCAGACTCAGAAACAAATTTAGTCATGGAATTCCCGACAACAATAGGCTCCACCAAACCAGTCAACTAGCAATATAGAGAAGATGAAGAAACAACTCTTAGCTTGTCAAGTACAAATGGCTGCAAATATGAAAAGTTAATAGACAGAATTAAAAAATCAGCAAGTAGCCACAAGAAGCTTAGAGTTGCAATGGGGAAAGTTACCACTAACAGTAAATACCAAGCCTCAAGGTGTTTTCCAGAAGATAAAGAAAATTTACAACAAGTAATAGCAATCACCTTGAGGAGTGGTTAAGAGCTTCAAGGAGAACCTCAAAAGGCAACTAAAAGGGTAGATACTGATGTGGTGACTAAATATGTGAATGGAAAAGTTGCTAAAAATTATAGGAAGTCTAAATACTCGAAAGAAAAAATTGTTATAGAAGTGGATAAATAGATACCACAACTCCTTTTCCCACACAAGACAAAAAAAAACAAAGGAGGATGCATGTTTTAAGAAGTTCTTTGATACATTTAGAGAGCTTCACATTAACCTTCCTCTTTTATATATTTTATAGGGTATGCCAAAGTATAAAAAGTACTTGAGGGACGTGGTTGCTAATAAGGTAATGCTACAGAATGTTGAAAGTGTAGTGCTCACTTAAGAGGGTAGCACTGTAATGACATAGAAAATGCCTAAGAAGCTTAAGGGCTGGGAAGTTCACTCTTTCCATTCAGATTAGTAATAGTGAGGTGGTCCACATACTGAGCGACTTAGAGGCAAGTGTCAACTTGATGCACCCTCTTTTTTCAACACTATGAACTTGGGGAAGCCTAGACCGAGCCCTGTGCTTTTTCAATTGGAAAATGAGAGAATAGCCCATCCCATCAGAATTATAAAAGATGTCATTATAAAGGTTGGTAAATTTTTTATTCCTGTTGACTTTATTATTCTAGATTTTCAGGAAGACGAACGGGTACCAATAATCTTAGGGCATCTATTCTTAGAAATGGGAGAAGCATTAATTGATGTAAGAGAGGGTATTCTCAAAATAAGGTTGGAGGATAAAGAGGTAATTATTAAAGTTTATAAATCACTCAACAAACTATCCCACTATAAAGACTTGTGCATGATTTCTATAATTGAAGGGGATGAGTGTGGGGTGGTTAATCCATCAAGGGCCTCTTTGGACACTCTCATTGAGCAACCCAAGCCCCTAATACCACAACCTGACAGGATACAAATTGATGATCCTACAAAGGATAAATATTAAAAATTGGGTACCCTTGAGGTTTCACAACCAAGAGGGGTGAAAATAATAAGAAAATGGCCTCCAAGTATCAATAAAAAGGTAAAGAAATTTAACTAAGTCATAGTTGGGTCATGCAACAATACTACATCAGGCGCTGCTTGGGAGGCAACCCAAGTTAAGTAGGTAAGTTTCCTTTTTACTTTTTAGTTTTGTTTACTTCACGTAGTTTTTGTTTTGTTGTGTCACAGGTTGATGGAAAGTATGAGTACCGGAAACCTGAGCTAAGGATCATTGAAATGACTAAGTGTTGGGTCCCCGGACCCTATTGATATTTAAACATGCTATAGCTAGGCCTAGAGGCCTCAAGGAGTATTTCTACCTCTTACTTTAAAAGTTCACTTTAGGTACCAAGTAGATTTTTAAGTGTGGGGTGGGGAAATTCCTAATTTTGGGATCAATTTAAATTTTTTTGTGTAAGATATTATTTTTGGTGCTATTTTTTATTACATGGTGCAAGTGTGTTATTTGTAAAAGCATATTGATTGATGTGAATTACTACTTTTAAGACTCCAAGGTACAAGATTATGACTTTTGTACTGGTTGGCATAAATTTGAATTCATGTTATTATTTGTTTTAGAGTCTATGATGATTCTATTGAGTTGAGCATGTGCCATGTGTGATATGAGTTTTTGTATATTTCTTATTGCATGTGATGTCTAGAACTTGTTTGGTGTATGTGCAAAGCGAAATAAAGAATGTGAGTTTGGGAGATGATATAGGCATTTCTTTGATAACCTTGTTTTTACCTTCTATTGGACATACCCTTTGTTCTTAATCCTAATAAGTCCCATTGAGCCTTTAACATTTTCTTTATCAGTCGTACATGTTGCCTAATCCCTTATTTGATTGACCTTAAATTTGATCCAAAGATCCTAGGTGCTTTAATGAAATATTAATCAAGTAGGAGTGTGAAATCAAAGAACAAAAGGTGAAATTAAAGCCCCTAAAAATAGTTATTGGTGTTCAAAACAATTATTATGTGTTGTGGTAGAGAGTTGAGTAATTAAAAGCAGAAAAATTTGTTCAATTAAATGAGTTGTGCATAAAATCCTCCCACCATCGTGTTGTTGAATGAGCTTAATGATATAGGGTGAAAACAAAAGATATGGGTAGATAAAAGTAGTATGAATTGGTTGTTAGAGATTTTTTTTAATTGATAATGTGTTGTATTAAAGCGCTTGGGAAAATAGTCACTATTCCAAAATAGTTCCTACCCAACCCTTATTCTTTATTACATTCCGAAAAGACCTAATTGATCCTATACTTGACATTCTGATATTAGTGGAGTACTACACTAAGGGCAAGCTTATGATTCAATATGTCTAATTTGTGAATTCCTTGTGAGAGTGAGCTAAGCTTTATTCTTGTACCCATTGTGTTATGCATTACATTATTGTGAGTAATTTTGGGTAGCTCTCTTTGACATGAGGGGCACATTTTTGATAAATATGTGTGATTCGTGTGATTTCTTTGATTGATAAATATTCATGATTTTTCCACTTGTGGAGTAAATTCTTGAGGCTAGGATATTTTGAAGTAGGATTCTTGAGCTTTCAATTATGTATGTAACATGCTAAGTGAAGAAACTTGTGTTCTGTGTAGTCATTGTAGTACTAGCTTGAATTTCTTGCTTGTAGTAGAAGTGTGGATTCTATTCAGTTCATGATGTTTATAGTTAAGAGTTGTTCGAGGGTGAACAAAGACAAACAAGGCTTTAAGTATGGGGTGGTGATGTTGGGTGTATTTATGCATTCAAACGTTACTATTCTAGCCTATTTAGCCTTGTTTTGAGGATAATTCATGTGATTAATTTGTTCATAATGATATAAATATGCATCGAAGTGTTCACATATGTGTTTAAAATGTTTAATGGTATTTTTACATGAGTTTGAGTTCAATTTGAACTTTTTGAGTTCAACCGAGAAAACTACTGTGATTAGCTTGAGCTAGGTGTTTGTCTAGTCTATCGAGTTGGATTCTAGTAGGTTTAATGAGTTGCTAAGGTTCTTATTGTGTATTTATACGTGAAATAACCTGCTTATAAGGTTCAAGGTTCAATTGGATCAAGCCAAGGGTCAAAACAATAAGTTAAAGATCAAAGTGAATGAAACCTAGTCTTAGCTAAAGTTTCTAGTTCACCCTCTTGGATGTTGTGTTGTTTTGAGCTCTAAATTGTTGTATTTAATGGTATAGGATTCTTGGTTAATGAATTATGATGATATATGAATGATATAAAAGCTTCAAATCAAGTGGAAACAACTCAAAAAGGCTTGGAATGGATCAATGAAAGCACAATACACAACTTGATGCAATTTTGATACCTGGAATGTCCAGGGCACAAGATGACCGTGGGAATGTACTATTGACATGTCTGACAAACCAAACTATTCAGTAGGGGCCTAAAATACTGACCCACCACCGCTTTATGGTCCTAATAGCGATGAAGTAGGCACCATGTCGCGGCAATGAGATAATCAACATTTGTCACGTCTAGTAACTAACCGTGATTACACTGCTTCACGGGCTAATAGAGATGAGAAACTTACCGTGATAGGATGAGCATCAAAACCAGAATAATTCTGACTAGCTGAAGAAAGACAATGTGGAAACCTAATCCTATTCGGTTTATGACTTGTCTATTATAAATATAATGTCTTAAAACACGTTATGGACATCTTGGAAGACCCTAGATCAATATGGAAATCATTGAAGGTTACCGAAACTTCTCTTTAGGTTTTCTATTCTTTCGTTTTAGTTTATTTATGGTTTTAATCATTACTACAATTATTTGGATGTTTATTATGACTATGAGTAGAGAAAACTCCCTTTCCGGGGTTAAAGCCAAGAACATGAGTATTATTATTTTGATTTTTTTTTATTTGCTTATAATTATTGGTTGTTTGATTATTTTTGATTCAACTATTTGATGGATTAATCACCCTAAAAATATATCTATTGTCACCTTTGTGATCTCGGAAGAGGGAATAGGGGGATAGAACATGGGAATGAATAAAGTATGGTTTGTATTCTTTTATAAAAGGAGTTCAAATTACATCTAGGACAGGGATGTACTTAGATTCCTTACTTAATTTAAACATATGATGATAGCTTTAAAGACCTTAATTAGATTATTACATCCTCGCTAAATGAGGTAGTTATAATGTCCAAATTAGATAAATGGTTAGAGGTCGGGAGACCATGACCATGCAATTTATCCTACGAATCAACAACTTAGAGAAGCAAGTTAACGAATAAACTTCAATAACATAGTATGATTGTTCAAAGTGCTTTAACCCTGGGCTTTACTCTATTGATTTCTTCAAAACCTTTATTTTATGCATTGTTTCCTTTACTTTATTTTACAAGTATTCAAAACTCTATTTTTGTAATGCTTGCATTAATTAAATCTAAATTATGATCTAGAATCAAATAGTTGTTAGATCAAGTCCCTGTAGGATCAATACTCATCTTTCTTTAAGGCCATATTATTGCTTGATAGACCATGTACACCTGCGTGTGCGCTTGGGTGTTGTCACCTAGGATTTGAAAACTTAAGTGAGTCGTAAGGTGAGTCGTACCCCTGGACGGTTTATTTTCCAGATTTTAACTAAGGACCTTATGGTCATTTCTCATGTATAAAAACCTAAGCCCTCTCACTATATAAGTATGTGTGGCCTCCTAAACATCCATTATGATGGATCTAACACCCTAAATACTCTTTCAAGCTCATGTTTACAGAATTGGAGGCTAGGGTTTCAGGCAAAGGGGAGTCAATATTCATGGTGATTCATCTTTTTTAAGGAATGTAACTCTTACCCTTTCTAAATAACTCTAAACCCATGTACTTCACACTTGGATTAGTAAGTGTAAATTATGGTTTTGAAATCAAATGAAAAGGGTTTTGTTACCTAATGATGAATAATGATGATTCTTCCTTAGACTTATGTGTATACATGTTATTGATTGTAGTTTGCATATATGAATTCTTGTTGTATGTGGTCTAACATATGGGTCTAGAGTAACCCTAGTCTTCACGATTTCGACCATGAAATTGGCCTTGGTAAAGGCATCTACACAAGGTGTTTGTGAAAATGTCTAAGTGAAATGCCTAGTTACACTATGATGATGTTGTAAACTAGGGAAATGGCCCAAGATGTATGAATGCTTGATAATTGATTTGTAAAGGTAAAATGAGCCATATATTATGTAATTAATGAACTTAATAGCTTAATGAATAAGAAGGGGGTTAAAGTCATAAATATGAAAATGAACATGAATTGTGTGTAGGTCTAAATTATGGTATAGCATTTCTCATGGAATATGAATGGATTGTAAGGGTCTTGAGGAAAATAGTTTGAATCTCAACATAAGTTGAATTAAGGCATTAGCCTATCGAAATTGTTGAGTAATAAAGGCTCTTATGAGGACTATGTGGTCATGAATGATGTTGAATTATCTAAAAGGATTAAATTCCTTATATGTGTAATTTAATGTATGTGGATGCATGGACAAATGGTTATAGTCCTAATGTCGACTAATGATAGTCCTAATGGCTTGAGGTTAAAGACCCTTGCCTAATGAAATCTCTTATGGTTAATGTCCCTTGCCTAATGAAATTACTTTTGATTAAAGTCCCTTGCATAATGAAATCTCATGAGGTCGAAGTGCCTCTCCAAATGAATTGGCTTGGGCTTAGAGTCCTCTATATAATATGGCATTAGGTTAGTGTCCCTTGCCAAATGTATGAGCATATGGTTAGAGTTCCTTTCTTGAATGAATGTGTGTGAGTAGTTAGAGTCTCTCACCTATATGAATGTGTGTGAGTGGTTAGAGTCCCTTCTTAATATGAATGTGTGTGAGTGGTTAGAGTTTCTCACCTATATGAATATGTGTAAGTGTTTAGAATCTCTCACTTATATGAATGCGTGTGAGTGGTTAGAGTCCCCCATTTAAATAAATGTGTATATGGTTAGAGTCCCTTACCTGATGATATGTGAATATGGTTAGAGTACTATGCTTAATTATAAATTCTTGAGTCTATAAGTGTGGAAGGTTGTAGTTCTCCATTGCATGTATTATGAATGAATGCTTTCAAAGTGTTGATAAATTTTGTCCCCTTGATTAGTATGTGATATGTCTATACATAGGATAAGGTTATGAATGTGATTGGGTATGATATATATCTTGTTGTTGAATTATAATGCTATTTTATCCTTATACTTGAGTTACATGATAGTGTTCCAACCGCTAACCATATCCAGGCACTATGTCCCCACGCGATATAGGGGCTAGAGCATCTTCTTCTCTTCTTGCGCAGTGATTAGATGAGCGAAGCGGTTCGTGCATTGACTTTGGAGTGGTGAACTTCTTTTCCTCAAAAGATATTCATCCTTTGTGTCCTATTTGTAGACTTAGTCATTTTTTACTTAGTTTAGCTATTGTCAGGGGCTTGTCCCTAAACTTTGGTTTGTAAAGAGGTATTGTGGATGACTGTGGACTTGTGTATATTGCTTAGTTGATGAATCTAATGAAGTTTTTAGACTTGTTTAAGTTATGACTCGTAGTATGATTTCTTCTATCTTATTATATGGTAGATATTTTTTTGACCTATGTGATTGATAAGATGATTGTGACGGGTTATCGGGCAACCTCCGATTCATGTTGTCTTGAGGAGCCCATATGAAATGGCCCAGTTTTGGGGAATATGAAGTTATTATTAGAACCTAGGTTCATGGTCAGTTGGGTGTCCAAATACCGTGTTGAGTAGAGTCTTTTTTATCGGTGGGAAGAGCACCACACTTACAAAAGAGGAGCTATGAGACATTTTAGGAAGTGTTTCCCTTTCTTGTGTGTCAATCTCAAGCTATAGAGTCTAAGGTCTTGGATTCCTCTGATTTCTGTTTGATATCATTCAAATCATTCCTCTAAGGACATTGAGGCTTTGGAAAACCTTTTTAAGGGTGTTATGGATGAAGCTCATCTAACTTTTGGACTGGGCTAGGGCTACGACATCCAACCTTATTTATGGGGTTCCACCATTCCCCACCAACCCTGACTATAAGAGTGACTACAATTCCATTACCTCAAAGGGATTCTATTAATGTCGAATTTTATCACTCTATAAACCTCTTTACTCAATTGGTAGTTTCTTAATCAGACTATGGTGCTTAATCTACCGTTTCTCCTGAGGCCACAAGGATTTCTCAAAAAATCCTACCACCTTACGGATTTTGAACACTTAGCACCTTATCAAGACCTAAACCTAGATCCCATAACTAAGGTTAATGGAATTTATCCACTCATGATGAAATGAACAAAAAACATAATTGAATTCATAATTTGAAAGATAAACTTACAGAGATGAATAATAACTAGTGAATCGCAAATTAGATACAAAGGAAATCCCAAAATACTATTAATAATCTCTTCAAAGTATTTGCTTTTTCAAGCCAAAAGTAGAGAGAGAAAAATATCAAAATATGCTATCGCAAAACTCAGTGTGCCAACTCTCTCCGGAATTCTCCCTAGAAAACCCTAAAACAAAGGTTTAAATAGTTCACCCTATATAAGAAACAAAATCAAGGTTACAGCTTTTTCTCGGAATAGATGACGACTATTGTGATGCCTTATCAGGATCCTGACGACTTATCAAGAATGTCATCAGGTTTTCATTAAATTTGCACTAGTACTGCCCTAGGTTGATAGCAACTTCTAACATCTTATCAGGACTGTGACGACTTATCACAAATGTGGTCACACTTTTGCTCCAATTCTCATGTCCTGCCTAAGTCATACGACATTCCTGACGACTTATCACCATTATGATGGCCTATCACAAAATGTCATCGATTCTACTAGCTGGAACTCATTCCCTGTTTAAGGCTGACGATGGCCTTGATAGCCTATCACCGGGATGACGACCTATCATGAATGTCGTCAGCTGCACTTGTTTTTTAATTTCTTCAGATTTCAGCCTTTCTTCTTCCATTATTGTTGGTTTCCCTGTATCTCAACCTTTACTACAAAATCAAAGTAAAACTAATCAAAAACAACTAAAGTTTCTCAAGACCTTGCAATTATTTAGAGTTAAAAGCCTCAAATGTGTTAGCATAGGCTCACACATCAACACCCTCATCTTAAAACAATTGTTTGTCCTCAAGAAACCAAAACATAACTAAGAGAATACAAAGTACAATTTGGCAGTCAATTATTCATTTAAGCTCAAAACACCATCTCTAAGGTCAATCAAATTAAAACCAATTGTGTATACCACTAAAAAACAATAATGTAACACAAAGGACTCAAGCTATGGCATCAATCTTAGAAACAACAACTATGCATGTACCAATTTTACACTACCTAAACAAGAAAGTAACTAGAATCAATACCAGTGTTCCCTTACAACAAAGAAATCCCCCTCTACTCATATCAGACCAAAGATGTAAACATGGGGATAATCAAAAGACCCTCACTCTCAAAACAATGTTCCAATCAGAGTATGCCAAGTACCATAGGCTTGCCCTTATTTTCGTTACACAGATCTTCAGATAGGCCATCTTGGATCACTATAGGACTTCTTTTAGGCTTGTAATGTAGGCTAGGGGCTGTTATGATATTCAAGGACATTTAGAGTGACTATGCCTCCTTGACACTACACTAATCTCTTGGGGATCACTTATTAACCTTTTTCTCTTTTTCTCTTTTCTTGATCACACATATTCAAGTTGGGTATTTTTTTTGTTTATTTTCTCATGCTTTTTATACAGCACCTAACTTTTATTCTTTTTCCTTTATTCTACCCTTCTACATACTCAATTTACTCCACGCACCCCTATGATACCCACCCTCAACTTAGGTTGTTTTTCTAGGTCAAGGTGCACAGTGTTCAAGGAGGACCAGGGCCAAAACAATTTCATTTTGGTATTGATGGGAAGGTTTAGGTGTCATAAGAAAGAAATGGGAAATTTTGGCACAAAACAGGGATCAAGGGATATTATGCACACAGGGAAAGCTATTTAGGCTAAAAGTGGGTTAACATAAAAAACGGCCTATGATACTTTCCTAGACCCTACCTTTCGACCATGGTAAGACTAACTGGGCAAGTTTTGGATTCAGTACACAGAGGGAACTAATTAGATTCTCACACACATGGCGCACAAGTATATCGCAGGCTACTAATTATCTAGTTCATGCCATTGTTCAATAGTAATTATCAAGCAACTAGAACTAATGCCATAACAAGATTCAAAATGGTCACAAGTAAATACAATTGACACAGTTATGCTACAAAACATTGGAGAGGTGTTCAAAAATCAATCAAAAACATGTCAACTGCTTTTTGTACTTGTATTTCTCCTAGTCACTACAATATATGTTACAACAACATCCTACCCTACACCCTCAACTTAGACTCAAAACAAAACAAAACTAAGGGTTAGAGTATACCTAGAATGGATCAATCCCGGGGTTCATGGGTTTCCTCCTATGCAGCGCCTGATTTAACATCGCAGGACGACTAAGGTATCTCGATTACTTCAGAATTCATCGAGATAGATAATGGTGATACTTTTCATTGATTCTTTCAGACCAATGTAAAGTTTGATACGTTGCCTATTTACCTTGAAGGTACTACCGTCTTCATTTTTAAGTTTTGCTACTCTAGATGAGTAGACCTGACTAACTCTAAAAGAACCTGACCACTTAGATTTGAGCTTACCTGGGAACAATTTGAGTTTGAAATTAAACAGAAGCACCAAGTCACCCTTTTAGAAGTCTCGTTTCTCTATCCTCCAATCATGGTACTTTTTCATATTTTCTTTATATAGATATGCTCATTCATATGCCCTGAGATGGAATTCATCCATCTCATTCAGTTGTCCCAGTTTCATCTCTGTTGCCTTTTTCCAATTCAAATTTAGCTTTTTGAGGGCCCATAAGGCTTTGTGCTCTATTTCTATTGGTAGGTAGCAAGCTTTTACATAGACCAGATAAAATGGTGACATGCTAATGGGTGTCTTGAAAGAAGTCCGATATGCCCACAAGGCATCATCGAGATTTTGAGACCAGTCATTCCGACTAACATTCACCATTTTGTCTAGGACGACTTTAATCTCTCGATTTGGCACCTCCACTTGCCCACTGGTTTGAGGGTGGTATGGAGTATCTACTCTGTGCTATTTCACCCTATATTTTGCCAACACTGCTCAAAATAATTTGTTGCAAAAATAAGATCATCCATCTCTTATAATGATACGTGGTACTCCAAAGCTAGAGAAAAAATGTTCTTCTTGAGAAAAACAACAACCCTCTTCCCTTCATTATCAGACAAGGATATAGCTTCTACCCATTTTAAAATGTAGTCCACAACAACTAAAATATACTTCATCCCATACAAGCTTACAAAAGGGCCCATGAAATTAATGCTCCAGACACCAAACAATTCTACTTCAAGCATGTTAGTCAAGTGTATCTCATGTTTTTTAGAGATTGACCCCTGCCTCTGACATTGGTCGTATTTCAGCACAAACTTGTGAGCATCCTTGAATAATATTTGCCAGTAATAGACACTTTGGAACACCTTCCTAGACATTCGGTCACCTACATGGTGACCTCCAACTAGGAAGCATGGCATGCTTCCAATATGCATAATACATCTACTTCAGGCACACATCTCCTTATAATATTATCCGTAAATTATTGAAAAAGATACCGCTCATCCCAAAATTAATGTGTCACATCATGCAGGAATTTCTTTCTTTGATGGGAAGAAAGATTTTCTGTGATGACCACACTCACAACATAATTTGCATAGTCCGCATACCAAGGCAATTTTCCACAGCTGCAGCCAGGATCTCCTCATCAAGGAATGCGTCATTTATCTCCATTTCATCACTAATTTCTCATTTACCATCTATTCTAGATAGATGATCTGTAACCTAGTTTTCACAACCTTTCCTATCTTTGACCTCAAAGTCAAACTCTTGGAGCAACAATACCCATCTAATCAGCCTTGGTTTTATGTCCTTTTTAGCCATCAAATACCTCAAGGCAGCATAGTCGGTGTGGACCACCACTTCGTTCCTAAGCAAATAAGCTCTAAACTTCTCAAAACTATACACTACAGCCAGAAGTCCTATTTAGTGACGGTGTAATTCTTTTGCGCTCCATTCAGTACTTTGCTGGCGTAATATATCGGATGAAACAATTTTTCCCTCTTTTGTCCCAACACCACTCCAAGGTAAACACCACTTGTATCACACATGATCTCAAACGGTTTTGACCAGTCAGGTACAACAACAATGGGGGACTCAACCAGCTTCTTTTTCAGGCCTTCAAATGCCTTCAAGCACTCTTCATGACTAAGAAAACTATGCACTCCCTTCACTAAAATGGGAGGTGGTAGTTTCTCAATAACTTCCACCTTTGCTCAATTAACTTCTATCCCTTTTTCAGAAATTTTGTGGCCGAGAACGATGCCCTCCTTTACCATGAAATGACATTTTTCCCAGTTAAGCACCAAATTGAATTAAACACAACGTTGCAAGGCTATATTCAGATTTGCCAAACATATCTCAAATGAATCTCCCACCATAAAGAAATCAATCATGAATACCTCTATAGTGTCCTCAACCTTGTCTTAGAAGATAGACAACATGCACCGTTGAAAAGTGGCGGGTGCATTGCATAGCCCAAATGGCATCCTCTTAAATACAAAGGTGCCATATGGGAATGTGAATATCATCTCCTCCTGATCTTCAGGAGCAATATAGATTTGGTTGTATCCAAAATAACCATCCAAGAAGCAATACCACCACTTTCCAGCCAATCGACCAAGCATTTGGTCCATAAAGGGCATCGAGAAGTGGTATTTAAGAGTCCATACGTTCATCTTGCGGTAGTCTATGCAAACTCTCCACCCAGTTACCGGCCTGAGTGGAATCAACTCATTCCTTTCATTTGCAACCACAACCATGCCCCTTTTTTGGGCACACATTGAACTGGACTCACCCACTTGCTGTCAGAAATAGGGTAAACCATTCCTGTATCCAACCACTTAATAATCTATTTATTAAACACCTCTTGTATTGGTGGGTTAGGACGGCGCTGATGCTCTATGGTTGGAATACAATCTTCTTCAAGTTGAATTTTATGCGTGTAGATACCCGGGGGAATGCTAATATTATCTGTGATGGTCCATCCTATAGCTCTCTTGTGCCTCTAAAGTACTGAAATAAGTGAGTTTACCTATTGCTCACCCAAATCATCCGCAATAATAATAGTTAGCGTGTTTCCATTGCCCAAAAACACGTACCATAAGTTCCTAGGCAGTTCTTTCAATTCCAACACAGGAGGCTCCACAATAGATGGCTTGGACGGTTGTGTTGGTCGATTACCAAGGTCAAGGTCTAGTTTTTTAGGAGCATAAGGATATGAACCTATTCCTATCAAAGAACAAACGGTCTCTTCATACTCCCTGATGCCTTCACTATCATAATTCATCATGACCGCGACCAAAGGTTCTATAACAAGTTGTCAGCTATGACACCTCCTGTTCATCCTCATAAGACACATCAACTACTGAGAGAACACTCATTTATTTATGATTCTTCATTAATGTACATACATCGAACTGTACCACTTCATCATTCATCTTGAATAAGAGCTCATTCGCTCTCAAATCAATCAACACACTTTCAGTTGCAAGGAAAGGTCAACCCAAGATTATGGGCACCTCGAAGTACACCTCATAATATATAATGAAGAAGTATGGAAGAAATATAAAGTTGGACACCTTCACCAACACATCATACAGAATGCCAACATGTCATTTTACTGACCTATCCTGTAATACCCTGAAAAAAATCCAAACCAATATTAGAGCCATGTACCAAGATTATGCATAGTAAATCATGGTTATTTTATATTTTTATGAGTAGGTTATATTTATATTAAGGCTTCAAATAACTCCCAGCTATCAGATGAATCGAAACATTCCTTACCGATTGAATTCTTGAGAAGGATATTGGTATAGTCACTTCAAATGAGAATATCTCTCATTATACTTGGAATTTTTGACATCATGACCTATAAAAAGATATATAATTGAATTATATTTCCAATGATACCAACTTTTCCTAAATCCGATATAGGAGCAAAGAGTTATTCCTATTTTACTCCAGCATGTCAGGCTGGAAACAGTGTGACGACATTCGTAGTAGTTTACCACATTTGTGACGCCCTACCATGAAGGTCATTAGCCTTAGGCAGAAACCAGATCCTAAGTGACGACATTCGTGGAAGCTTACCACATTTGTGATGCCCTACCATGAAGGACGTCAGCCTTAGGCAGAAACCAACTCCTAAGTGACGACATTCGTGGTAGCTTACCACATTTGTGACGCCCTACCATGAAGGTCGACATCCTTAGGCAGAAACCATCTCCTAAGTGAGGAAATTCATGGTATCTTACCACATTTTTGACTCCCTACCATGAAGTTCGTTTGCCTTAGGCAGAAACCAGCTCCTAAGGGATGACATTCGTGGTAGCTTACCCATTTGTGACGCCTTACCCCGAAGGTCGTTTGACTTAGGTAGAAACCATCAATTCCAGCTCCTGTGTGGTGACATTTTTGATGGCTTACCACATTTTTGACGTCTTGTCACAAATTTTGTCAGCTATGATTTTCAGCAACTGGGTATTTATTTCATAAGGGTATTTTAGTATTTTTCCTTCACTTCCCACGACTTATAACCCTAAAGAGGCATAATATTTCCTATTTTTCTTCAGTTAAGCATCTTAAAAACCCTCTCTTACACTCTCAACCACAAGATTAGGGTTTTCTCTCAAGATCATCTCCTCAAGAGCAAGCCTAAGGAATTCTTCAAGAACCTTCAGAAATATTAGATCTCTTTCAAGATCAAGCTTTAAGGTATGCGTAGTGTTCATCTATGGATTTAATTCGTTCATAGAGTTCGAGAATCATTCTTTTAAATGTTATTTTGTAAAATTTTGTGGTGATATAAGCATGTACACGTTGATGATTGTTGTTCAAGTTTCAAGATGATATCTAAGGATGTTTTTCATGGAATATATGTGATTGTTGGTTGAAAATCATGAACTTTGGATGGGTTGAACAAATGCAAGTATGAAATCCACCTATGCCTTAAAGAATTCATGTAAGGTGTTTGATAAAATGCCTAGAATGTTAGAAGTTCATATTTACATGATTTCATGATTATCTAAATGACAAGTCCATGTTAGCGATACACTTCAATATGAATACCCATGCTATTTATGTATTCTTATGGTGATAGCATAAAACATGTATGATGATGGAAATATGAATTTTGTGTGCGAATTATATCCATGCTTTCCCTACCATGTTTGAGGTGTTGATTAAATACATGAAGTATATTATCCCCTACTTATGATATAGCAAATTGTGGACTCCAATCTTGTGATCAAGTCATGTAATGTGTGTCAGGTTTCTTCTATCGAGTCCTGGGGGTATTCGTACCTGAAAAACATAGTTGTGTGCCTAGAGCCATGTTATATTTTCACGATAATCTTAGTCAAGCTATAATCTATAGAACTCTGTCAGTTATGTGACTCAGGAAACCTCAGAAATCTTGTGATCCCAGTTAACTCTCAGATAATAGTACTACTCCGTCACTCAACGGAAGTCAGTTAATTTGTCCATGTACAGTAAGTTGAATTATGTTTACTCTCTTCAGATGGGAGTAGGAGTTAGCACCGAGTGAACCCAAGGATGGGAACTCACCTGTATATGAGCGTGTGATTCTTAGCAGTCATCCTTGCATTCCAGAACTATGTAGCCAGCATAGGTTGAGACATCGCAGCCTGTTATATAAGGTTAGATGAGGTGGATTAACCTGTTATATGAGGGCTCCCACCATTCTTACTAGAATTACCTGTTATATGAGGGTTCCTAATATGTTGTCCTTAGCAGTGGCGCGGTATTGACAACCTTCCAATCAGGGCAGAGATTGGACCCCATCTTAGCCTTTATGGCATACATGAGGCATGTCGGTTAAACAACTACCTCCTACAGTTTCAGTATCAGTCTCAGTAAAAGAACTCAGATAGTTCTTCAGATATCAGTATACCAGGACTGTTAGATATGGTCAAATTTAGTTATAACATGAAACTTAGAGAGTTGAACCAGATTTAGGGCTTTCAGATATAGTCATCCATGATATAAGAACTACGGTTCCAGCCATGTATTATCGTACAAATTTAGCCATCACGTACTCACGATCTTAGTTATTATGTATGTATGTTTGTACTCTTACGTTCATATCAGTCAGTCAGTAGTATTATTCTTGCATGTAAACCATTTGTATTAGCCTACCTCACTCGTAAACTCAGTGCTCTAGTTGTACTGACGCATTTTCACTATGGTGCTTTCTTTTTATGTTACACTATAGGTTCAGAGGTATAAGTCCCAGACCAGCAGTAGCAGTCGCATTTAGTAACAGAGTTTTAGTGAGTCCTCTTCATTCGAGGACAATATTTTGATTTATTCATTATTATTTTAGACAGTATCAGTTTTATAGAGTTAGTTGGAGACATGTTCCTTCAACTCCTTATTTCAGACAGTACTTAGAGGCTTTCAGATTTATGCTCAGATTTAGCTTTCAGATTCAGTTTTCAGTTGTTTTGGGTATTTTTTGCCCATATGGATGTTATATTATTTCAGTTGTACCTTATGGCCTATTATGCATGTTTTCCACATTATTATGTCATGAATTGCAGTATACAGGTACAAATATCAGTCATAGGTTAACTTGTGGTCCTTCGGGGTCATAAGCACCGTGTAGCATTCCGATTCAGAAAATTGGGGCGTTACAAACTTAGTATCAGAGACAAGGGTTCAATAGAGTCCTAGGAAGTTTGAAAGCCGCATATAGAAGAGTCTTGTACATGGGTGTGTTGCGCGCCACATTTATGTACAAGAGGCTATATGATGATTTAGGAACAGTTCCCTTTCTTCAGTATTCTTATCGTGCTAGTAAGCATAATTTCAAGTCCTTCTCTCAGTCTAATCCGCTCTTGTCTTATTCCAGAAACATACCTCCAAAGAGAAGAAATCAGCCAGCTCCTCAGCCCGAAGATCCTTTGGGCGAACATGTCTCTCATGTGGAGTTCAGGACCGCATTTACTGCTCTTGCTCAGTCTGTAGCTTCCCAGAATGAACGACCAATAGTCATTCCGGCCAACCCAGTGACCAATGCAGCAGCAACTACGATTCGAGAGTTCACCCGAATGAACTCTCTGTCTTTCTTTGGGTCTAAGCCAGACGAGGATCCTTAGGAATTCGTTGACCGAGTCCAGAAGGCCATTTATATCATGGGAGTCACTTCTTATCAGAGTGTCGAGTTATCCACATACCAATTGCAGAATGTCTCTTACACTTGGTACAAGCAGTGGTTAGCAGAAAGGTTAGAGGATGCAGGTCCTGTTGAGTAGGAAGAATTTGTCACGGCTTTCTTAGAAAAATTCTTTCCCCAATAGCTGAGAGAGGACAAAGTTCTTGAGTTCATCCATCTCGGGAAGGGAAATATGACAAAGAGTATTCTCTTAGATTTACTCAGCTAGCCAGATATGCCCCTCATGTGGTTGCATACAACAGGGCTAAGATGAGCAAGTTCGTGTCAGGGGTGAATGATAGCATGATAAATGAGTGTAGGTCTGTGATGCTGAATAGTGTTATGAATTTAGCCAGGATCATGACCCACACTCAACAGATAAAGGAGCAGAAGGTTAAGACTAGGGAGAGGCAGAACAAGAGAGCAAGAACAGGAAGTTTTAGTTTTGTTCAGCCCAAATCAGAGGGAGGAAATTATTCACAGTTTCGTCCTAAGTCAGCAGTTCCAGCCTCTTCCTCCGCTAGTGCCCCAGTGCTGAAGTTCAGGGATGGCAACAGAGATAGGGCACCAGACTATAAATCTCAGAGCAGTGTTAGAAGTGCCCGCATTTATTCTCAGTGTCAGACTTGCGGTAAGCATCATCAGGGTATGTGCAGAGAGGGTCAAGGCATTTGTTTTTGTTGCGGCAAGCCAGGCCACAGAGTTAGGGACTATCCTCAGCCCGGTCCCCAATGTCAGTAAAATCATTCCACATCCCAGTTTGGTCACCCGAACCAGCAGGGTGCCACTTCCAGTGCTACTAGTAGGCAACGCCCAAATAGACTCTATGCCCTTCAGACCCGAAAGTATCAGGAGAATTCTCCTGATGTTGTTACTGGTAAGTTACAGATTTTCCATGTTCATATTTATGATTTTCTAGACCCAGGTGCATCCTTGTCTTTTGTCACTCCATACATAGCAGGCGATTTCGGAAACAATCTCAAAATTTTAGCAGAGCCCTTTTCAGTCTCTACCTCAGTGGGTAAAACCATCATAGCTCGGTGGGTATACAGGAACTTCTCGATTATGATATTTTAGAAATCCATGTCAGCAGATTTAGTAGAGTTAGAGATAACTGATTTTGATATCATTCTCGGCATGGATTGACATTATTCCTACAATGCCATAGTCGACTGCAAAAACAAGATAGTTCAGTTTCAGTTCCCGAATGAGCTCGTCCTAGAGTGGAAGGGTAGCACTTCGTCTTTCAGGGGTCAACTTGTTTCCTACCTTCTGGCAAGGAAAATTATTTCTAATGGGTGTGTGTATCATCTCGTGCATGTTAAGGATTACAGTTCCAAATCTCCCAATCTTGAATCAGTCCCAGTGGTTAATGAATATTCAGATGTCTTTCCCAAAGATCTTCTAGGCATTCCTCCCAAAAGGGAAATAGACTTCGGCATAGACCTTCTCCCAGATACTCAGCCTATTTTTATTCCTCCATACAGAATGTCACCAATAGAACTCAAGAAACTAGTTGAAGGATCTCTTATACAAGGGATTCATCTGGCCCAGTGTATCCCCACAGGGTGCGCCAGTCTTATTCGTGCGCAAGAAAGATGGTTCTCTCAGAATATGTATTGATTACCGTCAGCTCAACAAAGTAATGGTCAATATCAAGTATTCGCTGCCTTGGATAGATGACTTGTTTGACCAACTTTACGGTGCCAGTTATTTCTCCAAGATAGACCTCAGATCAGGTTATCATCAGCTCAGAGTTAGAGAATGTGACATTCCGAAGACAATTTTTTGTACTCAGTATGGTCACTTTGAATTTCTAGTCATGTCCTTTGGTCTTACCAATGATCCTGCAGCTTTCATGGACTTGATAAATCGGGTGTTCAAGCAGTACTTAGCCACATTCATCATAGTCTTCATAGATGATATTCTAGTCTATTCTCGCACAGAGCATGATCATTCAGACCATCACATAATTGTTCTTCAGACTCTTAGGGATCACCAGTTGTTTGCCAAGTTCAGTAAGTGCGAATTTTGGCTAAGATCAATATAATTCCTTGTCCACATTAAAGTAGATCTTCAAAAAACCGAAGCGGTAAGAAACTGACCTCGCCCTGTCTCTCCATTAGATATCAGGAGTTTCTTAGGTTTCGCTGGCTATTACCGACGGTTTGTCGAGGGATTTTCTTCTATTGCATCTCCTGTGTCCAGATTGACTCATAAGAAGGTCAAGTTTCAGTGGTTAGAACCTTGCAAGAAGAGTTTTCAGGAGTTGAAGACTCGACTCACCTCAGCTCCAGTTGTAGCACTTCCCGATGGTTTCGATGGATTCGTAGTATATTGTGATGCATCCAGAGTAGTTTTAAGTTGCGTCCTCATATAGCATGGTAGAGTCATAGCCTATGCATCCAGACAGTTAAAGCCCTACGAGAAGAATTATCCTACTCAAGACCTTGAGTTAGTAGCAGTTATCTTTGCCTTAAAGATTTGGAGGCATTATCTATATGGTGTTCATGTAGACGTCTTCACAGATCATAAGAGCCTTCAGTATGTATTTTCCCAAAAAGATCTCAATCTTCGTCAGAGAAGGTGGTTAGAGCTCTTGAAGGATTATGACATGAGGGTCCTTTATCATCCTGGCAACGCCAATGTAGTGGCCGACGCACTCAATAGACTGTCCATGGTTAGTGTTTCACATGTTGAGGATAGTAAGAAGAAATTAGCTCAGGAGATTCATCATCTTTCCATACTAGGCGTTTGCTTAGACGACTCTTCAGAGGGTGGTGTATGTGTTCAGAGTAGTTCAGAGTCATCTCTATTTTTTGAGGTAAAAGAGAAGAAAGACAGGGATCCTATCCTTGTCAAGCTAAAAGAGTTAGTTCAGAGTCAGGAAGTAGAGGTTTTCTCCCAAGGGGGAGATGGTGTTTTTCATTATCAGGGTCATCTGTATGTTCCCGATGTAGATGACTTAAGGCAGATAATTTTGCAGAAGCGCATGGTGCACGATACTCTATTCATCCAGGGGCCACTAAGATGTACCATGACTTGTGGGAGATCTATTGGTTAAGTGAGATGAGGAGGGACATTGCAGAGTTTGTGGCTAATTGCTCTACATGTCAGCAAGTTAAGATAGAGCATAAAAACCTAGTGGTTCTATGCAGGAGTTCACTATTCCTACTTAGAAGTGGGAAGAAGTGAGCATAGACTTCATGACGGGTTTGCCTAGAACACGTCATCAACATGATTCAGTTTGGGTCATTGTAGATAGAATGACCAAGTCAGCTCATTTCCTTCTAGTTCATACCTCTTACTCAGCCGAGGATTATGCCAAACTCTATATCAGGGAGTTGGTTAGATTACACTGTGTTCCACTATCTATTATCTTAGACAGAGGTACCCAATTCATCTCTCACTTTTGGAAAGCATTCCAAAAGGGTCTCGGTACCCAAGTTATCTTAGTATAATGTTTCATCCTCAGACAGATTGTCAAGAAGAAAGGACCATTTAGACTCTAGAAGATATGCTAAGGGCGTGTACAATTGATTTCAAGGAAAGCTGGGATGATCACTTGCCTTTGATTGAGTTCGCATACAACAACATTTATCACTCTAGTATTCAGATGGCTCCATTCAAAGCTCTCTATGGTAGGAGATGTAGGTCTCCGATCGGTTGGTTCGAAGTTAGTAAGACCACAGTCATAGGGCCTGACTTAGTATTCAATGACTTAGAGAAAGTTCAATTGATTAGAGAAATACTTCGGGCTGCTCAGAGCTGACAGAAGTCTTATGCAGATATTTATAGAAAGCATCTCTAATTCGAGGTCGATAACTATGTCTATCTCAAGATCTCTCCTATAAAGGGAGTGAAGAGATTCAGCAAGAAGGGAAAGCTCAGTCCCCGATATGTCGGTTCCTTTAGGATTCTCAGTCTCTTCGGTAAGATCGCCTTTGAGCTCAAATTGCCTTCAGATCTAGCCTCAGTTCATCCAGTCTTCCATGTCTCTTTGATCAAGAAATGCATAGGTGACCCAACAGTTGTAGTCCCTATTTAGAGAGTTGACATTTAGAATAGCCTCTCTTATGAAGAGATTCCAGTCGAAATCCTCGACTATCAGACTCATAGGCTGAGAAACAAAGAAGTCCCTCTAGTCAAGGTTCTTTGGCGGAATCAGTCTATGGAGGGAGCTACTTGGGAAGAAGAAGCAAAAATGTGAACCAAGTACCCTCATCTTTTCACCGCTAATTCAAACTTAGCTCGAGGTAACCATTTTACTTAAGCTTATTCAGTTACATGTTCAAAATTCTAGTATAAAATTGGTATCAAGTATTAGTGCATAGCTTATCAAGCATTCATGAGTTCAGCTTATCAGTCATGCATCAGATATGCATGTTCAGTTGGGATATATTCGGTTTAGAATTCAATTCAGTCCTAAATCATGTGCTAGTTGATCATGATCAATGTATGCGTCATTTATCTTTTCTCCCCTCTCAAGTAGTCATCATTCGAGGATGAATGTTTCCAAGGGGGAGATATTGTAATACCCTAAAAAAACCAAACCAATATTATAGACATGTACAAATCTCATGAATAGAACATCATGGTTATTTTATAGTTTTATGAGTAGGTTAGATGTATATTAAGGCTTTAAATAACTCCCAGCTATCAGACGAATCAAAACATTCCTTATCAATTGAATTCTTGAGAAGGATATTGGTATAGTCAAATTTAAATGAGCATATCTCTCATTATACTTGGAATATTTGAGCTCATGACCTATCAAAAGATATATAATTGAATTAGATTTCCAACGATACCAATTTTGCCTAAATCCGATATCGGAGCAAAGAGTTATTCCTATATTACTCCAGCATGTCAGAATGGAAACAGTGTGACGACATTCGTGGTAGCTTACCACATTTGTGACGCCCTACCACGAAGGTCGTTAGCCTTAGGAAGAAACCAGATCCTAAGTGATAACATTCTTGGTATATTAGCACATTTGTGATGCCCAACCACGAAGGTCGTCAGCCTTAAGTAGAAACCAACTCCTAAGTGACGACATTCGTGGTAGCTTACCACATTTATGACACCCTACCATGAAGGTCGTTAGCCTTAGGCAAAAACCAACTCCTAAGTGACGACATTCGTGGTATCTTACCACATTTATGATGCCCTACCACGAAGGTCGTCAAACTTAGGCAAAAACCATCAATTCCAGCTCCTGTGTGATGACATTTTTGATGGCTTACCATATTTTTGATGCCTTGTCACAAATTTTGTCAGCTGTGATTTTCAGCAACTGGGAATTTATTTCATAAGGGTATTTTGGTATTTTACCTTCACTTCCCACGACTTATAACCCTAAAGAGGCGTAATTTTTCCTATTTTTCTTCAGTTAAGCATCTTAAAAACCCTCTCTTACACTCTCAACCACAATATTAGGGTTTTCTCTCACGATCATCTCCTCAAGAGCAAGCCTAAGGAATTCTTCAAGAACCTTCAAAAATATTAGATCTCTTTCAAGATTAAGCTTTAAGGTATGCGTAGTGTTCATCTATGGATTCAATTCATTCATAGAGTTCAAGAATCATGATTTTAAATATTATTTTGTAAACTTTTGTGGTTATATAATCATGTACACATAGATGATTGTTGTTCAAGTTTCAAGATGATATCTAAGGATGTTTTTCATGGAATATATGTGATTGTTGGTTGAAAATCATGAACTTTGGGTGGGTTGAACTAATGCAAGTATGAAATCCACCTATGCATTAAAGAATGCATGTAAGGTGTTTTATAAAATGCCTAGGATGTTAGAAGTTCATATTTACATGATTTCATGATATATAAATGACAAGTCCATGTTAGCGATACACTTCAATATGAATGCCCATGCTATTTATGTATTCTTATAGTGATAGCATGAAACATGTATGATGATGGAAATATGAATTTTGTGTGCGAATTATATCCATGCTTTCCCTACCATGTTTGAGGTGCTGATTAAATACATGAAGTATACTATCCCCTACTTATGATATAACAAATTGTGGACTCCAATCTTATGATCAAGCCATGTAATGTGTGTTAGGTTTCTTCTATCGAGTCCTGGGGGTATTCGTACCCGAAAAACATAGTTGTGTGCCTAGAGCCATGCCATGTTGTCACGATAATCTCAGTCAAGCTATAACCTATAGAACTCAGTCAGTCATGTGACTCAGGAAACCTCAGAAATCTCATGATCCCAGTTAACTCTCAGATAATAGTACTACTCCGTCAGTCAACGGAAGTTAGTTAATATATCCATGTACAGTCAATTGAATCATGGTGGTCTTGGGATAGTTTTCAACACTACCTCCTTCTCCTTTTCTTTCACTTTTTTGGAGCATCATCAGAATTATCCAGCTTCTCAGACTCCACTAGATTGTTTTCTTAGAATTCATCAACAACTACCTCACCATCTATAGATTTTCCCATACAAGGTCCAGGTAATATATTACCACTCCTAATGGTAATTACCATACATGAACCATCATTTTGTAGATTCTGAACTGTATCTCTTGGTAACATTCTATTTTTTCTATGGTTAAATGCAGCGGAAAGTTGGCTCATCTTCTGCTCTAACTATTTGATTGCAGTAGAGTGTGAATGTACCAAATGACTGATGGATTTCAGATCAGTCTTCATGGTGGTTATACCAGAGTTGGTAGCCTCAACTCCCTTTAACAATTTCTCCATCACGTCCTCCATGGATATCTTTCCAAAGCTAGTTGCAGTATTGTCCTGATTTCTAGGAGGAACATATAAACCACTCCTGTTATTATTGCTTCTCCAATTTCCTTGTTCCCTGTCTTTGTATCCAGGCTTTTCATAAATGTTCTGACCTTGATTCCCTTGGCTATTACCTCAGAAACCCCCTGATTATAAATATAATTTGCCTCTTCTTCAGGCTCCATATCAATTCGGTCTTGGGACATTACAGCCTTCAGTTTCTCAGTCTTTCCCAATAATAAGTGCTTGGTGAGCAAGTCCATCTGAGTCTTTAGATGGGCTATGTATTGATCTCGCTCCTTATCTCTCCTAGATTTTTCAGCAGACATACCAATAGAAATAATGGGGCTTGCTACCAAAGACTCCATGGTATGCCAAGACCGACTCTGTTTGGTCATCCTATTTAGTATGTCTAAGGTATCTTGAAATAACAGATCAATAAATGAACCACCAGTAGCATTATCTACAATCATCTTTGTTACAGAGTTGAGGGCCCTGTACAAAGTCTCCATCAAGTGTAGGTCCGTCATATTGTGGTCCGGACACTGTGTCAGCTTCTTCTTAAATCTCTCCTAAATCTCATGCAAAGCTTCAGTAGGGAGCTGTGTAAAGTTGCTAATCTCGTCCCTTAACTGTACCCTCCTTGAGGGTTGAAAAAACTATTCTAGGATTGCTTCTTTCAATTGCCTCCAGTGGGTGATGGAATTAGGTGTAAGCTCATTCAGCCACAATGTTGCCTCCCCAGACAGAAACAACAGGAACAACCTCAACCGGATAGTATTCTGGCCCACTCCTGGGTTATCAAAAGATTTACAAATGGTGACAAAATTCACCAGATGCAGGTTCGAATCATCCCCAGGAAGGCCACCAAAAAACCCCTTCAGGTTAAGGAGTTGGATCATAGTACTCGTAATATTGAACTTGGCTCCAGGTGCCAATGGTGGAGGAATGATTGCACCTGTTGCACCTACCCCGTCCATACCATCATCATTATTTAGATCATACTGTACTGGCTGGTACTCTTGTCTTCTTTGGAATGGACGGTTTCGGTTAACATTATGTGGAACTTGTGCAGCTATCTGCTCTGCACGCCTTGGGTTACCAGGGTTTAATAACTTCTCGTCCCCCAAATTTTCATCCTCTGGGTTTGGATGTCGTTCCTATTGCTCGATATTTTTTACATTCACCTGAGCTCTAGCTAAGTCTACCAGTCTGTCAGCCTCTTGTTGTTCTGCCATTCTTCTAATTCGTTGCAGTTCCGGTTTGAGTGGTAATAATGTTTCTCCAGAACTTCTGGTTCTTGGCATACACTATAAAAATACTGCAATTAAACAAACATTCAGTTTACAATCGTATTCCCCGGCAATGACGCCATTTTTTATAACGCTAAAACTACACCTCTCAACGAGAGTGTAAGCGATCTTTGTCAATATAAAACCCAACTAGGTTGGGGTCAAATCCCATAGGGAATACAGTGTGAACTCAAGTAATTTGTGATTTAATCCACTGATAGTTTAATATCTCCTTAAATGGGGGGTTTAGGTTTAACAAGTATTTGTTTGTCACTTTAATTTCAGTATTTGTAATCAAGAGTTTATGAAATAACCAGAATTATGTTGACTAGGGATTTCGGTACATGATAGATGCTAAAAGTGGTTCAAGATTCTTATAGTGGGTAGGACAACAAGCTATCTTTATCGATGCTATGCTTAAATGTATCTCCATCTACTTAAGCATTTAATTTTCTAATCCTCTCGGACTTAGGGAATTTCTATTCACTGCCCAGATTTTACCTCAGGTTAACCAACCTTATTACTGCGCTGATTATTAAACGAAGTATTTCTGAGTCCCTAATGATAATTCACTTCCTACTATATTTGATTTCTTTCTCAAGCAAATCAAAGTAGGTGTGTCTCCTGTTTGTAACCAACAAATGTTAATTAAAGCTTCAGAATTATCAAGAAATCCTACCACCTTTTGAATTTTGAACACTTAGCACTTTATCAAGACCTAACCCTAGATCCCATAACTCAGGTTAGTGGAATTTAGCCACTCATGATGAAATGTACGAATAACATAATTGAATTCATGATTTGAAAGATAAACTTACTGAGATGAATAATAACTAGTTAATCGCAGATTAGATCACAAAGGAAATCCCAAAATATTAATAATAGTCTCTTCAAAGTATTTGCTTTTTCAAGGCAAAAGTAGATAGAGAAAAATATCAAAATATGCTATCTCAAAACTTAATGTGTCGACTCTCTCCTAAATTCTCCCTAGAAAACCCTAAAATAAAACTTTAAATAGTTCACCCTAAATAAGGAAACAAAATCAAGGTTACAACTTTTTCTTAAAATAGACGAAGACTATTGGTGACGCCTTATCAGGATCTTGATGACTTATCAAGAATGTCATTAGGTCTTCTTTAAATCTGGCCTAGTCCCGTCTTAGGTTGACGGCAACTTCTGATGGCTTATCAGGATTGTGACGACTTACTAGAAATGTCATCACACTTTTCTCCAATTCTCATGTCCTGCCTAAGTCTGACGTCATTCCTGATGACTTATCACCATTATGATGGCCTATCACAAAATTTCATCGATTTTACCAGCTGGAACTCATTCCTTATTTAAGGCTGACAATGGCCTTGATAGCCTATCACTGGGATGACGACCTATCATGAATGTCATCAGCTGCACTTGTCTTTTAATTTCTTTAGATTTCAGCCTTTTTGCTTCCATTATTGTTGGTTTCCCTGCATCTCAACCTTTACTGCAAAATTAAAGTAAAACTAATAAAAAACAACTAAGTTTCTCAAGACCTTGCAATTATTTAGAGTTAAAAGTGTCCAATGTGTTAGTATAGGCTCACACATTAGTTTCTTAGACCGCTTCTTTCCTTAAGAGTTGAGGAAGGCAAAGGCAGAAGAGTTTATGAACTTAATCAAGGGAGGATGTCCATTTAAGAATATGCCTTGAAATTCCACCAATTGTTAAGGTATGCTCCCAAGATGGTTTCTAGCTTGAGGGTTATAATGCATAAGTTTGTCTCGGGGTTGTCTCGTAAGTTAGTTCTTGAGAGCAAAGAGGTCTCCTTGATTGAGAACTTAGATATTTCTAGGTTGATTATGTATTTCCAACAAGTGGAAGAAGATAAGAAGAAGCAAGTTGAGCTAAGTCAGAGGTGAGGAAAGAAATTTAGGCCTTTTTAGCATAGTGGTTATGATGTTGGCAAGTGGCCATGAAAGAGGTGGGGTAGTTTGAATTATTTCTCCTCAGCTAGTGTTTTCTCTCCTTACTTAAAGTTTATGGGTGATCATCAGACTCAGTTTAGTAGTAGATACTGGGCACAGGGTGCCTATTTCAAGGAAAGCAGTGCCCAGTCGACTCCACCTTGACCTTCTTTCAAATTTTTTCAACAAAGTCATCGTGGTTAGTATGAGAAGGAGAGAAATAAATGTTTCTATTATGGTCAGGTTGGTTATATACATCATGATTTCCTTTCTCTAGAAGTTCCTTGGGCCAACAGGGCCCCTATTGCCACTCCTTGTACTTACGCACCAAAGGGTGCTATGTCTTCCTCTACTTCTTTTATTAGCACCAGTGTTGGCCAAAATCACTTGTATGCACTTGCAACTCGCTTGTATTATGAGGCATCTCCCAATATTGTCATGTCCATGTCTAGAATTTTCTCCCGGGATGTGTTGCTTGTCTGATCCAGGGTCTACACTTTCTTATATGACCTCATATGTGGTTGTGTATCCTGATTATGGTCCCGAGAGTCTATTAGTTCCTATTTCTATTTCTACCCTGGTTGGAGACCCTATGGTTTTTAGAAGGGTCTATAAAGGGTGTGTAATATCGGTTGGTGGTAGGGATATTCTTGTAGACTTGATATAGTTGGACATGATTGATTTTTATGTCATTTTGGGGATGGATTGGTTGCACTCTTGCTATTTTTCCTTAGATTTTTGGAACCGTATTTTCATGTTTAAATTCCCTAATGAGTTGGTCATCGTATGGGAAGGTGGTTCCCTAGTGCCTAAGAAATGGTTCATTTCTTTTCTAAAGGCCCTAAAGTTGATCTTAAAGGGGTGTTTGTATCATTTGGTCTGTATTAAAGATTTTAACTCATAAGAGCCTTCTCTAGAATCTATTCCCTTTGTTAATGAGTTTTTTGATGATTTTCCAGGTGTTCCTCCTGATAGGTAAATTTATTTTGGGATTGATCTTGTCCCAGACACTCGTCTGATTTATATCCCTCCTTATAGAATGGATTCAGCAGAGCTAAAAGAGATTAAGGAGCAATTTAAAGAACTCTTAGATAAAGGTTTTCTCCATCCTATTGTGTCTCCGTGGTGTGCTCCCGTGTTGTTCGTGCACAAGAAGCATAGTTCCCTATGTATGTGCATTGATTATTGTCAGTTGAACAAAGTGACCGTGAAGGACAAATATCCTCTTCCTAAGGATACTAGTCATATGGTGATGGTACGAGTTATGCCAAGGAATCGTATGTTGGAAAGAATATGGTGTCTAGCTTTTTGTTCAAGTTACGAGTTGAGGGTACCACATGTATGATGTGGATATGAGTTGAGGGGTCCAACCGTACCCTCATGCATTCTTTTTATAGCTTTTAAGCTGAGGGTATTTTGGATATTTACCACCCCAAGACCTTAAGACCTCATGTCTTCTAACACTATTTGGTCCCTCATTCTACACTTTAAAATATTGAAACACTCTCTAAACTCTCTCAAATGTCTCTCAAGCTCTTTGTAGAGGAAAAATCTAGGGTTTCTTCAAGATAATCAATTAAGGACTTTCAAGAGTTATTTTGTCCATCTTTCTTGGTGTCTAAGTCATTTTACTCCTCCCTCATTGACATTTCAACTAAAATCATGTTTTAACGAATAGTTTTTATTGTATTATTGTGGATCTGCTTTGGTTTCAAAATAGATGTTGGGGTTTTTTCTTGTTTATGGTGGGATGATATTTTCCCATGTTTTATTTATGGTTTTCATGTTATAATTATGATTTGAACATATGGTTACATGGGAATGGTCAATTGATACTTGGTTTTGCTTTTGAAATTATATGCCCTAAACATGTCTGTTAAAATGCCAAAGAGAATAATTTTCTCACCTAGTTTGACTATTCTTGAAACCTTTGCAATTCATAATATGGTAATGGAAGCTATGGTGGTTTGGTTGATTTCAAATGGTTAAAATGGTCATGGATGGTTTTGAAATCCTTGTGGGGTATGCGGAAATTCCTCAACTGAGCTTATAATATAAACCTTGTGGGGTACACGGGAATTCCCCAAGTGATTTTGATAATGGAGTGTATGGGGTAAATGGGAATTCCCTACGTGTTGTCTAATGACATTGCTTGCAAGCTATAGTCGATTTGACACTACCAATTATTAATGCATTAATAATTGACTCCTGAAATTGGTGGTTTGGTTATGTGCTAAATATTTTAATTAGGCAATAATGAGGGTTGTGATAGCTAGCTGTGAAGGTGTAAGTCCAATGGACGGACCCTTGAAACTCATGTTTTCCAACATGAGGGTTGGTCTTAGTGACTATATACTTATAGGGTACATGGGAATCCCCTAAGTTCATACTTATATATATGTATCATGGAGGGAGAAGGGTAAATGGGAATCCTTGGCCCCTTCGATATCTCCGATTTATGCGGCTACATAAATTGGGGCCCATTCAGGAGGTAACAATGGACCTATATAGTCTGTGGGTGGATTATAACGATAAGGCAACACTCCCCAGATTAAGGTTTTAAATGCATGTTAAACCCAATTCCCCCTCCCGACATGGTATATATATATGTATATATGTATGTGTATATGTAATTGCATATGGTTATTTACTTTGAATTTGAATAATGGCATTGATTTATCCTTATTCCTCAGTACAAGTTAACGTTTATTCTGCTAACCATCTTCTGGCGTTGTATCCCCATGTGATGCAGGAACTAGCCATACTACACCTCTTGCCTAGTGACTTGGATTTAAGGATAACTTAGAGTCATAGTAAAGTGGCGCGCTTCCATACTTTGGAAGACTCTATTTCATGCTATGGACTCCTTTACATTATTTTTATTTCTTGTACTTTGGTTTTGGCTATGGTTGGGGTCATGTACCGATCGAATGTTCTTTGTTTTTGGTTAGAGGCTTTGTGGGACTACTATTGGCATGGGCAATGTCGGTATTGGTGTTAGCCTGGGTATTGGTATTGGCATTGAGGTTGTCACCGATTGGATATTTGATTGAGGTTGTTGGATTATGGTTATAAACTTTATTTAATGTCTTTGAATTACACTTGTTCTATCTTGTTATATGTTCAGAATTCTGTCGAAACAGGTTGTAGGGTGGTTATGGTTGGGTATTAGGGGTGGTCTCCTGCCCCGATTGAACTTGAGGCACCCGACATGACTAGGCCCTGATTCGTTTCATGTGAGATTGGTATCAGATCCCTAGGTTCATGGTCAACTGGGAGTCCACAAAATCATGTTTAGTAGAGTCTCTTTTAAGGGTGTGAAGAGTGCCACACTCTTTTTTGTGTTCTATTTTCGAGGTGTAGAGTCTAAGGTCCTAAATTCTCCTCTAATTCTTGTTTTTTTTTTCTTTTCAGATCATGCCTCCTCGACGATTTGAAGCTCACAGAAACTCCTCTGTCCCACCCTGGGATAATGTTGATAGGACCTGTTCTACTTATGGGGTCCAAACTCGGTCTAGGGGTCCAGTAACGGATTAACCTGGAGTTTGACCAGTTCCCCATAGTCTTTCTCAAGATCCTCAGGCTGAGCGTGGTATTCCTATTAATCCATCTTCTGAGGCCACAAGGGTTGGTCAATTTATGAGGTTGAAACCTCTAGTCTTTACTGGTGCTAGGGTTGAGGAGCATCCTCAAGGTTTTATAGATGAGATGGAGAAAATTTTCTGTGTTAAGCATAAATGTGGAGGGCATGGAATTTTCTCCCTACCAGCTAAAGGATGTGGCGTACCAGTGGCACAAAGGAATATGATCAGGCAAGGGGTGACTTCATCCTACACTTAAACTCTTATTCATCCTCGAACAACTCTTTACTCTAAGCATAAAAATCTGAGGTGACGCTACACTTCCACTAAAATAAAGACACTCAAGCTAGTACTACAATGACTACACAAAATGCAGGTTTCTACACAAAGCACATTATTTACACAATTAAAAGCTCAAGAACACTACTTAAAAACATCCTAAATTTTTTTAAATTGAGCCAAAATTTAGGAATTTCCCCACCCCACACTTAAAAATATACTTTGTCCCCAAAGTGAATTTAAAAGTAAAAAGATAGAAATACTTCGGAGGCCTCTAGGACTAGCTAGTAGCATCTTCACACATAAAGGAGATATATTAGACCCCACATTAATCCTTTCCATGATTCAAGCTCAAGTTTATAGTTCTCAGACTTCCCATTAACTTGTGACTCAACCAAAAACAAAAACTATGTGAAATAAAAACTATAAACTAAAAAGAAAATATACCTAATTAACTTGGGTTGCCTCGCAAGCAACACCTAATTTAGTGTTGCGGCACGGCCTAACTCAACTCAACCATATTCCTTCACCCTTTTACCCCCTTTTGAGAGCCATTTTTTCTTTCCTCTTTGACCTCTTTTACCTTTTAACATGTTGGGATTTGGTGGTTTCATCTTAGGTCGCTTAATCAGGTAGTCGGAAGAGGTCTTTAGTGGCTTAGGCACCCCACACTCATCCTTTTCCAACACATTGATCATAAATAAATATGTATATAAATGTTTTTCAATGGGAGCCTTGAAAATATCAAATACCACCTCTTCATTATCTACCCTCATCTTGAGGGTTCCTTCTCTAACATCAATCAAAGCCTCTCTGATTGCTAAGAATGGACGCCCTAAAATAATTGGTAGATTTTCATCTTCCACAAAATCAAGAATAAAAAAGTCAGCAACAAGAACAAATTTACCAACCTTAATAAAGACATCCTCAATGATTCCATCTGGATACTCTATAGATCTGTCTGCTAGCTGCATCACCATTCATGTTCTTTAGGCTCTCCCAAGACCAATTTTCTAAACAATGATAGGGGCATTAAATTTATGCTTTCCCCTAGGTCACTCAATGCATGGACTTATTTTTCCCCAATTTGAATAGGGATAGCAAACTTCCCTTGATCTTTTAATTTCTAGGGGATTTTCTTTGTCATCACCGCACTACACTCTTTAGTGAGTGTTATTGATCCCACATCTTACAATTTCACCTTTTAGCCACCACATCCCTCAGGTACTTTTCATACTTAGGCATACTCTGCAAAACATCTAGCAAAGGTAAGTTAATATAAAGCTCTTTGAATGTATCAATGAACTTTTTGAAAAATGCATACTCCTTCGCTTTTATGTACTTTAGGGTAGTGGCAGCCTCTTTTTCACTTTTTATTCAACAACCATTTCCTTCCAATACTCAGACTTTCTTGAATCTTCAGCAACTTCATCGGGAACTTGTTGGGTCACCACCTCAGCATCTACCTCCTTTGTTACCTTAGGAGGTTCTTCATGAAGCTCTTTACCATTCCGTAAGGTGATTGCCATAACTTGTGTTGGAGTTTCTGTATCAGCGGGCAAACTACCTTGTGGTTGGTTTGGTATTTAACGCTTGTTGTATCTGCCCAACCTGCAACTCTAAATTTCTCTAGGCAACTTTCTGATTTTGTTTTTCTGCACTTTGACTGTTCAAATCCATAATTTATTGTGTTTGACCAGCTATGAGTTGTTTCATCATCTCTTCTATGTTACTCGTAGATTGATTTGATTGGGCATATGGTTGTGGGGCATTCCAAAGCTTATTAGGTGGCTGAGTTTGACACCTTATGTTGTAGGAATTATCGTAATTTAGCCTTTGAGCATTGCCTACATACATCACCGATTCTGAATTTGAAGCACACATAGCCGCTGAATGGCCATTATTTCCACATACCTCACACCAACCTGCGGCTTATTGGATGGTATTGAGTGTGGTGCAGATTTTGTTTCTCCCAACTTCATGGTGCTGAATGTTTTGTTGATTAAATTTTGTAAGGCAAAAACTTGTGCTGATAAGGCTGTGAAGTAGTCCACCTCTAATACACTCACAATTCTTTTCGTGGAACTTTTACAATCTAAATGCCACTTTAGATTTCCTTGTGCTATGTGGTTTAGCAATGTGTATAGAACATCAAAAGTTAGATCCAACGCTTTACCACCTACGGCTGAATCTAGCAAAATCTTCGTATTGTGATCAAGAGTTTCTACAAAAGTATCAGCAAGTACCTCATTCGACTGTTGGTGGTCTGGGCAATCCTGAAGAAGGGCCTTTAAGAATTCACAAGGATGATAGAGATTTTCATTAGGTTTCTATTTGAAGCTCATTATCTCACTGTAAAGTCTCGTAGTTTTGCCTGATGAAAAGAATATGATGAGGAACCTTTTGGATAAGTCATGCCATGTTGTGATTGAACTGGTCGGTTCTACATCCAACCATATTTTAGCTTCCCCAATAAGTGAATAGGGGAAGAGTGCCAGCCTCACATAATCTGTAGTCACCCCGGTTGGAGTGAATGCATATGTAATCTCAATGAAGGTCTGCAAGTGGACTTGTGGATCCTCGTGTGAAATCCTTGCAAACTGTCCACTGCTAATAAGAAGCTGCACCATATTGTATTTAAACTCGAAATTCCCCTCAGCTTTCAGTCTTTGAATTGGGGAAGTCAAGTTCGTTGGAAGTGGGACTGCCACTTCCCTAACCTTCCTACCATTTGCTTGTTGTTCATCCATAGGAACAGTGTTATCTTGGTCTTCTTGGAATTGAGGAATTCTGGGGAGAAGGATTGTTTCTTTCCTTCATTGATGGTAAAGTTTCTCAGGTTCGGAACTTGTTTCAACCAAGTCATGATCCCTTGCCAGCTTTCTACTTTGAAAACCTGTTTCCTACAAAAACAAAACCAAGACTAAGCATAAAAACACCAAATAAATTTAAAAGTAAAACTAAAGTAAACAATTGCCAAAATATAAGTCCCCGGCAACAACACCAAAAACTTGACAGTGCCCAAGCGTACACACAAGTGTACGTAGTCTACCAAGTAATATAGTGGCCTTCAAGAAAGCCGAATATCGATCCCACAGAGACTTCATTTGGCAATGATTTAATTTTAGTTCACAGCCTAGATTAATTTAGTGCAAAAGTAAACAAAAAGAGAATTTTGAATTATTTTGTAAATTAAAAATAAAATAAATAATGTGAAAAAATAAATTCTTGAAACAATCAATGGAGAAAATCCTAGGGTTAAAGCACTCCAAAAAATCATACTATGTTATTGAATTTAATTCACTAATTTGCTTGTCTTGGTTATTAATTCATAGAGTTAATTGCATGATCATGGTTTTCCAACCTCTAATCTTTTACCTAATTTGGACATTACAACTACATCATTGAGTGGGGCTGTAATAATCAAATTAATTCAATTAAAGCTATCATCCTACGTATGAATCAAGTAAGACATCTAAGTACATCCCTGTCCTAGACGCTAAGTTCAATTCTTTATTTTATAAAAGAATAAAACTCAAACTTTGTTTATTCACATGTTCTATCTCCCTATTCCCTTTCCCGAGATCAAAAGGTCGACAATATATGTATTTTATGGATGATCAATCCATAAAATAATTAAAACAAGAATAAACAAACAACCAATTATGATAAGCAAAATTAACGAATTTAATCCAAAATAATAGTATTTATGTTCTTGGCTTAACCCTAAAAAGGGGGGTTTTAGCCACTAATATTCATAATCACGATCTAAATAATTGAATACATGATATGAAAAATTAAAGACTAAAAACAAAATTAAAATCTAATAAACCGTGTAGCCGTCTCAGCAATTTTCTCCAAAACAGTGCTCTATACGTATGTTATGCGTGTCCAGTGAATTAATTTGGTCCAAAAGGTGTGACCAGATTTCCTCCACACTTTCTCTATATAATTTTGTCCCCAATTTATATAATATTATATTCCTAAGTACTATGGGATTAAGATAATTGTAGAGTTCCAAGATTTCCTCTAGCTTTTGAAATACGTTCAATTTGAATTGTGATTGGACAAACCACTGTGATGTGTCGGTGCATTAAATTTCTTTGTAGGAACTATCAACGTGATGCATTTCTCAATGCATTGGGCACACCGATGTGACGCGTTGACTTTGTGTCGTCTCACTGAAATTTGATCCAAAAATCTGGTTAAGTGTAGAACGTGCTATCCTTTGTCCATGCCTTTTGTAGTGTATTTCCAATGAATTTTTGTCCATTAAATCATCAATATATCACCGTATTTATCTCACCAAGCCTTCTACAATATCATAAACCACATATTAAAGATCAAAACAACACAATATTCTCAACAACAAATCAAAACAAGAGCTTAGATAAGGCAAATTCGCAATGATCTTCTACTTTTTATTTCGACTCTTGACTTAATCAACTTAAAATTTTCACATTACAAACAAGTTATTACATATAAAATTATACCATTAAAATATTTTGAAAAAATTAAATACATTAAAAACCATCGAGATCAACCAGACACACACCTAGCTCAAGATAGTAAAACTTGTTTTCTGGGTTGAACTCTAAATTACTCAATTAAGAACAAACTTGTTTGAAAATTACTTTGGACATTGTGATTACACACTTGGACACTTAAATTCTTATTTATATCAATATAAACATGTTAAGCACCCGAATTACTCTCAAAACAAGGCGAAATAAGATAGAATAATGATACTGAAGTGTATAAAATCAGTTCAGATCAGGTGGCAATGTTGAGTCATCTTTGTGGGAGGATTTTTCTAATTCTTTTCCGGACCACTACTTTTCTCAGGAGTTGAGGGAGGTGAAAGTGGAAGAGTTGGTTAATATAAAGCAGGGTAAGATGTTAGTTAAGAAATATGCCTTAAAGTTTTACCAATTATCGTGATATGCTCTAGAGTTGGTTTTTACCATGAGTGTTAGAAGAAAGTTTGGTTTTGGTTTGTCCCAAGAATTGATATTAGAGAGTAAGGATTCCTGGTTATATAAGGATATGGATATCTCCATGTTGGTGGTATACATGCAACAGGTTGAGAAAGAGAAGAAGAAACAGGTTGAGTTAGGAAAAAGGTAGGGTAAGAAGTTTAGATTTTTTGTGTAAGGTGGTAGCCAACAGTAGAGTGGAAGGGATGGTAGTAAGTGGCCGAAGAAAAAGTGGGGAAATTCTAGGTCTTACTCGATGGCTAGTGCTCCCTTCCTAAAGTCGTCGAGAGACAGTCGTTTCCAAGGTGGCAATAACTTTAGGGAATAGGGTGCCCAATCTCAGGTAGTGGGACCCAGTCATCTCTATCATATCCTCCTTGCAGATTTTGTGGTCAATTCTATCGGAACTTTTATGATAAGGGAAGAGACAGGTGAATCAACTGTGGACAAGTTGCCTCTTCTTTAGCTATGACATAAAAGGGTGCACCATCTAGCTCCGACACTGGTTGAAAATATCTCTATGCTCTCACTACCTGATAGGAGTTTGAGGCATCGCCTGATGTTATCACTGGAATATTAAAACTCTTTTCTCATGATGCGTATTGTTTACCTAATTTAGGATCCACTCTCTCTTATATGACCCTATTTGTGGCTGTATATTTATGTTTTAGTCCCAGGTGTGTTTTGGACCTTTTTTCTATTTCTACCTCAATAGGTGACTCTGTGATTGCTAAAGAAGTCTATAGGGGGTATGTGGTACCTATTTGTAGTAAAGAAACTACGGTGGATCTGTTTAAATTAGATATTATGGATTTTTATGTCATATTAGGAATAGATTGGCTATACTCATGCTATGCGTCTCTAGACTATCAGACCTTTAAGTTTCTCTTTAAAATTCCTAATGAGCTATTTATTAAGTGTGTGTGTGGGGGGGGGGGGGTTCCCTAACTCCTAAGGGGAGGTTCTAATCATATCTTAGAGCTCAGAGATTAATCTTTAAGAGGTGTCCTATTATCTGGTTTTGGTTAAAGATTCTAACTCGGAGGGTCCATCTTTGCATTTTGTCCTGGCGGTTAATGAATTTCCTAAAATCTTCCTTGATGACCTTCCCAATGTTCCTCTTGATAGGGAGATTGAGTTTAGGATTGATCTCATTTTGGATACACGGCCAGTTTCTATTTTTCCTTATAGAATGGCTCTAGCTGAGTTGAAGAAGCTTAAGGAGAAACTAAAGGATCTTTTAGTTAAGGGTTTCATCCATCCTAGTGTGTCCCTATGGGGTGCATCCATGTTATTTATGCCCAAAAAGAATGGTTTCGTTCTGATGTGTATTGATTATCGATAGTTGAATAAGGCAACGTTAAAGAATAAGTACCTTCTTCGAAGAATAGATAATTTGTTTGATTAGTTACAGGGTGCTAGGTTTTTCTACAAAATTGATCTTCGATCCGGCTATCATCAGTTAAAGATTAAGGGATGGATATCCCTAAGACTGCCTTCCATACCCGGTATGGGTATTTTAAGTTTTTGGTTATGTCGTTTGGGTTGACCAATGCCCCAACGACATTCACGGACATGATGAATAGGGTCTCCTATCAGTTTTTGGACTTGTTCATTATTGTGTTAATAGATGATATTCTGGTGTACTCAACGAGTGAGGTGGATTATGCCGATCACCTTCGTGTGGTGTTGTAGACCTTAAAAGTGCAACAATTGTATGCCAAGTTTTTCAAATATGAATTCTGGTTGAATGTTGTCACTTTTATATGTCGTGTTATTTCTAGTGAAGGTATCATGGTAGATCCACAGAAGGTTGCAGTGGTTAAGAAATGTCCTAGACCCATGAGTCCAATCGACCTTTGAAGCTTCTTGGGTTTAGCTGGTTACTACACGAAGTTTGTTGAGAGTATTTCTTCTATAGCTGCCCCATTGACTAAGTTGTCTTAGAAGAAGGTGAGGCTTTTATGGACTGATGCATGTGAGGGTAGTTTTGAGAAGTTGAGGGATTAGCTAAATTCGGCACCCGTTTTAACTATTCCCAAAGGCACTGATGGGTTTGTGGTTTAATATGATGTATCCCATATAGGTCTTAGTTGTGTTCTGATGTTGGATGTAAGGGTAATAGCTTATGCCTCTAGGCAGTTGAAGGTGCAAGAGAGAAATTATCTAACTCATGATTTGGAATTATTAGTTATGGTGTTCGCATTGAAAATCTAGCATCACTATTTGTATGGCATGCATGTGGACATCTTTTCTGAACATAAGTGCCTGCAGTATGTGTTTACAAAGAAAAATATTAACCTTAGGCAAATGAGATGGCTTGAGTTGCTTAAGGATTATGACATGAGTCTTCACTACCATCTAGATAAAGATAATGTGGTTGTTGATGATCTTAGCAGGTTATCCATAGGGAGTCTAGCTCATGTGGATAAAGAGCAACGGAAGTTGATGAAGGACATTCACCGTTTTACTAACCTTGGAGTTCATCTCTCAGACTTTGAGGATGGTGTTGTATTTGTACAGAAAGTGGCGTATTCATTTCTTGGTGCTGAGATCAAGGAGAAACAAATGTTAGATCTTATCTTGATGAGGATCAATGATGATGTAAGTGGGTAGAAGGTGATGACCTTCAAGATTAGTGGTGAGTGTACCTTGTGGTACTAAAAAAGGTTATGTGTTCTCGATGTCGATGGTTTGCGATAGAGGAACTTGGTTGAGGTTCATAAGTCACGCTATGTTATTCATCCTAGTTGGATGAAGATGTATCATGACCTTAAGTAGATGTATTGGTGGAACATTATAAAGTGAGATGTGTCTAGTTTTTTGGCTACCTACATGGTGTGTTAATAAGTAAATGTTGAGCATATGAGGCCCGAAGGACTATATCAAGAAATTAAGTTGCCTATGTTTAATTAGGAAATGATCAATATGGATTTCGTTACCCGTATTCCTTGGTCTTGAAAATAGTTTTATTAAATTTGGGTCATCGTGGATAGGATGACAAAGTTGGCTCACTCTTTGCCAGTAAGGACTAACTTCTCGATTGAGGATTATGTGAGGTTGTATCTCCATGAGATTGTGAAATTGCATGGGGTACCTATTTCTATCATCTTAGATCGTGGTACAGATTTTTTACCTCACTTTTGACAGTTGTTTCAGAAAGAATTAGGGACCAAGGTAAGTCTTAGTACTACTTTTAACCCACAGTCGGATGGGCTAGCGGAGAGACCTATTCATATGTTAGAGGATATTCGATATTGCAAGTGCAAGTCGACGTTCCCAAAGTGAAAGGTTTGTGCTTGTGTGATTGCTATGATGGTAGTTGGGGGAGCATTTTCCTCTAATAGAGTTTGCCTACAATAATAGCTACCACTCTAACATTGTATGGTTCCATTTGAATCTTAGAATGGTAGGAGATATTGGTCTACTATTGGATGGTTTGAGGTTGGTGAGACAGAGATATTTGGCCCAAATTTGGCTCACCAAGGCATGAAGAAGGTGAAGGTGATTTGGAATAGATTAAAAGGCTGCCCAAAGTCACCAAAAGTCCTATGCAGCTGTGAGGAGTATAAAGTTAGAGTTTGAGGTTGGGGATAGGGTGTTCTTTAACGTGTCTCCCTTGAAGGGAGTATTACAATTTGGGAAGAAGGGAAAGCTCAATCCCAGGTACATTGGTCCATCCTTGGTTTTGAGAAGGGTCAGTAATGTTGCATATAGTTGGAGTTGCCTTCTAGTTTGAGCTCCATTAATTCGGTGTTCCATGTTTCTATGTTGAGGAAGTGTATGGGTGATCCATCAAAAGTTGTGCCTATGAAGGATATTGGTATTGCGGATTCTCTGTCTTATGAGGATATCCTAGTTTAATTCTTGGATCGGCAGGTTTATCAATTGCGTACCAAGGGCATGGCCTCGGTAAAGGTTCTATAGAGGAATAAAAAAGTTGAAGGTTTACTTGGGAAGCTGAAGAGAGAATGATGTCCAAGTATCTATTCCTATTTTCTACTCTGGAAATTCGTGTGGAAGGTATGTATTTTTCATAACATTTTTGTTTTCTAACTTAGTTAAACGAAAGATTGATTTCCTTGCATCTTTGTTTTCTAACTTAGTTAAAGGTTAGAGTAAGTATGTTGAGGTGTAAATCATGCCTGCACTGCTGTTTTATTATTTGAGGATGAATGATCTAAGTGGGGGAGAATTGAAACACCCTGGATTCTGGTCCTTGCAAATTTCTTGAGTCTTAAACTTTCTGATCATCATACGACTCATCATACTAGTCATATGGTATGGGTACGGATCCGGTGACCCAACTCGTAAGGTGTCCAATGTTTGGTGGTTAGGTTTATGTTGTGTTTTGAGTTGGTGGTGACGATTCGTATGTTCATGATACTAGAAGTATAGTCCCCAACCTTATATTTTCCAAAGTCTAGCATAGATATCCTACTTAGGGGTACGACTTGAATGATACTAGTCGTATGGTGATGGTACGAGTTAGGCCAAGGGAGTCATATGTTGGATAGAATATAATGTCCAACTTTCTGATCAAGTTATGAGTTGAGGGTACCACTCATATGATGTGGAAACGAGTTGAGGGGTCCAACCGTATCCTCTTGCATTCTTTCTACAACTTTTAAGCTAAAGTTTTTTTGGACATTTCCCACCTCAAGATCTTAAGAGCCCACATCTTATAACACTATTTTGTCCCTCATTCTACACTTTAGAAGATCAAAACACTCTCTAAACTCTCTCAAATCTCTCTCGAGCTCTTGGTTCAAAAATAAGATAGGGTTTCTTCAAGACAATCAATTAGGGGATTTCAAGAATAATTCTTTACGTCTTCCTTGGTTTCTAAGGCATGTTACTCCTCCCTCATGGTTAGTTCAACTAAATGCATATTTTAATGAATGGTTTTCAAGGTATTATTGTGGGTTTGCTTTGGTTTCAAAGTAGATGTTAGGGGTTTTGGTTGTTCATGGTTGGATAATGTTTTCCCATGTTTTATTTATGGTTTTCATGTTATAATTATGATTTGAAGATGTGGTTACATGGGAATGGTCAATTGATACATGGTTTTGCTTTTGGAAATTATATGCCCTTAACATGTTTGTTAAAATGCCAATGAGAATGATTTTGTCGCCTAATTTGACTATTCTTGAAACTTTTGCATTGCACAATATGTTAATGGAACCTAAGGTTTTTTGGTTAATTTCAAATAGTTAAAATGGTGATAGATGGTCTTGAAAACATTGTGGGGTGCGCGAAAATCCCCTACATGAACTTATAATGAAAACCTTGCAGGGTACATTAGAATCCCCCAAGTGATTTAAATAATGGAGTTTGAGAGGTATTTGGTAATCCCCTACGTATTGTCTAATGACATTTCTTGCAAGCTATAGTCGGTATGATGATACCCCTTTATTAATGCCTTAATAATCGACTCATGAAATTGATGGTTTGGTTATGTGATAAATGTTTAAATTGGGAAATAATAGGGGTTGCAATTGCTAGCTGTGAAGGTGTGTGTCTGATGGACGGACACTGGAAACTCATGTTTACCGATATGAGGGTTGGTCTTGGTGACCATATTCTTGTGGGGCACACGGGAATCCCCCAAGTTCGTACTTGTATATATGTATCGTGGAGGGCGAAGGGTACATGGGAATCCCTGAACCCTATGATATCTCTGGTTTATACGGCTAAACGCATTGGGGCCCGTTCAGGGGGTAAAACTGTACCCATAGCGTGTGGGTGGATTATGACGGTAAGGATACACAACCCTGGTTAAGGTTTTAAATGTATGCTAAACCCATTTCCCTTTCTTAGTATGGTATATATGTATATTTGTGTGTAATTGCATATGGTTATTTACTTTGGTTATTCACCTTCATCTTTACCTTATCAACCTCAATACCATTTTTTGGAATCTTATGTCTGAGAATGATCCCTTCCTTCACCAAAAATGATACTTTTCCTAATTCAACACCAGATTGCACTCCTCACACCTCTAAATGCATTGTCCAAATGGCCCATACAATCATCAAAAGGGTCCCCATCAACTGAAAAGTCATCCATAAAACCTTTTATAGTATCCTCCACCATATCAAAAAATATCGGCATCATGCAACACTGAAAGGTGGACAGAGCATTGCAAAGTCCGAATGACATCCTCTTGGATGCAAAAGTACCATATAGACAAGTAAAAGTTGTAGGGGGTGCAGATAACTTACTATTTGTTGAAATTCTATGTCATAGCATTCCTTAGTTATTTGTTTTAACCTTATTAATTCTTCTATATTATTTTTATGGTATACTATATTTTCCATATTTCTTGTTTTTATGTAGTCAAGTAGATTCTTTTTCATAAGTGTTTCTATTAATCTTACTCCATATCTTGTCTCCAATATTCTAAGTATTCATAGTTTATCATTTTATCCTATGGTAGTTGTAATTTTATAAATTTTTGTGTAATAACTTATTCTAATCGTACTATAATTGATATGTAATTCTATGTTATCTATGTGATCCATTAACATTTGTTGTTTATGTATAGTATCTTTTTCTAAGGTTAATTTTATTCTAAGTAATCTTTCTTCTAATTGTCTTTTCTCTTTTAAACTGATTCCTGTAATTAATTTCTTCATATAACCAACTTTGTTTTTCTCTAACTTTTCTAATATAGTCTAACATTTTTAATCTGTATAATATCCGTCTGAATAATAATTATCTAGGTAAGAATAGTAGCTATCGCCATTTAAGTGTATTTGTTCTAATTCATCTTCTATCCAATTTTCTAATTCTTCATCTTCAATATTAAATACCTTTTCCCATATTATTTTCTTTATATCTACTATATCTATATCCTTAAGTACATATAAAACAAGTATCTTAAATTCATCTATCATTTCATCAGGTAAATAATTATTCATTTTTCATATGATGCTATTTTTCAAAATATTCCCTCCAATCATATACATAACAAAATATGATCATCTTAGATCACTATATACTAGATTATTCTTGAATAACATGTTCTTTGGTCACTATTAGCATGGTAATCTGGATACTTTTTCCCTAAATAGCGCCTCTACTCTGGTTACTCCCCTATCACGGCTTCTTTGCCTCACCCGTTTCACCTTTAGGATGGCATAGTTCTAGAAATTTTTCTCCTTTTCCACTTTGCTAATAAACTTCTTAACATGCTATTATTTGAATAATTCTACTATAAAGTAACTAACATGAGCTTATTTTATTATACTTATGATTTTCAGGAATTTATGAATTTATCTATTCATAATTATAAATGAAAATACCTGTTCTGGTAGATTTGATAAATCTGTGCTTTGCTCATCCATAGCTTAGGGTAAAACTCAATATCTTTATTGATTATATGAGAGAAAATTTTATTGTGTACAAGAACACTTGCTTTTCATGTAGAAACTCTTGCCTTATCTTGACAAATGCCTTGCCCTTTTATAATCTACAAAACACATAAATTATTTTATACTATTCCTACTTTATACTATTCCTATACTATTCCTACTTTACACTTGTACTAATCTTACAAAAAAGTAGAAAATATCTTTACAAAAGTCAAAGTAACTTTATGAAAGAAAGGTCTTAAAGCAACTTTACATTAAATAGAAAAGACTAAAAGCTAAATAATTTACGTAACTTTAATAATGCACTTGTCCTTTTCTGAATCTACTTTATCTTCTTATTGACTTGTCCATTTCTATCTTCTTTGTCCTTACTCCATCCGTTATTTTCTTTGATTGTCCCTTATCTTCATTCTAACTGTACATCTGGTATAATATTGTCTTCTCCATTACCCCTTGAACATAGATGGTCTGGATATTTATGTCCAATTATCTTGGAATATCTAGTCAATAATTCTTCTGAAATAAATTTTTCTTTAATGGCTCTGGTAGTTGGTTGGCTTTCTATATTAAGTAGTGTCATAATCCATCTTGGAATTTCCTCTATATCTGATTGTCTTAACTCTCTTGAATTTGAATAAATCATTAGTTGGTCTCTTGAATAGTAACTCCAAATTAGGTTCCAATTTAAGGAATTATTTGCTAACTCTTGGATGATTGTGGTTATTCCAATAATTCATTTATTTGCGTAAAAATATGGTATATCTATTTTTGGTATTTCTGCTTGTGACTCAATATCTTCTGGTATGATCATATGTTTTTTCATTCCTATTTTCACGACTTGTATAACTGGTTTAATCTCATCATACAATATCTTTGTTGGTGCTGTATAAAACTTTATAAAAAATAAATTGCCTTTGGTTATCTTTTTGTAAGTGGTAATTTCTTTATATATCTCTGGTATAGATGCTAACTCACTTCTGTCTTGGGTATATACAGTGTTGAGTAATCCATAACTGAAATATGTTCTAACTAGATTTGGGTTAGTTTTTTGTAATGCAATTAACTTATTATATCCTTGTAGTTTTTGGGTTATGTAATCTGTATTTGGTTCTTGGATATTTATAGCTCTGGGTCTAAGGTTTAAATGTGTTTATATTTTGTGGATGTTTTCAATATATGATCTGGTTATGTGATTATAGGCTTTCTTTTCTTGGTTTAAGCTTTCTAGATATGTGGTAGTTTGTGGGGGTATGAACACAGGGTCTTTTGGTGTTTTTGGTATAAATGGCTTGTCAAATATTTTGTTCAAGTTCATATTTGGGTTCCTTCTAACTCCTTTGCTTGTACCTGCAGAAGTAGATTGATAAATGTTATGGGTTTTTTGGAGTGTCCCAACGTCTCCTTTTATCTTTGGAATTTTATTGTCTTCCGATCGACATTTCTCTGCATACTGTTGAGTTATCTGAGTCATAGCTTCAGACTTCAGTTTAACTTCATTAGTCTTTAGCTTTTCTATCTCATTTCCCATACTATCCACTTTTAGTGATAACGTAGTTAGGGTTTTGAGTATTTTTTCTCGAGCATCGTCTTTTATAATATCAGTTTAGGTAGTTTGTCTTTATATATAATCTGTAATAACATTCTTGTTAGTCTTGATTACTTCAATTGTAAATGTAAAATTTAATATATTCAATACTAATCTCCAAATTTCCTTCGTTGTAACTGAATTTTGTATTTTTCTTGTTAACCACCATCGGACCTGTGTATTATCTGTTCATACAATAAACTTGTTATATACAATATATGGCTCAAATGCTAATAAACATTTATATAATGAGCATAATTCTTTTCTATTTATTTCCCATTTTATTTCTATTTCATTAAACGTTCTTGAATAGTATATACAACGATGTTCTAATTTTTCTTCTTCATATCTATACTTAAGTACTCCTCCATAACTATATTCACTTGCATCTGCTTCTACTATATATGAAATTTTTTTATTTTCGTTTGGAAATTTTAATCTTGGTAATTCTTTACAAAGTATTTTTATTTTCTAAACTTGTTTTTTATCTTCTTCGTTGTAATTATACTCTACATCCTTTTTAAATTTTTTCTGTAATAGCTTTAGGTTTTTTGCTAATTTTGGTATATATTCTCTTACTTGGTTTACTAATCCTAAAAATGATTGTAATTTCTTTTTTTTTTTTACCTAATTCTTCTTTTGAATTTATTATTTTTTGTACTATATGTTGTTACATTTTTACTCCACTTTTATCTATTTGTATTCCTAAAAACTCTATCTGATTTTTCATAATTTCGGCTTTCTTTTCACTTATACTTATTCCTGAATTTTCTATTATACCTGCAAATTATTCTAGTAATTTTAAATGTTCCTCTTTAGTTTTTGTATATAATAATATATAGTCTATGTATACTATACATTTAGGTAACTGTTTGAAATAGTTATCCATAAAATATTGATATCTACCTGGTGCATTTTTATATCCAAATGGTAATACATTCCATTCGTAAAATCCTTGTGATACTGTAAATGCAGTTACTTTTTTAGATTCTTCTGCTAGCTTTAAATGGTAAAATCCTGATTTACAATCAAACTTACTAAAATAGTTATATCTTTGTATCTGTCTTATTTTTAATATCTTATTTAGTATTGGATAATTATAAGTCATAGTTTTTGCATTTAGGTTTCTATAATCAACAACCATTCTACTTTTTCCTTTTTTTTGCTCACTGTGTTTATTTACTATAAATGCTGGGCTATTGTGTTTACTATTACTTTTTTGTATGTATTGTTTTTCTAATAATTCATCTATATGCATTTTGAATTCTTTTAAATCATTAAAGTTATATGTTAATGGTTTTTGGGTTATATAGTCTTATATTTTTCCCATCCTTTTAATGAATCTTCACTATATAGTTGTCATAATTTTTTCTTTATTATTTCTACCTTATCTATTGAAAATATAGTTATTTCTTCTTTATTTATTGAAAATATAACTAGTTCTATTGTGTCTTCAGTATTTTTTATATTTTCTAATTTTTGTGTGATTTTTTCACTTCCTTTTATCCAATCAGTTTTCTTTATTATTTTATTAATAACTCTTTTTGCTCTTACCTTTTGTTTACATGGTGTTGTAAACCACCAGTGTGTTTTTAGCTTATCCCATTTGTCTTCTGGTAAACAATTAAATCTACATAAGTTGGCTTCTGCTCCTGTATCTATCATAGGTGTATAATATCTATTATAATATCCTTCTACTATTATCTTCATAAGTACATATATTTTCATGTTAAAGCTCTTTTTATTAATAATCTTTTCTTGTCGTAGGTTATGGTTAATTGTGTATGTTCTATATTGTAGGGTTTTACTTGTTCTAACCATTTTATTCCTAATATTATGTCTGCTTTTTGCATATCTTCCTTTATTTCAAATTCTATTTTTATTTTTCTAACTCCTATTATTATTTCTTTTTCTGTTGAATCTTTAATAGTTATTAAGCTTCTTGGTAGATCTGGGCATATATTACTATTAGATTTTATTTCCTCATTTTTCAGTAGGTATTTTACTATATGGTTTTCTTCTTGTCCTGTGTTTCAGAGTATTAAATATTCTTTTTCATTTATTGTTCCCATTATATAATATTGAGTTAAATTAACTGTTGAAGTTATTTCATAATTTGTTCTTTTCGATGATCCTGATGATTCTGATTTTTCAAAAGTAATCCTTTTTGTTGTACTTATTGTATCATTTATTATTTCTAAATCTTCTTCTATATCCATGTCTTTGTAACTATATTCATTGTTATCAATTGTTTTTACAAATTGTTCAAAAGGACTTTCTATTTGTATTTTATTAATTTTATTTTTTCCCGTTATTTTATGTTTTGTTGTTAATACATATAGATTTTTACATCTTGCTATAAACATTTTACTTTCTGGGGTTATTTCTACTCCTGATATTTTCCAATATAATACTAATAATTTATTTGTGTTTTTATTTGTTATTTCTACTGAATAATTCACACTTATTATAAATTTAAAGTTTTGTATATTAAATTTCCTCTTATAGCAGTTATTATACTTTTTTCTATTGGTTTTATAATTCTATCATCTGCAAAATATAATTTTATTGGTGTATCTATTCCTTCTCTAAAATATGCTTTTATTAATATTTCCGTTCCTCCAAGGTGTACGTATTTTATTGGGTCTTTACTTTTTATATCATTTATTTCTTTATTAATTATTCTTTTTTTTACTAGTGGTATACTAGCTTTACCTTTTTCATATCTACAGTCTATTACATGTTCTTTTTGGCTTACTATGTAGTATTCATCTTTTCGTCTACTAAATATATTTTTTATTGTTGGTATTTTAAATATTTTTTCTACACTTAAATCTAATTCTTTTCCTTTTATTTCGTCAAATAATTATTATCAAATATTAGTTTCTGATTTGTTCCTTCTTTATTAAAATATTCTTCCTTTGTTATTATTTGTATATCTTCTTCAGTTATTTGATTCATCTGATTTACTATCTATTTCATTATCTAATTCATTTTCTGAAATTTCATATATACTATCATCACTTTCAAATTCATAATCTATATAATCTATTTTCATAAATTCTTCATTTTCTATCTTTATTTCTGAGATTTGTTTCTTTTTTGGGCCTTTAAGCATTTTACAATCTTTAGCTAAATGTCCTAGTTTTCCACAATTATAACAAGTACATTCTTTGATAGATTTCTTTCTCCTATATGATCTTTTATATTTATAATTTTTTACATAATATCTTTTTCTTGGTTTCTTATACTTATATTTTGACTTTCTATACTTCTTATATTTCCTATGTCTTTTTCTTTTCTTATAATATTTTTCTTCACATCCAAATTGGGGTGCTATTTTATCCTTGCAACATGCTAAATTCCTTATTATTTTTTTTTTCCATTTTTATTTCTTCTCTGTATTTTTCTCTTTTATTCCTATACCATTGTTGTAGAAATTTTATTCTTGCTCCTAGGGTATCTACTATTTTTGCTTCATCCCAACTCTTTATTATTTTTGAGCTAAATGGTTTAGGTAATTTACTAAAATATAATATTCTTACATCTTTACTTTCTTCTATATTATATGTTCCCTTAAAGTAGTATTCTTTAAATGCACACGTATATTCATCTATATAGCACATATTACATATTGCTAGTTTTAACATTAAATTCCTATTTGTATCTTTTTCTTTGTTTTGTTCTTCTTCTTCTGTTGCCATACTGCTAAATTCATCTTTTATAGCTATTTCATATTTTTTCAATATGTCTATAGGTGTTAGTTTAGTTACTGTTGTTCCTTCCATTTTTTTTATCATCTCTTAATACCTTTTTACTTTCTTCAGTTAAATTTAAGAACCATAATTTTGCTGTTCCTATTAGTGTTCTTTCTATATATTTTGGTGTATCTATTGCATTTATACAATTGTCTAATAATTATTTTGTCATATATCATATCCATAATTGTATCATTTTATCTACATCTATTACACAGTCTGAGTCTAAGAAGTTATAATGTTTATTAATTATTTGTTTTGGTGTCCATTTGTTATATTCATCCTTTAGGTTATATCTTTTAAACTTATCCTTATAATAATATGTAGGTTTTCTTATTTCCGATGTACTAGGTATTATATTTTCATCGTCTTTTTTATCAAGAGTGTTTACTTCCATGTTTGTATTTTCTAAGGTTTCTTTATTAATTACTTTTTGTTTTTTCATTAATTTCTAGTTTTTCTATATTTGGTAAGATTTCTGTATATGTTCACTATCTTCTGAATCATAATTATCTGTTTCTTCAGCATCTATTGTATTTATTTCTATTTAATTAGTTTCTAATTCTTTATTTTCTAATTTTCCTTTAAATTGATTTATCTCAATTAATAATTTTTGTTCTTTATCTTTTTCTTTTTTTTCTTTCTATCTTTTTTCATACAGCTCTTAATTAATAACTTGTCAAAGTATCAAGACCCGCAACTTAAAGCCTAACATAGAAAGACAAAGTATTGCCAAAGTCAAAAGGTTGTTTATACCAAAACAGCGAACCAGAGAGCAAATTGTCGGAAAATACATAGATTGATAATGAACCAAAGAGCCTAAAATCTTAGTCAAAACAAAGAAGGCAACAACTAGGGACAGAACTGTGATTCAAATATCAAATCAAATATCAAATCAAATATCAAAACGGTAAACTCCAAAAGAAAATTAGAGAACTGAGGCATAACTTGATAGTGAACTACTAATCTAAGTCTTAGTTAAGTCAAAACAGGTAACAAATTAAGACAAAAAACCGTGAATTGATATCAAAACAGTGTACCCGAAAAACCAATTAAAGAACTGAGGCATAACTTGATAATGAACTACTAATCTAATTCTTAGTTAAGTCAAAATAGGCAACAACTTGAGACAACAATAGTGAATCCATGTTAAAACAGTGAACTAGGAGACAAATTACAGAAACCCGAGGCATAGCTCGATAACAAATTAATAATCTAAAACCTTTGTCAAATTACAACGAGCGACAATTCGATATGAAAATAGTGAATCAATAAAATCTCAAATTCCTAGATGAAGCAAAAATTTGAACTTTTAAAAAAAACTTTGGCAACAATAAAGGAATGAAACAGAATCGGCAATAGATGTCCACACATGTATCATAAACCTATGGCTTTTGTAGCCTCTACAGCAGCAATTCCCAGCAAAGAATTTCCAATGACAACGATAATACGACTAACACACTCATAGATCGACGGGAAAATAAATAACAAAACTAAAAAGTGATGAAGTATTACCTATTTCGGAGCAGCAAAATAGGATCCGAACCTTCAACGGGATCTCGACCACAATCAGAAAACTTTGTCGCGACTCTGAGAACTCATTGACTTTTTATGAAAAAATCTTTTATACTAAAAAAAGAGACTTTTTGCTGTGGAGTTTTTCACCTCTCAGACCTGGCCTCTATTTGCTCTAAAGTGAGCTATTTATAGAGAATAAAATAGATGTGAATTTTTACTTTCACCGATGTGGGAAAGGAAAATACAGGGGTAATTTGGGTATTTTTGAATTTGAAGTAAAGGATAAGGAGAGGAGTTGTCTATCGTACAATTGGTATCAACCATTTGAAATTTGAATTTGGGGTTTGTTATATGCTGAAGCTGTGCTGGATGTTGTCGTACAGTTTGCTGGCACCGATCATTTGAATGGTTTTGAGATTGTCATCGTTAGTAGTTGGATCATCAATTTCAGATCAGATATGGCCACTGGTATCAGGTTCGTGTCTAGTATTGTTGGTCGAAGCTGGGTAGCAGTTGTTTGTCATTACTGTCAGTTGAAATTATTGTGATGCTTATCATTTTCGAAGCTGTTGTCGCATTTTTTGTTGTTGTGTGTATTGTACGCTGAACTTGAAGGTGTTTGTACGTTGGGTCAAGTGGAAGAGAGGATGGTGGGCCAGGCTAAGATGAATTTGGGTTGCTTTTTGGGCCTGGGTTGGCTGGAATAGAGTTGGAATTGGGGGTTATTTTAAATAACCCCCAATTAAATTAGAGTATGGATAGGTTAGGATATTTTGGCTATTTATTTGATAGCCAAAAAAGGAAAGTCTAGACAATTACAATTAAACTTTAGCCCAATTAAAACTCAATCAACCAATTGCATTACAATTATGACCTAATTAATTTCAATTAAGGTCCAAATTTAATAAATTGACTAAATTGAATAGAAATTCGATATAAATTAACACCTTGTTTAATTCGATATGAATTAACACCTTGAATAGAAATTCGATATGAATTAACACCTTGAATAAAATCAAACACATATTTATCCAAATAGATTATTTTGGTGAATCAATCATGTTTAAATCGAGATTTTAACCATTTGAATTAATTTTCAAGCTTGATCTCAGTAAAAGCCCAATTTTGATGAAAATGCTTATTTAAATAACAACATTTGTACAATTCTCGTATATGTAAATATGAAAAGGTATAATTATCACTTAAATGATAAATTTAACACATAAATATTTTAGAATGCATTTATTTGGATAAAATAATAGTTGTGATTTTATTTGAAAATCGAAGAAACTCGAGATTAAACTTAGTTTTGGAGGGAAAAATTTAGGTGTCAACACACCGAATAACTATTAAGAAAATAGTACCAACCCCTATCTTCAAGTCTATCTAGCATCTGATCCATGAACAACATAGGAAAATGGTCCTTTTTTGTCCAAGAGTAAAAATTTCAGTAATCTATGCACACCCTCTATATAGTAACTGAACTCATAGGTACTAACTCATTCTTCTCATTTGGGACAACCGTGATCCCACCCATCCTAGGTACACATTGAACTGGGCTCACTCACTTGCTATCTGCAATGGGATAAACTTTTCCCATATCTAACCACTTTATGATGTCTTTCTTCACCACCTCTTACATAGTTGGATTCAAAAGATGTTGGTGCTCTATGCTGGGAACATAATATAATTCAAGCTAAATTTTATGAGTACAAATCTTGGGTGGAATCCACATAATATATGTAATATCATCCGATGGCCCTCTTAAATCTCAGCAATATGGAAACCAATGCCTCAACCTGTGTAACTAATAAATCATCAACAATAATGACTGTCAAGGTATTTTCAGCCCCCCAAAGTGCATATCACAAATAAGATAGAAGGGTCTTAAATTCCAAGACTAGTGGCTCCTCCATAGATAGTCGAGCTGGTGGAGGAGTTGTATTCTTCAGGTCAAGATCTAACTTTTTTATAGCATAAGAATAAGAGCCTCTACCGTATAGTGTGCTCACTATCTCATCTTATTCATCGATACCATCACAGTTAAAGGTCATGATAACTGCCTCTAGTGCCTTAACCCCAAGTCTATCATCAATAGGGATATTCAACGCATCATCATTAATAGTGTCTATTACAGACACTATCCGTATATCCTTCGGTTACTTCATCGACTTATACATATTAAAGGTTACTTGTTCGTCTTTGAGTTTGAACTTCATCTTCCCCATCTCCACGTCAACCAATGCTATACCCGTAGCAAGGAAGAGCCTTCCCAAGATAATAGGGACTTTAAAGTCCACCTCACAGTCAAGAATAAAAAATTAGCTAAAAATATGAAGGACACCACCTTCACCAACACATCACATAATATACCAACAAATTTTTCACAATGTGGTCGGCCATAAATAACCTCATATATGCTAGTTTGGGTTCCCCTAACCCCAACTGTTTGTACACCACCAATGGCATTAGATTGATTCTAGCTCCCAAATCACATAAACCTTGAGATAAGTTAAAGGAACCAATAGTACATGGAATAGTAAAAGCTCTGGGGTCCTTCTTCTTCTCTATTACAGATCGAGAAGTAAAAACATTACAATGGTTCATATTATCAGAAGGCTCAAAAGTCATCGTCTTCTTCTTAGTAACCAAATTATTCATGAACTTTGCATAGCCTGGCATCTTCTCTAATGCTTCCATAAGAGAGATATTAATATAAAGTTCTTTAAAAATCTACATGAACTTATGATACTTTCTTTCCTCTTGCTTCTTCTTCAATCTCTGCAAAAAAAGTGGAGAAAGTTGTGGAATTTTCTTCACTATAGGCTCGACTTCCTTTCCTTTTCCCGTGTCCTTCTGAAATTGCTTATCCATACCCATTGATTTTTGTGATTACTCACTTTTATTCACCAATTTTTTAGATTTTACTTTGGGTATATCATAAATATCAACAACATAATTTCGAACCTCACCAACTACAGACATAGAGGGATCATTGATAGCCTCACCACTTCGAGTGGTGATGGCCAAGAAGTGATTGTCATTCATTATATTCCACACAATATTACTTGAAATAGTGCCCGATTAATATTGATTCAAGGTCACCGACATTTGAAAAAATTGCTACTCAAGTTTCTTGATCGTAGTAGCATGCGATTCCACTTTCTGGCTCAAACAAAAAATATACGCCTTAATTTCCTTAAGGCAACTCTCTTAATTCTCTGAACCCTTAACTATCTTAGTAAGCAATGCCTCCATCCTAAAATCAGTATCATGGTTCCCTGGTGGAACATATGCACCACTTATCTCATTATAATCATTCTTTTATATTTAGTCACCATATCTTTCTCTGCTTCGATCCCTATATCTATCCCTATAATAGTTCCAACCTTGATTTCCTTGCCTCGAGTTACAAGTGTCTTGAGTATACCATTGAACTTTGGCTCAGAAACCCACCAACTCTCTATCTAGATAAGTTTCCTCTTCATCAACATCAGAATTGTATGACCTAGAAGCTTTACCTTGTTCTCCCACAACATTTAACTTCTCAGAATTTATAGTTGTAAATTGCTTTGTCAGTAACCCATTCTCCATCCTCAGCTGCACAACTTCTTGAACCACTATATCATCTATGACATTTTCTCGCTTAAAACAACAATAGCATAAGTACCAATGCCTCTTTTTTTCTATCGAGTATGCGACCCTCAGTTAGTAAGAGAGACTCAATCAAAGATTCTGATGCTACCTCGCAATGCAGGCTCATGAAAGATCCACCAAAAATATTATCTAAAATAGCTTTGGCATTGATATTCAAGGCTCAGTAGAATATTTCAAGCAAATGTCTCACCAAAATTCTATAATTGGGCTCCATCATAAATTTTCTAAAACTCCACCATGCCTTATACAGTTGTTCGAAGTTTCCTAAAATTATAGATTACGTCCTTCAACTACAACATTCTATAAAGTGGGAAGACTAGGTCCAAGAACTATTTCCACAACTTGTTCGAATTAGTAATAAAACCACAAGGTTGTTCCCTTAACTATAATATCGCTTCACCAGTTAGAGAGAATGGGAACAACCTGAGTCTCAAAGTTTCCTGACTCACCCCAGGTATATTGTACGAAGTGCAGATCCCAACAAAATTCATGATGTGCATGTCTGCATCATCATTTGGCAAACCAACAAACACACCTTTCAAATTGTGCAGCTAAATCACATCACTCATAATATCAAACTTCACCCCAGGGCAACTTAGGAGGAATGATAGCTCCTATATCTATAGACTCAATATGACCAGGTCATTCTCTGGATCATAATATGCTGTAATGTACTAAAATGCTGGGAGAACTTTAGCTCTATCTCTTCTACCTCTGTCCAATTCTAATTAATGCTCTGCTTCCTATATTTGTCTCTTCTCTTGAGATGCACGAGAGGTTGTTTCACTATCCCTTATCGCATTTGATTTTGCTAGTAATCTCACAATGGTTTATGCATCTATCTCCTGAATACCATAAGGTGAGGTAAGTTAATTGGATCGTCTCAAAGCCCCTCATGATGAGCTTTACGACTATGTTTCGATATACTATAATTCTATTGTAGGATTCTTTCAAGCTCCGAATCAAGTGAGATCAAGTGATTTCCTTGACACCTAGTACTGGGTATACACTGGCGTACACCCCAAAAAGAATAGAAAAGTAAAACCCAATAGTCTTAACAACTTCAATAAATCAATCTGTAACTTTATTCCCCAACAACAGTGAAAAAATTTGATGTCGCCCAAGCTATACCTCCAAAGAAGTATAATGCAGTTGATGTCAAGTATAGTAACCAAACAGAGATTGGGGTCAAAACCACAAGGGATAGGCCAAATATCTCTCACGAATCTACTAAAGTAGTTGGAAAAATACAGAAAAGTATGTTAGGGGAATTCGGTGAAAATATTAAAATAGCAACAAGTCTTGATCTCTTTAGGTAGAAATCAATCTGAGATGAAGACTAGGTTTGTGTTCTATCTAGATTCCTAACGCTACAGACTTATCATGCTCAATCCAACTATCTCAATACCCTGCATGTAGAATCTGGCAAGCTATGTATCATCAGCCATCTTGTGAACGCCATTAATAAATTTCACTCTTTACCTTGTGAGTTTCAGAGTATCGCCTTACTAACCCCTATCTTTGATTCTAAATTAACTATCTCTATTTGTGTTTCAAGTTAATTAGATGAGAGTTGGTAGCCTCGAATTCCTATTACAATCTTGTTTTCCTAATATCAAACTCTCTTGTGAAAATGATCTCAAATACATGAAAGTTCTTATCACAATATATGCATAAACAACGATTTAGAAGAACTTCACACTTTCTCTACTTTGTTATTTTTTTAGGGTTCCCACAACCTTAGTTAGATGGTTTAGACTCTCATGTTTGCAAGAATATCTGTGGAATTAATAAAAGAAAGCATAAGATTAATCTCACAATAATTTAGGAAGAAAACCCAGAATCTCAAATTAATAATCAACCAAATAATCAAGAACAAAGGATTCCAAGATCATAAGTCAAATCTTTGAATCAATATATATTTATGAATGTAAAGAGTGCAGAAACTAACACAAAAACATCAAAAGGGTATTTATATAATACAACAAAAACATTAAATTTCTAACCAAAATGAATAAGGAAACTAGGTTTGTGACCACTTACGGTCCCTTTAATGGGTCGTAAGTGATAGAATTTCTTCAGAGTTGCAGCATGCCATTTATGATGTCACTTATAGTAGAATAAGTGAAACTTCACCCCGTCAGTATCCCCTTTGTGCTTCTCAAATAATTCTTCAAACTTCTGAACCTCAGATTTTTATCTTCTGATACTTACATGATGATGGCCGTAGGTGGAACTTACGATGGTCATAGGTGGAACTTACGACTCATAAGTTTCCCTTCATCAATGTCAGAGAATTTTTTTTAATTTCAACTACTTAGGACTCTCTCCCTTGATACTTACGAGGCCACTTATGGCACGCAGGTGGTCTTGTAAGTAATGACTTCTGCCCACTTCAACTCTTTTTCTTCTCTTCAGCTTCAAAACCTAGTTTCCTGCAAAACAACACAAAAACACATCATATCTAACAAAAGAGACTTAAGTACTTGTATATCTTTTCATTTTAAGTATCAAAACATCCATGAAACTGTGGCACATCACCAAACACAAGCTAATATGGATACACACCAATAAGAGTCTTCTACATTGTTTGGATGATGGTTTGCCATGATTTCATAATGTATTTTATGGTATGGTATTGTACTATATAGTATATTACAATACAATATTTGGATGGACTGTATCATTCATTGCTTTTTAATAATAGTTTTATTGTTTGATTTGACGGTATGGTACTATATAGTAACTGGTAAGTTCACTAAAATGTCCTTTATTATTATAGATGTTAACTTTATCAATAATTTTTCATAAAATAATTTTGTCCATGCTAATTTGTCTCAAATTATGCCATTTAAATATATTAAGTTGTTAAATTCATGTAATTTAAACAAAATCAATACAAAAGTAGATCAGAATAGATGTAATCATATTCATTTTTTATAATAACAAATTTCATTTACTTTTGGTGTTTTGAAATGTGACCAACAACGACAAGTACGGAGTTTGAATGCATTTTTTGTGTATGATACATATGTGTTCGATATGACATACAAAAAAAATCTAGGAAAGTAAATTATTTCTTACTTATTTTCTTATGTTTGTTACACAAATACAAAAATATTTTCTAAAAAATATTTTTATATATTTAATACAAAAGAAAGATAGCAAATAATTTAAGGGGGATGGGGTACGAAAATAATAATGAATTCTTTTTAAAAAAATATTTGGGGGTAGGGTAGTGGAGTGGGGGGTAGAGGATAGGGGTAGGGGTGGATTAAGAAAAAGTTTTAAATTAAAAAAAAATATTAAAAAGAATTTTTCGTTGTAGGTGGATAGGTGGACGGTAGGAGGGGTGGTGGGGTAAGAAATATTTTTTGAAACTTTTTTTTTAAATTAGTGCACGAGGGAGGCTGGTAAGTGGTAGGGTAGGGATAAGGGTGAGTGAGGGTAGGGTAAGAAAAAGTTTTGAAACTTTTTTTAAAAAATAATTTTAAAAATATTATGGGGTAGGGGTGAGGTAGTGGGTGGGTTGGGGTCGGGTTGAGGTAAGGGGGATAACAAAAATGTTTAAAATTTTCTAAAAAAGAAATATAAAAATCAATTTTTTCAGAGGGAGGATGGCTGGTAGGGTAGGGGTCAGGGTAGGAGGTAGAGTTAAAAAATATAGAGTAGAGGGTAAACTAGGATTGTAAAATATTAAATAAGGGCATAATTAGAAAAAAAAAGCAAACCATGGGATATTAGTAAATCAGTGGTTACATAAAGTGAGGGTTTTCATAATTACCAAACCATGAAATTAAACCACACCATAACATAAATTTTAAGAAATAGTCAAAACAAACATGGTTCTATTAGTAACCATACTATACTATAGCATAAAAAACCACCATCCAAACAGTGTATTAAATGTTGTTCGGTACGCCCATAATGCATCATCTAACTTTCTAGCCCAGTCCATTCTATTGTATTCAAAATTTTTGCTAGAATGAACTTGATATCTCGATTGGAAACCACAACTTTCACACTTTATTGAGGATGATATATCCCCTCTTATGTTTCACACCATATTTTTCAAGTAATGCTTGAAAAAGTGATTGCAAGAATGTGAATACTTATCACTTATACCCTTAGCGTACCGAATCTGAAAAAAATGCGTTACAAATTAAACTCCTTATGGATCATATTATACTGAAGACTGTGCTGGTCAATAAAGATCTCATAGCGGACTGCATACAAATAACACCTTCATATCCTAAGCGCAAATACTACCACTGCCAACTCTAAGTGCCCTAATGAAAGCAAAGTATCGTTCCTACAGAGACTTGATTCTAAAACAGTTCTATTTTAGTTCACAATTTAAATTCAGTTGATGCAAGTGTACCCAAAAAGAGAGTTTGTAATTTATAACTAGAGAAACGTAAACAATGCGTAATGTAAAGATCTTGAAACAATCACTAGGAGAAAATGCACGGTTAAAGAACTTTGAACAATCATACTATGTTAGTGAATTTCATTCATTAACTTGCTTATTGTGGTTGTTAATTCGTAGGGTTAATCACATGATCATGGTCTCCCAACCTCTATTCTTTAACCTAACTTAAACCTTATAACTACATCGTTGAGCGGGGATGTAATAGTCCAATTAAGTTCATTAAGCTATCATCCTATGTTTGAATCAAGTAAGGTATCTAAGTACATCCCTATCCTAGATACTAATTTGAATTCCTTATTTCAAGTAGTAATACAAATCATACTCTGTTTATCTCCATGTTCTATCTACCTATTCTCTCTCTAGAGATCATAAGGTCGACAATTGATATATTCTAAGGGTAACTAATCCTTAAAATAGTTAAACCAAAGATAAAAAAACAACCATAATGATAATTAAAGTTATACGAACTTCACTCAAAACAATCGTACTCATGTTCTTGGCTTTAACTCAGAAAATAGGGCGTTTGGCCATGCATAGTCATAATCGTAATTATAAAGTGGTAATTAACGACTAATAACATGTATGAACTAAACTAAAATAATAAATACCTAAAATTTGAAGTTGTAGCAGCCCCTTTATCCTCCAAGATGTCAAAAGATAATTAAAAACGTGTACAAAGACTCATTTATAGCAATAGGGTAAACCCAAGCTGTATTGGACAAGGATTCAGCATGAAAGTCCAGGGGTGGAATAAAGAATATGATGGATTTTGTATTCCATAGAAATGGAGCATACGACGTGTCACACCTCAAATCCTATTGGGGCGGACCGGCACCCGTAACCGAGGAGGCTTGGGTGAACCAGCTCATAACCTTATACTTCCCATGCATACCTCTATGACAACCCAAAATTCGAACAACATCATGTCACATATAAAAGGAAATAATTACCTGTATAAGCTCGAGTACACATATATATGTATATACAATACTTGGCCGTTGGAGCCATCACGTCTATTAATAAAATGCCACCTTGACTGTACATTAGGTATACAAAGCCTCTAGACAATACACAGAGTTTAACTAAGTCCGGGACACACCCCTTCATATAACTAACTTCTATACAATACCAAAAGTGACTGGATATGACACGGAAAGCCCTGAAGAAAACTGGAGCTCACCAAAAGCAGCTTGATATCCTGGCTCCTACTTATGCGGTGTATGAGCTGAGGTACCTGTGCCTGCAGCATGAAATGCTGGTCCCCCGTGGGAGACGTCAATATGAAATATGTACTGAGTATGTAAAGCTGTAGATAATCACATATGATATAGGAGCTCAATAGAAATCAGAAACAAGTGAATAAATCGTAATAGGAGTGGACCACATTTATTAGAACTTGTGACACCTGTACATTGTATTTATTTAATCACTTTACCTTCATTCTTATCATCTTTATAATCATTACTGTACTGTACTGTGACCATTAGGATGCCTCCAGTACATATCAACTGGGATCGACCCATGATAGGCTTATGCCCCTGGGATACCACCCATAAACACATAAATAGGGATCGACCCATGATAGACTTATTCCCCTGGGATACCACCCGATAAGAGAGAACTTCCATCACTTAGTTCAATTAATCTTTAAGATTGTTATTTCGGTCGCTACCGCATTTTTAATACTTTAAAACAATGATACATCAATAAGAGACATATAAATAGACCATCAATGCAATAACAATGAAATAAGAATTCATTGGCACATCAATGAAGTGTTTTGGAGTCATCAATGCCATAACAATAAAGTAGGAACTTATTGGTATATCAATGAAACGTTTTGGAGTCATTAATAGCACATGGATTTTCTTTGAGTAACCGGATACCTTCTGACATTCATTAGTGAAATAAACATGTAAGATTCAAAAAACAAGTAAGTGTTGGAATGTCTTGACATCTTGTAGGGTGGAAACAAGTTCATTGGTAACGTAGGACATCATACAAAACCATTATGTATCACATGTTATTGAATAACTTTGGAAACTTTCTTAATAGAACACTTGTTCACTTTCATGCCAAAGATATGGTATAGAGTATGCTTTACATACCTGAATGTCAACTATCAATACTAGTCCCAAATGGAATTCCCATCTTTTTTGATTACTTATCTACAATGAACATATATAGCAATCTAGTATTAGCAACCAAACGTCACAATTCAATTATTTGAATTCACCAAACTAGTGGTTAAGTAGTAAGCCTTAATTACACTATAAAGGGTGTCACTTTAACCCTATTATACTCCAATTACATTCACAGGCCATGCATATTCATACAACATCCTCCAATATCAAGTTTGGATTCATTTATCCTTCCAACCAATCCATTAAACCAAATTAAGCCATAGACATAAATAATCATCAATTAAATAGTATATCACCATATCCACCTTCCATAACTCAATTACCATATCCACCTTCCACAATTCAATACAACCAAACCATGCAAAATAGTCCATAACCGTATTTCCATCACCTTTCAATAACAACCAATACATATAATCCTCTATCACACATATACATATGGAAAAGAAGAAAGGAAAACAATATTCATACCTTAGAATTCACCTCTTGATTATGCAATCCTGTTTACACAAATAATAGGTGCCGTTCGAAGCTCTCGAGATGACAAATGCAGTTATTGGATTACTTTGGAATTTCTACGGTTGAATCAAAAGTAATTTAAAGGTCAAATTTGGCTAGGGTTTGTTCTTTCTCAATGATTGATGATGAAAATATTTTTTTGAACTCATATACATATATACATACACATATTCCCGTCCATAATATAATAGGAAATGACCAAAATGCCTTTAAAATTTAAATAATTTCAAATCTGTCCTTTGGTGGACTGTTTTGATAAAGTAAAGTAGATCGACCATAACTCTTTGCTCCGATATTGGATTTGGGTGAAATTGGTATCGTTGCAAATATAATTCAAAGGGATTTCATTTCATATAAAGTAGGCCACCCAGTTCGTCCTGTACAAGGAGTTATGGTCGTTTGAATTTGACCCTAAAAATCTGTTTTGATAGGATGAAGTAAAACGGGTATAACTCCTTACTCAGATGTTGGATTTAGATGAAACCAATTGAATTGGAAATAAGACTAAAATATCTTTCTTTTAATAGGTTACATCTCTCCCAGTTCATTATATTAAGGGAGTTATGATCGTTCAAAGTTGACCCAAAAATTCGGCTGGCCTCAGTAGTTTGTGTCCAGGAAATTTTCCTGCACATATACTATTCCCAAATATCCCGGCCACCGTTTTATAGTTTCGAACATGCTCGATTATATCCGAAACCTATCCGTTTTTGGAAATCTTTATATCGTTGGAAAGCTTATTCAATAACCTTCGCATGGAACTATCGACGGGCAAATTCCGGTATAAATAAAATAAAAAATTAATTCCATATAAATAAGACCAATACACGTACTTGAATACGCTAATACACGTACTTGAATATGGGGTGTTACATCATTCCCCCTCTTTAGGACATTCTTCCTCGAATGTTAGCGTAGTTATTCAACCGAAACAAGTTCAAGTCCATCATTAATATTCACATCATCACATAAATACGATGCATATATAAAAAAACTTACTTGTTAATGTTCTAACTCCGTTTCTTGAAATTCCTCTTTATCATTGAACAAATGAGGGTACTTAGATTTCATTGCTTCCTCAGCTTCCCATGTAATCTCTTCCCTTTGATGATTTCTCCAACGTACTTTCACAGATGCTATCTCTTTATTTCTCATCTTCTTAACTTGGCGATCTAGAATAGCAATAGGCACTTCCTCATTGGTAAGATCATCCGCAACTTGTACATCCTCAGTAGAAGTGATATGTGATGGATCTCCGATGCACTTTTGAAGCATTGCCACATAAAATATCGGATGTACTGATGAGAGCTCTTGGGGAAGCTCTAATTCATATGCAACTTGTCCAAACCTTTGAGTGATCTTATATGGGTCTATATAACGTGGAATCAACTTCCCTTTCTTGCCAAATATCATTACCCCTTTCATTGGTGATACCTTCAAAAATACCAAATCACCTATAGAAAACTCTAGCCCTCTCCTTCTACTATCCGCATATGACTTGTGTCGGTTTTGGGCTGTTTTCAGTCGTTGCTGAATTACTTTAACCTTCTTTATGGCTTGATAAATAAGATCCGGTCCGAACAAAAGAGTTTCACCCACTTCGAACCATCCTATTGGTGATCGACACTTCCTTCCATATAAAGCTTCATATGATGCCATTTTGATACTTGAATGATAGCTATTATTGTAGGCAAACTCAATAAGAGGTAAATGATCATCCCAGTTGCCCTTAAAATCTATTACACAAGCTCGTAGCATATCTTCAAGTGTTTGGATGGTACGTTCTGCTTGTCCATCTGTTTGAGGGTGAAAAGCTGTACTCAACTTCACTTGTGTTCCCAAACACCTCTGAAAAGACTTCCAAAAGTTTGCGGTAAATTGGGTTCCTCGATATGATATAATAGATATTGGCACTCCATGTAATCGGACAACCTCTTTAATGTACAGTTCACATACTTTTCAACTGTGTAAGTGGTCCTAACTGGTAGGAAATGTGCGGATTTGGTAAGCCTATCAACAATCACCTATATAGAATTAAAATTCCGGGATGTACGAGGCAAACCAATAACGAAATCCATGTTGAACATGTCCCACTTCCATCTTGGAAGATCAATGCATTGCATATAACCTCCAGGTTTTTGGTGCTCAACTTTAACTCTTTGACAATTTGGACATTCAGCTACAAATTCTGCAATGCTCATCTTTATGTCATTTCACCAATACATATCTTTCAAATCTTGACACATTTTGGTTGATCCTGGATGAATGTAATACCTTGAACAATGTGCCTCTGTCATAATCGTCTTTCTAAGACCGTCTACATCCGGCACACACAGTCGGTTTTGGCACTGAAGTAATCTTTCTCACATAAGCTCAAATGCCCTGGTCGCACCACTCTGAACGTTCTCCTTAAGCTATAATAAAATAGGATCTGCATATTGCTTCTCTTTCTCTTCAGCTACTAATGAAGATTCTGCAACATTATGTACGATAAGCTCTTTATCCAGACTTTCAAGAAGGAGAACTCCCAAACTACCTAACCGGTGAAGATCTTTAATCATTCCTTGCCTTTCTATTGGAGACATCATAGCCTAATGACTTAACGCATCAGCTACCATATTTGCTTTCCCTGGATGGTACAAGATATCAACATCGTAGTCCTTTAATAGTTCAAGCAATCTCTGCTGCCTTAAATTTAGACCCTTCTGATTAAAAATATATTGCAAGATCTTATGGTCAGTATATATATCAACATGAACCCCATATAAGTAGTGGCGCCATATCTTTAAAGCAAAAATAACTGCTGCCAGCTCAAGATCGTGAGTAGGATAATTTTACTCATGTGGCCGCAATTGTCTGGAAGCATATGCTATTACCTTACCATGGTGCATCAATACACATCCTAAACTAATTCTGAAAGCATCACAATACACTGTATACCCTGCTGTGCCTTCTAGAAGTACCAACATGGGTGTAGAAATAAACTTGTTCTTTAAATCATGAAAACTCTTCTCTCAGGCATCATTCCATTGGAATTTGGATGCTTTATGGGTTATCTTGGTTAAGGGTGTTGAAATGGAAGAAAAGCCTTCAACAAACCTTCTATAATAACCGGCCAACCCGAGAAAACTACGAATCTCCGTAGGCGTTGTGGGCCTTGGCCAGTTCTTCACAGCTTCTATCTTTTGAGCATCAACCTTTATCCCTTCACTAGATACAATATGACCCAAAAATGCCACCAACTTTAACCAAAACTCACATTTATAGAACGTCACAATTCAATTATTTGAATTCACCAAACAAGTGGTTAAGTAGTAAGCCTTAATTACACCATAAAGGGTGTCACTTTAACCCTATTATACTCTAATTACATTCATATGCCATGCGTATTCATACAACATCCTCCAATATCAAGTTGGGATTCATTTATCCTTCCAACTAATCCATTAAACCAAATTGAGACATAGACATAAATAATCATCAATTCAATAGTATATTACCATGTCCACCTTCCATAACTCAATTACCATATCCACCTTCCATAATTCAATACAACCAAACCATGCAAAATAGTCCATAACCCTATTTCCATCACCTTTCAATAACAACCAATACATATAATCCTCTATCACACATATACATATGGAAAAGAAGAAAGACAAACAATATTCATACCATAGAATTCAACTCTTGATTATGAAATCCTGTTTGCACAAATAATAGGTGCCGTTCGAAGCTCTTGAGATGACAAACTCAGTTATCGGATTACATTGGAATTTCTACGGTTGAATCAAAAGTAATTTAAAAGTCAAATTTGGCTAGGGTTTGTTATTTTCCAATGATTGATGATGAAAATGTGTTTTTGAACTCATATACATGTATACATACACATATTCCCGTCCATAATATAATAGGAAATGACCAAAATGCCTTTAAAATTTAAATAATGCCAAATCTGTCCTTCGGTGGACTGTTTTGATAAACTAAAGTAGATCGACCATAACTCTTTGCTCTGATATCGGATTTAAGTGAAATTGGTATCGTTGGAAATATAATTCAAAGGTATTTCATTTCATATAAAGTAGGTCACTCAGTTCATCCTGTACAAGGAGTTATGGTCGTTTGAAGTTGACCCTAAAAATATGTTTTGATAGGCTGAAGTAAAACTGATATAACTCCTTACTCAGACGTTGAATTTGGATGAAACCATTTAATTGGAAAGAAGACTCAAATATCTTTCTTTTAGTAGGTTGAATCTCTCTCAGTTCATTATATTAAGGGAGTTATGCTCGTTCAAAGTTGACTCGAAAATTCGGCTGGCCTCAGTAGTTTGTGTGCAGGAAATTTTTCTGCACATTTACTATTCCCAAATATCCCGGCCACCGTTTTATAGTTTAGAACGTGCTCGATTATATCCGAAACCTATCCGTTTTTGGAAATCTTTATATCGTTGGAAATCTTATTCAATAACCTTCGCAAGGAACCATCGACGGACAAATTTCGGTATAAATAAAATAAAAAATTAATTCCATATAAATAAGACGAATACACATAATTGAATACGCTAATACACGTACTTGAATATGGGGTGTTACATCCTTCCCCCCTTTAGGACATTCTTCCTCGAATTTTAGCGTAGTTATTCAACCGAAACAAGTTCAAGTCCATCATTAATATTCACATAATCACATAAATACTATGCATATATAAAAAAAACTTGATAATGTTCTAACTCTGATTCTTGAAATTGCTCTTCATCTTTGAACAAATGAGGGTACTTAGATTTCATTGCTTCCTCAACTTCCCATGTAATCTTTTCCCTTTGACGATTTCTCCAATGTACTTTCACAGATGCTATCTCTTTATTTCTCATCTTCTTAACTTGGCGATCTAGAATAGCAATAGGCACTTCCTCATTGGTAAGATCTTCCGCAACTTGCACATCCTCAGTAGAAGTGATATGTGATGGATCTCCGATGCACTTTCGAAGCATTAAGACATGAAATACCGGATGTACTGATGAGAGCTCTTGGGGTAGCTCTAATTCATATGAAACTTGTCCAAACCTTCGAGTGATCTTATACGGGTCTATATAACGTGGACTCAAGTTCCCTTTCTTGCCAAATCTCATTACCCCTTTCAAAGGTGATACCTTCAAAAATACCCAATCACCTATAGAAAACTCTAGCCCTCTCCTTCTACTATCCGCATATGACTTGTGTCTACTTTGGGCTGTTTTCATTCATTGCTGAGTTACTTTAACCTTCTCTATGGCTTGATCAACAAGATCCGGTCCGAACAAAAGAGTTTCACCCACTTCGAACCATCCTATTGGTTATCTATACTTCCTTCCATATAATGCTTCATATAGTGCCATTTATATACTTGAATGATAGCTATTATTGTAGGCAAACTCAATAAGAGGTAAATGATCATCCCAGTTGCCCTTAAAATCTATTACACAAGCTCGTAGCATAGCTTCAAGTGTTTGGATGGTACGTTCTTCTTGTCCATCTGTTTGAGGGTGAAAAGTTGTACTCAACTTCACTTGTGTTCCCAAACACCTCTGAAAATACTTCCAAAAGTTTGCGGTAAATTGGGTTCCCCTATATGATATAATAGAGATTGGCCCTCCATGTAATTAGACTATCTCTTTAATGTAAAGCTTAGCAAACTCTTCAACTGTGTAAGTGGTCCTAACTGATATGAAATGTGCGGATTTGGTAAGCCTATCAACAATTACCTATATAGAATCAAACTTCCGGGATGTACGAGGCAAACCAATAATGAAATCCATGTTGATCATGTCCCACTTCCATCTTGGAAGATCAATGCATTGCATATAACCTTCGAGTTTTTGGTGCTCAACTTTAACTCTTTGTCAATTTGGACATTCAGCTACAAATTCTGCAATGGTCTTCATCATGTCATTCCACCAATACATATCTTTCAAATCTTGATACATTTTGGTTGATCCTAGATGAATGGAATACCTTAAACAATGTGCCTCTGTCATAATCTTCTTTCTTAGCCCGTCTATATCCGGCATACACAATCAGTTTTGGCACTGAAGTACTCCTTCTCGCGTAAGCTCAAATAACTTGGTCGCACCACTCTGAATATTCTCCTTAAGCTATTATAAAATAGGATCTGCATATTGCTTCTCTTTTACTTCAGCTACTATTGAAGATTCCGCAGCATTATTACAATAAGATCTTTATCCGGAGTTTCAGGAAGGAGAACTCCCAACCTATCTAACTGGTGAAGATTTTTAATCATCCCTTGCCTTTCTATAGGCTCCATCATAGCCTTACAACTTAACGCATCAGCTACCACATTTGCTTCCCCTGGATGGTACAAGATATCAACATCATAGTTCTTTAATAGTTCAAGCCATCTCCGCTGCCTTAAATTTAGATTTTTCTGATTAAAAATATATTGCAAGCTCTTATGGTCAGTATATATATCAACATGAACCCCATATAAGTAGTGGCGCCATATCTTTAAAGAAAAAATAACTGCTGCCAGCTCAAGATCGTGTGTAGGATAATTTTTCTCATATGGCCGCAATTATCTAGAAGCATATGCTGTTACCTTAACATGCTGCATCAATACACATCCTAAACCAATTCTGGAAGAATCACAATACACTGTATACCCTTCGGTGCCTTCTGGAAGTACCAACACGGGTGTAGAAATCAACTTGTTCTTTAAATCTTGAAAACTCTTCTCACATGCATCAATCCATTAGAATTTTGATGCTTTATGGGTTAGCTTGGTTAAGGGTGTTGAAATGGAAGAAAAGCCTTCAACAAACCTTCTATAATAATCAGCCAACCCGAGAAAACTATGAATCTCCGTAGGCGTTGTGGGCCTTGGCCAGTTCTTTATAACTTCTATCTTTTGAGCATCAACCATTATCCCTTCACTAGATACAATATGACCCAAAAATGCCACCGACTTTAACCAAAACTCACATTTAGAGAACTTTGCATAAAGTTTACAATCACGAAGAGTCTGCAATGCCTTTCATAAGTGATTGGCATGGTCCTCTTCTGATCTAGAATAAACTAGAATATCATCAATAAAAACTATCACAAATACATCCAGGAATGGCTTAAACACCCTATTCATCAAATTCATAAAAGTTGTGGGTGTATTTGTTAGCCCAAATGACATAACTAGAAACTCATAATGACCATACCATGTTTGGAAAGCTGTCTTGGGTATATCCTTCACTTTGACCCTCACTTGGTGGTAACCTGACCTCAAATCAATCTTAGAAAAGCACTTGGCGCCCTGTAACTGATCAAACAAATCATCAATTCTTGGGAGAGGATATTTATTCTTAATAGTCACCTTATTCAATTGTCGATAATCAATACACATCCTCAACGAGCCATTCTTTTTGCTTACAAATAACACTGGTGCTCCCCAGGGGGACATACTAGGCCATATGAATCCCTTCTCTAGAAAATCGTTCAATTGCTCTTTCAATTCTCGTAATTATGATGGGGCCATTCTATAAGGAGGAATGAATATTGGTTGGGTGCCTGGTATTACATCAATACCAAACTCTACTTCTTGTTCAGGAGGAAAACCTGGAAGATCTTTAGGAAATACGTAAGAAAATTCATTTACCACCGGAACATCGTAAAGAGTTGGTGGCTCCGCTTATGTATCCCTTACTCTAACTAAATGATATATGTATCCCTTGGAAATCATTATTCTTTCCTTAAAATAAGAAATAAATCTACCTCTTGGCGCGCTAATTTCACCTTTCCATTCAAGGACTGATTCATTTGGAAAATGGAAATATACCTTTTTTGTGCAACAATCAATTGTGGCATAACAAGACGCCAACTAGTCCATACCCATTATAACATAAAAATCTACCATTTCTAACTCCACAAGACCAACCATCGTATCACGACCATAAACAGTTACTATGCAGTTTTGGTAAACCCTTCAAGCTATAATAGATTCCCCAACCGGTGTGGACAATTCAAATGGCTTGACTAATAGTTTGGGTATTCTTTCAAACTTTCCAACAACCAATGGAGTAACATAAGATAATGTAGAACCGGGATCAATTAAGGCATATACATCGAATGAAAAGGTAGACAACGTACTCGTAACCACATCTGGGGAAGCCTCTAAATTCTATCGATCCGCTAGAGCATACGTATAATTTTGAGCCCCGCTAGAACTCGTGGCTCCTCTATCACCTCAAACATGACCCATTGGTTGTGCATCCCTTCCTGAATAAGGCATCGATGATGATGATACAAAAAATGACCCCGTAGGTCATGCCATACCCCCTATGCCCCTTTGTGGGTATTCTCTCATCATATGCCCCGACATACCGCAACAAAAGCAAACATTGGTCCCCAGCCGACATGCGCCCAAATGATACCTTCCACATTTATTGCATGGCTCTCAAGGAGGTCTCAATTGGCTCATATTCCCTTGCCCTTGGTACCCCACTGTCCGCAAACTCTGACTCTCACTTCTGTGCCAAAATTGATTCCCTCTAGACCCTTGGAACTGTGGTGGGTTACTAGCTGAAGAATAAGAAGATAATGGCCTAGGTGGTCTAGCAGAAAATGTGGTCTGAACCCTCTTTGGGATGCCATGATCTGCCCTGTAGATCTGGCCCTCTTGGAATATCCTCCTTCTAATTACTGTGTTTTTCTCCTTTGCCTCTGATCTTCCATTTTCTGTGCAAAAGCTTGGATCCTCGCTATGTCCATATCTTTGTTCAAAGCAGTGATAGTACAATCTCAAAGTAGATATGGATCAAGACTATCCATATATTGATGAACTCTATCATCCATAGTATCTACAACATTAGGAGCATATCTCGACATGGAAAAAAATCGGAGACTGTACTCCCTCACGCTTATATTTCCCTGACGAAGATTTAAAAACTAATTTGCACGGGCCTGACGAATCTCGAATGGAAGATAATGATCAAGAAATGCCTCTTTGAACTCTTTCCAAGTAGCTGGGGGTGCATCAATATCCCTAGATCATTTCCAGTCCTCGTAACAATATATAGCCTCCCCTTTGAATCTATACGCTGCTAACTCCACTATCTCTCTACCCGTTACATGCATAAAATCTAAGGCTCTTTGAATTTGATCAATAAAGTCCTGTGGATCCTCGTTAAGATCTAATCCAGTAAAAGTGGTAGGATCCATCTTAAGAAAATCTTGTGTTCGAAGGCTAGTCGTCCTATCTGTACCACTACAACCCATGGTAGGAATGGTTTACCCTTGAGCTTACCCAGCAACTAAACGAGTCAAAAGTTATACTGCATTTCTAAGATCTTGATCAGCAACATTAATAGGTAGCTATGGGGATATAGTTCTCCCCCCCCTTATATCTTCCGGAGTGGAATAAGTTTCTGATGCACGTTCAGCTGGAGCCTCACTTTGATTAGCTAGTATAGTGGGTGACTTACTAGTCCCATCTGCGGCAGCCACATCTACTTGCTTTCCGGTATTTTTGCTTCTGGTAACCGGCATCATTACTATAAAAAGAGAAACAAATGGATTTAGTGGTCAACTATGACTTCATATACAATATAGGCTCTATCACACGATCTAAGACATGAAGAAAAGAGACAATTCCTAAATGTCCATAACCTCCTATTTATATATGCGGTGCATGACACACCGATAAATAAGACTCTACGTAGTCATGGCTTTGTAGACTCACTAGGACGAACTTCTCTGATACCACTTTTGTCATAACTCAAATCCTATTGGGGCAGACCGGCACCCGTAACCGAGGAGCCCCGGGAGAACCAGCTCATAACCTTATACTTCCCATGCATACCTCTATGAAAACCCAAAATTCGGACAACACCATGTCACATATAAAAGAATATAATCACCTGTATAAGCTCGAGCACATATATATATGTATATATAATACTTGGCCGTTGGAGCCATCACGTCTATTAACTAAACACCACCTTGACTGTACATTAGGTCTACAAAGCCTCTAGACAATACAAAGAGTTTAACTAAGGTCGGGACACACCCCTCCATACAACTAACTTCTATACAATACCAAAAGTGACTCGATATGACACGGAAAGCCCCAAAGCAAACTGGAGCTCACCAAAAAAAGCTGGATATCCTGGCTTCTACTTGAGAGGTGTATGAAATGAGGTACCTGTGCCTGCAGCATGAAATACAGGTCCCCCGTGGGGGACGTCAGTACGATATATGTACTGGGTATGTAAAGCTATAGATAATCACATATGATATAGAAGCTCAATAGAAATCAGAAACAAGTGAAAAAATCATAATAGGAGTGGACCACATTTACTAGAACTTGTGACAACCTGTACATTGTATTTATTCAATCACTTTACCTTCGTTCTTATCATCTTTGTAATCATTATTGTACTGTACTGTGACCATTAGGCTGCCTCCAGTACATATCAACTGGGATCGACCCATGATAGGCTTATGCCCTTGGGATACCACCCATAAACACATAAATAGGGATCGACCCATGATAGGCTTATGCCCCTGGGATACCACCCGATAAGAGAGAACTTCCATCACATAGTTCAATTAATCTTTGAGATTGTTATTTCGGTCGCCGCTGCATTTTTGATACTTTCAAACAATGATACATCAATAAGAGACATATAAATAGATGATCAATTCAATAAAAATGAAGTAAGAACTCATTGGCACATCAATGAAGTATTTTGGAGTCATCAATGCCATAACAATGAAGTAGGAACTTATTGGTATATCAATGAAACGTTTTGGAGTCATTAATAGCACATGGATCTAGTTGAGTAACCGAATACTTTCTGACATTCATTAATGCAATAAACATGTAAGATTCGGAAGACAAGTAAGTATTGGAATGTCTTGACATCTTGTAGGGTGGAAAAAAGTTCATTTGTAACGTAGGATATCATACAAAACCATTATGGATCACATGTTATTGAATAACTTTGGAAACTTTCTTAATAGAACAATTGTTCACTTTCATGCCAAAGATATGGTATAGAGTATGCTTTACATACCTGACTATCAACTTTCAATACTAGTCCCAAATGGACTTCCTGTCTTTTCGGATTACTTATCTACAATGAACATATATAGCAATAGAGTATTAGCAACCAAACGTCACAGTTCAATTATTTGAATTCACCAAACTAGTGGTTAAGTAGTAAGACTTAATTACACCATAAAGGGTGTCACTTTAACCCTCTTATACTCCAATTACATTCGCATGCCATGCATATTCATACAACATCCTCCAATATCAAGTTTGGATTCATTTATCCTTCAACCAATCCATTAAACAAAATTGAGCCATAGACATAGATAATCCTCAATTCAATAGTATATCACCATATCCACCTTCCATAACTCAATTACCATATCCACCTTCCACAATTCAATACAACCAAACGATGCAAAATAGTCCATAACCCTATTTCCATCACCTTTCAATAACAACCAATACATATAATCCTCTATCACACATATACATATGGAAAAGAAGAAAGGCAAACAATATTCATACCTTAGAATTCACCTCTTGATTATACAATCCTGTTTGCACAAATAATAGGTGCCGTTCGAAGCTTTCGAGATGACAAACACAGTTATCGGATTACTTCTGAATTTCTACGATTGAATTAAAAGTAATTTAAAGGTCAAATTTTGCTAGGGTTTGTTCTTTCTCAATGATTGATGATGAAAATGAGTTTTTGAACTAATATAAATGTATACATACACATATTACCATCCATAATATAATAGGAAATGACTAAAATGCCTTTAAAATTTAAATAATGTCAAATCTGTCCTTTGGTGGACTGTTTTGATAAACTAAAGTAGATCGACCATAACTATTTGCTTCGATATCGGATTTGGGTGAAATTGGTATAGTTGAAAATATAATTCAAAGGGATTTCATTTCATATAAAGTAGGCCACCCAGTTAGTTCTGTACAAGGAGTTATGGTCGTTTGAAGTTGACCCTAAAAATCTGTTTTGATAGGCTGAAGTAAAATGGGTATAACTCCTTACTCAGACGTTGGATTTGGATGAAACCAATTGAATTGGAAAGGATACTCAAAGATATTTCTTTTCATAGGTCTCAGCTCTCCCATTTCATTATATTAAGGGAGTTATAATCGTTCAAATTTGACCCAAAAATTCAGCTGGCCTCAGTAGTTTGTGTGCAGGAAATTTTCCTGCACATTTACTATTCCCAAATATCCTAGCCACCATTTTATAGTTTCGAACGTGCTCGATTATATCCGAAAGCTATTCATTTTTGGAAATCTTTATATCGGTGGAAAGCTTATTCAATAACATTCGCATGGAACCATCGACGGACAAATTCTGGTATAAATAAAATAAAAAATTAATTCTATATAAATAAGACCAATACACGTACTTGAATAGGCTAATACACTTACTTGAATACGGGGTGTTACATCCTTCCCCCCCTTTTGGACATTCGTCTTCAAAAGTTAGCGTAGTTATTCAACTGAAACAAGTTCAAGTCCATCACTAATATTCAAATATCACATAAATACTATGCATATATAAAAAAAACTTACTTGTTAATGTTCTAACTCCGTTTCTTGAAATTCCTCTTCATCTTTGAACAAATGAGGGTACTTAGATTTCATTGCTTCCTCATCTTCCCATGTAATCTCTTCCCTTTGACGATTTCTCTAACGTACTTTCGCAGATGCTATCTCTTTATTTCTCATCTTCTTAACTTGGCGATCTAGAATAGCAATAGACACTTCCTCATTGGTAAGATCTTCCTCAACTTGCACATCCTCAGTAGAAGTGATATGTGATGGATCTCCGATGCACTTTCGAAGCATTGAGACATGAAATACCGGATGTATTGATGAGAGCTCTTGGGGTAGCTCTAATTCATATGCAACTTGTCCAAACCTTCGAGTGATCTTATACGGGTCTATATAACATGGACTCAACTTCCCTTTCTTGCCAAATCTCATTACCCCTTTCATTGGTGATATCTTCAAAAATACCCAATCACCTATAGAAAAATCTAGCCCTCTCCTTCTACTATCCGTATATGACTTGTGTCGACTTTGGGCTGTTTTCAGTCGTTGCTGAATTACTTTATCCTTCTCTATGGGTTGATAAACAAGATTCGGTTCGAACAAAAGAGTTTCACCCACTTCGAACCATCATATTGGTGATCTACACTTCCTTCCATATAAAGTTTTATATGGTGCAATTTTGATACTTGAATAATAGCTATTATTGTAGGCAAACTCAATAAGAGGTAAATGATCATCCCAGTTGCCCTTAAAATCTATTACACAAGCTCGTAGCATATCTTCAAGTGTTTGGATGGTACATTCTGCTTGTCCATCTGTTTGAGGGTGAAAAGCTGTACTCAACTTCACTTGTGTTCCCAAACACCTCTGAAAAGACTTCCAAAAGTTTGCGGTAAATTGGGTTCCCCGATATGATATAATAGATATTGGCACTCCATGTAATCGGACAACCTCTTTAATGTACAGTTCACATACTTTTCAACTGTGTAAGTGGTCCTAACTTGTAGGAAATGTGCGGATTTGGTAAGCCTATCAACAATCACCTATATAGAATTAAAATTCCGGGATGTACGAGGCAAACCAATAACGAAATCCATGTTGAACATGTCCCACTTCCATCTTGGAAGATCAATGCATTGCATATAACCTCCAGGTTTTTGGTGCTCAACTTTAACTCTTTGACAATTTGGACATTCAGCTACAAATTCTGCAATGCTCATCTTTATGTCATTTCACCAATACATATCTTTCAAATCTTGACACATTTTGGTTGATCCTGGATGAATGTAATACCTTGAACAATGTGCCTCTTTCATAATCGTCTTTCTAAGCCCGTCTACATCCGGCACACACAGTCGGTTTTGGTACTGAAGTACTCCTTCTCGCGTAAACTCAATTGCCTTGGTTGCACCACTCTGAACGTTCTCCTTAATCTGTAATAAAATAGGATCTGCATATTGCTTCTCTTTCACTTCATCTACTAATGAAGATTCCGTAACATTATGTACGATAAGCTCTTTATCCAGAGTTTCAAGAAGAGGAACTCCCAAACTAGCTAACTGGTGAAGATCTTTAATCATCCCTTGATTTTTATAGGTGCCATCATAGCCTTACGACTTAACACATCAGCTACCACATTTACTTTCCCTAGATGGTACAAGATATCAACATCGTAGTCTTTTAATAGTACAAGCCATCTCCGCTGCCTTAAATTTAGATCCTTCTGATTAAAAATATATTGCAAGCTCTTATTGTCAGTATATATATCAACATGAACCCCATATAAGTAGTGGCACCATATCTTTAAAGAAAAAATAACTGCTGCTAGCTCAAGATCGTGTGTAAGATAATTTTTCTCATGTGGCCGCAATTGTCTAGAAGCATATGCTATTACCTTACCATGCTTCATCAATACACATCCTAAACCAATTCTGGAAGCATCACAATACACTGTATACCCTTTGGTGCCTTCTGGAAGTACCAACACGGGTGTAGAAATCAACTTGTTCTTTAAATCTTGAAAACTCTTCTCACAGGCATCATTCCATTGGTATTTGGATGCTTTATGGGTTAGCTTGGTTAAGGGTGCTGAAATGGAAGAAAAGCCTTCAACAAACCTTCTATTATAACCGGCCAACCCGAGAAAACTACGAATCTCCATAGGCGTTGTGGGCCTTGGACAGTTCTTCACAGCTTCTATCTTTTGAGCATCAACCTTTATCTCTTCACTAGATACAATATGACCCAAAAATGCCACCGACTTTAACCAAAACTCACATTTAGAGAACTTTGCATAAAGCTTACAATTACGAAGAGTCTACAATGCATGTCGTAAGTAATTGGCATGCTTCTCTTCTGATCTAGAATAAGCTAGAATATCATCTATAAAAACTATCACAAATACATCCAGGAATGGCTTAAACACCCTATTCATCAATTCCATTAAAGCTATGGGTGCATTTGTTAGCCCAAATGACATAACTATAAACTCATAATGACCATACCGTGTTTAGAAAGCTGTCTTGGGAATATCCTTCTCTTTGACCCTCACTTGGTGGTCACCTGACCTCAAATCAATCTTAGAAAAACACTTGTCACCCTATAACTGATCAAATAAATCATCAATTCTTGGGAGAGGATATTTATTCTTAATAGTCACCTTATTCAATTGCCGATAATCAATACACATCCTCAGCGAGCCATCTTTTTTGTGCAAAAATAACACTGGTGCTCCCCAGGGGGACATACTAGGCCATATGAATCCCTTCTCTAGCAAATCTTTCAATTGCTCTTTCAATTCTCATAATTCTTATGGGGTCATTCTATACGGAGAAATAGAGATTAGTTGGGTGCCTGGTATTACATCAATACCAAACTCTACTTCTCGTTCAGGAGGAAAACTTGGAAGATCTTCAGGAAATACATCAGAAAATTCATTTACCACCGGAACAGTGTGAAGAGTTGGTGGCTCCGCTTCTGTATCCGTTACTCTAACTAAATGATATACTTATCCCTTGGAAATCATTCTTCTTTCCTTAAAATAAGAAATAAATCTACCTCTTGGCTCACCAATTTCACCTTTCCATTCAAGGACTGATTCATTTGGAAAATAGAAATATACCTTTTTCGTGCAACAATCAATTGTGGCATAACAAGACGCCAACCAGTCCATACCTATCATAACATCAAAATCTACCATTTCTAACTCCACAAGATCAGCCATCATATCACGACCACAAACAGTTACTATGCAGTTTCGGTAAACCCTTCAAGCTATAATAGATTCCCCAACCGGTGTGGACACTTCAAATGGCTTAACTAACAGTTTGGGTATTCTTTCGAACTTTCCATCAACCAATGGAGTAACATAAGATAATGTAGAACTAGGATCAATTAAGGAATATACATCGAATAAAAAGATAGACAACGTACCCGTAACCATATCTGGGGAAGCCTTTAAATTCAGTGAGTCCGTAAGAGCAAACGTACGATTTTGAGCCCTGCTAGAACTCATGGCTCCTCTATTACCTCTAACACGACCCATTGGTTGTGCACCCCCTTCCTGAATAAGGTATAGATGATGATGATGCAACAAATGACCCCGTAGGTCATGCCATACCCCCTATGCCCCTTCGTGGGCATTCTCTCATCATATGCCCCGAAAAACTGCACTAAAAGCAAATATTAGTCCCCAGCCGACATGTACCCAAATGATACCTTCTACATTTATTGCATGGCTCTCGAGGAGGTCTCAATTGGCTCATATTCCTTTGCCCTTGGTATCTCACTATCTGCAAACTCTGACTCTCACTTCTGTGCCAAAATTGATTTCCTCTGGACCCTTGGAATTATGGTGGGGCACTAGCTGCAGAATAAGATGATAATGGCCTAGGTGGTCTAGTAGAAAACTATGGTCTGAACCCTCCTTGGGATGCCATGATCTGCCCTGTAGATCTGGCCCTCTTAGAATATCTTCTTTCTAATTCTAGTGTTCTTCTCCTCTGCCTCTGATCTTCTATTTTCTGTGCAATAACTTGGATCCTCGCTATGTCCATATCTTTATTCATAGAGGAAATAGTACAATCTCTAACCAGATATGGATCCAGCCTATCCATATATTAATGAACTCTGTCATCCATAGTAGCTACAACATTAGGAGCATATCTCGATAAGGAATTAAATCGGAGACTGTACTCCCTTCGCTCATATTCCCCTGATGAAGATTTAAAAATTGATCTGCACGGGCCTGGCGAATCTCGAATGGAAGATAATGATCAAGAAATGCTTCTTTGAACTCTTTCCAAGTAGCTGGGGGTGCATCAATACCCCTAGATAGTTTCCAGTCCTCGTACCAATATATAGCCTCCCCTTAGAATCTATACGCTGCTAACTCCACTGTCTCTGTACCCGTTACATGCATAATATCTAAGGCCCTTTAAATTTGATCAATAAAGTCCTGTGGGTCCTCGTTAAGATATGATCCAGTAAAAATGGTAGGATCCATCTTAAGAAAATCCTGTGTTCGAAGGCTAGCCGTCCTATCTGTACCACTAAGACCCGTGGTTGGAATGGCTTGCCCTTGAGCTTGCCCAACAACTATACGAGTCAAAAGTTGTACTGCATTTCTAAGATCTTGATCAGCAGCATTAATAGGTGGCTCTGGGGATATAGTTTTCCTCCCCCATATTTCTTCCGGAGTGGAAGAAGTTTCTGATGCATGCTCAGCTGGAGCCTCACTTTGATTAGCTGGTATAGTGGGTCACTTACTAGTCCCCTCTCCAGCAGCCACATCTACTTGCTTACCGGTATTCTTGCTTCTGGTAACCGACATCATAACTATAATAAGAGAAACAAATGGATTTAGTGGTCAACTATGACTTCATATACAATATAGGCTCTATCGCACGATCTAAGACATGAAGAAAAGAGACAATTCCTAAATGTCCATAACCTCCTGCTTATAGATGCGGTGCACGACACACCGATAAATAAGACTCTACGTAGACACGACTTTGTAGACTCACTAGGACGAACTTCTCTGATACCACTTTTGTCATGCCTCAAATACTATTGGGGCGGACTGACACCCCTTCCTGAATAAGGCATCGATGATGATGATGCAAAAAATAACCCCGTAGGTCGTGCCATACCCCTATGCCCCTTCGTGGGAATTCTCTCATCATATGCCCCGACATACCGCACCAAAAGCAAACATTGGTACCCAGCCGACATGCGCCCAAATGATACCTTCCACATTTATTGCATGGCTCTCGAGGAGGTCTCAATTGGCTCATATACCCTTACCCTTGGTAGCCCACTGTCCGCAAACTCTGACTCTCACTTTTGTGCCCAAATTGATTTCCTCTGGACCCTTGGAATTGTGGTGGGGCACTAGTTGCAGAATAAGATGATAATGGCCTAGGTGGTCTAGCAGAAAACTATGGTCTGAACCCTTCTTGGGATGCCATGATCTGCCCAGTATATCTGGCCCTCTTGGAATATCCTCTTTCTAATTCTTGTGTTCTTCTTCTCTGCCTCTGATCTTCCATTTTCTGTACAAAATCTTAGATCCTCGCTATGTCCATATCTTTATTCAAAGCGACAATAGTACAATCTCTAACCAGATATGGATCCAGCCTATCCACATATTGATGAACTCTGTCATCCATAGTAGCTACAACATTAGGAGCATATCTCGACAAGGAATTAAATCAGAGACTTTACTCCCTCACGCTCATATTTCCCTAATGAAGATTTAAAAACTGATCTGCACGGGCCTGACGAATCTCGAATGAAAGATAATGATCAAGAAATGCCTCTTTGAACTCTTTCCAAGTAGCTGGGGGTGCATCAATACCCCTAGATCGTTTCCAGTCCTCATACCAATATATAGACTCCCATTTGAATCTATACGCCGCTAACTCCATTGTCTCTCTACCTGTTACATGCATATCATCTAAGGCCCTTTGAATTTGATCAATAAAGTCTTGTGGGTCCTCGTTAAGATCTGATCCAGTAAAAGTGGTAGGATCCATCTTAAGAAAATCCTATGTTTGAAGGCTAGTCGTCCTATCTGTACCACTAGGACCCGTGGTAGGAATGGCTTTCCCTTGAGCTTGCCCAGCAACTATACGAGTAAAAAGTTGCACTGCATTTCTAAGATCTTGATCAGCAACATTAATAGGTGGATCTGGGGATATATTTCTCCTCCCCCTTATTTCTTCCGGAGTGGAAGAAGTTTCTAATGCATGCTCAGCTGGAGCCTCACTTTGATTAGCTGGTATAGTGGGTCACTTACTAGTCCCCTCTCCGGCAGCCACATCTACTTGCTTACCGGTATTCTTGCTTCTGGTAACCGGCATCATTACTATAATAAGAGAAACAAATGGATTCAGTGGTCAACTATGACTTCATATACAATATAGGCTCTATCGCATAATCTAAGACATGAAGAAAAGAGACAATTCCTAAATGTCCATAACCTCCTGTTTATAGATGCGGTGCACGACACACCGATAAACAAGACTCTACGTAGACACGTCTTTGTAGACTCACTAGGACGAACTTCTCTGATACCACTTTTGTCATGCCTCAAATCCTATTGGGGCGGACCAGCACCTGTAACCGAGGAGGCCCGAGATAACCAGCTCATAACCTTATACTTCCCATGCATACCTCTATGACAACCCAAAATTTGGACAACATCATGTCGCATTTAAAAGAAAATAATCACCTGTATAAGATAGAGCACATATATATATGTATACATAATACTTGGCCGTTGGAGCCATCACTTGTATTAACAAAACACCACCTTGACTGTACATTAGGTCTCCAAAGCCTCTAGACAATACACAGAGTTTAACTAAGGTCGGGACACACCCCGCCATATAACTAACTTCTATACAAAAACAAAAGTGACTGGATATGACACGAAAAGCCCCGAAGCAAACTGGAGCTCACCAAAAGCAGCTGGATATCCTGGCTCCTACTTGTGCGGTGTATGAGCTTAGGTACTTGTTCCTGCAGCATGAAATGCAGGTCCCCCGTGGGGGACGTCAGTACGAAATATGTACTGTGTATGTAAAGCTGTAGATAATCACATATGATATAGGAGCTCAATAGAAATCAGAAACAAGTGAATAAATCATTAAAGGAGTGGACCACATTTACTAGAATTTTTGACAACCTGTACATTGTATTTATTCAATCACTACCTTCATTCTTATCATCTTTGTAATCATTATTGTACTGTACTATGACCATTAGGCTGCCTCCAGTACATATCAACTGGGATCGACCCATGATAGGCTTATGCCCTTGGGATACCACCTATAAACACATAAATAGGGATCGACCCATGATAGGCTTATTCCCCTGGGATACCACCCGATAAGAGAGAACTTCCATCACTTAGTTTAATTAATCTTTGAGATTGTTATTTCGGTCGCCGCCGCATTTTTGATACTTTCAAACAATGATACATTAATAAGATACATATAAATAGACGATCAATTCAATAAAAATGAAGTAAGAACTCATTGGCACATCAATGAAGTGTTTTGGAGTCATCAATGCCATAACAATGAAGTAGGAACTTATTGGTATATCAATGAAATGTTTTGGAGTCATTAATAGCACATGGATCATGTTTGAGTAACCGGATACCTTCTGACATTCATTAATGCAATAAACATGTAAGATTCAGAAAACAAGTAAGTATTGAAATGTCTTGACATCTTGTAGGGTGGAAAAAAGTTCATTTGTAACGTAGGATATCATAAAAAACCATTATGAATCACATGTTATTGAATAACTTTGGAAACTTTCATAATAGAAAAATTGTTCACTTTCATGCCAAAGATATGGTATAGAGTATGCTTTACATACCTGACTGTCAACTTTCAATACTAGTCCCAAATGGACTTCCTGTCTTTTCAGATTATTTATCTACAATGAACATATATAGCAATCTAGTATTAGCAACCAAACGTCACAATTCAATTATTTGAATTCACCAAACTAGTGGTTAAGTAGTAAGCCTTAATTACACCATAAAGGGTGTCACTTTAACCCTATTATACTCTAATTACATTCATATGCCATGCGTATTCATACAACATCCTCCAATATCAAGTTTGGATTCATTTATCCTTCCAACCAATCCATTAAACCAAATTGAGACATAGACATAAATAATCATCAATTCAATAGTATATTACCATGTCCACCTTCCATAAGTCAATTACCATATCCACCTTCCATAATTCAATACAACCAAACCATGCAAAATAGTCCATAACCCTATTTCCATCACCTTTCAATAACAACCAATACATATAATCCTCTATCACACATATACATATGTAAAAGAAGAAAGGCAAACAATATTCATACCTTAGAATTCACCTGTTGATTATGCAATCCTGTTTGCACAAATAATAGGTGCCGTTCAAAGTTCTCGAGATGAAAAACGCAGTTATCGGATTACTTTGGAATTTCTACGATTGAATCAAAAGTAATTTAAAGGTCAAATTTGGCTAGGGTTTGTTCTTTCTCAATGATTGATAATTAAAATGAGTTTTTGAACTCATATACATGTATACATACACATATTCCCGTCCATATTATAATAGGAAATGACCAAAATGCCTTTAAAATTTAAATAATGTCAAATCTGTCCTTTGGTGGACTGTTTTGATAAACTAAAGTAGATTGACCATAACTCTTTTCTCCTATATTGGATTTGGGTGAAATTGATATCGTTGGAAAGATAATTCAAAGGTTTTCATTTCATATAAATTAGGCCACCCAGTTTGCCCTGTACAAGGAGTTATGGTCGTTTAAAGTTGACCCTAAAAATCTGTTTTGATAGGCCTAAGTAAAACGGGTATAAATCCTTACTTAGACGTTGTATTTTGATGAAACCAATTGAATTGGAAAGAAGACTCAAATATATTTCTTTTCATAGGTCGTAGATCTCCCATTTCATTATATTATGGGAGTTATGATCGTTCGAAGTTGACCCAAAAATTCGGCTGGCCTCAGTAGTTTGTGTGCAGGAAATTTTCCTGCACATTTACTATTCCCAAATATCCCGGCCACCATTTTATAGTTTCGAACGTGCTCGATTATATCCGAAACCTATCCATTTTTGGAAATCTTTATATCGTTGGAAAGCTTATTCAATAACCTTCGCATGGAACCATTGACGGGAAAATTCCGGTATAAATAAAATAAAAAATTAATTCCATATAAATAAGACGAATACACGTACTTGTATAAGCTAATACATGTACTTGAATACGGGGTGTTACACAACGCATGATGTATTCCACAGAATTGGAGCATTCGACGTATGCATATCGCACGATGCTCTGGAATTTGCGTCCTAAATTTTGGTTAAATGTTGGTCATTACTCCTTTCATCCATTGTCTTGTGGTATCTTTCCAATGATTTTACAGCCTATAAATCTTCCGTATATCATCATAAAAAACTAATAAAAGATCCTATATGTAATACCCTGAAAAATCCAAACCAATATTAGAGCCATGTACCAAGCTCATGCATAGTACATAATAATTCTATAGCATTTTTATGATTAAGTTAGATGTATATTAAGGCTTCAAATAACTCCCAGCTATCAGACGAATCAAAACATTCCTTACAGATTGAATTCTTGAGAAGGATATTGTTATAGTCAACTTCAAATGAGCATATATCTCATTATACTTGGAATTTTTGATCTCATGACCTATCAACACATAGATAATTGAATTATTTTTCCAACGATACCAATTTATCCTAAATATAATATCGAAGCAAAGAGTTATTCCTATTTTACTCCAGCATGTCAGGCTGGAAACACTGTGACGACATTCGTGGTAGCTTACCACATTTGTGACGCCCTACCACGAAGGTCGTCAGCTTTAGGAAGAATCCAGCTCCTGTGTGACGACATTCGTGGTAGCTTACCATATTTGAGATGCCCTACCACGAAGGTCGTCAGCCTTAGGCAGAAACCAGCTCCTAAGTGACGACATTCATGGTAGCTTACCACATTTGTGATGCCCTACCACGAAGTTCGTCATCCTTAGGCAAAAACCAGCTCCTAAGTAACGACATTCATGGTAGCTTACCACATTTTTGACTCCATGTCACAAATGTCATCAGCTATTATTTTCAGTAACTGGGAATTTATTTTATAAGGGTATTTTGGTCCTTTTCGTTCACTTTCCATGACTTATAACCCTCAAGGAACGTATTATCTTCCATTATCTTTAGTTAAAACATCTCAAAAAGCTCTCTCATACACTTTCAACCACAAGATTAGGGTTTTCTCTCAAGATCATCTCCTCAGGAACAAGAACATTCTTTCCCAAAGGGGTTAAACCCTAATCAAGAAAAATCTGGGGAAAGCCTAAGGATTTTTTCAGGAACCTTCAGAAACATTTGATATCTTTCAAGATCAAGCTTTAAGTTATGCATAGTGTTCATCTATGGATTCAATTTATTCATAGAGTTCAAGAATCATGATTTTAAGTGTTATTTTGTAAACTTTTGTGGTGATATAAGCATGTACACGTTGATAATTGTTGTTCAAATTTCAAGATGATATCTAAGGATGTTTTTCATGGAATATATGTGATTATTGGTTGAAAATCATGAACTTTGGGTGGGTTGAACTAATGCAAGTATGAAATCCACCTATGCCTTAAAGAATGCATGTAAGGTGTTTGATAAAATGCCTAGGATGTTAGAAGTTCATATTTACATGATTTCATGATATCTAAATGACAAGTCCATGTTAGCGATACACTTCAATATGAATGCCCATGCTATTTATATATTCTTATGGTGATAGCATGAAGCATGTATGATGATGGAAATATGAATTTTGTGTGCGAATTATATCCATGCTTTCCCTACCATGTTTGAGGTGTTGATTAAATACATGAAGTATACTATCCCCTACTTATGATATAACGAATTGTGGACTCCAAGCTTATGATCAAGTCATGTCATGTGTGTCAGCTTTCTTTTATCGAGTCCTGGGGGTATTCGTACCCAAAAAATATAGTTGTATACCTAGAGCCATGTCATGTTATTACGATATTCTTAGTTGAGACATGATCTATAGAATTTAGTCAGTCGTGTGACTCCGGAAAACTTAGAAATCTCAGCAATCTCACTAGTTCAGTAATCTCAGTGATCTCAGAAATCTCAGTAATAGTAGTATTCCTAGAAATTTTAGAAATTCCAGTACTCTCAGTCAGTTCTCAGAACACAATACGTTCTGTCATTCAGAAGAGCTCAGTAAACTTAGTTTAGCTCCGCTAAACAATACCTCTAGTATCAGTTCAGTTAATTAGTGTCAGTTCAGTTATTTAGTTCAGCTTAGTTATTCAGTTCAGTCTCCTTCAGATGGGAGTATAAGTTAGCACCGAATGAACCCAAGGATGGGAACTCACCTACCAGTTTAGGGTGTGATTCTTAGCAGTCATCCTTGCGTTCCAGAACTATGTAGCCAACATAGGTTAAAATAGCGCAACCTATTATATGAGGGTAGATGAGGTGGCTTAACCTGTTATATAAGGGTTCCCACTATTCTCACTAGATTTACCTGTTATATGAGGGTTGCTCACCTGTTTTCCTTACCAGTGGCGCGGTATTGACACCCTTCCAGTCAGGGCAGAGATTGAACCCCATCTTAGCCATAATGGCACATATGGGGCATGTCAGTTAAACAACTACTTCCCACAGTTTTAGCTACAAATTTTAGGACTGTCAGCTACAGTCACCTAGTCTCAGTAAAGAACTCAGATAGTTCTTCAGATTTCAGTATATCAGGACTGTCAGATACAGTCAACTCAGATATAGTACGTGACTCAGATAGTTCCATCAGATTAGATACAGTCACTCATGTTATCATTATTACCAGTTCTCAAAACTTATACTATCAGTACTCAATTTCAGGACTGTTAGACACAGTCAATCAGACCAGTTCTTCATAATTCTAACTTTCAAAAATAGTCGTTCATCTATTCAGTATCTCAATATCAGTACACTCATGTTGTCAGTATTCATACTCAATAGTCAGTATCTCCATGAGTTCAGTTATAGTTATGTATGCATGTATGTATTCTCACGTTCATAATTAGTCAGCATTGTCCATGCATATAACCCTTTGCATTTAGCCTGCCTCACTCGTATACTCAGTATATTCAGACGTACTGACGCATTTGTGTTGTGGTGCTTTCTCTTATGTTACACCATAGGTTTAGAGGCACGAGCTCCAGATCAGCAGTAGCATTCCAGGTTTTAGAGTTTGCAGTGATTCCTTCTTATTCGAGGACGATATGATTATTGCTACATTTACTATTCAGTTGCTAGATGGAGTTTGTTGGAGATATGTTCCTTCAACTCCTTATTAAGTTCAGTTAGAGGCTTTCAGACTAGATGTTAGATTAGATATTCAGATCTCATTATTTTTAGTATTTATGACTTGTTTTGGTATTGTTATACCTTTTTCAGACATTTTGTTATCAGACGTTTATTCAGTTCAAACCTTATGGCCTTTCATGTCCATGTTTCCGCATTTTATGATATATTATGCAGTATAGAGGTACAAATATCAGTCATGGATTAGCTTGTGGTCCTTCTGGGTCATGAGCACCGTGTAGCATTTCGGTTCAGAAAATTGGGGTGTTACACTACATCATCAAACCACACAAATTAGACATTCAAACAATACTATATCCATCACGATGAATCAAAATAAAAGCTGAGACTAGGCTAGTTCATGTTGATCTTCTACTTAATGGTCCATTTCTACATTTAATCAAATTGAAATTTACTCATCATCAACAAGTTATTCCACTCATAATCACACATTAAAACCATTTGGAACACATTAATCACAATAGAATCCATCAAGATAGACTAGACAAGCAACTAGCTTAAGCTAGAAAAACTAGTTTTCTCTATTGAACTCTAATTGACTCAATTAAGTACACACTAGTTGGGAAACACTTTGAACCATTGAAAACACACCCTTGAACACTTATATGAACATTTATCTCGTTATAAACCCATATAGAATACGAATCATCCTCAAAACAAGGCTAAAAAGACTATAATAGTGACACTAGAATGCATAAATACACCCAACATCATTGTGCTCATGCACCTTTAGCTACCTTGATGGATATACAATGACATAACCTTTCTCCATAAGAACATACCCTAAACCAACCCAGATGCATCATAATAGATAGTAAGACCCTCACCCTCAATTGGAAGAGTAAGAATAAGAGCTGAAGTAAGCAAATCCTTGATCTTCAGAAAGCTCGCCTCATAATTCCCAGAACACTGAAATGTAACCTCCTTCCTAGTCAATCTATTCATAGGGGTTGTAGTAGAATACAAACCCTCAACTAACCACCTATAGTCACCTACCAACCAATGAAAATTGTGAACTACAATAGGTAATATAGCCCAACTATGAATAGCCTCAATATTTGTTGGGTCTACCATAATATCATCCTTAGACACTATGTTCCCCAAGAAAGATATAGAATTAATCTAGAACTTACACTTTGAGAACTTGGCATAAGTCGATGATCTCTTAAAGTGTGGAGCACAGTCCACTAATGTTTCTCGTGCTCCCTCCTACTTTTTGAACATACTAGTATGTCATCAATAAATACTATCACGAGTGAGTCCAAATATGGCTTGAACACGTGGTTCACCAGATCCATAAAATTTGTTGGGGCATTGGTCAACCCAAACAACATCACCAGGAACTCATAATGGCCATAACAAGTCCTGAAGGCTATCTTAGGGATGTACTGAACCCTAACTCTCAAATAATGTTAACAAACCTTAAATCTATCTTAGAAAACACTACTGCACCCTAAAGTTGGTCAAACAAATCATCGATGTGAGGCATAGGATACTTATTCTTTATATCTACCTTATTCAACTGCATGTAGTTGATACATATATGCATAGAGACATCTTTCATCTTCACAAATAAAAATCAAGCACCATATAATGATACACTCGATCTGATAAAAGCCTCACCCAAAAGATCTTAAAGCTTACTATTCAACTCTTTTAGCTGAGCAGGATACATACAATATGAAGCCAGACAAATAGATAGGATGCATAGCTTGAGGTCAGTAATAAAATATATATCACTCTTAGGAGAAAGGCCAAGTAGGTTAGTGAACAAAACATCAAGAAATTGCCAACAATAAAAACAAAGTTAAGAAATAGACTCTCAGCACTAACATCCAAAACAAACTCTATGAATGACTTATAATGCCTCAATATCAGTCTCCTAGATTGAATGTAAGAAATACTCCCTATGGATGCATGAGTAATATTACCCTGCCACACAATCGAGGTTACGCCAGCAAGGCTAAAGTAACAGTATTAGAAAAATAATCCAAGAATGTATGGTAAGGAGATAACTAATCCTTGCTTAGAATCATATCGAAATCTACTATATCTAGGATTATGAGATCAATCTGAGTATCAAACTCCTAAACAGTCACAAAACAAGATCTATATACCCGATCCACTATTAAGGAATGGCCCACGGGGGTAGTACACATAATGACATAGGTAAGGACTCCAAATATAAACCTAGCCACGATACAAAATAAGAAAAAACATATGAAAATATGGAACCTAGATTAAATAAAGTAGAAACTAGCTAATGGTATATCGTAATTGTACCTGTGATCACAACGTCCAAAGCCTTAGTCTTTGGTCTACCTGGTAAAATATATAAATAAACCTATTCACTACTGGATTGGGTGCCTACCTTATCACCTATCTTATCTCCCTGTGAATCCTCTCTAGAACCCTAGGGACCACACCCATAACTCTGTGAACCATCCCTGGTTGGCTGTAGTGATTTGAGAAGCTATGTAGTCTAAATTGAAGTCTCAATCATCCTACACTAAGTAAACTCATGGGTGAAGCGACCAATACCTGCAGTCATAACATACCCTAAGCACCCTGCTCTATTTAGAAGGTTTATTGGATAAAAAATGAACCATCTCGACTTGACAATCCTAACTAAACACCCCTCTACGACTGACTATTGCTCTGACCACCATTATTACCTAGATGACTTCTATCTAATATGTTAAGTAATGACTTAACTGGTTGATTAGGCTGACCCTAATGCTGATAAGGCTAGTGGTGGGGGTACCTATCATGAAACCCCCAGCCTATGAATACTAAATTATTGTTGCTCCTACTATAACTACCCTGGTTACGAGGTCTCTTATTGCTACCTTTTTAGGCCTCATGATCCATATCCTCCATAGAGTAAACATGCTCAACAATATTTGAAAAACAATTCCCTAAAGTCGCAAAATTTGTGTAGCCCTACGAAGCAGTAATATCTATCACCTAACAAATCATCAAAATCTAATAATACTCCATAGGATAAATCATATCGCATAAATTAATATCTCATGAAATCTTACCTCATACTCAACAACATAGTATCCTATCTCTAAGCAACAAAATCATCTCGAAGATGCTCGTGCATGATGCGAGGCATATACTTTCCAAAGAAAGCCTAAAAAAACTAAGTTCATATCACCAGTAGGGATCCAACTGGCGGAGAATTAAAATAAAATCTATGCCACCTTCTCACTATTATGTCTAGATAATAAGAAACCAAGTCCACTCCATGCGACTCAACCAGCCCTAAATTCTGTAACTTCTCCTTGCAATTGGATAGTAGCTTATAAGAATCCCCTCCTAGGGTCCCGACAAACATAGATGGAGTCAATCTCAAAATTGGACAATAATCTTCTACTACTTTATAAACATAATTAGATAGGCTTCTGGCAGCTGGTGACTATTGGTGCTGGCAGAACCTCTACCCTAGGCATTGCTGATGCGGGTAGTACCCCTAAAATAACACTACCTTGTGCAACTAGATGAAATCCCTCAGTCATTAGACAAACAACTAACCCCAATACTTGTACAAATTTATCTCAAAGAAACAAAGAAGATATAAAAAAGGTTGTGGCTAGACTACCCACTGTCTCACCTGCTGTTATTGTGGAGGAATATCTAGAGCTCTCAGTCTCAAGAGCTATAAAAGGATCAAGTGTTGGATCCCTCGCCTGATCTCAAACTAGGGATTCTACTCTATCCTACCCCCGATCTTTGGGTCGACCTCAGCCTCTAACTAAAACTTTAGAAGTAGGCTCTAAGTCCTGGTCCTTAGCTTCAACACCTCTCATCCTATCCATCTACATAAAGCATGAATAAATAAAGATTAAAAACCAACTCAGACCCAACACACAAAAATGTATCAAGAAAATGAAATTTTTCCCTAGAAATGCTCTGTAGCCTCCCAAAGTTATGATATAGACGTCTTCGTACTAGTTTGTGAGACTCTACTAAACATCCGCTACGGTACCAATATTACTTGTGAAACCTAGGCTCTGATACCAAGCTGTGATGACCTAATTTCATAAGTTGTGATAGCACCTACCTTATCTCATTAGTAGTAATCCAAGCCATAGACCAGAATAATTGGTAAGAAGATAATGAGAAAAAAAACAAGTAAAGACCACATATAATAATAACAGTAGTAATAAAAAGTGAAAAATAGAAAGGAACATATAAAGTATATCAAAATAGGAGAAGGAAAAGGACAAAATATACAAATGAATTCCTCCCAAGACTTGGTAAGGTAGGTACTAGAGCCACTACTAAAAGATACCCAAAGTACTAGACAAAATACAAAACATACATAATATATACAAATAGTCTCGAGTGTAAAAGAATAAACTAAAATAGATAGAGGAGGAACATCCTCAGACAAAAACAAGCTCACCCTGCTCTGGATCAGTACTGGAAGATAGGAATTATGTCAATGTTGGCTTCTAGTACTTGGATCTTCATCAAGGTAAAGATATATAGATTGAGTACTACCTTTTGTGATTGTCGTGATTTCTATTTTCTAGTACTGATACGGATCAGGGTGAGCTTGTTGTTGTCTAAGGATGATCCTCCTCTATCTATTCTAATTTGGCCTTTTGTACGACTGATTGTATTATTGTATATGTTTTGGATTTTTCCTAGTGCTCTAGGTATATTTTAGTAGCGGCTCTAGTATCGATCTTACTAGGTCTTGGGAGGGATTTATTTGTATTTTTTGTCCTTTTTATTTAATCATTTTAATATGTCTTTTATGTTTCCTTTCTATTTTTCACTTATTATTACTACTATTATCATTATATACGGGTTTTTTTGTTTTTTTTTTCATTAGCCTTTTCCCTATCATTTTGGTCTATGGCTTGGCTTGCCTACTAAGGATAAGGTAGGTGTCATCATGAATTGAGAAATTAGGTTGTGACAATATGTTCTTCTTTAAAAATGTAGTTACACTCTACCCTTCATTGTTTCGATGTGCTACCGTTTCCACCTAGTTTGAAACATAGTCAACCATAACCAAGATGTACTTCATGCTATATGAACTTATAAAAGGTCATATAAAATCAAAATCCCATAAATCAAACCACTCATGCTATAGAATTGGGGTCATTAAAAGCTCTTGTCTTTACAAGATGTTTCCTTGTCTTTAAGCATTGGTCACAATCATCTTTATGAAGAGTAGGCCAATAGTATCTGCATTACCAGATCTTAGGCACAGCCCACGCACCAAAATAGTAACCCTCAATTAGTGATAAGTGACATAGATTTAAGATACTCATCATCTCAGCCTCAACAATACATCTCTAAATCAGTTTGTCTATGCAAATACAAAACAACTATGGATCATTCCAAAAAACTTCCTTATAGCATGTATAAACTTCTTCCACTACTGAAATAATAGGTAAGGTAGGCTAACCATGTAATCAAATCTTGTGATGCTGCCAATACCTTATCATCCGTAAGAGTATCATGAATTTAATGCTTCAATCTTAGAATGGCCTCTTCTTTAAGGCATCATAAATGGCCATATACTTGATTTTTAGTCCACTTTCAATCCTTGACCATAAAGTCAAATTCTTGCAATAGTAATACCTAATAAATCAATCTTGTCTTTGTATTCTTCTTTGCCATTATTTACTAAAGAGTTGCATGGCCAGTATGTATAATCACTTCTATGCCAAGCAGATAAGGTTGAAATTTCTTAAATATGAACACCACAACAAACAACTCTTGTTTGATCATAATATGGTTTTTCTGAGTAGGGTAAGTTTGTTTCTAGCACAATGGATGGGATTTAAGATAGTCTCTCGCCTTTTTCCTTGGACTACTCTCATCTCTACGCTGCTAGCATCACAAATAACCTTAAGTGGCATGGACCAATCAGGTAACACAATATAGGGGTATAAATCAACTTATTTCATAGACACTTACCTTCAAACATGTATCATCAAACCTAAAATTCACCTCCTTATCTAAAAACTTACACAAGGGGTGTGAAATCATAGAGAAATCCTAGATGAATCTACTGTAAAAACATACAAGTCAAAAAACTTTGAATACCTTTAGCAAAAATTGGTGGAGAAGGTTTTTCAATTGCCTCATTCTTTTCCTTGTCAACTTCAAGTCCAATTTTTGAAATCTTATTCCTAAGCGTTATTCCCTCTTTGACCATAAAGTGGAACTTCTCCTAGTTTAGCACCAAGTTACAATCCTTACACCTTCTCAACACACTAGAAGTACGTGCTAGACAATCTTTAAATAAATCACTACGAATCATGAAGTGATCCATAAACACCTTAATAGGGTCCTTAACTATGTCAGGAAAGATGGTAATCATGCAATATTAAGAAGTTGTTGGTTTATTAAACAGACCAAAAGTGACTCTCTTGAACAAAAAAGTCACATATGGATAAGTGGAAGTGGTCTTCTCTTGGCCTTCAGGAAATTTAATTATAGTCTAAATAACCGTCAACAAAATAATAACATCCTCTACTATTAAGACGATCTAACGTCTGATCTATGAAAGACATAGAAAAGTGATCCTTTTTAGTCCATGCATTTAGCATCCTATAGTCTATGCGAAAATGCCACCCAGTGACTGGCTTTGTAGAAATAAACTCACTCATCTAATTTGAAACCACAATAATTCTACCCTTTTTAGGCACACATTAGACCAGGCTCACCTATTTGATGTCAATGATAGGGTAAACTACCCCTGGATCTAACCACTTTATAATTTCCTTATTCACCACTTTTTTCATAGGCATATTTAGTCTTCATTGGTTCTCAATACTAGGTACACAAACAAGATAAAGTTGGATTTTGTGTGTGCAAATTCCAGGTGAATTACTAATGATATCAGTAATGGACATCCAATGGCCCTGATCTTGAGCGTATTTATATGTCCAAGTGCCAATATTTACCCATATATGAACTTTTTCTATGAGATAAAACATGTAAATTGTATTGTGTTTGAGCTAAAATCAATTCTCAAGCTAATGGACATGATTAGTGTTGCAGGGCTTGAACATGGTGTAATTAAACGTGCCTTGATTTATTAACGTGAAGCTTTTAGATCATGGAAGAAATTAAAGTTACATGATGAACTTGAAGACATTGGAAAAGGGTTAAAAAAGAATGGAACAAAGTTTGGAAGCGAAAGAATACACAAAATGTTGGAAATAGAGAAAAGAACATGCCAGTGTGCCACAGACCTTAGTGTCCACGATAGGCTCTATGGCTTGGGATAAAACTTAATGGAACAATCCAGTAAAAAAGTTCAATATTGGCATGCCACAGACCTTATTCTCATGATAGAGTCCTTGGCATGGAGGTTGATGAAAATCTCATGTGATAATCCAGTATGCATCCGTGATACTGACTGTCATAGACCTTAGTCACCGCAATAAGGTCTATGACACGGAGATGAGTTAAATTCGTACAGTTAAACCCTAATATAGAAGGGTTACTTAGCACAATTGAAGAAATCTTTGGCATGTAGAATAACAAGGGCAAAAACACTTACAAGAGTTTTCTTAGTGTTCTTTCATTTTTCATCTTTTAACTTTGAATTTGGTATGATTAATTTATTTCTCGAATGTTGATTTTGAACATGAGTTGCTAAAACCCTTGTTCTGGGGTTGAGTCCAAAGACATGATTATATTTTGATATTTTTAGAGCAATTGAACGTTGCTTTATCGCATGGGTTGTTCTTATTCCCTTATTTTTAATATTTTAATGCATGGACACCATTAAAATACATGTTTAATACTTTTGTGAACCCAGAAAGAGTATTATTAGGATAGATCAAAGAGTTTAAGGAGCAAGTTCTTATTCCTTTACAGAATAAAGGATTTGAAGTAGCATCTAGGATAAGAATATACCTAGAAGTCTTATTTGGTTCAAATGTCAAAAAATTACTTAAAAAATCTAAATGGATGATTGCATCCCAAATAAACAATGTAGTTGCTATGTCTTTTTAGATAGAAAATTAGAGGCTCAATAGACCATGATCATAATTTAAACCCTATGAATCAACAACCGATAACTAATACAATCACGATAAGGATAGAGTTTTACAAGATTGTTAAGAGTGTCTCAACCCTGGAATACTCCCTTGTATTGTTTACAACCTTTCTTACATTGCTATTGATGCACTACTGTTATTTAGTTATTTGTTAATTAATCTTTAAATTCTTACAACCATCTTAATACTCTGAAATACTTGAATGTGCTATTGTCAGAACTAAAATTAAATTAATTGCTTATCAAGTAGTCCCTGAGGGTTCGACACCTAATTCTTTGATACACTATGTTACTTGTATGATCACGTGCACTTGTGTGCGCGATAGACCATAATATGTTTTTGGCACAATTTTTAAGGACTCAAATGATTAGTATTTTTCTAAATTTTTTCTTTTGATAATAAATTTAAGTGTTAACAACTTGATCTAAGTAGTTGACTTTTATAGAAAAATGGCATATCGTACTGGAAAGAGAAAAAGAATTGGTTGAGCCATATTTAGATCCTGAACAGATATTTCATCAATGACGGAGGGCACTTTAGAACCCAATTTAGCAAATTCAAATGACAAGGCCTGTTTCTTTGGTTCCCATTGTTCCAGTTGATCCAATTACTCCTGAAAATAGAGCAGAAGTTAGAACTGTTCATGAAGTAGCAACCCCACTCTTGAACAATGCTACTAATAGCATCCAAAAGCCAATTATGGGTGGTCAGTTTGAATTGAAGCAAAATATAGTCCAACTCTTGCACACAAGAGGGTACTTCATAGGCTTATCTCATGAGGACCCACAACAGCATCTTCAAAACTTTCTTGAGATTAATGATACCTATATTTCTACTAGGCTATAACTCATTATGTCAGACTGACGTTTTCCCCTTTTTTTCTATGTTCAGTTTAGCAAAGAGGTGATTAAATGACGAACTACCAAACTTCATTACTTCCTACGATATTTTTCTCAAAAATTCCTTATTCATATCTTTCCATTTGGGAATAAAACATGGTTGAGAAGTGAGATTTTATGTTTCAAGCAGAAAGATGGGAAATATCTATACCAAGCTTCTAATTTTGATTTCCTAGAGCCATAATCTATTCCATTGCACCATTATCAGACTAATAATGTTGGTGCAACGGAATAGATTATGGCTTCAGGAAATCAAAATTAGAAGCAACATGCTCCAGGAAATCAGTCCACTGCTCAGTCGAGTAATATTAAAGAGATGCTGAAATAGATTATGGCTACTCAAGCAAAGTTGGAAACAAAAATAAAGAATCACTAGATGGTTATGAAAAAATTGAAGGTTTAAATGGGTTAGATTGAAGAAATACAAAACACTAGACCTCTGGGAGGTTTACCAAGTGATACTGAGCTGAATCCAAAATAGGTGAATGCAATTTCTACTCGGAGTGGGCTGCAGATGAAGAAGTTAGAATCTAAGCAGGTAAATCACAAGGTTGTGGTGTACAAGAAGAAAATAATGAAAATAAAGTTGTGAATAATGAAGAAGAAAGTGAAGAAACCAAGGTGGAAAGTGTAAAGCCGCCTCTATCTTTTCCAAAAAGGTTGAGGAAACATCAAGAGGAAGCTTTCTATAAAAAGTTCATTGATGTGTCGAAATAGGTTCATATTAACCTTTCTCTCATTGATATTTTACATAGTGTCCCTAAGTATACAAAGTACATTAAGGATAATTTTTCCAATGAGAACCTCTTGATTGAATATGCTACTATTGCACTTACTGAGGAGTACACATCACGAATTCAAAATATGTTACCCATAAAGTTGAAGGATCCAAGGAGCTTCACTATTCAAATTACAATCTGTTAACCAATAAGCACTACAAGATTATGTGATCTCAGGGCGATAATAAATCTTATGCCTACATCATTGTTCAAAAAGATGGGGTTAGGCAGACCAAGGCCCACCACAGTTGTTTTGTAGTTGCCTGACCATTCACTTGCTAGACCTGATATAATTATTGAAGATTTATTTGTGCAAGGGGGTCTCTCATCTTCTCCGTGGACTTTATTATTTTACATTTTGATGCTGATTTGGAAGTACCATTTATTTGGGGTCGTCCCTTTCTATCAATCGAGCATTCATTGATTGATGTAGCTGCAGGACAAATCATTATGCGTACTCATTACAAGGTTGATGTGTTCGATGTATATTAGGCAATGAATCTACCAGCAGTATATGTGGAATTGTCGGCTATCACAGTCGTAAACCTTGAGTCTGACTTTCACATCATTACATCTAAGGATTCCCTGGAGCGAGCTTTAATGGGATATGATATTTTTTGTAATGTTGAAGTAGTTGAACTGGTTCAGATTCTTGATATGGAAATCATTATTACAAGAAAGACTAAATTTAATCCCTTCAATAGACTTCTTGGTCCCTTTCCCAGGGCATTTATTGAGGAGGCACATAAGTTAGAGCTCAAGGCTCTACCATCTCATCTGAAATATGCTTTTCTTGGTGATGATGATATTTTACATGTAATCCTCTCTATAGGTCTATCTGATGTTCAAGTGATAGAAGCATTAACATTACATAGGACAAGAAAAAAGGCAATCAGATGCCAGATGTCATACATCAAAGGAACTAATACTGCTTTTGTATGCACAAAATATTTATGGAAGAAGATCATAAGTCGAGTGAGAAACATCAGTGGAGATTGAATTTTGTGATGAAAGAGGTGGTTAGAAAGGAAGTAATTAAGTAGCTTGATGCACGAGTAGTTTACCCCATTTTAGATAGTAAATGGGTTAGTCCTGTATAGTTCATTCCAAAGAAGGGAGGGATGACTATCATGACAAATGAGAATAATGAGTAGATCCCAACTCATATGATAATTTGGTGGAGGACTTTATGGATTATAGAACGATTAATAAGGCCAGTGATAACTCTCAACTTACAAATCAATTTAAGTGCAAGGCGATCCTCGTCAATATATTTATTCAACTTTTGAGTCGGGGTTGAATCCACGAGGAACAATTTGAGTGGCAATCAAGTTAATTCAAAATAATAGATACAAGTTAAATTCAAACCACTGGTACACAAAGATAAAAATGGGGGTACAAGTATCAATACTAATGTTTCTTTTTGTTTTTTTTCTAGTATGAATTCGGGGCTATGAATAATTAGAGTTTTAACAATTAGGGATGGATTTTGGGATTATGCATTACTAAGAGAATGATATGTGGGTGTTTATAATCAACATCAATTTAGTAAATCAAATATAGGTAAGTTCGGTTATATATTTTGATGCTAGTATTCCATCAAAGCATCAAACTTTCACCCATTGATTCTTTCAAATACCTAATGGGTGTGTTTAACATTAGTAACCAAACCTCAATTTAGGCATCCCTATTTCTAGGATAATGCCCATGGTATAGTTAACTTCACAACAACCCTTATTTCTAAGATAGTGAAAAATTATCAAACTATACAGATAATTGTCTATCATTGCTCTGGTCTCCATATCCCCTTTTCAAGGATGATGTGGATTCCTAAATTTCACCCAAAACCCTTTTTTCGAAGATGGACTTGAGCTATCTAGAATTTGGAGCTTTCACTCATCAAACCCACGTGGGTGTTTGGGGATTTCACACACAGATCTCAACCAAGTTAGCATAGCAATGATAAAACTCATAAGTATGAACTACCAAATAGAGGCTAACAATAACAACCCACGCACACTTTAACCCCTATTCACACATAACTCCAAGAGAGAGATCTAGTTACACATAAGATAAATAAGTAAAACTATACCCATAATCTCCATTGAAATAATTTATTGAAGCTTAAGTGAACGTTACTTCAAACATTGCACTCCCATAAATCAACAATGAAAGTGATCTATTTCTCCTCTTAGAAGATCTTCAATGTATTCTTCACCCAAAATTTATATAATATTGTCTTCTCCAAAAATGGAGGCTATGAACTCAAGATCTAAACCTAAAAATTTTGGAAAGATGGAATATGATAAGTGACTTAGGGTTTGAGTCTTTTTGCTAAAAAATTGAGATCCAGCACGTTCATTTCCAGATTTTCCTTGAGCTTCCCTTTTCTGCTATACTACGATCGCGCTGTTCTGGCCGCGATCGCAAATATCTTCCGCGACCGTGGTTGCTTGACTTCTGTTTGATTGTTGTAATCACGGTTACCAAACTGCAACCACGGAAACTGAGGACAGTTCCTTCTCCAGGTCTTCAGCTGCACTGTCTTGCTCCCTTTTTGATCATTTTAAGCTCCAATCCACATCTTTCTATCCCCTCAATTCAATGCCACAAAGTATGGATATTAGTGAATTTAATCACAATTATTTTTTATTTATTCATTCAAAATAAGGTAATGTGCATGAATATTGAGTACGAATGAGTGGTAAAATCACCACTCATCAGCACCCCTAACTTAAAGTTATTGCTTGGCCTCAAGCAACACTACCTCTTACTATGAGACACAATCATCTTTGCCCAAACTTTATGACTTAAAGATCACAATGACCTTAACTTTAGTCATCACCACAGGTACCTCATTGCATATGTGCTAGGATAGTTTCACTACACCCCTCATTATAAAATTGCAATATCTAAGGATGCATAATACTTTAAAGAGAAACCAAGCAACAAAAACTAATACTCAAGAAGTGACTTCTTTTTTACCACAACTAAGCTATACTTAATTTTCCGCATTGTTCGAGAGGTGACACAATCACCCACGTCAACTTGTTCACATTCCAACCTCACAAGAAAGAGAATTCCATACACCAAACTACCAAATATACAACAAGGAATTTTAAGTGCAAAAACTCTCACCCTCACAAAAGAAATATCTATGTAACAAGTGTCATACCATAGCCTTTTCCCTATTTTCCATCGCCACTATAAAGAAACTAAATGGAAAAAGATCTCAAAGTGTTTTTTAAGCTTGTAACATAGTTTCGGGATAGGGTAGGATATCATTTGGGTACAACATGGATACACCCTTCCTTGAACATTCACATCACTCTATTCAATCCGCCTTTTTGACTATAGGCCACTCTTTTTTGTTTTCTCTCTTTTATCATGCCTACTTTTTGTTTGCTTTGTTAACTCATTTCTTTCAATTTCTTTTTCTTACCATTTTATACAAAACGCCAAAAAATCCTAAGCTTAACTCAGTCCTTTAAAGCTTGTTAAGGGGTCCCAGACTTAGAAAATTTTAGCTAAGTACTCAAACTTAGTGTTATTTTAGCCTTCGTAAATTGAAAACTCTATTTCATAACCTGTATAACCTTAAAATATCAATCTGTAGGTTGAATCATGATCAGGAGTGTTAGTAGGTGTCCTCGGAAAAGTTTTGGATTTTTTGAACTTTGTTTGAGGCATGTTTGGAAGTCCAAACCAGTGGATTGATGTGATCTCGATGCACTGCATCATCTATCACGTCAATGAATATTTTCTTTCAGCTCTCCAGTGCAAATTCCAGTGAACCAACGTAAACTCGATGTGATGCACTGGCCATAGCATTGACCCCATCGATGCGATGCATCGGTCTACGCATTACTAATTTAGTTTTCAGTAATTAAAAGCCGCATTCCTCACGGTTATTTAGTTTTTTTACCCACGGTTATGAGCCCCAAAATATGAAATTAAGCCCCTTTAGAGGCAAAATTCATACTCTATTCAGAAATTACTCAAGAACAAAAACCCTAGGAGATCAAATTTTAAACTCAAGGCTTAATATTTCAAACTCAAGGCTTAAGATTTCATTATCATTCTTCAAGAATTTAGCAACCAAGGTATACCAAGGTATTTCAAGTGTTCATCCAAGGTTTTCCTTCCACCCTTGGAGTTCAATCACCTTTTTTAACAAGAAGTTAATGAGTTTGATGAATTTTATAGTTGAATTTGGATGTGTTCATGACTACCATGTTAATGAGATTTCTAGTTCATGATTCAATTACGAGATGCATACAAAATTATTTGTTATATGTGTTGTACTATGTTAATTCATGTTAATGCCCTCCAAATTGTGAATTTGGTATTTGAAATTATGACGCTCGCATATTGTTTAGTATTATGTGTATATACGATGTACTCCAAGTATCTTTTGAATTGCTCATGTGAGTTGAATAGTGAAATTGTGTCATGTTAGCATGTATTCAAGTTCATGTCATGCAAGTGTTTGCTAGAATGTCCCAATGCAGACATGGTGATCAAGTAATTAGCTATCATGTTTTAAGATTGTTCTATGTCTTATAATTATGCTATCGAGTCCTGGGGGTATTCAATATGTGACAATTTAGCTGATTACCTAGAGTCATGGTCTATTAGGGAATGTACCAGTCATGTAATGATCAATAGAATTCAGTCAGTTATAGAACTCAGGAAATCTCAGTAGTACTCAGTCAGTTAACAGAATTCAGTAGTATTCTGCCAATCCACAGAATCCAGTGAACTGAGTTCAGTTCAGTTATATAGTACGATCAGTAACAGTTTAGTCCAGCCTAGAACTATTTAGAATTCAATCCATTGTCTATTCAGTTACGTATTTATGCATGCGCTCTTATTTAGTTATACTCATGTCCTTTAGTCAGTATGGTTCTTGCATATGAACCCATGCATTTTAGCCTACCTCACTTTGCATACTAGTACATTTAAAGTACTGACGTATATTTTTATTTTGCGCTATGATGTCTTATATCATAGGTTTAGACGTACAGGCCCCCGATCATACTTAGAAACCCGATCCACCAGCAACAGACTAGTGATGAGTCCTCATTATTTGAGGATAGATTTATTATTTTAGTATTTCATTACTTAGTTCATTTTAGTAGTCAGAGTTAGTTAGGGACTTGTCCCATCAACTCTTTATTCAGATAGTTAGAGGCTTTTTAGACTAGAGTATTTTTCAGACAGATGTTCAGTTTATAGTATTAATTTCAGTATTCAAATTTTATTTTTTTTTAGTTTTGAACCTTATGGATATTTCCGCCTAATTTCCATATTTTCACATTGATATTATTCAGTTATTATAGAAGGTACCAGTCATAGGTTAGCTTGTGGTCCTTTGAGATTATGAGCACCGTGTAGCATCTGGAATACAGACTCGGGGTGTTACAAACTTGGTATCAGAGGCTAAGGTTCAATAGATTCCTAGGAAGTCTGAAAGCCATATCTAGTAGAGTCTTGTGCATGGGTGTGTAGTATGCCTCACTTATGGATAGGAGGCTATGAGATGTTTTTGGAAAAGTTTCCCTTCTTTCAGTATTTATGTCATACGAGTAAGCATGATCTCCAGTTAAACTCCTTGTCTAATCTAAGTTTCTCTTTTATTTATAGAATATGCCTTCAAATAGGACTAAGGGAGGAGGAACCGGAGACCAGCCATCATCCCAGCCCGTCCAGTCGGATCCCCTAGACAAACATGTCTCCCATGCTGAATTCAAATCAACTTTCACCACCTTAGATCATTTGATAACAACCCATAATGAATTCCCAGCTATACTTCTGACTAACCTAGTGGCCAATACTATTGCAGCCCAGATTCGGGACTTCACCTGAATGAACCCTTCATCCTTTATTGGGTCTAATTCAGATGAGGACCCTCAGGAATTTCTCGATAAGGTGCATAAAGTTACAGATACTTTAGGGGTGACAGCTAGTGAGGGTGCCAAGTTAGATGCATATTAGTTGAAGGATATGGCTCACTCATGGATTAAAAAATGCAAAGCAGAAAGGGCTAAAAATGCAGGGCCTACCGAGTGGGAGGAGTTTGCCACTACTTTTATAGATAGGTTCTTCCCGTTGGAGTTTATGGAAGTGAAGGTTCTAGAATTTATTAACATGAAGTAGGGCAACATGTCAATGAAAGAGTATTCTATTAAGTTTACTTAATTATCTAGATACGCTCCTCATGTGGTGGCAGATAGGACGTCCAGTATGAGTAAGTATGTGTTTGGGGTTTCTAACAGTGTGGTCAAGGAGTTTAGAACACCAATGCTGGTTAAGGAGATAGACATATCCAAACTCATGGTCCATGCTCAGTAGATAGAGAGGCTAAGAATAGAGAGAAGGAGAGGGAGGATAAGAGAGCGAGAATAGGTAGTTTCAACTTCGCTTAGCCTAAGTCAGAGGGTAGGAATCACTCTCAGTTCTTCCCGAAATCCTTAATTCTAGCTCCAAACTCAGCAAGTTCTCTGGTGCAAAAATTTAGAGACGACAACAGAGACAGGGCGCTAGGCCTTAAGCCTCAGGGTAGTATCAGCAGTGCCCGAACCAATCCCTTTTGCCAGAAATATGGTAGAAACCACCAGGGTATCTGCAGGGATGGAAGTTGTGTGTGTTTTTGGTATGGAAATCCAGCTCACAGAGTCAGGGATTATCCCCATTCAGTTTCCCAGGGTCAGTATAACTATCCCCCAGCTCAGTTCGGTCGCCCAAATCTGCAGGGTGCCGCATCTAGTGCCACCAGTGGGAAACACTCAAATAGACTCTATGCTCTTTAGTCACAAAAAGATCAGGAAAGTTCTCCTGATATGGTTAATGGTATGTTAGAGGTTTATCTTTTACATGTTTATACTTTGCTAGATCTAGGAGCTTCTTTGTCCTTTGTTACTCTATATATAGCTCTTGACTTCAGAGTCAGTCCCAAAATTCTAGTAGAGCCTTTCTCAGTATATACCTCAGTGGGTAAATCTATATAGCTCGGCGGGTATACAAGAACTATCCGGTTATGATATCTCAGAAAGTCACTTCAATAGACTTAGTCAAATTAGAGATTAATGATTTTGATGTCATTCTCAGCATGAATTGGCTTTATTCCTGTTATACCTCAGTCTACTATAGAAATAGAATTTTCTAGTTTTAGTTCATAAATGAGCCTGTCCTAGAGTGGAGGGGTAGTACTTCACCACTTAGGGGTCAGCTTGTTTCCTACCTTTGGGCAAGGAAAATGATATCAAAGGGATGTGTCTATCATCTCGTTCTGGTCCAGGACTCTAGATTAGAAAACCCTACTCTTGAGTCAGTATCAGTGGCATGTGAATTCCTAGACGTGTTTCCCGAAGATCATCTCGAAATTCCTCCCGAAAGGCAAATTGACTTCGGAATAGACCTTCTTCCAGATACTCAGCCTATCTCTATTCTACCATACAGAATGGCTCCATCAAAACTCAAAGAATTAAAAGAATAATTGAAAGATCCCCTAGATAAGGGATTCATCAAACCCAGTGTGTCCCCGTGAGGTGCACCAGTTTTATTCATGCGTAAGAAAGACGGTTCCCTCAGAATATGTATTGACTACTTTCAGTTAAAAAAAGTCATGATCAAGAACAAGTATCCACTTCCCAGAATCGATGACTTATTTGTCAAACTTCAGGGTGCCAGTTAATTTTCTAAGATAGACCTTAGATTAGGCTATAATTAGCTTAGAGTTAGAGAATATGACATTTCTAAGACAGCTTTTAGAACTAAGTATGGTCAATTCGAATTCTTAGTCATGTATTTTGGTCTTACCAATGCCCCAGCAGCTTTCATAGACTTTATAAACCACATGTTCAAGAAGTACTTAGACCAGTTCATCATAGTCTTCATAAATGAGATCCTTGTTTACTCCCGCAGTGAGCATGATCATGCATACCATCTCAGAATAGTAGTGCAGACTCTCAGAAACTATCAGCTATTTACTAAATTAAGTAAGTGCAAATTTTGGCTAAGGTCATTATCTTTCCTTGGACATATCATTTTCAGAGATAGCATCAGAGTTAATCCCCAAAAGATCGAAGCAATAAGAAACTAGGCTAGACCAATCTTTCCATCAGATATCTGGAGTTTTTAGGGCTTGGCTGGATATTACCGATAGTTTGTTGAGGGATTTTCATCTATTGCATACCCTATGTCCAGATTGACTCAGAAGAAAGTCAAGTTTTAGTGGTCATATTCTTGCGAGAAGAGATTTTAGGAGTTGAAGACTCGACTCACCTCAGCCCCAGTTCTTACCTTACTAAATGGTTCAGACGGATTTGTTATGTATTGTGATACATCTAGAGTAGGTTTGGGTTGTATTCTCATGCAGAGAGGTAAGGTTATATCCTATGTCTCTAGGTAGCTTAAGCCCCATAAAAAGAACTATCCAACTCATGATCTTGAGTTAGTAGCAGTAGTATTTTCCTTAAAGATTTGGAGGCGCTATTTGTATAGAGTGCGCGTTGATGTGTTCACTGACCATAAGAGCCTGCAGTATGTATTCTCTCATAAAGATATAAACTTCCACTAGAGAAGGTGGTTGGAGTTGTTAAAGTACTATGACATGAGTGTCCTATATCATCCGGGTAAAGCTAATGTAGTCGCTGATGCTCTTAGTAGAATGTCTATGGGGAGTGTTGCACATGTGGATGATGGTAATAAAATGTTATCTCAAGAGGTTCATCATCTTGCCCGACTAGGTATCTGCTTAGTCGATTCGTCAGAAGGTAGTGTTTAGGTGCAATGTAGTTCAAAATCATCCCTAGTTTCCGAGGTAAAGGAAAATTAGGATAGGGATCCCAGTCTAGTAAAGTTGAATGAATTAATCAAAGATTAGAAGATAGAGGTTTTCTCCCAAGAAGGAGATGGTGTGTTGTGTTGCTAGGGTTGGCTATGTGTTCCAGGTGTAGATGACTTGAGGCAACGAATTCTAACAGAAGTGCATGGTGTACGCTACTCTATTCATCCAGGGGAAACTAAGATATATCGTGATTTGTAGGAGATCTATTGGTTGAGTGGGATGAAGAGAAACATTGGAGAATTTATAGCTAAGTGCTCAACATGTCAGTAGGTTAAAATTGAGCATTAGAAACCTAGTGGGTATATGCAGGAATTCAGTATTCCCACTTAGAAATGGGAAGAGGTGAACATATATTTTGAGATGGGTTTGCCACGCACTCATCGTCAACACGATTCAGTTTGGTTCATTATAGACAGGATGACCACATTAGCTCATTTTCTACCATTCCATACCTCCTATTCATTTGAGAACTATGCGCTCTATGTCAGATATTTTGTTAGATTGCATAGTGTTCCATTGTCCATAATCTTAGATAGAGGTACCCAGTTTACCTCTCAATTCTGGAAAGCCTTACAAAAGGGTCTTGGTTCCCAAGTCCATCTCATCACAGCCACTCACCCTTAGACAGATGGTCAAGAAGAAAGGACAATTCAGACTTTAGAGGATATATTACAATCATGTATGATAGACTTTAAAGGTAGTTGGGATGACCACTTTTCTTTGATTGAGTTAGCATATAACAACAACTATCATTCCAGTATTTAGATAACTCCGTTTGAAATACTATATAGGAGGATATTCAGATCTCCAATTTGTTGGTTTGAAGTGGGTGAGGCTACAGTGGTAAGACCTGAATTGGTGTTTGACACCTTATTACAGGTTCAGTTAATCAAGAAAAGGCTTAAGACAGCTCAGAACCGACACAAATCATACGCAGATGTGTGGAGAAAGGATATCGAGTTCGAGATTAGTGATTATGTGTATTTGAAAATCTCTCATGTTAAAGGAGTGAAGAGGTTTGTCAAGAAAGGAAAGATCAGTCCTCGATATATCGGTCCTTACCGAATTCTCAGCTATTTTGGAAAGGTACCTTACGAGCTTGAACTACCTCCAGACTTTGCTTTAGTGCATCCAGTGTTCCATCTCTCCATGCTTAAGAAATTCATAGGTGATCCAATAGCCGTAGTCCCTAAAGAGGGAATAGATGTTTAGAACAACCTCTCTTATGAAGAGATTCCAGTCGAAATCCTTGATTTTCAGATCCGCAGCCTGAGGATCAAAGAAGTCCCTCTAGTCAAAGTTCTTTGGCGGAATCAGTCGATTGAGGGAGCTTCTTGGGAAACAAAAGCAGATATGCAAACCAAGTATTCTCACCTCTTCTCCGTAAACTCAAACTCAGCCCAAGGTAACCATTTTTCCTTGAACTTATTCAGTTCTATGCTCAGATTTTTCTTTATAGATTTGGTACCAATTACCATTGCATATTCAGTTGGGACTTCATGGATCAGATATGTATGTTTATCATGAGAAAATTACCTTTTTAGCAGTCCTAATCATACATTCATGAATCAGGTTTATCTATGAACTCATGCATCAGATATGAGTGTTCAGTATGAAATTTTAGTTTATCAGTAATTTCAATCATGAAATCATTCTTCAGTTGTACATGTCTCATATCTAAATTTAGTCTATCAACATTCTCAGCTTAGTCAGTCTCATTCAAGGATGAATATTCCCATGGGAGAGATATTGTAAGACTCCATAAATCTTAATCTTAACTCAGTCCTTTAAATCTTGTTAAGGGGTCCCAGACTTAGAAAATTTTATCTAAGTACTCAGACTTAGTGTTATTTTAGCCTTCATAAGTTGGCAACTCTATTTCATGACCTCTATGACCTTTAAAATGTCAATCTTTAGGTTAAATCATGATTAGGAGTGTTAGTAGGTGTCCTCAAACAAGTTTCTGATTTTTCAAACTTCATTTGAGGCATGTTTGGAAGTTTAAACCAGTGGATCGATGCAATCTCGACACGCCGCATCATCTATCGCGTTGATGAATATTTTTCTACAACTCCCCAGTGTAAATTCTCGTGAACCAATGAAAACTCGATGCGGTGCATTGGCCATAGCATCGACCCTATCGACGCAATGCATCGGTCTGCGCATTGCTAATTCAGTTTTCAGTAATTAAAAGACGCATTCCTCAGGGGTATTTGGGTCTTTTACGCATGGTTATGAGCCCTAAAACATGAAATTAAACCCCTTTAGAGGCAAAATTCATTCTCCATTCAGAAATTACTCAAGAACAAAAACCCAAGGGGATTAAATTTCAAACTCAAGGCTTAATATTTCACCATAATTCTTCAAGAATTTAGCAACCAATGTATGTCAAGTGTTCATCCAAGGGTTTCTTTCTACCCTTGGAGTTCAAGAACCTTTTCTTAACTATAAGTTAATAAGTTTGATGAATTTCATGAATTTTATATTTGAATTTGAATGTGTTCATGACTACCATATCAATGGGGTATCTAGTTCATGATTCAATTGCGAGATGCATACAAAATTATTTGTTATATGTGTTATACTATGTTAATTCATGCTAATGCCCTCCAAATTGTGAATTTGATATTTGAAATTATGATGCCCGCATGTTGTTTAGTATTATGTGCACATGCTATGTCCTCCAAGTATTTGTTGAATTTCTCATGAGAGTTGAATAGTGAAATAATATCATGTTAGCATGTATTCAAGTTCATTTCATGCAAGTGTTTGCTAGAATGTCCCAATAAATGAATGATGATCAAGTAATTAGCTATCATGTTTCAAGATTGTACTATGTCTTATAATTTATGCTATCTATTTCCGGGGGTATTCACTAACCGACAATTTAGTTGTTTACCTAGATCCATGGTTAGTCATAGAATAGTATCAGTCATGTCACAATCAGTAGAATTTAGCCAGTTATAGAACTTAGGAAAGCTCAGTAGTACTCAGTCTGTTAACAGAATTCAGTAGTATTTTGTCAGTCCACGGAACCTAGTGAACTCAGTTCAGTTCAGTTATACAGTATGATCAATAATAGTTCAGTCCAGCCTAGAATGGTTTAGAATTCAGTCTAGTGTCTAATCAGTTGGGAGTAGGATTCAGCACCGAGTGAACCCAAGGATGGGGACTCACCTGCCAGTAGAGGGTGTGATCCTTAGAATCAGTCCTTGTGTTCCAGAACTACATAGCCAGCATAGGTTGAGACGTCAACATGATAGTTGAGGGTTGATGAGGTGTTTGAACCTGCCGGTTGAGGGTACCACCATTCTTACTCAAACCACCTGCCAGATGAGGGTGACTCAGTTTTTCATTACCCATGGCACTGTGCTGACACCCTTCAAGCTGGGGTTACATGTTGGACCCCAATCAGTTCAGAGAGGGCATATCGGTTAGATGATTACCACCCACAGTCTCAGTTTCAGTCTTTAAAATATAACTTAATTCAGTTCTACAGAATTAGGACTATCAGATACAGTCACTCAGTTCAGTATGAAACTCAAAATAGTTCCACAGAATCAGGACTGTCAGATACAGTCACTCAGTTAACAGTAATACCATATTAGTAAACTCAGATATTTGTAAACCAGTGATTCAGAACTTAGTATCCAGTGTTATCATGACCTTAGTTATAGTTTATGTATTCATGCATGTTCTCTCATTTAGTTATACTCATGTCATTCGGTCGGTATTGTTCATGCATATGAACCCATGCATTTTAGCCTACCTCACTTTGCATACCAGTACATTCAAAGTACTGACGCATACTTTTATTTTGTGCTATGATGTTTATATCATAGGTTCAAATGTATGGTCTCTCGATCATACTTAGCAGCCCGATCCACCAGCAACAGACTAGTGGTGAGTCCTCATTGTTTGAGGATAGATTTATTATTCTAGTATTTTAGTACTTAGTTAATTTCAGTAGTTAGAGTTTGTTGTGGAATTGTCCCATCAACTCCTTATTCAGACAGTTGAAGGCTTTTCAGACTAGAGTATTTTTTAGATAGATGTTCAGTTTACAGTATTGATTTAAGTATTTAGAAATTGATTTTTTCAGTTTTGAACCTTATGGCTATTTCTGCCTAATTTTAGCATTTTTATAGTAATATTATTCAGTTATTGCAGTAGGTACCAGTCATGGGTTAGCTTGTGGTCCTTTGGGATTATGAGCACCGTGTAGAATCCGGAGTACAGACTCGAGGCATTACATTTTCGTGCAATTCATTCCTTTATTGGATCCTCTATGTTCACTATTCATTTGCTTACAATGCTAAAGCACATTAGGCATTTCACTTATAATTTTGTGGTCCTAAACATGCTTTTATCAATCTTTACTACCCCTAACTTAGGCTTTTAGCCTCATGTTGCATTTTCAATTTCAAGAAGGGTATGGTTCAAAAGAGGGATAAAAAGGATGGTTCACAACTTCTAATGTAATTTTCAAAGAAAGGTCCAAAGGCTCAAAGTGGGTAAATAGGGATTACATTCATGCTTGGTTAGGATTTTTAGGATAAAGTGTCTTCCAAAATCACAGATATGGCCTAAGATAATTTATCCAACCAAACACAATCCAAATTATCTTTGAAAGAATAACGGTGCAAGTTCTAGATAAAAAAAGTATACAAGACATAAATGAAAAGTGCTCACCACACATGGCATGCAAAATTCTCCAAGGGAGCTCAAATGTCCCTTCGCCTAGAGACAATTTTGGAGTATCTAATTCAATTCACAATTAAAAAATCATGGAGTCACATAAAGAAAAAAAGTTTTATTACAAAATTGCTCAAGTCCATGCCCTTGATTTTTTTATGAAAAATTTTAGACGGAGGGGGTTGTTCATTTTACCTTTGCACCACACATAATTTGCTAAACTATGGCAACAACCAAAGCTTTAGCCTCACATTTTGGCCCAAAATGGGAAAACCACCCATATGGCTACTCAAACTTCACTAATGGTGTATAACGTGATCCAAAATCAACAATGCTATGAGTACACAAAATTCCCCTGCATTTATGTCATAAAACCCTATCACGACGCTTTACCCTAAAGAATGTCGTCACTCAATCTATCATAGGGCCAAGCTAGTCATGTATCATCAAAATCAAAATAAAAGTATAGTAAAAACAATAACTAAAACTAAAAGAAAAACATGTTAATTCATAAAACATGGGCACCAACAGTGTACCCAACAATAGTATCTAGAATGTCAACTAAAATAGCATAAATCATCTAGCATCAATCAAAACAATACAAATCCGGGGCACCCCTAAAAAAAGAAATGTAGTGTCCTCACTGCATGTGCAATATAGAAAGAGTAAGAGGCATCTCCCTATATTTGAATCAAGAACTACCATCTCCTGTTGACTCTGCACCCTCACCGTCCGCATCATTAGTAGGCCAATCCGCAGAGGCTTCATCCTCACTGTCCAACCTTGGTGAAGGCAGTTGATGGTTTGGTTTGAGCATCTTGAAGATGCCATTTACCCCTTTCCATAACTTTTTGAAAAAATTATCTTTTTTTCTCTCTCTTTACCATATTCTTATGTAAATCCTTGTGGTCCTTGTGAGATGCAGCCAAGGCAGAATATGCTCTCTCCAAGATGGATATTGTGGATCCTTTCATCTACTACTCCTCAAGGTATTTCTTATAATCTAATTGAGCTACGTATGAATGATGAGCAGTGGAGGGTTCTCCCGGTCCCCGAGGCAATCTGGACAATAGTTCCCTAATCACCTTTATCTGACCTAAAATGTCATTGAGGGGGTTGGCTGATGAAGGTCTATATGAATCTGTGACGAAGGTCTACATGAATCTGTGTCCTATTTGATTGATTTGCTAGAGTTTATCTTTCTTTTCTTGCTCTGGCCTGGGGAACCTTCACCCTTTGAGTGGGCAGATGAGGGAAACTGGATGCACCCAGGTGTTGCAGCATATTCCTCTACTTCCGCCCTCCTACATAACTCTATGATCAGGGAGGAAAAAAGAAAATGAGTACCTCCATGGTTCTTAAAGTACCACCACTCTGAGATCATAATTTCTCCTACATTCAAAGTAATGTCCGATAGGAGACAAGACACCATCCGAGCTTACGTGTCTGTGACAATGGTCTTATGAGTGCATGGAGAGACTCTTTTATAGATAATGTTCAACCAAAGCCTGGCCTCCATCTTAAAGTCATTCATTATAATATCTCATTTGGTGATGGCCCAGGAAACTACTTTTCCATGACAAAGGATATTTGCCATCCAGGTCGTTGGCTTGCATGCTTTGGGATGAAACTCCCCCATGTCAGCATCTGGGAGTCTGTACACCTCATTAATCCACTTCACACTAAAGTTCACTTGTTTACCCCAAATTATCATTACTGGGTTTGTGAGGAAAACTACGTTGAGTTTCACGTAGAACTCACGCACCTAGTGCTCATTTGTATAGTAGAGTTTTGGGGAAAAGCACATCCACCAAGTCACAGTGAGTCGAGAATAGAACTCTAGGAGCTTCTCCGCCTCCTTGTCTAGGCTAATACCCTTTTCAAGGAGTAACTTAGTCCTGTGGAAATATGTATAGTAGAGGTATTGGCATTGCACGACCATGAACTTGGTGTCTTACAAATCACCCATTTTTGAGGTGTAAAACCTATAAGCAATGCAACTCATCCCATCATTAGCATTATCATACAAAGAAAATGCTAAATCAAACATATAAGGTCATATGGTAGTGTTGGAGAGGGTTTTGTGGGCCAAAATAGATGTATAGAAATTTGGGTTCCTGCAGACACTACCCTCAAGTATGGTGATCATGGCGCATTAATTGTGACTGCGATACTGCCATTGCGGTCATCGAGATCGTGATCACGGTACCTGAGAACTTAGTTGACAGATTCTGCACAACGCTTAAAAAATTTTTTAACTCCAATTCTTTGTTTCAACTAAGCATATCATAATTATAAAAAATAAATTTAAGCCTAGATTGCGCGATCATGGACACAAACTTAGAAGAATTCAAATTAAACATATTTGGGGATTTAAATTAAACACATGGTGTACACAATTATTTCAACCATTTTAGGCCTAAATCTAGGTACTCAAGACTTCCCCGTTAGTGTGTACACTAACTACAATAGCTAACCACATAACAATCACAATGAAACATGCATTTAGTAATGAAAATGATATTTTAGGCCTGCCCCGAAACTATAGGTTCTAAGCATGTAATCACATTAAGAATGAGGAAATTAAGACTCATACTGAGATTGACGCTGCAAGTAAGTTGTATGACACTTGGATACTCCACATAAAGAGAAAATTTGGAGAGAATTTGAGTAAATTTGAAAAAAAGTTGTGTGGGAAATAACATTCGGATGGTATTTTTAATTTGATTTGACCACGATAACGGTCCTAGTTCTTCCATCATGGTCATGCAGCCTCTGCAATTGTAGTTTGATAGACTGCGATCATGCTAACTGGGACCAAAATAGGGTCTCCGGCACTCTACTATTTGATCCCGACATGCAAATTTCACATATTTTTCTTTTCAAGTTCAATCAACATTTCTCCTCGTACCAACATTTCATGGATAATGCATGCATGAAAGAAAAAATAAAATTCTACCCTATCATGCATAAACAAAAGAATGTGGGCCACTTTCTGTGGCGTGATTGGGTGCCTCCCATCGAGAGCTCAGTTTAACGTCATGGCACGACCCTCCACCATTTCCTTTTATGTTTTCACTTAGAAGATTTGAATCTCTATCCCAGCTTCTATTCAATATGCTATAAGTGACAGAGGAATAGAAGATTTAGATCTTCCAAGGTAAAACTTGGATGATGTGAGAGCATGGCGAGCAAGCTTCGATATCGCCATTTTAAAGATTTGAATCTTTTACCCAACTTCACATCAAACTTTTGGTTTAGATCCTGGGGTAAAAGTTAGCACTTCAATAGGCCATTCCTTGTACATCGGAAGTTGAGTCCTTGGCCCTTGATGGGTGGGGTTCTATATGCTCCTTTGGAATGTCAAAGTCCAAAATGTAGGATTCATACTCCATGTCCCCGCAATACATCATTTGTCTAAGTGGATCGATTCTCATCACATCCACTAGGCATAATGTTGGAAAGTGGTTTGAACGAGGTCCAACCGCTAATTTTGGAATTGCCTCCTCCAAAGCATCTTCACCTCGAAATGAACTAGATTCATCATAAGAGTTTTTCTTTAATTCTTTTCTTGACTGTCCATTTCCACTATTTTGGATTCTTTCTCCTCGTATGAGCCAGTTGATTGGAAAGTCACCGAGAAGTCTTCTCTACCAAACTCATCATTATAGCTTGGTTTCTCTTCTTGATAAACCTCCTCTTGGGAAATAGGCAAGGTAGTGGTAGTTTCAAGCTTTTCTTCTTTTCCCATTTCGTCCATCTTGACACTTGTCCATTCTAATGCCTCTTGATGCATGGATTCTATATTCTACCCTATTGTATCCAATAGATCCAAAATAGTTAGTAGCCTTGCATCAAGGCTATTGGACTCTGTATATTGCTCTTCTTTATTTTCATCATAGGACCTATCAAGCTCATAAGAAGAACTATCAACCCGATTAGCATAATAGGGGGAGCGGGCATTTGTACAATCATTCCAATATCCACCTCGACCACTACATAAAGATCACCCATACTCCCTAAGGATTGAGATGGTGGGTCCATCTCTCTTCGGGGAGCATAGTTACAATCTTTCCTGAAGTGTGGTCCATCATAGATTGGATATGGGTCATCATGATAGGATTCCCAACTACCAACATCATATTTGTTGGAAAATGCCATAGAGAAAAGTAAAATACAATAAAATCTACCTTCAAAAGAAAATCACAAACAAATATATACAAGCTTGAATTCAAGCAAGTAAGCTAAAATTCAAAACTAACATAATATGCCAAATTGTTCCCTGGCAACAACGTCATTTTTGATAATGCTCAACTTACATGTCAATCTAAGTGCAAGGCGGTTATATTTACCAGATTTTGGAGTTGGGGTCGAATCCACGAGGAACAATGTGAGTGGCAATCAAGTTAATTAAAAATAATAGATACAATTTAAATTCAAACCAATGGTACATAAAGATTAAAATGGGGAGTAAAAGTATCAACACTAATGTTTCTTTTTGGGTTTTTTCTTCTATAAATTCAGGCCTATGAATAATTAGAGTTTTAACAATAAGGGATTGATATTGGGATTATGAACTACTAAGGGAATGACATATGGGTTTTAATGATCAACATCAATTTAGTAAATCAAATATGGGTGGGTTCAGTTATAGATTTTGATGCTAGTCTTTCAACAAAACACCAAACTTTCACCCATTGATTCTTTCGAATATCTAATGGGTGTGTATAACATTTACTAACCAAACCTCAATTTAGGCATTTCTATTTCTAGGATAATGCCCATGGTATAGTTAACTTAACAATCAACCTTATTTCTAAGATAGTAAAAAATTAGAAAACTACACACATAATTGTTTGTCATTGCTTGGTCTTGACATTCCTCTTTCAAGGATGATGTGGATTACTAAAGTTCACCCAAAACCCTTCTTTCAAAGATGGGCTTGAGCTTTCTAAAATTTGGAGCTTTCACTCATCAAACCCATGTGGGTATTTGGGGATTTTACCCTAATAATGCCCAACTTACATGTTAATTTAAGTGCAAGGCAGTCGTCGTCAATATATTTATTCATCTTTGGAGTAAGGGTCAAATTCACAAAGAACAATGTGAGTGGCGAACAAATTAATTCGAAATGATAGATTCATGTTAAATTTAAACAAATGGTACAAAAAGATGAAATGGGGGATAGGTTCCTACACTGATGTTTCTTTTTGGGTTTTTTTAGTATAAATTTGGGGCTATGAATTAAACGAGTTTTAACAATTATGCACGGATCTTGAGATTATGCATTAATAAGGGAGTGACATGTGGGGGTTAGTAATCAACATCAATTTAGTAAATCAAATATGGGTTGACTAGGTTATTGATTTTTATACTAATATTTTAACAAAACATCAAACTTTCACCCATTGATTCTTTTGAATACCTAATATAGTGTTCAATAATTTGTAACCACAACCTCAATCTAGGCATCCCTATTTCTAGGATGATACCCATGGCATAGCGAACCTCAAATACACCCTTATGTCTAAGATAGTGAGAATTTAGCAAACTACACACATGATTTTCCATCATTGCTTTGGTCTCCACATCCTTATTTCGAGGATGATATGGATTCCTAAAGCTCACTCAAAACCTTTCTTTCGAAGATGGCCTTGAAATTTCTAGAGCTTGGAGCTTTCATCCAATAAACCCTTGTGGGTATTTGAGGTTTTCACCCATCAAATCCCAACGAAAGTAGCATAACAATGACAAAACCCATAACATGAATTACTAAATAGATGCTAACAATACCAACCCACACATACTTTAACCCCTATTCACACATAACCCCAAGAGAGAGATTTAGATACACATAAGATAAATAAACATAGATATACCTATAATCTCCATTGATATGAATTGTTGAAGAATTAAGTGAAAGTTACTCCAAACTTGGCTCTCCCACAATATCAATAATGGAAGTGAGCAAATCTCCCACTTAGAAAGTATCCAACGTATTCTTCACCTAAAATTTACACAATATTTTCTTCTCCAGAAAATAGAGGCTATGAGATCTAAAGCTAAACCTAAAAATTGGGGAAGATGGAATTTTTCCATAATGATAAGGTTTGAGTCATTTTTGTAAAATTAGGATCAACACATGCAATTACATTTTTTCCCTTGGGCCTAAATCCTCTGCTAGGCCGCGATCGCGTGTGTGTGGCTGCGACCATGATTATTTTCAGCGACCATAGTTGCTTGACTGTTATTTGACTGTCACGACCGTGTTCACCAGGACACGATCACGGTAAATGAGGCTAGTTCCTATTCAAAGTCTGCAAGTGCACTTTCTTGCTCCTTTTTTATCATTTCAGTCTCCAATCCACATCTTTCTATCTTTTTAACTCTATACCTACAAAGAGTGAATATTATTGCATTTACTCACCAATATGTCTCATTTATTCACTTAAAACAAAGTAATGTACATGAATGTTTAGTGAGATTGAGGGGTAAAATCACCACTCATCAACACCCCAACTTAAAGCATTTGATTTTTCTCAAGCAACACTACCTCTTACTATGAGACACAATCATTTATGCCAAAACTTAATGCCTCAAATTCCATAATGACTTCAACTTTAGTCTCAACCACAAATAGCTCATTGCACAAGTGTTGGACTAATTTTACTACACCCATCAATAGAAAATGCAACACTCAAGAATGCATAAGATTTTAAAGAGAAATTAGGCAACAACCACTAATGTTGTCGAAGTGACTCCCTTTTTTACCATAACTAAGCTATACTCTATTTTCCTCATTGCCGGAAAGGGAAAAAATCACCCACCTCAACTTTTTTAACATGCCAACCTCACAAGAAAGAGAATTCCACACACTAAACTACCGTCTATGTAGCAAGAAATTTTAAATGCACAAACTCCCTCCCTCACAAAATAAATCTCAATGCAAAAAGTGTCATACCATAGGTTTGCCCTTATTTTCAATCGCCACTACAAAGAAAGTAAATGGTTGGAGAGCTCAAAGGACGTTCTAAGCTTGTAAATAGGTTTGGGTTAGGGTAGGATACTATTTAGGAACTACATGGCTATGCCCTTACTTGAACATCTACATCACCCTTTACAATTCTTCCTTTGTCGACTAACAACCACTCTTCTTCATTTTCTTTCTTTTCTTATGCTTATAATTTCTTCCTTTGTTCACCACTTTTCTTTCATTTCTTTTAATTGTAACTTATGCACAATTCCTTCCTTTGTTTGACTTTTTCTTCTTTTATTTATTTGTTTTCAACACTTAGGCATATTGGGCATTTGACTAATACTTCGTGGCTCCGAACATTTTTTCATCACTTTCAACACCCCCAACTTAGGCTTTAAGCCTCAAATTGCATTTTCAAGTTCAAGGAGGGTATGGTTTAAAAGAAGGATAAAAAGAATGGAACTTGGCTTGTAATGAGTTAGCCAAAGAAAGGTCTAAAGGCTCAAAGTGGGTGATAAGGATTATAATTATGCACAGGAAGGCTTTTTAGGATAGAGTGGGTTCCAAAATCACAAGAATGGCCTAAGATCATTTCTCCAACAACATGCAATAAAAATTAGTTTTGAAAGACTAATGAGGCAAGTTCAAGATAACACAAGTGTACAAGAGATAAATACTAAAATCTCACCACACGTGGCATGCAAAACTCACCAAGGAGGCTCAATTACCCCTCCCGTGAGAGACAAAGTTGGAGGATCTATCATTATGTACAAGTCAAAAGCTTATGGAGTTACAAAAAGAGAAGATGTTTTTGTTACAAAATTGCTCACGTCCATGCCCTTGATCTTTGATAAGTTTTGGACGGAGGGGGTTATTTATTTAGCATTTGCCGCTCGCAAAATTTGCTAAACTATGGCTATAACCAAAGACTTAGTCTCGTATTTAGGCTCAAAATAGGAAAACTACCCATATAACTACTAAGACTTCACCAATGGTGTACACAATGACCCAAACTTTACAACATACAATGTCATAGGTACTCAGACTTCCCTTTTATTCATGACATTGATGCCACGGGTACTCAAAATTCACCTGCATCTATATCTCAAAACCCAAACATGATGCTTCACCCATAAAAATGTTGTCAATCAATCCATAATAGGGTAAAACTAGTCATGCATCAACAAGATCAATATAAAAATAAATTACAAGAAAACTCAAATTAAAAGAAAAACATAATAATCCATAAAATGCGGGCACCATCAGAGTACCCAAAAATATAGCATCTTAAAAAAAAATAAAAACAGTATCAAGAGTGTCCCAAAATATTATCAAAACGCTACTTAAACGTATCCAAATAGCATAAATATAGGGACAAGCTACCCCCAACTATTAACAAGAAAAGAGTAAAGGGTGCTTCCTGGATCAACCTTAACATATTTGGAATACTCTGCATCTTCTCCACTATCATCAATAGCAGGACACTGAGAAGAAGCTTCATTATCACTCTTGTCTCTCGGCGAAGGTAGGCGCTCCTTAGATTTGAACACTTTTAATATGCCCTTTACTCCTTTCCATAATTTGGGGAAGAATTTTGCTATTTTTTTCCTCAACCATATCTTCTTATGATTCTCAAAGGTTCCTGTGAGATATCGCCAAAGTTGAATATGCTCTTTCCAACTTGGAAACTCTGGCATCCTTCCTTCTTTGCTCCTCCCATTATATTTCTTAGTCGGACCGCAAAACATATGAGTAGCAAGAAGTGGAGGACTCCATCGTCCCCTGAGGTAACCCTGGATCTAGTTCCCTAAAACCAGCAAGTCCCATTATAAAAAAACAACCCATAGGAAAGGGAATTCCCATCCTTAAAAGTTCAATTCTGGTCGCAAATGATCTTTTAGGATGAGAAAATACTTGTCGCGAATCATCTTTATAGCCTCCTTTTCTAAAGGTCTTTCGTAATGAGGTACTCTAGCTGGTCGTTAAATGTAATTAGAGACGGTAACATATCTGGTCTCAAAAACACATTTAGAGACTCTATATCCCATCCCTAATAGATGATTTTCATCTTTAAAAGTAGTCATTTTCTTGTCGCTAACTGTTTTTTACGATTAATAACAACCTTGTCCTAAATTAATCTAGCATGACGAGCATCTAACTCGTCCTAGATTGATCTTTAGAGAAGAGAAACTGCCTTATCTTAAATTAACCTTTAGAGACAAGCAACTAACTCATCCTCAATTAAACTTTAGAGATGAACAATCTAAATCATCCTAGATTGCTACTAAACTCGTAAAATTTATATATTTCATTGCTAAATATAAAATTGCTACTGAAAATGTCAAAGGATGGTAAATATAGTTTTAATGTTTGATAAATAGAAAAAAGTTAACCAATTAACATCCTGAGCTAGAATGTGATGTCAATAGTTTCAATATTTACTAAACAATAAAAACTTAACCAATCAACATCCTAAGAAATATGATGTAAATAGTTTCAACATTTTCTAAACAAAAATAAACTTAACCAATTAACATCTCGAGCTAGAATTTGATGTCAAGTTTATATAATGTTCTTAGAAAACTAATAATGAGTCCGTGCATTCTCTGAACTTGCATCTTCACTTGTAACTTTAATCTTCAGAAATCTGTAAGAACAAAATTTTTGAAAGACAATTAATAACTATTGATATATAATTTAATATACATAAGAAACAAAGAATTGATAAAAGTATATATGCATACATTCAGATTGGGTGATTCTCTTAAGTCTTAACATAAGAATTAATAAGTAATATGCAAAAAATGTCAAAACAATGGAGAAATAAATGCAAATGCAGTCCTAGCTTGCATAAATGCATTGTATAAAGAGAGGAACACAAGTCTATCTAACTACTAAAAGGCATCTACGAAGATGGAAACTGTAGTGAGTGGAGCAGATGGCATTAGAAAGCTTATTTGGAGCTACTGGGATGTAAGATATAAACATTAAAATTTAAAGTACTTTTTTGTAAACCATCTAACAGAGCCTAGGTAACAAAGCGGAAGGCAAAGTGAATAATTAGAGGACAACTTTCCAAAAGACTCACTTGCAGAATTGCTACTGTAATAGACTAAAATAACAGACCTTTTTGACAATGGTGGATCTCTGATTACATAACTGTTTTCTTAAAGCACAACAAGTTGCTTTAGAAGTCCACGAAAACAAGGAATATCAATTGCACATCCATCTTAATGTTGGTATTTATGTGATACTTATATTGTGGATATGTTGGGACTTAAAGACACAACAGTCACCCAATATAAAATTGATGATATCACAGTAATTCTATGGTACAAAAGGGCTTCCATGTTTAGTAGCATCCACATAGTACTAGGACTGGGACATGAATTTGATTTTACCATTCATAAAATCTTAAAAGGAAACTTACTTGTAATGGAGAAACAGAAAGCAAGCATACTACCTCAAGATCCTTTTTAGTATGTTCTAAAGAAAGTTTTGTAATAACCATACTACAAAAGACAGGACCAGTGTGTTTATTTTGCAGGGTCGGTGGTGTGAATAAGGATTTAACAAGATAAAGAACCTAACTAACTTAGGATCAACTTCTCTGAGATAGATAATACCTTAAATATTTGACCAGATGCAACAAACCTTCAGCAGAAACTTTGAAGGGACCTTGCCCATTGACTGCCATATGGTAAATTTGAAACAGACCATCTAGCGACCCAAAGTTTTTCCTTGCAATCTACAATGACAAAACTAAAAAGTTTTAAAAGGTTGAACTAAAGAAAAAGGAACTTTGATAGAATGTTAAAATTATAAAAGAAGACATAATCTGCAAGTTAGGAACTGGGGTTGATGAGGTAGCTTAGGAAGCAAAGACATAATCTGCAAGTTAAAATAGTAAGGAAGCAAACAAGAAAAACAAGTTAACATAATTTCTTAAGTAAAACAAAGTTGAATAGACATAATTTTCAATCATCACTGAAATATGCGGCATCACTTTGGTTTCAATACCAGAAACATAATCTGATATAGTTGGTATAAAATACAAGGCAGAATCTGCAGGACGCAAATAAGAATTCTGATCTTGTCCATAGTGACTGATGGCCTATAAAAAATCAGCAAAAGTTATTATCTAAAAATAAATGCATCTCTACTATCTAAGATATAATGTTTTAATGCCTTTCACAATTTGCATAAGCAAAAACCAAGTTCAGGAGACACTAGTTAGAGATTATACAATAAGCAACACCCAAAATATCCAAGAACCAAATGAAAACAACAATTATGAACCTTATGCTATTTAAGTCTGCCTTGCTCTACTAACTGCTCTATCCTTACTTAGATTACAAGAAGTTGAATTATCAAGAACACAAAGACTTGAACTGACTTGAAATTTTTGAGAAAAATTGTAAGAAGAAACTTCTTTAGCAAAAATATACACCTAAGTACACATACAAGTATCCACGAGATTTTTTGTTGCAGAGATCTAATAATAATTCTAAATGAGCAAAAGGCTACTCCCCAGGACTCCAAGCTTTCAAGTTCAACCTGCAGCGAGAACGTTTGATATTTTAAGTATAAAAGATCCCGACACAATTTTTCTTTGATATTATCACATAACTTTATGTGGGTACAATTGATTTCTTAATTGTTCTAGTGTAGATCAGTAATTTTTATCTAATTCAAATAGATCAACTGTGTAGAATTTTTTACTTCAAGAGAAGAAGAGTCAAAATAAATTGTCTTAACACATATGACTTCATTTAGAATAAGCTGAGAAATAATACAAGGAAGCTAGGATGACCACAACCTATAAGACAAGTCGAACAGTAAGCTTTCAGGCAACAACTTTACAATTGTAACTACAACTCAATCCTTTGGCAGCCATCAAACCTGAAGGACTCTCTCAGCAAGTAGACACCACCCTTTTGTAAATTTTGTTTTGTAGAAATTCCAAAACAATTCAAATAAGTCAGTTCCACTGACATTCCAAAATCAACTAATGTAGTAAACACGTTCACAACCCCAAAAGGAAAACTCAAAATTAAATGCATTAACCTAGTTTTGACTCTCTCAGAAGTGGTGAGTTAAAATTTTTTGGTTCCAATAATTTGGGAGTTTACATTAATCTAATGAATTTGGTACATTAATTTGAGAAAGTCCACCATTCTCTAGGATTACTGCAATAGTACGCACCTCAACTAGCTTCATATAGAGAATTTTAAACATAGGTTCACCTCCTAAAACTAATGCTGCATCAATCAAAACATCTGCAACAACTTTTATATGGCAACATCACAGAGTAAATTAGCATGGTGGAAAAGAGAATCTTTTACATTTCTTCTCAACACAATAGTCATGCACATTCACGATTTATTTTCCAAAATTTCAAGACAATATGGTAATAAAGAAAGTGACATCAAGGAAATAAATGATGAGGTACATAGATGGTACTGATTGAGCTAGAAACTTGACGCTTATAAATGATAAGGTACATAGATGGTATAGATTAAGCTAGAAACTTTATGTGTATCAATGAGCTAAGAGACTAGATCTTTGGGAATATGTTATGTCATTCTAGCATAAGACAATTAACCAGTAAAATTTATATTATAAATGCAAATTAAACCATTTTCATCCCTGATATGAAATGCATTTCTCATTCTCTATAGAAAAGAAAGCCAACATGATGTAAATTGCCAGAGAAATAATTCAAACCAAAAATTTTGGTGGCCTGCATTAAAACAACCAAGGCATTAAGCACAATGTAAAAGATGTTGGATGCTGATCACACAAGCAAGGGGCACATATGAGATATTTTGTTAAAGTTCAAGATATTAACAAAATTGGCTTCACTAGTTCCAGATCATGGTAGTAATGGCAAGAGAGGGGCATTAAACAAAGTCCATTACTTTTTCTTCTGCATTTTATTTTTGTTAATACTTTTTCTAAAGAATAAGGTGATAAGGTCAAAAACAACAACATACCCAGTATGTTTCCACCAAGTGGGTACTGGGGAGGGTAAGTGTATGCAGTCCATACCACTACCTCAGAAACAAGGTGATAAGGTCATTGAGCATTATTTCCTACTTTGTCCTCAACCTTTCAACATTGTTTTTCTTATTGTTATCATGAAGAATTAGTTTATAAACATAACGTTTATGGTTGAACTTTCTTAGAACTAAAGGTAATATTTAGGAATCCTAAAATTAAAGATTAATGCTCAAAATAAAAGCACCTAAATAATATTGCTAAAAATAATACAATAGGGTAATAGGTGGAAAACTATCAAACTCTTCCAAATCCAACCTGACTAACTAGTACTACGACAATCCTCTATCATTGTTAGGTAAAATAAGCAAGTAGTGCAACTCAATAATTTGCACATGGGAAGTACAAACAAATAAATGGCAGCATAAATTTCCAGCTAGTGTATTATGCAATCTGATTGTTAGGCTTAAGTTAAAAAGTCCATATTCATGTATGACTTACCTTTTTCACATCAAATTGTTACTGGATTAAGTCAAGCATCTGAGGAAATCCAACATCTTTCTTAACCTGTTTCTATCAAAGCAGCAGAAAGGAATTAGATAACTTCAAAAAGTCTGGCAAATAATTCTAAATATTATTCAATAATGGGACAACCAGTTTGTACTATAGCTTTCTATCTAGTTCAACTTGGTTGCTCTGCAAACTGTAATTTCATGAATGCGAGTGAATAAAAAAAATGATGTACACTAACACATATAGTTGGTACATGATAACAAAGCAATTTGTAGCTCTGAAGGTCACTTCATCCCTTTTTGCCCTTCAAAGAAGTAAGTACCACCACCTCAGTAGCAACAACAATACATACAACACTTTGCATGAATATAGTACTATACTTCACTATCACCTTGGAACCACTTGGGGTAAAACTGAGCTCAAAGAGTTTCTTGTGTGATATGGCATAATCCCTAAAAAAAGCTTCTTCATTCTGTAAATTCACCAAATTGCATTCTAATTAGTGGAGTTCCTTTTCGTAAATATCACAAAGTAATGCAAAGAAACGGACAACTACAAAAAAAGGAACATGATGTTGCAACTCCTCTTTTAAAGAAAGAATAAACCTAATAAGACTAGCAAAGAGCTTGTACAAGTACAACAAATAAGTTGGACCTTCCACTAGTGCCTGAACGCTGAACCAGAACGACATCTAGTATCGCATGTTTGTATAGCACTAACAGAAGAAGTATTAATGGCTCACTTGGCTAGTTCATTGAGTATTTCATTATATTAGACGCATAATGTCCAGCCAATAAGATTGAAACATAGTAAGAATGCATTATATGAAATGAAGCAAACATATGTAATTCCACATCATACTTCATGCCCTAGTTGGTCTCTTCTTGAAGATTAAAAAACCTTTGAACACATAAAGAAAACCTAATTAGCCACTCAAGAATTTTATTTTATTTGATATGTCTATCTTGATTGAGCTTTAAACTATTCTATTTTTACTTGTTTCCAACCGATCTAGAACCCTTCCAAAACATTTTCAAGATTATCTTCCATGTATTATTTGATATTGAAATGAGACATGGAAGATAATCTCAAAAAGATTCTTCCATGACTCCAATATCCTACGAGTTTCTCTTTGTCCTTCCCTATTATTATTTACATAGTTCTCCTACCCTCTTGGTCCCAAATATCACGTTCAGTACTTTTGCTTTGTTTCAACATCTAACACCATTAACTCTCAATTTAATTTCCATATGTCATAATCAACCCGAGGGATATACTCTAGGATACCTTGTGTACTAAAGTAAAAGAATTTCATTCATCGTCTACTTATCAATCTCCTGGATGCCATGGATATTATACACTTTACTTCAAATCTTTGACATTCTTAACAGAAACGTACATTCTTATCAAAAATCCCATCTTCTTAGTTAATTAACTTCACATACAAAATTGCATTCTTTTAAGAAAACACCATCCACTTCACAATAGAGAAATTCAAATAGTAAATTATCACTTTTCAATGAACCCTAATACTACAACTTCACTTTGCTATAAACAACTCCTAATAAATCAAACTTAAACTTGAAGACACTTCAAAATCTTCAAATTATCAGTTGAAAATTCTAGCCTAATAACCTTTTCACTAATTATTAAAAAGAGAGAGAGAACAGGAGAAAAGTAACTAGTATCAAACAAGCAATAGAAAGAAGAAATTGTTGAAAATAAATTGGAACGAAACAAACAACTTGATGGATGAGAAATCATACCTAAGCTACAATGAAAATTAAGATTAGGGAAAAAAATTGAAGGCAAAATGAAATTGACAAAGCTGTGAGAAGAAGCGATGGAAAACAGAGTTAGGGCAAACTTAAATTGCAAAAAGAAATTGGCAAAGCTTCCATGGAAATATTTAGGGAAAAGCTTATAGCTTAGGAATGACCTGTATGTATTCGGAAGAGAAAACAAAGAGATTTTTTTATTTCTTTTTCACGCCTAATTAGAATATATATGTTTTAGCAGTGAATTTTTTTTTTTTTTTATTAAAATTCTTATTAAAGTTAGGTGGTACTCTTTCCCGTTCAAAGGTTATAAATAATCAATAGGGACTAGTTAATAATTTTCTTAGGACCATATTTTATACCTTCACAACAAAAGACACAGTTAAGGACCAGAATATAATCTCATCCCAATAAACATACTTTTAGAGATGAAATTATGAACTCGTCCCTAAATATTGGTCTTAAATAGACCTTTTTGTTGTAGTATCTGTCGAAGAAGTCTAGGAACTTTTCTGGGACTCTATCCATAGATATACTCCTTTCTAGGAGTAGCTTAGTCTTTGGAAGGACATTGTACTCTTGGAGTTTTGAATGCCTGAATCTGGTATTGTCTGTGTCTCCCATTTAGTAGCTGAGTACCTTTATGGAATGCACTTCGGATCACGACTAGTATTTTCAACGAAAAACTTATGCTATATTAACAAGAAAAACTCATGTTCCAATGCTATAGAAGATTCTGGGATGCATAATGGATGAGCAGGCATTTGGATTTTTGTAGACAACTATTCTCAGTCATGGAGATTGCGGAGCTCTGACTATGATCGCGCTACCACGATCGATGTCAAGACCGCGATCACAATACTTGGGACCACAACTAACAGTTCTGCCACTTCTTAAAATACATAAATTTAACACCATCCTCATCTTCTAACTAGGCAACGACACACCATGATCAAATAAAGTAAACCTAGATTATGTGATCTTAGCCCCATACTTGAAGTAATTCAAATTGAACACATTAGAGCATTGGTAGAACACATAATTTACAAATCAGTTCCAACCATTTTACGCTAAAATATGGGTACTCAAGACTTCCCCAAATGTCATATAGACACCCTACAACAGCTAACCACAACCATAAACACAAACAAGCAGAGTTTTGGCATCATTAAAAATAAAATTATGACTATTTTCTAAACTACAGTTCTCAGGCCTAAAATGACAATAGAAGTTTTGGATTTTTAGAATTCATATAAGATAAATGATGCAGATGGACTTGAAATGAAATCTTGGATACTCTACACGATGCTATAATATCAAAGAATTTTGAGAGAATTTAAGAATGAATCACGTGGGAAAGGTAGAAGTTGGATGATCATTTAAAATTGTATGACCGTGATCAGGATCATTGCTCCACGATCATGGTCATTCTCCCTCTGCCATTGTGGGGACACGGACCGCGGTCACGGTAACTGAGACCAACAATCGGGTCTCCTGCATGTCCTGCTTAGTACATTTGCCATATTCACACATCCCTTTTTTCAAATTCAACCAAAATTCCTCTAAGCGCCAATATTTTATGGACTATGCATGCACAAAAACAAGAGTAAAAATTAAAATCTACACTAGCATGCATAAGTAAAAGGATACGGGCCACTTTTTGTGGTGCGATGGGTTTTTCTCCCATCAAGCACTTAGTTTAACATCGTAGAACGACGCCTCCACTCCTTCCTTTTATGTCTCCACTTAGAAAATTTGAATCTCTATCCCAACTTTTGTTCAATATGTAATGAGCAGCAGAGGGACAAAAAATTCAAATCTTCCAAGATGAAACTTGAAAGGTGTGGTAAAATGGAAAGTCAGCTTCAATCTTGCCATTTTAAAGACTTGAACCTTTTACCCAAATTCACATCAATCTTTCGGACTTGTTCCGAGGGTAAAAGAGTGTTCATCAATAGGCTATTCCGTGTACTTCAGAAGTTGAGCTTCTTGGCCTTTGACAAATGGGGTTTCATGTGCTCCTTCAGAATGTCAAACTCCAAATATAAGATTTGGACTTCTTCTCTCCACAATCCATCATTTGTTTAGAGGCATGGATCCTCATCATATCCTCTAAGCATAATGTTGAAAAATGGGTTGAATGAGGTCCAACACCTATGTTTGGGTTAGCCTCCTACGAAGCATCTTCACCCAGAAATAAACTAGAGTTATTATAAGAGTTTTGCATTGATTATTCTTTTGACTCTTGCATAATTTCTTTTATTTTTTCCTCTCCTTCCTCATATTATAAGGACGATTAGGAAACTGCCGAGGAGTCTTCGCTGCCAAGCTCATCATCATAGTTTGGTTTCTCTTTTGTACATACTTTCTCTTGGGTAATGGGCATGGTAATGATAGTTTCAAGATTTTCTTCTTTGCCCATTACCTCCTTCTTGACACTTGTCCAATCTTGATGTATGTGCTCTAGGTTCTCCACCATTGCATCTAACCGATCAAAAATTGCTTATAAACTTGGGTCATAGCTATTGGACTTGGTATCTTGCTCTTCCTTCTTCTCTTCATAATACTTATCAATCTCACAAGAAGAACTAGGAACTTGGTTAGTATAATGGAGGGAGGGGGCATGTTCACAATCACTACAATGTCTATCTTGACCACTACATAAGGAGCACCCATATTCTCTATAGGATTGAGATGGTGAATCCATCTCTCTTTGGGGAGCATAGTCACAATCTCTCATGAATTATGGTACGTCGTGATATGGATATGGATCTTCAAGATAGGACTTCCAACTACCAACATCATATTTGTCGGAAGATGCCATAAAGAAATATAAAATAAAATAAAAAGCTACCTACAAAAGAAAATCACAAACAAACATTTATAAGCTTGAATACGCCAAATTATTTCCCGACAATGGTGCCATTTTTTATAAACTAACTTAATACGCCAAATTATTTCCTGAAAATGGTGCCATTTTTTATAACACTCAACTTACACATCAATTTAAGTGCTAGGCGATCATCGTCAATATATTTACCCAACTTTGGAATCAGGGTCGAATCCATGAGGAATAATATGAGTGGCGATCAAATTAATTTAAAATGATATATATAAGTTAAATTCAAACAAATGGTAGAAAAAGATAAAATGGGGGATAGGTTCCTACACTAATGTTTCTTTTTGGTTTTTTCTAGTATAAATTCGGGGCTATGAATAATTAGAGTTTTAATAATTTTGCACGGATCTTGGAATTATTCATTACTAAGAGAGTGAAATGTGGGGGTTAGTAATCAACATCAATTTAGTAAATCAAATATGGGCAGGCTAGGTTATGGATATTGATGCTAGTCTTTCAACAAAACACCAAACTTTCACCCATTGATTCTTTTGAATACCTAATAGGTGTGTTCAACAATTTGTAGCCACAACCTCTATCTAGGCATCCCTATTTCTAGGATGATACCCATGGTATATCCTACCTTAAATTCACCCTTATGTCTAAGATAGTGAAACTTTAGCAAACTGCACACATAATTATCTATCATTGATTTGGTCTCCACCTCCCTCTTTCGAGAATGATATGGATTCCTAAAGTTCACCCAAAACCCTTCTTTCGAAGATGGCCTTGAACTTTCTAGAGCTTAGAGGTTTCACCTATCAAACCCTTGTGGGTATTTAAGGCTTTCACCCATCAAATCCCAACCAAAGTAGCATAGCAATGACAAAACCCATAAACGTGAATTACCAAATAAATGCTAACAATATCAACCAATACATACTTTAACCCATATTCACACATAAACTCAATATGGAGATTTTGCTTCACATAAGATAAATAAGCATAGATATACCCATAATCTCCATTGATATGAATTGTTGAAGAATTAAGCAAAAGTTACTTCAAACTTGGCTCTCCCACAATATCAACAATGGAAGTGAGCAAATCTTCCACATAGAAAGTCTCCAATGTATTCTTTACCCAAAATTTATACAATATTTTTTATCTCCAAATAATAGAGTCTATGAAGTGTAAAACTAAACCTAAAATTTGGGGAAGATGGAATTGTTCCATAATGGTAAGATTTGAGTCATTTTTGTCAAATAAGGATTAGCAAGTACAATTACAGTTTTGCCCTTGGACTAAAACACTCCACTAGGATGCGATCACGCGTGTGTGGCCGCGACTGTGGCTACGCAACCACGATTATCTTCAGTGAATGTGGTTGCTTGACTTTTGTTTGACTGTCATGACCGCGGTCACCAGGTCGCGATTGCGGTAACTGAGTCCAGTTCCTATTTGAAGTCTGCAACTACACTTTCTTATTCCCCTTTGATCATTTCACGTTCCAATCCACATCTTCCAATCTTTTCAACTTTATACCTTCCAACAGTGGATATTAGTGCATTTACTCATGAATATGTCTCTTTTATTCACTTAAAACTAGGTAATGTACATGAATGTTTAGTGAGTTTAAGTGGTAAAATCACCATTCATCACACCGACAAATCCCAACCAAGTTAGCATAGAAATAATAAAACCCATAAGTATGAACTACAAAATTGAGGTCAACAATAACAACCCACACACACTTCAACCCCTATTCACACATAACCCTAAGTGGGGGATCTAGCTACACATAAGATAAATAAGTAAAGATATACCCATAATCTCTATTGAAATGATTTATAAAATCTTTAGTGAATGTTACTTCAAACTTTGAACTCCCACAAATCAATAATGGAAGTGATCTAGTCCTCCTCTTAGAAGGTCTCCAATGTATTCTTCATCCAAATTTCTTCTCCAAAAATAGAGGCTATGAACTCAAGAGATAAACCTAAAAAACTAGGGAAGATGGAATATGATGAATGACTTAGGTTTTGAGTCTTTTTGCCAAAAAATTTTGATCAGCCACGTGCATTTCCAGATTTTCCCTTGGGCTTCCATTTTCCGCTATACCACAATCGTGTGGGTCTTGCCGCAGCTACGATTATGCGACCACGAATATCTTCCACAACCACAATTGCTTGAATTTTGTTTGACTGATGCGACCGTGGTCACCAGATCGCAACCGCGATAATTAAGGCCAGTTCCTACTCCAGGTCTTTAGCTGCACTATCTTGCTCCTTTTTTAGTCATTTTAAGCTCCAATCCATATCTTTCTATCCCCTTAACTCTATGCCTACAAAGAGTAGATATTAGTGAATTTAATCATAGTTATGTCTAATTTATTCATTCAAAATAAGGTAATATGCATGAACATTGAGTGCGAATGAGTAGTAAAATCACTACTCATCAGCCATTCAGAAGGATTATCATCCCATCTTATTTATTGAATAAATATTGGATAGACTTGTTGGGAAAGAATAATACTGATTCCTTAATGGATATTAGGTCTACAATCAGATAGCCATAGCACCAAAAGTCCAGGAGAAGAAACCTTCACTTGTCCATATGGAACTTATGCATTCAGACGTATGACTTTTGGCCTGTGCAATGCATTGGTGACTTTCCATAGATGCATGATGACATTCTTCTATGACATGTTGGAGGAATTTTTTAGGGTATTTATGGATGACTTTTCCATTTTTGGTAACTTGTTTGATATGTGTTTGCAGAACCTAGATAGTGTCCTAGCTAAAGAGAGAAGACGAACTTAGTATTAAACTGGGAGAAATGCCATTTTTTGTCAATGATGGTATCGTACTTGGTCATAAGGTGTAACAAAGAGTACTGGAGGTGGATAGAGATAAAGTAAAGGTCATTGAAAAGCTACCATATCTAGTGTCAGTAAAAAGTGTGGGAAGCTTCCTCGGCTATGCATGGTTTTACATGAGGTTTATCAAAGACTTCCTAAAGATAGAAAGTCCAATGTGCAATCTACTGGATAAAGAGTTAAAGTTTTAATTTATGGATGAGTGTCAAAAAGCATTTGAGAACTTGAAAAGAAGACTGATAGAGGTGCCTATATTAATTGCTCCTAACTGGGAACTATCATTTGAGCTAATGTGTGATTCAAGTGATGTGGTTGTTGGAGAAGTATTGGGGAAGAATAAATACAAGGTGTTTCATTCTATATATTATGCTTGTAAGACCTTGGACGCAGGCCAAATTAATTATATAGTCACAGAGAAAAAAATGTTGGCACTTGTTTATGCATTTGACAAATTCAAAGCATGTTTGGTGGGAAAAAAAGGTAAATATTCACATGGATCACACTGTCATCCGATATTTATTCAATAAGAAAGATATGAAGCCGAGGTTAATCAGATAGATTCTTCTGCTCCAAGAAGTTTATTTGGAGGTTCCTAATAAAAAAAAAAAAAAATCAAGTGGCTGATCACTTATTGAGGATTAAAAAACATGCTCATGTTGTTGATGATACTTTATGTAATCGGGAGGAATTCCTAAATGAACAGTTGATGTCACTAGATGTAGCAGAGATCCCATAGTATACTGATATTGTGAACTTGACGGTCAAGGGTATATATCCTTCAAATGCCACAAGTCATCAAAAGAAGAAGTTTTTCCATGATTCTCGATCATACATGTGGGATGAGCCTTATCTTTTCAAATAAGGTGCAAATAAAATATCGAGAAGATGTATTTCATAAGATGAATCCAAATAGGTGTTCAAAAGTTTTCATTCATCACCTTATAGCGGTAATCATGGAGGTAAATGAACAACACAAAAGGTATTGCAGTCTATTTTTTCCCTACATTGTTCAAATATTCTATTTCTTATATGATATAATGTGACCAATGCCAAATAATGGGAACTATCTAAAGGCATCATGAAATTCCCCTGAATAATATTTTGGAAATAGAGATCTTCGACGTATGGGGGATAGATTTTATAGGCCCGTTTCCAACATTGAATGGTAATATATACATTTTGATAACTGTAGATTATGTGTCCAAGTGGACAGAGGTTGCATCACTCCCCACTAATGATGCTAGAGTAGCGATTAAATTTGTCAAGAAGAATATATTCTCTTATTTTGGCACACCCAAAGCAATCATTAGTGATGGAAAAACTCATTTTGTGAATCATTGGTTCAAGAACTTATTGGCAAAATATGGAGTCAGACACAAGGTGGCCACTGTGTATCACCCTCATACAAGTGGCCAAGTGGAGGTATCTAATCAATAAATTAAGTAGATTCTACATAAAATAGACAATGACCAGCGTAAGGATTGGTTGGTTTAGTTGGATAATGCATTATGGATGTATAGAACAGCCTATAAAATGCCTATTAGGACCTCTCCTTATCTTTTGGTGTATGGGAAAACATGTAATTTTCCCATGAATCTTGAGCATCAGCTTATTGGGTAGTGAAGGAATTAAATCTTGATTCGAAGATATCAGGAAAGAAGAGGATGCAACAGTTGAGTGAGTTTGATGAGTTTCGCTTACATGCATATGAAAATGAAAAATATGGAATGATAAGTATATTATGGCTCAAGTCTTTGAGCTTGGCCAACAAGGGTTGTTATTCAATTTCTGGTTGAATCAATTCCAGGCAAATGAGTTCTGAGTGGTTTGGGCACTTTGAAATGGTGAGAATGACCTCTTATAGAACTGTTGAGCTTTGGTGAGAGGACAAAAGTGTCATATTTCTAGTAAATGGACAGAGAGTTAAGCATTATTAGGCGGATCATATGGACAGGAATAAGACGTTGATCATATTTGAAGAAGAATGAGGCTGAGTTTGGTTGTACCATGACATTAAATAAGGCGCTGCATGGGAGGAACCCACAAATGTAACTCAATAGCATAGCTTATTTTATTTTTAACGTAAAAAGGAGAAAAAGAAATTTAAAAAATACAAAAAGATGTATCGAGCCACGACAAAAACTAAGGTGCTAGGTGGGAAGCAACCCACCCTTTTCTTACATGTTTTGTTGTTTTTGATGAGATTACAGGAAGGAGGAAACTAATGGCATAGAGAAGGAATAAAAAAATAAGTGAAGTGTGTGTTTGGGAGGCTATTAGGTATGTAAAATTCTCATTGTGTTGATGAAAAATAAAGGGAAGAAAAAGGGGGGGGGGAATTCCCCTAAGTGGAAAAATTGTAAGTCTCTGCGATTCCTCCGTGTCATAAACCCCGTTATCTATGATAAGGTCTGTGTCATGCTAAAGGGAAATTATGTGGAGGCTAATTCTAGTAATCCTCCACAATATCCCTGTACCACGGACCTTAGTGTCTGTGATATGCTCCATGGCATGGAGGGGCATTTTTTGAGATTTTTAATTTGAAAAGTTAGGTTTTACGTGGCTCAATCCCTCATAACCCAAAATCCCCCCTTTTAATACCCTTAAATTCCCAAATACCCTAATTTCTTTTCCAACTTAACGTACCACTCTCTCCTAAGTTCTCTAAAATCCTCATATCAAGTCATGCCAAGGCATTTTCCCCTCTCTTCTCTGCCTTACAAATCAGGTAAGTGCTCAATATTACTATGCCTTTTCTTTATTCGAGTGAAGTGGTTGAATACTTATCAAGTTTAAATTATTGGAATGCTTGATGTGTTTGATTTTTTGTGTGGAGTTTAGAGTGCATTGAGTCAGGGTGCATAGTTAAACAACACACTATGCAACTTAACATTTTGCTCATTCTGAATCTTTTAAACTGTATCAATGACATGTGAGTTGAGATTTGAATTGAAATTTTAGCTTGGTGAGTGTGATGAGTTAGATTACTGTGAATGCTTTCATCTTAGCTTGTTAAAACTAAAATAGAGCATGATATTATGAGGATTGTGCATTTATTGTAAGCAAGTAAATAGTGCTATGTTGAGAGTTAGAGAGGATTTATGGTGAAAGATATGTATTGAGAAATTTTTTTGTGTTTTGATATATTATTCTATTGTCTCCTTTAGTACTGCTTGATTTTACTCTCGCGTGGAATTTGGACAAACAAACCAAGACATTTATTTTATTCATTAGTACTATAAGGTGCACATACTATTTTGCCTTCTTGGATATCATGGAGTGTTGTACTGTTGGTACCTCTTGAGAATTTAAGAATGATTTGGTTTGTGCATAAGAAGAAGCTTTGGTATTCATGTAATAGTATTTAGGGCATTCTCACTATACATGTATGATTACTATAATTACTTGGAATGTTGAATCATTGTTGCATTATGAATGTTATGTTAAGTGAGTATTGTTGAGTGTGGATGAAATTTTTGTTCCCTATGAGTCATGGTTGAACATGTACTTGCACTGAAGTCACAATGTTATTATGTGCTAGACTGCAGAAACCTAATGGTCCTGTGTGATTATGTTGTGTGCAAAGTGTGGGGTGTGCTTAAAGTATGAGTAAAGCAATACCCAAGTTAGTTTACTGTTGCTTAAGTGCTATGAAAATGAGATTATAATGTGAAACAAGGTAAATCAAAGTACCCTAGTTTCACATATTACGTACCTATGCTAGCAACTAAGTGTGGGGTGGAATATAAACCCTTCCACACTTAGTGTTTGCTAGTTTAAAGGAAAACACTTTATAACTTGTTTGTAGCATGATTTGAATGATAAGTACTATGGACATTAGACAACAAAAAGAAAAAGATATTACATGGCCATCTGATCCTTCCAAAAAGAAAAATAGACCAGCAGGACAAGTACCGAGATCTCCTTCTATCCCCCGTGGTTAGTCACACTGATATGGGACAAGGTGGGTAGAGTAAGCTAGAAAAAAATGGTACTCAAAGCATAATGAGACCAAATATTCCCCCGATGGGCCCATCATTCGGTAAAGATTACTAAGAGAATACCCCAACATGGTATGGAGATTGGAGCAGTTGCACATGAATTTCCTTTTTAAGAAGACCACTGAGTGAAACTTGAACCTCATTAGAGAGTTTTATGCCAACTAGGACCCTAGGGATCCTGATTCTGAAGTAAAGATATGCAGCAGTTAATGAAATTCTTTGCACATAACTTGAATGTTATCTTAGATACTTCGAAGGTAGATGCACGTAAGTTGAGGCAACTGAATATCACCCCACCATATTCCATGATCAGACATTTATTGTGTGGAAATAAATCTACAATATGTGGGCTCATTACAGAGAGAGCAGCCTTTACTTAACCTTCATGTATGCCTAAATGAATAAGGAGGCATGAATGTGGTTGAAGATTATCCAACATTGCCTCATTCTAGGAAAGAATATGACACATGTTACTCATGACAGGGTCTATTTGATCTATATGCTCTGACGTAGGAGAATGTTGAGATAAATATGGGTACTGTTATTATTTTGTAATAAAGAAGGCTCACTTCTATTAGAGGCACAAATATGGGTTTGGTGGTCTGCTGACTCGACTTTTGAGAAGTCATGAGGTCGAGGAGGAGGTATTGAATTATAGGTCGATATTGGACACGCATCCCACTGATGTAACTAGGACTCGAGGACTAGACGTGTCTCATGGTCCAGTGCTTACTTTGACCAAGTGTTATGCTTGGGATGATGAGATTACAACTCAAATGTATGGGCTACAAATGTTTTAGCTGAGAGTGGGTGGTAGACCAGATACCAGAGAGGATATTCCATACGTTCACCATGCCCAAACTCTGTTGCAATAGGTACATATTTTTTAGAGCCTGTAGATGATGATGTTCCCACATATAAGGAGAAGCAGATGAGAGATTTCTAATATAGATTTTGATGAGGAGGATGTTGTAGACCTAGATTTTGGTGAGGAGACTTACGGTCCAGATGTCGTTGATAGCATAGATGAGGATTGATCAGGGAGTTTCCCCACCTCATAACATTATTATGTTTGCAAGCACGAGGGACAGTGCCATATTTTAGGTGTGGGGTGGTGGTTCTTATTTGGTTCACTTCTCATTTGTTACTTTTATCTTTTTATTATTTCTAGATATTTTTGGTACTGTTAATTCTGGGCTTTGATTGACATTGTAACTATTCGGTTTGTAATAGTTAATAATCATTCTACTTTTTGAATTGGTAATTAGTAGTTGTTTCTTTATTTCATTATTCTTATTTCATTATTATAGTCTCTTAGTTAATTTTAATTTGATTTTAGGAGTAAATTTTTTACTTTTAGGGTAATTTTAATAACTCATCATAGTTAGGTGCCTTCCTCCATGATGGATGGGTGACGACCGTCTCAAGGGGAATTAGTCTTAGGGAGTGAATAAGTGAGAAGAATCTGACCACTAATCTAGTGCAAGGTACTTTGTGTTAGGCCATATGGCTACATGACATGTAAAACAATTGTTTTATAAAGAAGCATGTCAAAGTAAAAAGAAGGATGTTAATGTATAAACATCTAATTTCAATTATGTGACTCTATTTTTGTTGGCTTAATTTTGAATTCTAGCAATTACTAGGTCGAGAATCTATAGGGATCCTACTAAAATCTAGAATGCACTGGGTGTGAGTGAGATTAATTAGCTATTCCACATGCATAGTGATGTCTAGAACTTTTCCAGTGTGTGTACAAATCAAAATAAAGAGTGTTAAATTTAGGAGATGATGTAGGAATTTTGTTGATAACCATGTTTTAGACCTCTTTTACTTACCCTATGAATATTCCTAGTTAGCCCTGTTGGGCCTACAGACTATTTTCTTTGACAGCCTTACATGTATCATGTACCCTTTTTTTTCAACCTTAATGTGATACAAAGCTCCTAGGAACTTTATTGATAGATTAGTTGACTAAGGAGTTTAAATACAAGTCAAAAAAAGATGACAGTGAATCCCCAAAACATAGCTATTGGTGTAAGGATTGAGGTACATTGAGGTCGGGAACTATGCAATGAATAGAATAAAGAGTGTTCAAGAAAAATTAATAATGTGTTGAATGTTAGATTCCCTTCCATGGTGTATGCGAATCAGCTTAATGATATAGTGCAAAAACAAAACAAATGGGGAAGATAGATGAGGTGAATAATTGGTTGTTAATTGAATGTTTTTAATATTCAAGTGATGTATTAAAGTGCTTAGAAAAACTAACCACTATTTTTACCCAAATAGTTCCTACCCGTCCCTAAGCTTACATTACAACATGTAAAGACCTATTTGATCCTTAATCTCAACATTCGATTATTGATGGAGTAAGACAGTAAGGGAAATCCTATGGTTCAACTATAACATATGTGAATTTTTTATGAGAGTGAGCGAAATTTGTTAATCTATGTACCCATTCTTATGGTAGGTTCCACCATTATGAGTGAATATGGGTAGCCATCTTGTTGTGAGGGTGCATGTGGAGAATAGTAAGGTGACTTATATGTCTTCTTGGTTGAATAATGTGCATAAGTTTTCCAACTTGCTAGAGCCCATTTTTGAGGTTAGGAGGTTTGAAAATAGTAATCATATATTTTCATATGTGATATTACATGTTTGAGATAAAAATTGATAAGTCATGAGTAGTTTGTGTGTTCCCAACAAAAGATTCTTGTTAATATTATAGTGTGAAGCCAAATTATGTTATAATGATTGCCTGGGATTTTTCGAGAACGAACAAGATTCTAATTATTGGGTGGTGATCTTGGGCATATTTATATGTCTAAGTGCCAATATTTACCCATATGCGAACTTGTTATATGAGCTAAAACTTTTAAATTGTATTATGTTTGAGCTATAATCGCATTCTCGAGCTAATGGACATGATTAGTGTTGCAACACTTAAAAATGGTGCAATTGAATGTTCCTTGATTCATTAAGGTGAAGCTTTTGGATCATGGAAGTAATTGAAGTTACATATTGAGCATGGAGACAATGGAAAAAGGTTCGGAAAGCATGGAACAAAGTCCAAAAGTAAAAGTATATACAAAAAGTTAGAAATGAAAAAAAGAACATGCCAGCATGCCATGGACCTTAGTGTCCATGATAGGCTTCGTGGCATGTTGGATAAAAATTAACGGCACAATCCAGTAAAGGTGTAGGATATTGGCATACTATGGACCTTAGACTCCGCAATAAGTTTCGTGGGAAGGACGCTGAAGAAAATTGCATGTGATATTCCAGTATTCATCCGAGATTTTGATATGTCATAGACCTTAGTCACTGCAATAAGTTCTGTGACATGGAAATAAGTTAAATTCGTGCAGTTAATCCCTACAATAAAAGGGACACTTAGCACAAATCAAGACATCTTTGGCATATGGAATAGCAAGGTCAAAAACACTTACGAGAGATTTCTTAGGGTTCCTTCATTTTTCAAATTTCAATTTCGAATTTGGTATGATTAATTATATTTCTCAGATGTTGATTTTGAACATGAGTGGCTAAACACCCTTATTCTAGGGTTGATATTGAAGACATGATTGCATTTTGATATTTTTAGAGTGATTGAACATTAGTTTATCTCGTGGGTTATTCTTATTCCCTTATTTTCACTATTTTAATGAATGAATGCCATTAAAATGCATGTTCAGTCCTTTTGTGAACCCGAAAGAAAAATTATTAGGATTGATCGAAGAGTTTATGGAGCAAGTTCTTACTCCTTTACAAAACAAAGGATTTAAAGTAGTGGCTAGGATAGGAATATACCTAGAATCCTTGTTTGGCTCAAATGTAGGAAGGTAACTTAAAGAATCTAAACGGATAATCGCATCCCCTCTCAATCAAGTAGTTATGATGTCCTTTTAGATAGAATATTAGAGGCTCAAAAGACCATGATCATAATTTAAACCCTGCAAATCAACAACCCGATAACCAACCAATCACAATAAGGATAGAGATTTACATGATTGTTAAGAGTGTCTTAACCCTGAAATTGTCCCTCTGTAACACCATGTAGCATTCTCGACTTAATACCAATCTTAGTAGCATGCATATAGAACTTACAACAAAAAAATTTCTAAGTGAGAAAAGACTTAATAGTGTACCATTTTTTTGGGTCGAAGATTCTAGTATTGAAATTCCTTCCCTCCACTTCATTCTCATAGTTAATGAATTCCCGAAAGTCTTTCATGATGATCTCCATGGGATACCACTTGATAGAGAGATAGATTTTGGCAGTATTTTGTTGCTGGACATCCGGCCTATTTCTATTTCGCCATACCAAATGGATCCTGCAAAACTGAAGGAGTTGAAAGAACAGTTAAAAGATCTTCTTGACAAAGGCTTTATTCGTCCTAGTATCTCTCCCTAGGGTGCACCTGTACTCTTTGTGCATAATAAAGATGGTTCCCTCCATATGTGTATAGATTACCGTCAGCTAAATAAGGTCATAGTAAAAAACAAATACCCTCTTCCCAGAATCGATGATTTTTTTTACCAACTTTTGGGTGCCAAATATTTCTCTAAGATAGATCTTCTTTTGGGGTACCATCAGATGAAGGTTAGGGAGGATAATATTCAAAAAATAACTTTCCTAACCTGATATGGCCACTATGAATTCTTAGTTATGTCCTTCGGACTGACTAATGCCCACGCAACTTTTATGGACCTAATGAATAGGGTATTTCATCAGTTTCTAAATCTGTTCATAATATACTTCATCAATGATATTTTGGTATACTCTAAGAATGAGGAGGAGCATGCCAATCACCTCTGAATCATCCTTCAGTCCCATAAAGATCATGAGTTATATGCAAAGTATTCCAAGTGTGAATTCTGGATTAGTTCCATTGCTTTCCTGGGTCACATCGTTTCTAGTGAGGGGATTAAGATTGATCCCCAAAAGGTTGAGGCAGTGAGAAAATGGCCCAGACCCATGACTCCAATCGATATCCGAAGCTTCTTGGGTTTAGCAGGGTATTACAGAAGGTTCGTAGAGACTTTTTCCTCTATAGATGCTCCACTTACTAAATTGACTCAAAAAAGGTGAAATTTTTGTGGTTTGACTCTTGTGGGAATAGTTTTGAGAAACTGAAAGAAAAGTTGACTACCGCGCCAGTTTTGACCCTCCTCGAGGATACAAAGGGCTTTGTTGTGTACTGTGATGAATCTTGGGTGTGACTTGGATGTGTTCTTATGAAGCATGGTAAGGTTGTGGATTATGCATATAGGTATTTAAACATACACGAAAAGAATTATCCCACCCATGACATAGAGTTAACAGCAGCAGTATTTATGTTTAAGATATGGCATTGTTATCTATATGGCGTTCACTAATCACAAAATTTTGCAGCATGTTTTTTCTCAGAAAGAATTGAATCTTAGGCAAAGGTGGTGGTTGTATTTATTTAAGAATTATGACATGATCCTGCACTATCATCCGGGCAAGGCCAATGTGGTGGTCGATGCCTTTAGCAGATTGTTAATAGGCATTTTTCTCATATTGAGGAAGGAAAGAGGAATATGGTGAAAGATATACATAGGCTTGCAAATTTGGGAGTTCGACTTCTGGATTCGAAAGATGGAGGAGTGTTCGTTCATGTGGTAGCTAAATCCTCTTTAAGTGCTGAAGTTAATGAAAAGCGGGCCAAAGACCCCATCTTATTGTAGATTAAGAAGGAAGTTGGTCAACAAAAGGTTATGGCATTTGAAATTAGAGGTGATGGAATTTTGAGGTATCAAGGTAGGTTATGTGTATCAAATGTGGATGGATCGCGGGAAATAATTCTAGATGAAGCTCATATTCCCAAGTATGTTGTACACCCGGGATCTACCAAAATGTATCATGACTTAAGGCTATTTACCGGTGGAATAGTATGAAAAGAATGTTTCTAACTTTGTGGCTAAGTGTTTGAATTGTCAACAAGTCAAGGTAGAGCATATAAGACCAAGTAGAACTTCCTAAGAGATAGCTTTGCCAATGTGGAAGTTGGAGATAATCAACATTCACTTCATTACGAGTCTTCTGAAGTCCCAGAACCAATATGACTACATTTAAGTGATTGTAGACTGGATGACCAAGTCCTGTCATTTTCTTCCAGTACGGACGAATTATTCGGGGGATGACTATGCTAAACTGTACATTCGAGTGTTAGTCCATTTGCATGGTGCTCTTGTGTCTATTATATCCGACCAAGGTACGCAATTCTCCTTATAGTTTTGGCGGTCTTTTCAAAGTGGTTTAGGCACCCAAGTGAACCTGAGTACCGCTTTTGACCAACAGATAGATGGATAGACAAAATGAACCATTTTGACCTTAGAAGATATGTTGAGGGACTACGTGATAGACCTCAAGGGTAGTTAGGTGGATCATTTTCCATTGATAGAATTTTCCTACAATAATAGCTACCATTATAGTATATAGATGGCTCTTTTTGAAAAATTTTATGGGAGGAGATGTAGGTCTACAATTGGCTGGTATGAAGTTGGTGAAACCTGATTATTTAGTCTTGACCTTGTTCATCAGGCGATGGAGAAGGTGAAAATCATTAGAGAGTGACTTAAAATAGCTCATAGTCACTAAAAGTCCTATGCCTACGTTAGAAGGAGAGAGTTGAAGTTTGAGGTTGATGATTGGGTATTTATAAAGGTCTCCCCTATGAAGAGAGTCATATGATTTGTAAAGAAAGGTAAGTTTATTCCTCATTATATTGGGCCATATCAGATTGTAAGAAGGGTCTGTGGGGTTGCTTATGAGTTAGATTTGCCCGCGAGTCTCACTTTTGTTCATCCAGTATTTCATGTATCCGTGTTGAAAAAGTGTACTGGAGATCATTTCCTGGTGTTGTCTGTAGAGGAGATCAAACTGAGTGACTCTCTGTCATATGAAGAAGAAATTGTTTCCATTTTGGATCGTGATATAAGAATAAGCTAAGAAACAGAAATTAAACCTTAAGGAAAGAGATGAAGTAGAAACAATGACACTAGAAGCAACATAAATGTATTTAAAAGACATAAACACAAACCCTTGCATAAATGAAAGATAGATAGTGAGACATAACAACTATAATATCAAAGGAACCAAGGTGTGTATCAAACACGAAGACCCACCAAAGATTGTAATTGAAACACCACACTCTTTCGTTGACATAAAAGGGACTCAAACCTCCCCAAAGCACCAATGTTTCTAAGCTGGATTGTCAACTTAAGTGAATCCACTCTCAAGCTAACCCTAGTTACAATGACTTTTCCAAGTCCTACACTAAAGTACTCTCTCTTAAGAGAAGAAAATGCTCTTCAATATCATTCAACATCTAATGAGAAGAATAATTATCAATTTTTAGTTATTACAATCAAATACCGAAATGACCTTAATGAAGGGGGCACCTATGGAGTGTAAAACAATGGCTTCAAAAGACCACAATGACCTTAATGAGAAGGCAAGGGGTGTATTTGGAATTCATGGACCCTTCTTCTCTATTCAATGCGAGCCAAGACTTTGAAATTGGTTCAAAACCCCTTCAACCACTTTTTAAACCCGAGCTTGGTCCTTTGAGAAAGATCTTGTACTCTTTACACCCGTATCATCCTCTCCATCTTGAAAGGAATTTGACCTCAAATTCACACCATGCAAAACCAAATAAAGGACAAACAAGCACAAAAATCCTCATGGCATGAGGGTTAGAATTAGTACAACAAATATCATCATCAAGCCAAGGGAGTTCACACATGAGATATATCCACGAGTCCTTTGTGTTGAACATGAAAAGCTTAGTACAAAGGGCACAAAGTAAGTGGTCATGATAAACAAAAAGAAATGAGAAAGAACTTTTTTTCCCACACTAGCATCTGCAATCAAACATTGCTTGTCACTTTGACCAAGCATCAAGTTGGAAGTATAGAGACTTCCATATACCAAGAGGGCACCGGTATCAAATGGTAGGAGTAGCTAAGGTGGTACACACTTGAAATACACCCTAGAATCCTTTGTATTAATCATGAACAGTTTAGTACAAACATCACAAGGGAAGTGATCATGACAAACATCAAGAAATAATGAACATTGGCCGTGACTATACCTCCCACACCCCAAGATGTCACCGAGATCAAATGGTAGAAGTATCCAAGGACACCCGCCGAGGCTACTCTTTCCTATCACTAGGGTACTCTCTCATAATCACTAAAATATTTGGCTTTAAGAGAAGGTTATCATTTAAGCATAAAGAGTTGCGGCCTAGAATCCCCCCCTCAAAGACAAACATATAGCTATTCACAACATTTCCATGCACATGATCTATATGAAAAAAACTAGTAACAAATCTTTCACCACACCATATGTTCAAAGAGTCATGGTCATTATCAAGATAAACTCTATATATGCCATTACTAACTTTAGACTCTACAAAAACACCATACACATGATCAAGTAGTGAATAAAATATTGAATTAATCATCATACATATGAAGAGTATCTCCAAGGAATGATTTATGCACCTCTACACTAGTCAAAACCGAAACTACATCCATTTGACTATTACTAGTGACATCACAACTTTTAAGTTTCTAGGAATGTAGAAGGTAGTTTTGTTACCTTGGTTTGTATCATGGAAGCCCAATTACTTCCTTGGGAAGCTCTTATGAAAATGGATTATTTCAAGGCTTACCCTTTGACTCTTTTCTTCTTCACCTTTACCCAAATTGACACTCTCGGCCAAGGCTTCCATTGGATCATCAATTATGTGTTTGAGAGGAACTCTTTTAGGATTCTCCTTTGGAAGTATATCATCTTGAACCTTCACATAAGAAGAATCAATTTTATAAAAAATGCTAGAATTTTTGTTAGGGAGTAACAAGGGGTTATGATATGGGTTTGAGGTTGGTATTTGGTTTCCAAGTAATCCTTGTTGGACTTGAGTGAATTGAGGGTCAAGTGGTATTCTGGGGTTTCAACTTGGAGAGTAAGTACGGGTTTGTGTGAGAGTTTTTGGAGTTCTTGGTAGATGTAGCATTTGATGGAGGGTCTCGGGTGTAATGGTAGTATAGGTGTTTTTGGCTTGTACACTCGAAGACACATGGTAGTGTTGAGGAGTAGAGGATCGGGAGTTCCTTCGACTCTAAACATAATCCATTCTCTCACTTATTATAGTCATTTCACCCTTCATTGATCCCAAATAACCCTTCATTGATACCATATCCTCTTTTGTTGTGCGAAAACCCACATTCAACCTAGCCATGTCACGGGAAATGGCTTCAAGGCGAGCCAAAATAACATTTGTAGCATTATTATCCATGGATTGGGTGGTTGAGTCCTCAATTTCCATGGTATTTGAACCTAAAACAAGGAAACAAACCTACAAAATGAACAAACAAGTTAGTTCAAATAACCCAACCAACTCTCACTCTCGATTTTACCTTCCACTTGGTTCCACAAGTGTTGAAAATTTGGCTTGTACTTCGTGAGTGATTTGAGGGATGAGTCTACTTTTGCCCGAAATAGATTTTTGTTTGAATTAACTCAAAGAAAATTCACTTTTGTACTTGAACCAACAAGATACAATGGATTTAAAAATGATAATAGCACTCAAAGTACGCTAACACGGAAGAAAAGGACTCTAGACTAATTCTCAACCTAGTAGATAGTTACTAGCTTGCTAATTAATGATAGAATCAACAAAATGAAACTAGAAGCAACAAATTGAAACTAAGAAACCCAATTTTTGAGTTAAATTTAGTTGTTCACAAAATTGATGATGTGGCACCTTGTGATTGAACGTCAACTTGCAAAAATTTTTTGAACTTCAATTTTGGTGTCTCCGCCAAATTACAACTCAAGAAAGATTAGGGATGAAAATTAGGGGGGGCGAATGCATGGTTTGGGGCCTATTCAATCTTCAAAATGGGTTTGAATTGAATTTGTCCCCCCCCCCTTGTACTTTCAATTGTACTTTGATATTCCTTTTGTTCCCTCTTCTTTTGGAAGACATAGAATATTCTAGGGAATATTCGTTGTACAAACAACTTCCACCTTCTCTTTCTTCCTTTTTGTGGATCAAACAATTACTTTTGAATAATCTTCTTCAACAATCTGTGAAGATGAAGAAGAAGAACATGAATATTCAAGAGTTGACCAAGTTTGACCAAAAGGCAAATGACCTCCAAATTGAAATTTTCTTTTAGATCTAGGTTCCCTTTGCTAATCCAAGTACAACAAACGCAAAATCAATAATAAAACTTAACAATAACCATAAACTACACGAGATCCCACCTCCAGAAGCTTCAAACATAAATTCAACAATGGTGGAATGCTCAAAACAACCTGGATCTTGCTCAAAACTTAGATCTAGACTCTATTAGTGCTTGTGAGAAAGGATCTAGAACTAGAAAATCACAAAGTAAATAAAAACAAAGTATATATTAGATCTAAAATTCTTCCCAAACACAAAAATGGGTTAACATTTTCTTTTGTGAGGTTTTCGATTTTCTACACTCTTTTTGTGAAGATTTTCCTTAAGGTAACAACAATCCAAGACTTAGAGTTGTAGAAAAAACCCTAAAATATGTCTCTTGATACCAAATGATATAATAATAATCTAACAAATCGAAATTAAACCTAAAATAAAAGAGATAAAGTAGAAACAATGTCACTAGAAGCAACAAAAATGGATTTAAGAGACAAAAAACACAAACACTTGCATAAATAAAAGATAGAGAGTGATACATAACAACTACAATACCAAAGGAACCAAGGTGTGTATCAAACACCAAAACCCACCAAATCTTGTAATCGAAACACCACACTCTTATGTTGACACAAAAGGGACTCAAACCTCCCCAAAGCACCAACATTTCTAAGATAGATTGTCAACTCAAGTGAATCCACACTCAGTCTAACCCTAGTTACAATGAATTTTCCAAGTCTTACACTACACAGATTTTTCCAAGCCCTACACTAAAGCACTCTCTCTTAAGAGAAGAAAATGTTTTTCAATATCATAGAACAACTAATGAAAAATAAAAGACTAATTGTCTATTTATAGTTATTAAAATCAAATACCAAAATTCCCTTAATGATGGGGGATCCTATGGAGTGTAAAAGAATGGCTTCAAAAGGCCACGATGCCCTTAATGAGAAGGCAAGGGGCGGCTTTAGAATGCATGGACCCTTCTTCTCTCTTGAACTTGAGGAAAGACTTTGAAATTGGTTCAAAAAATCTTCAACCACTTTGTAAACCCGAGATTGGTTCTTTGATAAAGATTTTGTACTTTTTACACCCATATCAAATCGCCAAGTTCAAAGGTTGAGAAGTGAGGACATAGATTCGGTTAAGGTGTTGTTGAAAAATTGAAAAGTTGAGGAAGCTACTTAGGAGTTGGAGGAGGACATGTGTGCAAGGTATCTGACACTCTTTGAAATCATGGATGATGATATTGAAGGTACAAACCATATACTACTCTTTTTTTCCTTAGTGTGCTGGAGATCGTACTTGTTTGTGTCTCAAGTCATTATTGAGGGATGAATAATCCCAAGGAGGGATAATGTAACACCCCATAGCATTATTTACTTAATACTATACTTAGTAGCATGCATAGAGAAGTTACAACCTAAAATTTTCAAAGTGATAAGAAACTTAGTCATATTTTTGAGTCCTTAACTTCAATGATTTTTAAATTGATCTTTTCGACCCTGACACGTAGATTTTTTAGTTGATTCAAGTTTAGGAGTGTAAAGTATGTCTCGAGAAAGTTTTGGATTTTTTGGACGAGGTTTGGGAGGTGTTTGGGTTTTGAAAATAGTGGGTCACCACGACTGCACCGCATCATGGAGCTAATAGTGAGGGGCCACTTGGTGCATTACGATGAGGTCCCAAAATGGGTTTTAGTTGCGAATTTAAATTTTGAAGGGTAGTCTCATCTTTTCCCCATATCCCCAAATCCTGATAACGGTATATTAACTCATCATTAAGGCATTATATACCTAAAATACTCAATTTCTCTCAAGAACTAAACCCTAACTCTTTCCCAAAGATCAAGAATTCATCCTCTAAGTTCAAGATTTCAAGAAAAGAGTTAATATTAGGGTTCCAATCTTCAAACAAAATAACATAAGGTACGTGGGACTATCCTTAAACTCCATGGGCATATATTTTATCATTTTATCAAGTGTAAGGGTTTATAATCATATTGCAAACTAAGGGTTTGACTATTGATTCAAAAAACATGTCAAGAAATAGGTTTGATGAAAGTATATATATATTGTATTGAAATTTTTTTCAAGGAAATCAAATTATAACCCCTTATGTATATACGTTTACAATTTTGAAAAGTTTAATTGAGAGCATGAACAATGAATTCCCTCTCTTGTTACAAAACATAGTATCTATTTGTATTGTGAATGATTTCAAATACATGTACTGAGGTTTGAAAGTAAGTTCCTTAACATCATGGTGTTTGGAATGGTTTATGATATGATCAGAGAGAGTTTTCTAACTATAACAATACTTTTTGCATTAAAAAAGGATTATATGATTAAATAATTGACATTACCACCGCACGTTTAATGTCGTGCAAAAATAGGGTAATTGCATAAGTTTTCTTGAGATTTGAAAATGATGACTCTCTTGTGATGTTATAAATCTTTGGTGGTCATTTGCATGTTTTGAATGATATAGGTTGTGAAATGGATATGATACGAATGACTTGCAAGTCTGGGTATGACGACACCCTGTGATGATATTCCCTTAACATATTAAGCATTAAATGATTTTGTACATTAATCTTGATGTTTAAAAAACTAAAATTTATCCTAAAGAGAGGTAGATGGTTACCCAAAGAAGGCACTTGAGTGTAAGGGCTCATTGTTGGAAACTAAGTTTTGCTGATTCGGGTGATATGATTAGCTACGGCCAATGTATACTTGCCCTTGAGGCACTAGTATACTAGAAAAGTGATTAGGACCCCAATACTTGTGGCAAACTTATATTTGGGGGCTTGAACGACAAGTAAATAGCGGATCCATATAGCCCGTAGGTACTAGAAATGTAGGGTGTACCATCTATCTCAGGAGTAAAACAAAGTGTTGAGTAATGATTACAAGAAAGTATTTTGAAACTCTAAATTATGCTCATGGGTTTTACTTATATTATGTGTAATGTTAAGCAAAATTCTCTCATCTATGTTGTGTAATAAAAATGCTATTTTAGATTATTTCACATACCAGTACAATCGTATTGACCCTTTATATTTTAGGATCTGGGGCTCAGTCTCGGGGTCCCACTAAGCAGTAGATTGATTTGTTAGAAGTTTGAAGTTAGTGAGCCTCCCTTATTTCGGAAGGCCATATTTATGGAATAATTTCATTTGATTTTAGTTCATGGTCCGACTGGGATCCTTGTCCCAATTTTCAGATAGATGTTGTTTTTGTATTGTCATAGATTTCGTAGACTAGTGCTAGAAGTTTTTGAATATTTATGAACTAGAATTTATATTTATCATTTGAAATAGAGAACGACCATGATTCTATTTTGTTATGTTCTTTTAGGCATTTCTTTACAGTTTATGAATGGTGTACATGATTGCTAGATAGAAAAGGGCACTCGGGCCTTCATGGTTTGGGATGCTCATTGCGGCCAGGATCTCAGTTCGGGTCGTGACACCCTCGTATTTTTTACAACCTTCCTTACGTTTCTATTGATACACTTGTGTTATTTATTTATTTGTTAATTATTCTTTAAATTGGTACAACCATCTTAATACTCATAAACACCTGAATATATTATTTTTGGAACTAAAATTAAGTGAATTTCTGATCAAGTAGTCCCTAAGGTTTCGACATCCAATTCTTTGAGTCACTATATTACTTGTATGATCGCATGCACTAACATGTGCAATAGACCACAATAATCCCTTTTGAATCTATACAACACAGACACCAAAGCCTTAACTTTCCAATCTACTAAATCAATTGCAATAATAACCAAAAAAGTATTGTTGGTTCCCAAAAATGCATAATGAAGATGGGATGGAAGAGCTTTGTTCTTTAAAGTTACATGATCCTCAACAGAGGGCTTAACTGGTAGGGTCACTTTATTCTTTAATTCAAGATCTAATTTCTTTGGTGCAAAATTATATGAACTCCTACTATCAAGTGTACTCACCATTTTATCTTAACCCTCAATATCATCACCCTAAAAAATTATAATCACTTCTGCAAGTGCTTAAACTCCAAGACTCTACTTAAAAGGAGCTACCAATGCATCCTCATTAATTGTATCAATCATAGAAACCACTACCATATCTTTTGGATGCTTCATGGATTAGCATACATTGAAGATTACATGTTTATTATTCAGTCTAAATTTTATCTACTCAGACTCTATATCAACCAATGCACATCCAGTCGTGAGAAATAGTCTTTCCAAAATAATGAGAACCTCAAAGTCAACCTCTCAGTCAAGGATGATGAAATCAGACAAAAATAAAGGATGCCAACTTCACTAAAAAGCAATCATACAAGTGCCTACGAGCACGTCTGCATCTCGAGTATGTCAACCCGCATTGGTTTTAGTGATTCAATTTAGAATCTCAAAAGCCTGATCACAATGTAATCTCATGAATTCCCCACCAATAAGTGTCTTATGTTGGAATTCAAAGCTCTATTTAAGATTTTAAGTAAATTATGTCCCGATATTCTGTAGTTAGGGATATTCTGCAGCTTTTTCTTAAACCTCAACCAGTCCTCATATAACACCTCCGAATGCAGCTACCTGAAGTTATATATCTCATATTTAAATTGAAACCTCCTAAAAGTTGGGAAAAATCTATCCTAGAACTGAGTCCTTAACTCATTCCAAGTAGTAATGGATCTGTGTGGCAGCTCTGTTAACCATAATATAGACCCCTTGATTAGAGAGAAAGAAAATAATCATAATCTAATCACATCTTGACTCACTCCAAATAGATTAAAAGAATTGTAAATCCCTACAAGGTTTATCACGTGCATGTTTGCATCAGGTAGTAGAAGGCCCATGAATACCTCCATCAAGTTCAACAGTTGTATTATAGCACTAGTAATGTCAAACTTAGTGCTTGGAGTCAATTTTGATAGGATCAAAGTACCTATTTCAACTAGCTCTAGAAAATCTTAGTCAACTTCTTCAATATTGTAATGGTCTTTGCATTATCATAATAGGAAAGATATTGTTATAGATGTTGCTACCCCTATACATTCCCCATCTTTCTTTCTTACCAAGTGTGGCTAGATGGTCAACTTCAACTTATCTATCCCTTTCTTTCTGAGTTGCTCACCTTATAATTTCTTACGTAGCATTGGCATCAACCATCAAATGAGCAGTAGTTTCCTCTGTAGTTTTCTGAAAAGATGATGCCCTGGCTGATTTAGGATTCCTGCATCATCAACTCCCTTGTATGATCTCCTTGATTATGAACTCCTTCGTTCACCGTCCTTCTATTAGCTTTGAGAGTTCTCTCAAGTTCCATATCAAGTGGAATCAAGGGATTACCTTTGTTTTGCATATTATTCATACACTGGTATGTACCCTAGAAATAATAGAAAAATAAATCAGGAAACAAAAACCAATATCTCGACAAACACAATCAATCAACTCCCTAATCATATACCCTAAAAATGACGCCAAAAGTTGATGCACTCAAGTTACACCTTTGAACAAATTATAAAGGGGTTATTGATCAAATATAGAACCAACTAAGTTGGGTTCAATCCCACAGGAAATAGATCTAAATCCTAATCAAGATATTGTCTAAGCAATCAATAACTCTCTCCAAAACAAAGGGTTTTGTAAATATAATTTTGATAGTAATAGTTGTTGATTTTGTTAGATTTATAAAAAAAAAAAGCATTACGGTTGTGTTCCCCTATATCTTCATAACTCTAATAAAGCTCAACTTACATGTTAATTTAAGTGCAAGGCGGTCGTCGTCCATATATTTACCCAACTTTAGAGTCGGAGTCGAATCCACGAGGAACAATGTCAATGGAGAACAAATTAATCTAAAATAATATATACAAGTTAAATTCGAACAAATAGTACAAAAAAAGATAAAATGGGGGAGATAGTTTCCTACACTAATATTTCTTTTTGGGATTTTCTAGTATAAATTCATGGCTACGAATAATTTGATTTTTAACAATTATGCACGGATCTTGGGATTATGCATACTAAGGGAGTGACATATGGGAGTTAGTCATCAACATTGATTTAGTAATTCAAGTATGGGTAGGCTTGGTTATAGATTTTGATTCTAGTCTCTAAACAAAATGCCAAACTTTCACCTATTGATTCTTTTGAATACCTAATAGATGTGTTCAACAATTAATAACCACAACCTCAATCTAGGCATCCCTAAATCTAGGATGACACCCAAGCCATAGTTTACCTTATTTTATGTGCCTTAGAAAATTATTCTCCTACAACTTCCAGTGCATCAACACGATGTCAACGCGTCGCATAGATTCTTAAAGTTTTGACACTTAGCTAAATTTTTAGGAGAAAATTCCAGTGGCACGACGCCATGTCAACGCATCGCATCATGTAATGAAGACCTTGACTTATTATGATTTTTAAAGGTAAATTCTAGTATATCAACGCGATGTTGATACGATGCATTGGCTTTGTTTATGCGATTATCGATGAATCGCATCAAGGCTTCACATCTGGTAAAACTTTCCCAAGTATAAAAGGAACATGTGAACACAATTCTAAACACTTTTTTGCAAGCCTAGCAGCGGCGGAAAAGCATAGAATTCTTCTTTTAGGGTTTTTATTATTCCTTTTGAACTTCTTCACTTCAAGACTAATTTTGGGTATGATTAATTACTTGATTTTGATGTTTAATTCAAACATGAGTGGCTAAATACCCTTGTTCTGGGGTTGAGGTCAAGAACATGATTACTCTTTGATATTCTTTATAGTAGTTTCTTTTTGGATTATCACCTGGGTTGTTCTTAATTTCTTAAGATTACTATTTTAATGCTTGGCCGCCATTAAAAAAATTATATTTCTATGTGAATACGAGAGGAGAATCGTAGATTCAAACGAGGAAATTAAGGAGCAAGGTTCTTATACTTTTATAAAATAAGGGGTTTGAATTAGCATCTAGGATAGGGATATACCTAGAAGCCTTGTTTGATTATATTGCAAGAAGATTACTTAATGAATCTAGAAGAATTATTGTATCTCTGCGGGAGTTGTAGCTGCAATATTCAATAGATAAAAGATTTTAGGTTGGGAGATTAAGATCGTTGCCTAAACCTTGCGAACCAATAACCTGATAACCAATTAGACTACAATAAGAATAGAGATTTGTATGATTGTTCGAGAAGCCTCAACCTTGTAATTCTTATCATTACTATTTACAACCATTGCTTGCTTTGCTCTAGTCATAAAATTTTATTTCTTATTTATTAATTTATATTTTTATTCTCAATTTCTAAATCATCTTGATACTATACAACACCTAATACTTATTGTCTGAAACTAAAAATTGGTTAAATTTTTAGTTGTTTAGTCCTCGTGGGAACGATATCTGATTGTCTAAATCACTATATTACTTGAATGACCACGTGTACTTGCGTGTGAGTTTGAGTCGCAACAAGTTTTTAGAGTTATTGCTGGGGACTAATATAATTAGTGAATTGCTAAATTCTTGGTTTTTGATATTAAGTTTAGGTGTGAAAAAATTCATCTTAGCGGCTGAATTTTTGCAGATTTAGCTGAATCCAGGACTGGCAAGAGATAAAGAACTAGTACAGCCTTTTGCAGAATCAAAACAAATCTTTCAACAAAGGTGAAGAATGGTTGAACAAAAAAATGAACCGATTGATCCAAATGTCGGAAATGTTCCACCTCCTAACAATCCTGTTATTCCGACTCAACAAGCTGCTAGACCTATTCGTGAAGTGGCAATCCCACTCACAAACTATGTGACGAGCAGTATTCTAAAGCCCAAAGTAGGAGGTCGATTTGAATTGAAGCAGAATATGGTGCAATTGCTAAATTCAGCGGGGGAATTTCATGGCCTTTCACACGAAGATCTGCAGCAGCATATACAGACGTTCATGGAAATTAGCAATACATGTATTCCTAAAGGGGTAAATCCTGATTATGTCATGTTGACACTCTTTCCTTTCTCTCTAATGGGGGAAGCAAAAAAGTGGTTACATGCTGAACCACCACTCTCCATAACTACATGAGAAGATCTAGCTCAGAAGTTTCTTATTCAATTCATTCCATCAGGGAAGACGGCACACTTGAGGAGTGAAATCTTAAGTTTTAGACAGAAAGATAGAGAGAATCTCTACCAAGCTTGGGAGAGATTTAAGGTTATGCTCAGAAATTGCCCTTACCATCATCAATCCAATGATGTTCTTGTGCATACTTTCATAGAAGGATTGTATCCAAACAAGAAGATTCTCTTGGATTCAGCAGCAGGTGGATAGGCTCTTGATAAGACATATAAAGAATTGTACACACTGTTGAATCGAATTTCACAAGGGAACCCTAACTGGCATGCAGTGTCGAGGAGTACTCCTAAAAAGGTTACAGGGGTATTGGATGTAGATCAATTCACTGCATTACAGGCACAGATCGCAACCATGCAAAATCATATGATTACTCAGCTTAATAACATAAAGTTGGGTGTTACTCAACCAGCAGCTACAACGAATGTAGTCTAACAGGCAAATTCTTGGTGTGAGGTTTGCAGAAGTGGTGAGCATGTAACTGATGCTTGCATGGGTAATTCAGATTCTATCAACTATGTGGGGAATGCAAATAGGCAGGGACAATAAAATTTTGGTAATACTTATAATCCCAACTGGAGGAACCATCCCAATTTCTCATGGGGTGGAAATCAGGCGTAGAATGCAAATCAGTATAAGGGACAAGTGCAAACAAATCCAAAGCCAACTCACAATACTCAGGTGACTACTCAATCTAGCAATATGGAGGAATTGATGAAGCAGTTTATGGCTCAACAAGCACAATTTGCAACAAAAATTAAAACTCAACAGGCATAATTTACAGCTGAGTTGAAGAGTCAATAATTGCTTACAAGAAATATAGAGTTGCAGTTGGGTCAAATTGTAGGGGCACAGAATACAAGACCTCAAGGAGCATTACCTAGCGATAAAAAAACAAATCCCAAGAAAGTAAATATGGTTACAACAAAGAGGGGGATGGAAACTAAGGAGATAGTTAAGGAGCAGGTTAGTCCCATAATTATTGATGAAAGTACTGAAGACAATGCAGAGAAAGAAATCATAGAAAAAGCAGCAAGTGATGAAATTCATGTGGACAAGAATACTCTCCCCTTACCCTTTCATCAAAGGTCAAGAAATCATCAAGAGGAGTCGAGTTACAAGAAGTTCTTAGATCTTCTGAAGAAGGTTCAAGTGAATCTTCTTCTTGTTGACATTCTGCAAAGTATTCCTAAATATGCAAAATATTTGAAGGATATAGTTACAAATAAGAACCGGTTGACCGAGTATGCTACAACTGAACTTACTCAAGAGTGCACGTCCAAGATTCAAAATAAATTACCCACGAAGCTTAAAGATCCGAGTAGTTTCACCTTGTAGATTACCATTGGACAGACCATTTGTGCACGTGGATTGTGTGACTTGGGAGCTAGCATAAATCTTATGCCCACATCATGGTACCGAAAGATGGGTCTTGGGAGTCCCAAACCCACTACTATTATTTTGCAGCTGGCGGATAGATCACTTGCCAGGCCAGATGGTATTATCGAGGATGTTTTGGTACAAGTAAGATCATTAATATTTTCGATGGATTTTATAATTTGTGACTTTGAGGTTGATCTTGTGGTTCCATTTATTTTAGGATGACCCCTCTTAGAAGCGGTACAGTCACTAATTGATGTAGCAGAAGGAAAATAACAATGAGAGCGCATGATAAAGTAGAAGTCTTTGATGTGTACAAGGTGTTGAAACTGCCAGCTATATATGAGGAGTTTTTATCTATATCGGTTATTTACCTTGCTTCGGATTCGCAGTTGTTGTTTTTTGATGATCCATTAGAGTAAGATTTGATGGGTTATGATCTTTATGGAGATGTAGAAGTATTGGAATTAGTCTAGGTTATGAATTTGGTAGTGGTTGAGATGAAGAAAGTGTCTGTCGAACCATTAAATAGAACAATTGGTCCATCGCCCAAGCCCTCAGTTAAAGAAGCTCCTAACTTGGAGCTTAAGGTTCTCTCTCTAAATTTACAATATATTTTTCTTGGTGACCAAGATACTTTTCCTATTATTTTGTCTGCAGGATTAACATATGTATAGGTAAAGGAAGCCATAGAAGTTCTAAAGAGGAGAAGAAAGGAAATTGGTTGGAAAATATCTGATATTACAGGAATTAATCCAGCATTTTGCATGCACAACATCTACATGGAAGATGGTTACAGACCGAGAGTGCAGAAACAAACAAGGTTAAATGCTTTGATGAAAGAGGTGGTCAGAAAAAAATGATCAAGTGGTTAAATAGTGGTATTGTCTACCCAATTTCCGATAGAAAATGGGTAAGTCCAGTGCACTGTGCACCAAAAAAAAAGGGATGACCATGGTAATTAATGATGATAATGAGTTTATCCCTACATGCATGGTGACAGATTAGAGGATCTGTATTGACTATCAGATGTTTAATGAAAAAACTCATAAAGATCACTATCTGATTCCTTTCATTTACCAAATGCTGGATAGATTGATGGGACAAGAGTATTATTGTTTTCCGAATGAGTACTCCGGCTACAATCAGATAATCATAGCACCAAAAGACCAGGAGAAGACCACTTTCCCTTGTCCCTACGGCACATACGCATTCAGACGCATACCCTTCGGCCTATGTAATCCACCTGCTATATTTTAGAGGTACAGGCTAGTGATATTTTCTAACGTGGTTGAATAATTTATGGAGGTATTCATTGATAATTTCTCTATGTATGGTAATTCCTTTGAAAAGTGCTTGCAGAATCTTAATAGAGTTCTAGCTCATTGCGATGAGACAAACTTAGTGCTAAATTAGGAAAAATGCCACTTTATGGTTAAGGAAGGAATTTTCCTAGGCCCTAAAGTGTCATGTAAAGGACTCAAAGGATAAAAGGTAAAGGTTGAAGTGATTAAAAAGTTGCCACATCCAGTCGCAGTCAAAGAAGTGTGGAGCTTTCTGGGACATGCAGGTTTCTATAGGTGGTTCATTCAAGATTTCTCAAATATTGCAAGCCCCATGTGTAAATTATTAGATAAAGAGGTAAATTTTGAGTTTTGGGATGATTTCCAAGCAGCTTTTGTAAAACTAAAGAAGAAGTTGATTGAAGCACCTATTCTGATTTCACCAGATTGGAAGTTACCATTTGAGCTGATGTGTGACGCTAGTGATATTGTTGTGGGACCAGTTTTGGGTCAGAGAAGAGATAAGGTATTTCACTTGATCTACTATGCTAGCAAAGTGTTGAATGATGCTCAAGTGAATTATACGGTTACAGAGAAAGAGATGTTGGCAGTGGTGTATGCATTCAAAAAGTTTAGATCTTACTTAGTTGGCACTAAGGTCATTGTTCATACTTACCACACTGTTATTAAGTGTCTTGTGAACAAGAAGGATGCAAAACCTCGACTGATTAGGTGGATTCTTCTACTACAAGAATTTGATCTTGAGGTTTGAAATCGAAAGTGAACTGAAAATCAAGTTGCTGACCACTTGTCATGGCTAGAAAGTCGAAACCATACTGTGGATGAATCTCTTAGTATTAAGGAAGAGTTTCCTGTTGAAATGTTGTTGTCTTTAGATGCAATTGAGTTCCCATGGTATACTGATATTGTGAATTTAATAGCTTGTGAGGTGTACCCTCCTAATGCCACCACACAACAAAGAAGGATATTGATCCATGATTCACGTGACTATATTTGGGACGAACCATATCTCTTTAAATAGGGCCTAGACGGAGTTAGTCGTAGGTGTATTCCAGAGGATAAATTTTCAAAGGTTCTTGAAGATTGCCACTCATCTCCTTATGATGGACATTATGAGGGTGAGAGAACTACTAGGAAAGTTCTGCAATTAGGTTTCTTCTGGCATACTTTATTTAGGGACGCAATTTCTTTTGTGAAGAATTGTGACCAATGTCAAAGGTTAGGCACTATATATTGGCGTCAAAAGATGCCCCTAAATAATATTTTAGAAGTCGAAGTCGTTGATGTTTGGGGGTCAATTTCATGGGCCCATTCCCACCTTCTAAAAGCAATCTATACATTCTTGTAGCGGTTGACTACGTCTCTAAATGGGTGGAAGTTGTGGCTAGTCCGACTAATGATGCAAGAGTGGTTCTGAAATTTGTGAAGAACATATTTTTCAGATTTGGTATACCTTGAGTGATAATTAGTGACGGAGGTACGCATTTTATCAACACCTGGTTTAAAAATCTTCTTTCTAAATATAGTGTTAGGCACAAGGTTGATACGATGTATCATCCCCAAACAAGTGGACAAGTTGAGGTGTCCAACTGGGAGATTCAGCAGATACTATAGAAGACTGTGAATGGACAGCGAAAAAATTAGGCGGAGAAGTTGGATGACTTACTTTGGTCTTACAGAACAACTTACAAGATTACTATTGGGACGTTTCCATATAGCTTGGTTTATGGTAAAGCATTCTATCTACCTTTGGATCTAGAACATCAAATGTATTGGGCCGTGAAAAGGTTAAATTTCAAGATAAAAGTCGTAGGGGAGAAATGATTATTGCAGCTGAATGAGCTTGATGAGTTTAGGCTTCATACCTATGAGAATGCCAATCTATATAAGGAGAAGACAAAAGGTGGCATGATAAACAATTTGAAGAGAGAGTGTTTGAACCCGGATAACTTGTTTTATTGTTAAATTTAAGGCATAAGTTATTCCCAGGTAAATTGCGATCGAAATGGTCTGGACCTTTTAAGGTGGTGAGAATGACACCTCATGGAGCTGTAGAGTTGTGGAATAAAGAGAAGATGGAGAATTTCCTAGTTAATGGACAGCATGTAAAACATTATTGGGTTGATCATCCGAATAAGCACAAGGAGTCCATCACCTTTGCTAAAGGGTAGAACTGAGCTAAGTCGTGCCATGATATAAAATAAGGCATTATGTGGGAGGCAACCCATAAATGTAATATAATAGGCAGTTTAATTTTTAGTAGTTGAAGAACAAAAAGAAAAATACATAAAGATGAGTCGTGCCACGACCAAAAATAAGGAGCTTTGTGGGAGGCAACCCATTTTTACTAATGTGATTTTGTTGTTGTTGATTGATGTGCAGGAAAAAAAACCTTGGTGAAGAAAGAGAACATTGGAAGATGATGAACATGGGTCTTTGAGTAAGTAAATAGGTGATACATGGTGATAAAAAGGTAAAGGGTAAGAAAAGATGCATTAAAGTATGGGAAATTTAGCCTTAGAAAATTTTTTGGATACAATTTCCAGTGGACCAACGCTATCTTGGCGCGTAACATCGAGGTGTATCAATTCCACACTTAGAAAAATTTTCTAAGGCTATTTCCAGTGAACTGACGCGATCTTAACGTGTCTCTTCAGACCTTTAATGCGTTACTCGATGCGTCATGTTGGTTGGCATACAGGCAACACTTAGACTAATTTTTTAATACTACTTCCAGAGAAGCGACGCGAACATGACGCGTCGCGTCAATTCTCCAATGCGATATATGACACGTCGCGTTAATCGTTAAATTCTGGGTGCCCTCTATATATATGACCTTAATTCATTCAATATTTCACCCTAAACCTAGTGTCGTCGCCGCCCCTAAATTCCCTCAATTAGAAAATTGATTTTTATTCTTGTGGTGCATAATTCATCCTTTATTTTTTCTTCAGCAAGTCAAAGGTAAGTCTTGTACCCTTTATTTACTCAAAGTTGTATTATGGTAAATAATGATTAGTATGCTAAATAGTTAGTGATGAAGGGCATGAACTTATTTTATTTGTGGACTTGAGATGATAAATGGCATGTTTAGGTGAATTAGTGACAATAATTGTGTAGGTTGAGAGTTTTATTTGAGCTATGACTTGTAAATCTGTGGTTGTGGACTATTGAAATTGTTTTGACTGCTCTAAGTTCTAGTGGTATATTTGCATAAAATACTATAAGCTATGTCGAGATTAGATTGTTTATGTGCTTGTTAAAGTGATGAAGTATACTTTCAAAGTGACTTAGTTTCTAAATAAATGAGTTGATTTGCTGAATCATGGGGAAATTTCAAGAATATTAGAATGATGCTGTTCAATATATGATGGAAACTAAGTGTGGGGTGAATACCTATGTCATAATACCTTAGTGGTAGCTATAATGGACTGAAGTTAGTGCTGTGAAAAGAGGTCATGTAGTCATAATTGGAGATGTTTATGTGAAAAATTATTCATTCATTAGTCCTTGAGTTGAGATTGTGAATAATGTCAACTTTGAGATGTCTTTGTGTGTTTATGTTGAATAATCGATGCTTGGACGTGTAAAATAAAAAGGGTAAGTTTGAGTACCCTAGTTCATTTATATATAAAATTGTTCTAGCAACTAAGTGTAGGGGTAAATTTCACACTTAGTGGTGACTAGATTTGAAGGTGCTTGTTTTATATGTTTGTGGGTTGTCATGTTTAATAGGTACAATGTCGAGCAGCCACCAGCAAAGAAGCAAAGGGAAAAATACAACTGGACTATCTGAGCCCAGGAAGAAGATAAGCCGTGAAGTTTACCAGGTGCCTGCAACCCCACATATTCCTAGGGGTCAAAAGAGGTTTGGAACTAAGGTTGTGGTAGTAGCAGGAAGAAAGTGGTACACTCAACATAAAGAGTCAAAATATCCAGCCGATCAATTTAACAATAGGGCGAGTTTGATGAAGGAATATCCCTCTATGCTGAGAAATATAGAGGCCCACCACATGAATTTTCTCTTTGAGCAGCCAGGTCCATGCAACTTAATCTTAGTTCAGGAATTCTATGCGAATTGGAACCCGAAAGATTCTGAGTTTGAGGTACGTGGTTATGTGATAACTTTCACTATAAACACTATTAATGAGCTATTAGGTGCACCCTATGTAGATCCAGAGCCATTGGAGACAATGATCATTGAGCCCCCTTATCAGCATATCCATTATCTCCTCTGCGGGACTCGATCTACGGCGAGGTAGATTCACCACAAAAAGGAAGGTACGCTTATATCATTTCCATTTGCTCATATTTATAAGGAGGCACGTTTAGGGGCTATAATCATCTATGCCTGTCTTATTCATGGGAAACATATGACAGAGGTGACCCATGATAGGGTGTGTCATATTTATGCTTTGATGTGTGATGATATGGATGTGAATGTGGGTGCCATTATTTATTCTTAAGAGGTTGTAGATATGGGTTTGGTGTGCTGCTTACCAGATTTTTTAGGCGACAAGGTGTGCCAGAGGAGGAGGCAGATTATTTACCGCCTGTTGGTGACAGGCCACTTGATATTTCTTACACGAAAGGATCAGCTCCTCATGGTGTGAATTTGACTATGCTCGAGCGTAACGCTCACACTGATGAGATCATAGCCTGTATGTATGGGCTAACTATGTTGCAGTTAAGGGTTGGGGGCGTCCAGTCACCTAACAGGAGATTCGTGTGATGGAGCTTGACTACCCACTAGGACCTTATGCTCGGACTTTGCTGTGCATTGGACCTGACTTTGATGAGCCCATTGATGATGACGTCCCCACAGATAAGGAGAGGTGCAAGTCTTATTCTGATGATGAGTCCAAAGAAGAGGAGCAGTCTGATGATGGTGACTCAGGTGACAATTTTTGTGATGATGCTGATGATGTGATGGCCATGGTGACATTCGACTGAGCAGGGAGTACGATGCCACCCTGCCCTATGCTTATAGTTAGCACTGGGATAGTGCTCTATTTAAGTGTGGGGTGGTTGGTCGCTAATCTTCTTAATCTTCATCTATTTCATTTTTAATATTTGAACAATATTTGTTTTTGGTTGTTTTGGATGAACAATTTTTATTTCTGTTTTTATGTTTGGTGGGTTGTGAGTCGACAATATTGCCCTCTTTGACAAAGTATATATAGTATTTTATTCTCACCCTTTGAGGTAAATTTTCTGATTATAAGTATTATTTGTGCCCTTTTTGGCAATTCTCGTTAAGCAATGTCATAGTTAGTTGCTTTCCCCTATGATAGATGGATGACGATCGTCTTAAGGGAGTGCCTTTTTTTTAGAAGTTGAGAAAATTATAGAACCCTGATTGTGACCTTTGAAAAATGCGGTGTGTTGGGCAAAGTGTTTTAGTTTGACTAAATTAGATGTTTATAAATGTTAATTCCTAAAGACTGTAGTTTGATTTGATTGGCTTAATGTTGAATTTGATAAAGTGCAATATCAGAAACCGCAAGGATCTGACTTGATTCTAAACATGCACAGAGTGGGTGAGTATTTGTTTATGTTCTACATGTATAGGAATGACTAGAACTTTCCCGGCGTATTTACAAAGCGAAATAAAGTGTGTTAGGTGTAGGAAGTGATTTAGGCATTTCTTTGTAACTGAACTGTAAAGACTTTATTTACCTACCCTTATGCATGACCTTAGTTAAGCCTTATTGAGCCTATAGCCTAATTTCTTTGGTAGCCTCATATGTACCCGAATCCTTTCTTAGATAGACCTTAATTTGATCCATAGTTCCTAAGCGCTTTAATACAGACGATGGAATAAGAGGGAATGGAAGTACAAAGAAAGAAAAAGGTGAAAGTGAAGCTCTAGAGAAGTAATTTGTGCATTTAATTATGACAGTTTGGAGTTATAAAATAATATGTGATGAAAATTTCAGTTATTTCTACCCGGGTATTGCATTACAATGAACCTATTTTGGCCCTAGTCCGTTAAGTATAACGTGCACCTCAAATAAGGCAAATTTCTTAGGTTGAGGGTTGCTACTATAGGGGTGCGTAACGATAATTGGGATTTGAAGAAAAGCTGAAATTTGAATTATGATGTAAAAAGAAAAATACTCCTATCATAGTGTGTTAATATGCCTAGAAAGATTGGGGTGAAACAATGGAAGTGTGAAGATAAGGAAATGAAAAGTTGGGTTGACAAAATGAGATTTTGATTGAAGGTGGTTATGTATTAAAGTGCTTAGGGAGATTAGTCACTATTTCCCAAATAGTTCCTACCCGTCACTTAGTCTGCATTACAACCATAAAAAGACCTATTTGATCCTACATTTCAACATCTGACTATTAGTGGAGTAATACACTAAGGGCAAGCCTATGGTTCATCACTTATTCTTTATGAATTATTTGTTGAGAGAGAGTGATTTAATATTAATATCTTCTTATTTATAAAGATTGTTAAATTGAGATTGATATGGGGAAAACTTTCTTGTTGTGAGGGTGCATGCGGATGAAAGTCTAGATTACTTATGTAGTTGCTTGATCGCGTGCTTTTATTAAGTTTGCCAAAAAATTAAATGTCACTGTTGGGATAACGAAGTGTGAAATAAAGTGTTCATGTGCCCAACACTAGCATGACTCTTAGGTTGTGATGTTTGATGATGGTGCTTCTTGAAGTTGTTTGAGGACGAACAAGGTTTTAAGTGTGGGGTGGTGATCTTGGGCATATTTATATGTCCAAACACCGCTATATACCCATATTTGGACTTGTTTTGAAAATAAAAATTGTGCTAATTATATTGAATTGTGAGTTAAATTGTGTTTCATGGATAACCGATGTGATTAGAGATATAGGGTAAATTTTGCATGCATACGGAAGAAAATTGGATACACATCATGAGGATTCAAAAGACCATCTGGATCAAAGTCAAAAACATATGGAGATGCAGGAGAGTAAGGAGAAAAAAAAGAGCTAAGGATTAACAAAAACAAAGAAAGGAACTGGAGAAAAATTCTAGTGACACGACGCTGTCTCAACGCATCGCGTCGACTGGCAATATGTGTGCCTTAGACAAAATTTGAAGAATAATTTCCAGTGCACCGACGCGATGTCAACGCGTCGTGTCGATGCATAAGTTTTGTGCCTTAAAAAATTCTTCTTCTGCAACTTCGAATGCATCAACGTGATATCAACGCATTGCGTCGATGCTTAAAATTTTGACACTTAGCCAAATTTTGAGGAGCAAATTCCAGTGACACAACGCGGGATCAACACGTCGCGTCATGTGTTGAAGAACTTGACTTAGTATTAGTTTTAAAGGTAAATTCCAATGTATCAATGCGATGTTGATGCAACGCGTTGCCTTTGTTGATGAGATTATCGACGCGTCGTGTCAAGGCTTCACATCTGATAAAACTTTTCCAAGTATAAAAAGAACACGTGAGCACAATTCCAAACACTTTTTGGCAAGCATAGCAGCGGCGGAAATGCATAGAATTCTTCTTTTAGGGTTCTTATTATTCCTTTTGAACTTCTTTACTTCAAGACTAATTTTGGGTATGACTAATTACTTATTTTTTATGTTTAATTCAAACACGAGTGGCTAAATAATCTTATTCTGGGGTTGAGGTCAAGAACATGATTATTCTTTGATATTCTTTATAGTAGTTTCTTTTTGGATTATCACCTGGGTTGATCTTAATTCTTGAGCTTACTATTTTAATGATTGGCCACCATTAGAATAAATTTATATTTCTATGTGAATCCGGAAGGAGAATCATAGATTAGAATGAGGAAATTAAGGAGCAAGGCTCTTATCCTTTTATAAAATAAGGGGTTTGAATTAGCATCTATGATAGGGATATACCTAGAAGCTTTGTTTGGTTCAATTGCAAGAAGATTACTTAATGAATCTAGAAGAATTGTTGTATCTCTGAGGGAGTTATAGCTGCAATATTCAATAGATAAAAGATTTTAGGTCAGGAGATTAAGATCGTTGCCTAAACCTTGCGAACCAACAACCCAATAACCAATTAGACTACTATTAGAATAGAGATTTGTATGATTGTTCGAGAAGCCTCAACCCTAGAATTCTTATCATAACTGTTTACAACCGTTGCTTGCTTTGCTCTAGTCATAAAATTTTATTTCTTGTTTATTAATTTACATTTCTATTCTCAATTTCAAAATCATCTTAATACTATACAACACCTAATACTCATTGTCTGAAACTAAAAGTTGGTTAAATTTCTAGTTGTTTAGTCCTCATAGGAACGATATCTGAATGTCTAAATCACTATATTACTTGAATGATCAGGTGCACTTGCATGTACGTCTGAGTCGCAACATACACACATAATTGTCTATCATTTCTTCAGTCTCCACATCCGTCTTACGAGGATGATATGGATTCCAAAACCTCACCCAAAACCCTTCTTTCAAAGATGGCCTTGAGCTATCTAGTGTTTGGAGCTTTCACTCATCAAACACATATGGGTATTTGGATCGTTTTCCCATCAAATCCTAACCAAGTTAGCATAGCAATGATGGAACCCAAAAAGAAGAACTACCAAATAGATGCTAACAATAACAACCCACACACTTTAACCCCTATTCATACGTAACCCCAAGAAGGAGATTTAGATACACATAAGATAAATAAGCATAGATATACCCATAATCTCTTTTGAAATGGCTTGCTGAAGATTTAAGTGAATGTTACTTCAAACTTGGCTCACCCATAATCCTTAACAATGGAAGTGAGCAAATCCTCCACTAAGAAAGTCTCCAATATATTCTTCACCCAAAATTTATACAATATTTTCTTCTCCAAAAATAGAGGCTACAAAGTTTAGAGATAAACCTAAAATTTTAGGGAAGAAGGAATGTGATAGAATAATCCTTCATAAAACTAGGGCTTGAGTCTTTTTCTTCAAATTTGGATCAGCACATGCAATTACAGTTTTTCCCTTGGGCTGAACATTTCTGCCAAGCCGCGATCGCGTAGTTCTTGTTGCGACCGTGACTTCCCGACCGCAATTAATTTCTGCGATCATGGTTGATTGACCATCTTAATTGACCTCTACCATGACTAATGGGCCGCGGCCGCGGTACCTGAGGCCCTTCTATTTCAAGTCTTTTGTTGTACTTTCTTGTTCACTTTTCGATCATTTTGATCTCCAGTCCACATTCTTCCAACACTTTAGATTTATGCCTTCAAGAAGTGGACATTAGTGCATCTAATTGCAATTATGTCTTATTTATTCATCCATAACAACGTAATGTGCATGAATAATGAGTGAGATTGAGTGGTAAACTCACCACTCATCAACACCCCCAACTTAAAGCATTTGCTTATCTTCAAGCAACATTATCTTATATCATAAGACACAATTATTTAAGCCCAACCTTTATGCCTTAAAGATCACAATGACCTCAACTTTAATCGCAACCACAAATAGCTCATTGCACCTGGGCTAAGCTAACTTAGCCACACCTCTCCTTATAAAATACTAAAACCAAGACTACAAAGGACTTCAAAGAGAGACCAAGAAACAAAAACCAATACTCTATAATTAACTCCCTTTTGACAACAACTAAGCTATTCTCCATTTACCTCATTGTCGAAAGGTGACAAGATCACCCACCTTAACTGGTTTCACATGCCATCCTCACAAGAAAAAGAATTCCTCACATCAACCTACAAAATATGCAACAAGTAATTTGAAGTGCATAAACTCTCTCTCTCACAAAAGAAATCTCAATGAAAAAAGTGTTGTACCATAGGCTTGCCCCTATTTTCAATCGCCACTACAAAGATAGTAAATGGTTTGAGATGTCAAAGGGCTTTTTAAGCTTGTAATATAGGTTTGGGTTAGGGTAGGATACTGTTTTGGGACAACATGACTACTCCCTTCCTTGAACGTCTATGTCACACTTTTCAATCTTCCTTTTTGGCTATTGGCCCCTCTTATTTATTTCTATTCTTTAATTTTGAAAGCCTATCTTTTCTTTCCTTTGGTCACCACTATTCTTTCACTTTCATTTCCTTGCACTTTGTGCAATTGATCCTTTTATGGGATCATTTCTTTTTCTAAATTTATTTTCAACACTTAGGCACATTTGGCATTTCACTAATACTTGGTGGGTTCAAACTTCCTTTCTTCTCTTTCACCACCTCCAACTTAGGATTTTAACCTCAAGTTGCATTTTTAAGTTCAAGAAGGGTATGGTTCAAAATAGGGATAAAAATAATGGTTCACGGCTTATAATGTGTTTGCCAAAGGAAGGTCCATAGGCTCAAAGTGGGTAAATAAGGATTGAAATTATGCATAGGAAGGCTTTTTAGGCTAGAGTGGGTTCCACAATCACAAGGATGGCCTAAGATCATTTCTCCAACCAAATACAATCAATATTAGCTTTGAAAGACTAACGGGGCAAGTTCTAAATAACACAAGTATAGAAGAGATGAATGCAAAACACTCACAACACATGGCATGCACAAACTCTCTAAGGAGGCTCAATTGTCTCTTTCGTGAGACAAAATTGAAGTATTTACACTATTTACAAGTAACCAATATGCAGAGCCACAACAAGAGAAAAAGATTTATTACAAAGTCGCTTACGTCCATGCTCATGATATTTTTTGAAAATTTTGGATGGAGGGGGTTGTTTATTTTACATTAGCACCCCGCTCAATTTGCTAAACTATGGCTACAACCAAAGCCTTAGTCTCATATTTATGCTCACTCATGGGAAAGATAACTATATGGCTACTCAGACTTCGCCAATAGTGTATAAAGTGGCCCTAACTTAACAAAGTATAATGACACTTAATGCTACGGGTACTCAGAATTCCCCTGTACATGTGTCTCAAACCCAAACACGATGCTTTACCCTTAAGAATGTCATCACTCAATCCATTATAGGGAAAAACTAATCGTGCATCAATTATGATTAAAATTAAATTAAATTAAATTAAAAGAATACTAAAAATAAAAGAAAAACATGATAATCCATAAAATGTGTGCACCATCAGAGTACTAAAAATGTACCATGTCAAGACACAATAACAACAATCTCTAGAGTGTCATACAAAACACTACCCAAGGATATCCAAGCAGTACAAATATAGGCACAGGCACCCCCAACTAAAAAGTTAGCAGTGCCCCCACTACCTAGGTAAGAGTAAAGGATGCTCCCTGAATCAACTTCACCATCTCTGGTATTCCCTTCATCATCTCCACCATTATTAGCACCAGACCCCTCAGAAGTGGCTCCATTATCACTATCGCTCCTCAACGAAGGTAGATTTTTTGTACGCTTAAGAACCTTAAAGATGCCCTTTACCCCTCTCCATATCTTGGTGAAGAATTTTTATCTCTTTAACAACTTTTTTTGTGACTCCCGGAGGTTCCCGTGTGATATTGCTAAGGTCAAATATGCTCTTTCTAATTTGGCGACCCTAGCACCTTGCTTTTTTATGTCCTCCTTATATATTTCATAGTCAGACTGAACCGCATATGAATGGCGAGTAGTGGAGGATTCTCTTATCCCCTGGGGTTGTCTTGGAGCATGTTCCCTGATAATAGAAATTCTATCAAAGAATTCTGGGAACATCACTAGGCTTTGTCCATAGATGTAGCTTGGACCTTGGGAGGTTCTTGTAATACTGATAGCGGCTTTTCATAAGCAAGGCTCTGAATTTGTATAAGTCTCTCATTCTATAGCTGAGTACCTATTTGTATGAGACTTCAAACTATTTTTAATATTTTCAAAGAAAAACTTATGCTAGATTAACAAAAAAAGTACATGTGGCACTATTATAGGAGATTCTGGGATAAAAAATAGATATGTAGAAAGTTGGGTTTCTCCAGGAAACTTTTCCTCAGGTATGGCTATCGTGGAGAATTTAACAATAGTCGAGGTCATCAGATATTTGTACTATAGTCGAGGTCATCAGAACCATGGTCGCAATACCTGAGACTACAACCAACAGTTTTTCCATTTGCTCAAAAGACATAAACTTAACACCAACTTTGTCTTCCAACTTGGTGTAGAACATCATGATTAGGTAAAAATAAGCCTAGCTAGCAAGATTGTAGCCCCAAACTTGAAGAAATTCAAGTTGGACTCATTTGGGCAATGAATACACACCTACTAAACATGTTAATTATAACTTGTCTAGTTTGGAATATGGGTACAAAAGACTTCCCCAAATGTCGTGTAGACACCCTACAGCTGCTAACCATACTTATAATTACAAAAAAGCATAGTTTTGGCATTATAACATGATTTAAGGCTCAATTCTAGCTACATGTCCTAAGCCTACAGTAATAGAGAATGTAAGGGATCTTGAGACTACATACCAGGTAATTGATGCAAAAGGTTTGAGATGAAACCTTGGATATACTTGAGAGGCCACAAATTTGAGGAAGATTATGAGAATTTGAAAATAAGGTTCATGGGTTCACGGCATTCGGATGGTCATTTTAATCTGATCTAACCAAGATCGTTGTTCAAGTTACGTGATCATGGTCACATGGTCACCGCGATCATGGAGGCACAAAATGCAATTGTGGTAACTGAGACCAAGCATTCAAGGTTCCTGCAGGCCCAGTTTAGTGATAAGTAGTGATTTTACCACTCTTTCGTGCTCGTTATTCATGCACATTACTTTGTTTTGAATGAATAAATGAGACATAGTTGTGATAGAATGCATTTTTATCCATATTTTATAGGCATAGGGTGGAGGAGATTAGAAAATATGAAATGGAGATGAAATAATCAAAAATAGAGCAAGCAAAGTGCAGCTGAAGACTTGGAAATGAAAAGCTTTAGGTACCACGGTCGCGGTTAGTGACCGCGGTTGCAACAGTCAAGAAAAAGTCTTCCGACCGCAGTTGTAGATGTTAGTCGTGGTCGCGTAGACGCACACGCATTCAAATGTGTGCGATCACACCCAAGCGGAGGAATTAGCCAAGGGGAAAATTTGTAACTACACATGCTGATCCCAATTTGCACAAAATTACCCAAACACTATTCATTCAAAGAGATCCCTTCTTCCCCAATTTTCTAGATTTTTGGCTTGAGACTTTCTAGCCTCTAATTTTGGAGAAGAAAATATTATGTAAATTTTGGGTGAAGAATACATTGGAGACTTTCTAAATGGAAGATTTTCTCAATTTGATTGTTGATATTGTGGGAGATCCAAGTTTGAAGTAACATTCGCTTAGATCTTCTACAACTTTGATTCATTAGATATTATGGTATATTTATGCTTGTTTATCTAATGTGTAGCTAAATCTCCCTCTTGGGGTTATGTATGAATAGGGGTTAAAGTGTGTATAGGTTGTGATTGTTAGCATCTATTTGGTAGTTTATGTTTATGGGTTCTATTATTTCTTTGTTATTTTGGTTGGGATTTTATGGGTGAAAGCTCCAAATACCCACATGGGTTTGATGAGTGAAAGATCCAAGCTCTATAAAGTTCAATGCCATGTTCAAAAGAATAGTTTTAGGTGAAATTTAGGAATCCATGTCATCCTCAAAGGAGGGATGTGGGGACCAAATCAATGATAGACAATTATGTGTGTAGTTTGATAAATTTTCACTATCTTAGACATAAGGGTGAATATTAGGTTAACTATGCTATGGGCATCATCCTAGAAATAGGGATACCTTAATTGAGGTTGTGGTTACAAATTGTTTAACAGACCTATTAGGTATTCGAAAGAATCAATAGGTGAAAGTTTGGTGCTTTTTTTAAAGGCTAACATTAAAACATATAACCAAGCCTACCCATATTTGAATTATTGAAGTGATGTTGATAATTGGCTCCCATATTTTACTCCCTTAGTAATGTATAATCCTAAGATCCGTGCATAATTGTTAAACTCTAATTATTCCTAGCCCCAAATTTATACTAGAAAATACCAAAAAGAAACATTAGTGTAGGAACTCACCTCCCCCATTTTATCTTTTTGTAACATTTACTTGAATTTAACTTGTATCTAGATTTTTTAATTAACTTGATCGCCTCTTACATTGTTCCCCATGGATTCGACCCTGACTCCAATATTGGGTAAATATATTGACGATGACCGTCTTGCACTTAATTAGCGTGTAAGTTGAGCGTTATCAAAAAATGGCGCCGTTGCCAGGGAACAATTTGGTATATTAAGTTAGTTTGAAATCTTAGTTACTTGCTTGAATTCATGCTTATAAATATTTGTTCGTGATTTTCTTTCGTAAGCAAATTTTTATTTTTAGTTTACTTTTCTCGATGGCATCTTCAGGTAAGTGTGATTTTGGTAGTTGGAATCTCTATCTTGATAGCCTATGTATATATTGTGATAGACCAAAATTTAGAAGAGATTGTAACTATGCTCCTCAAAGAGGGATGGAATCACCATCCCAATCCTATAGAGAGCATGGTTGTTATATGTGTGGATGTCAACAAGGAAATTGGGATAAGTGTCCAGATGCCCCTTACTATAGTAACAAAGTTTCTAGTTCTTCTTATGAGTTTGACAGTTCATGGTAAAGAGGAGAAGGAGAAACATATCGGACTCAGTGGTTTGGGAAAAGTACTTCAAACCATTTTGGATCGGGTGGATAAAATAGGGAAGAATGTAAAAAAGATGCATCACAAGGCATTGACATGGAAAAGTGTGAAGATGGGGGGAAATGGGCGAAGAAGAAAAGCTTGAAACTATCATGACATTCCCCATTTCCTATGAGGAGGAGCATCAAGAAGAGAAATCAAGCCACGATGATGAGCTGGGTAGTGAAGACTCCTTGGTGGCTGCCCAACCATCCGACTCATATGAAGAAGAAGAGGAAAAAGTAAAACAAATGAACTTTGAGTCAAGAGAAGAATCAATTCAAATCTCTTATAATGATCTAGTTCATTTCGAGGTGGAGATGCATCAGAGAAGGTTAACCCAAAATTAAGTGTTGGACCTCATTCAACCCACTTTTAACATTATGTTTAGGGGATGTGATTAATGTCTATTCTTTTGAAAAAATGGAGGATTATAGGGAGGAGTAGTTCGACTCTTGTATTTTGGAGTTTGACATTCCACGGGAGAACAGGAACCCCACCCATCAAAGGCCAAGATTCTCAATTTCCAAAGTCTAATAAATGGCATGTTGATGTGTTGACCTTTACCCAAGGAGCAATAATTAAAGTCGATGTGAAGATGGGTGAAAGGTTTAAATCTTCAAAATGGAGAGACCAAAATTTTCTTGCCATTGCTTCACCTCTTCCAAGCCTTTTCTTGGAAGATCTGAATCTTTTGTCCTTATGACGTTCATTACATATTGAGAAAAATTTGGGACGGTGATTTAAATCTTCTAAGTGGAAGCACAAAAGGATGTGGAAGGGGAATCTTGCTAAGACTTTAAACTGAGCTCTCGATGGGAGGTAACCCATCACGCCACAAAAAGTGGCACATATCCTTTTAATTATGCATAGTAGAATAAATTTTTGTTTTGTTTCTGCATGCATAAGCCTTATGACGGTGGTGCTCACAAATATTTTGATCGAATTTGAAGAAAAAAGTGTGAATTTGGCATTTTATACTGAACAAAAAATGCAGGGGATCAGATTTCTATCTCAGTAACTACGATTACGGCCCATGTAAACGCGATCGCAGTGGCTGCGTGACCGCAACCACGTGACTAAGACAGCGATCACATGACTAAGACCGCGATCGCTTGACTAAGACTGTGATCGCGGTCGAATCACTTTAAATGACCATACAACTACTCACTACTCACCCACCCCTTCTTTACTTTCTCTTAAAATTTTCTTCACTTTGTGGCACTACAGTGCATAACCAAGGGTCATCTCATTCCAATAGAATCTACTAACGTGGTAAGTTTTCTAAACTCCTTTGATTTGAATGAAAATGCATGATTTGATCTTGTAATATGTATATAGATCCTGAACTGATGTTTGTGTTATCATATTCATACTAAATTTTCATTGCTATGTAGTTCACTGCTATAGATAGAGTACACATTGTGTAGGGAAGTCTTGAGTACCCAGAAAATAAGCCTTAAACCACATAAGTAGAAGTATGTACCATGTGTGAGATTGAAAGCCTATACAAATTTCATGTTCAAATTATTTAAGTTTGGGCTGGGATCACACACTATAATTCACTGTTTACAATGTTATCATACTTGAAGAAAATTTTTAGGGTGAAACCGTGTTTGAGATATTGCACAGAATATGTCAAACCTGGTCTCAGGTACCATGATCGCAGACCTAATGATAGTGATTGCTTAAACGCAATCGCGGTGAGCACTCCGCAATCGCCATACTTGAGGGCGAGTTATGGAAGACATTGAACATTTCTGCACATCCTTTTGCTTCCATTAAAATTTTCATAGCACTACCACATGAGCTTATCTTTTTGATCTAGAATATGTTTAGTATGGGAAAACTAATATTGGTTTGAGTTACACTACTCACAGATAATCAGCCTCAAAGATGGAAGATTTCAATGACACCAGATTCATGACCGCACAATTTTGCCAACTCTATTATGATGACTTCTACAGGACTAAGCTACTTCTTGATAGGGGAATTAGCCTGTACAAGGTGGAATAGAAGCTCCCAGAATTCCATGCCAGACTCACTGCGATCGGGTGGATAGGCTTTGCCTCAGAACCCTGCAAAGCCAACGAGATGTGGGTGCATGAGTTCTATGCAAACCTCAGCATAGTCTCTCTCAAAAACCCACAATGACAATTCAAGATAAACAGGTAAAATTCTGAGAGGAGCAGGCAAATGCAATTTATGGGCTCCCAAATATCGACATGAGATAGTTTTATGCAAGGGCATGTGAGCATGGGTCCTAGATGTCCAACATTTTATACACTGGTAAAGAAGTTCCTTGGTCCATCACCAAGAAATACATTTTAATGATGAACTTCGAAGTAGAGGAAAGACATTGGTTAAACATCATATACGACCGAGTATCACCTTGCAGCCATATGACCATCGTCACGGATTTGAGAGCTTGAATGGTGGATTTCATCCAGTTTCCCATCCCTCTCAATGTAGGAGAGATTATCTTATCAGAATAGAGCTATCACCAGACCCATGGAGGTACATACCTACTTTTCCCTTCCCTTATCACTGAACTTTTTAAGAGAGTAGAAGTGGAGGACTATGATGCAGATACTTGGGAGCGCTCGAGCTCCATCATCTGTCCACTCAAATTTAGAGGTGAGGGTTCCTAAGGCCAGAGTAAGAAAAGAAATATAGATTCAAAAAAAGTATCCTAGTAGGACACTACAGCATGTGGACCCTCATCAGCAAATCCCCTCGATGATCTTTCAGATCAAATGAGGGTGGTCAAGTAGTTAGAGTCCATATTATCTCAGGTTCTGGGAGATCCCTCTACAGCCCGCCATTCATATATAATGCAATATGACTATGAGAAGTACATTAAGGAGCAAAAAAATAGGGAACAACCATCACCAGCCTAGAGAGAGCATACTCAGCCTTAGCGAGAGCACCAGGAACCTCAAGCAATCACATGAGAAAATAGTATGAAGAAAGAAGAAGAGAGATAATTTCTTTAAGAAATTATGGAAGGGAGTAAAATGCATCTTTAAGGTGCACAAACCAAATGAGAAATTGCCTTCTTCAAAGCTAGATAGTAAAGATGAGGCCCCTGCTAATTGATTGGTTGATGAGACTGGTGGTACCGGCAAAGAGTTAGATATGGAGAGCATCTCTTGAGGCAGATTCCGGGAGACACTTCATACTCTTGCTTTAGTGTGCATGCAGTGAGGACACTACATTTTATCTAGTTGGGGGTTGCCTACGAAATCATGGTGTTTTGATGACCTATAGCTAGACACTTTCTTTTATGTAATTATTTTGGGATGATGTTTCGGATAATATTTCGTTTTATGGATTATCATGCTTTCCTCTTATTTTTAGTATACTTTTGATTTAGTTTTATTTTGATCTTATTGAAGGATGACTAGCTTTGCCCGATGACGGATTGAACGATTACAATCTTAAGAGTAAAGCGATGTATTTGTGTTTGAGGCATAAATGCAGGGGAATTTTGAGTACCCGTACCATAAATTTAAAAAAATGAGAGGTTAGTCTAAGAACCTATAGCATTTTGCTTTGTATAATTGGGATCATTTTGTTGACACCTTTGATGAAGTCTGAGTAGCCATATGGGTAATTTGCCCGTTTTAGCCCAATTGTGAGACTAAGGTTTTGGTTGTAGCCATAGTTTAGAAAATTGTGTGTAGTGCTATTGCAAAATGAACAAACCCTTCAATCCAAATTATTTTTTTTAAATATCAAAGGCATGGACGTGAGCGATATTGTAATGAAACTTCTTCTGTTTCTATGACTCCATATGTTGTTGATTTATAAATAATAAGAGATACTCCAATTTTGTCTCGCACGGTAGGGGTAATTGAGCCTCCTTGGTAATATTTTGCATGCTATGTGTGGTGAGCTTTTGCATTCATCTGTTGCATACTTGGGTTATATAGAACTTGCCTCGATAGTTTTTTAGAACTAATATTGATTGTATTTGGTTGGAGAAATGATCCAGGCCCTTTGTGATTTTGGAACCCACTCTACCTAAAAATCCTACCCAAGTATTAATATCATCGCTATTTTCCTACTTCGATCCTTTGGACCTTTATTTAGAAAACACATTACAAGTCGTGAACCATTTTTTTATCCCTCTTTTGAACCATACCTTTTTTTAACTTAAAATGTAATTTGAGGCAAAAAGACTAAGTTAGGGGAGGTAAATATTGGTGGAAGTGAGTTTGGTGCCACGAAGGATGTAGTTATATGCCTAGCATGCCTAAATTTTTTAAAGAAAGAGGCTAATAGAAGAAGAAAGGACCCAACAAGGGAAAGATTGCATGAAAATGAGATAAAAGAAGTTGGGTGAACAAAGAAAGAAAAAAGTAGGCATGAAAAAGAAAGAAATCAAGGAGAGTAGCTCGTAGTTATAAAAAAAACTTTGAAAAGTGTGATGTAGATGTTCAAGAAAGGTTGTATCCATATTAGTACCAAATTGATGTCCTACCCAAACCCGGACCTACATTATAAGCTTAGAAAGTCCTTCAAGATCTCCAATCGCTTACTTTATTTGTAGTGGCAAATGAAAAGAGGGGAAAGCCTATTGTATGACACTTATTGCATGAGGATTTCTGTTGTGAGGGAGAGTTGTACACTTAAAATTCCTCATTACATATTTTGTAGCTTGGTGTGTGAAATTATTTTTCTTGTAAGGTTGGCATGTGAAACTAGTTGAGGTGGGAGATTTTGACACCTTTCGAGTAATGAGGCAAATGGATTATACCTCAGTTTAGTCTAAAAGAGGGTCACCTCTAGAGCATTAGTGATTTTTGCTTGATTTCTCTTTCAAGTCTTGTTCATCTTTTGATAATGCATCTTATAATGAGGGGTATTGTGAAGATAGCTTAGCCCGTATGCAATGAGCTATTTATGGTTGCAATAAAAGTTGAGGTCATGGTGATCTTTAAGGCATAAATGCTAGGCTTATCTGAGTTTGTCTCGTGGTAAGAAGTAATGATTCTTGCGGACAAGCAAATTCTATAAGTTGGGGATGTTGATGAGTGGTGATTTTACCACTCTTTCATGCTCATTATTCATGTACATTACTTTGTTTTTAATGAATAAATCAGACATAGTTGTGATTGAATATACTAATATCCATATTTTGCAGGCATACGGTCAAGGAGATTAGAAGATGTGGAATGAAGCTGAATATGATCAAATATGGATCAAGAAAAGTTTAGTTGAAGACTTGGAAAAGAAGAGCCTCGGGTACCGTGGCCGTGGTCAGTGACCATGATCTCGACAGTTAAGAAAAAGTTTTCCAACTGCGGTCGTAGATGTTAGCTGCGGTCGTGTAGCTGCGGGCGCATTCAAATGTGCACAATCTCACCCAAGCGGAGGAATCAGCCCAGAGACAAATTTATAACTGCACATGTTGATCCCAATTTGCCCAAAATGACCCAAACCCTATTCATTCGAAGAGATCCTTCTTCCCAAATTTTCTAGGTTTTTGGCTTGAGACTTTGTATCCTCCATTTTAAGAGAAGAAAATATTGTGTAAATTTTGGGTGAAAATACATTGGAGACTTTCTAAGTGAAAGATTTGCTCACTTCCATTGTTGATATTGTGGGAGAGCCAAGATTGAAGGAACATTTGCTTAGATATTCTACAACTTTGACTCAATGGAGATTATAAGTATATCTATGCTTGTTTATCTTATGTGGAGATAAATCTACCTCTTGGGGTTATGTTTAAATAGGGGTTAAAGTGTGTGTGGGTTGTGATTATTAGCATCTAATTGGTAGTTCATGTTTATGGGTTCTATTATTTCTATGTTATTTTGGTTGGGATTTGATGGGTGAAAGCTCCAAATACACACATGGGTTTGATGAGTGAAAGCTCCAAGCCCTAGAAAGTTCAATGCCATCTTCGAAAGAAGGGTTTTGGGTGACTTTAGGAATCCATGTCATCCTTGAAAGAGGGATGTGTGGACCAAGGCAATGATATACAATTATGTGTGTAGTTTGCTAAACTTTCACTAAATTAGACATAAGGGTGAATATGAGGTTAACTATTCTATGGGCATCATCCTAGAAATAGGGATGCCTTAATTGAGGTTGTGGTTACAAAGTGTTGAACACACCTATTAGGTATTCGAAAGAATCTATAGGTGAAAGTTTTGTGTTTTGTTGAAAGTATAACATTAAAACATAGCCAACCCATATTTTAATTATTGAAGTGATGTTGATAATTATCTCCCACATGTCACTCCCTTGGTAAAGCATAACCCCAAGATCTGTGCAGAATTGTTAAAAATCTAATTATTCATAGTCCCAAATTTATAGTAGAAAATCCCAAAAAGAAATATTAGTGTAGGAACTCACCTCCCCTATTTTATCTTCTTGTAACATTTGTCTGAATCTAACTTGTATCTATCATTTCGAATTAAATTGATCGCCACTCACATTGTTCCTCGTGGATTCGACCGCGACTCCAAAGTTGAGTAAATATATTGATGACAACCGTCTTGCACTTAATAGACGTGTAAGTTGAGCGTTATCACTTAGTCTATTTGCCAAATTCACACATCCCTTCTTTCCAAATTCAACCAAAATGCCTCTAACCAATACTTTATGTACTATGCATGTACACAAACAACAACAAAAATAAAAATCTACCCTAGCATATGTAAATAAAAGGATATGGGCCACTTTTAGTTGTATGATTGGTTGGATCCTATCAAGCGCTTAGTTTAATATCACAGAACGACGGTTTCACTCCTTCCCTTTATGTCTCCACTTAGAAAATTTTAATCTCCATCCCAACTTTCGCTCAATATGTAATGAGCGGAAGAGGGACAAAAAATTCAAATCTTCTAAGATGAAACTTGGAAGAGGAGATAAAATGGCAAGAAAGCTCTGATCTTGCCATTTTGAAGACTTGAATCTTTTACCTAACTTCACATCGCTCTTCTGAATTCGCTCCTTGGGTAAAACTAAGCACATCAATAGGCCATTCCTTGTACTTCAGAAATTGATCATCTTGGCCTTTGATGGACGGGGCTCCATGTGCTTTTTCAGAATGACAAACTCCAAAATGCAAGAGTCGAATTTCACCTCCCCACAATCTCCATTCGGTCACAAGGATGGATCCTCATCATATCCTCTATGCCCAATGTTGAAAAATGGGTTGAACTGGGTCCAACATCTAACTTTGGGATAGCTTCCTCCAAAGCATTGTAACCCTGAAATGAGTTAGAGTCATCATAAGAGGTTTTCTTTGATTCTTCTCTTGACTCTAGGCGCATTTCTTTTATTTGGGATTTTTCTCCCTCATATGATTCGGATAATTGGGAAGTCATTGAGGAATCTTCACTATGAATCTCATTATCATAGCTTGGTTTCTCTTCTTGCTAAAACTCCTCCTAAGAAATGGTTGGGGTTATAAGGTTTTCAAGAATTATGTCCTCGCCCGATTCTCTTTCCTTGACACTTGCCCTTTGAAACACCTCATGGCATTTATTCAAGTCTTAGATGTTCTCCCACATTGTTTCCACTTGATCCAAAATAGCAAGTAACCTTGGGTCACATCTATTCAACTCGGTATGTTGCTCATTCTTCCTTTCATCAGAAAGCCCGTCAAGCTCATAAAAAGAACTAGCAACTTGGTTAGTATAACAGGGGGAGGGGTGTTTGTACATTCATCCCAATGTCCTTGCAGGAGTCCACACATATAACAACCATACTCCCAATAGGATTGGGATGGTGATTCCATCTCTCTCCGAGGAGCATAGTTACAATCTCTCTTGAAGTGTAGTCTGTCACAATACGAACATAGGGGGTCACGATATGACTTCAAGCAATCCAACCCATATTTGTTAGAAAATGCCATCAAGAAAAGTAAAAATAAAATAAAATCTACCGACAAAGAAAATTCACAAACACATATGTACAAGCTTGAATTCAAGCAAGTAACTAAAATTCCAAACTAACATAATATGCAAAATTATTCCCCGGCAACAGTGCCATTTTTTATAACGCTCAACTTACACGTTAATTTAAGTGCAACGTGGTCATCAATATATTTAACCAACTTTGGAGTCGGGGTCGAATCCACGAGGAACAATGTGAGTGCCGATCAAATTAATCTGCAATGATAGATACAAGTTAAATTCAACTGAATAGTACAAAAAAATAAAATAGGGGAGATAGGTTCCTACACTAATATTTTTTTTGGGGATTTTCTAGTATAAATTCAGGGCTACGAATAATTAGAGTTTAAAGAATTATGCATGGATCTTGGGATTATGAATTACTAAAGGAGTGACATGTGGGAGTTAGTCATCAGCATCAATTTAGTAATTTAAATATGGGTAGGCTTGGTTATAGATTTTGATGCTAGTCTTTCAACAAAACACCAAAATTTGACCCATTGATTCTTTCGAATACCTAATAGGTGTGTTCCACAATTAGTAACCACAACCTCAATCTAGGCATCCCTATTTATAGGATGATACCTATGGAATAGTTAACCTCATATTCACCCTTATGTCTACGATAGTGAAAATTTACCAAACTATATGCATAATTGTCTATCATTGCTTTGGTCTCCACATCTCTCTTTAGAGAATGATATGGATTCCTAAAACTCATCCAAAACCCTTTTTTTAAAGATGGCCTTGAGCTTTCTAGAGCTTGGAGCTTTCACTCATCAAACCCATGTGGGTATTTGGCGCGTTCGCCCATCAAATCCCAACCAAGTTAGCATAGAAATGATGGAACCCAAAAACAAGAACTACCAAATAGATGCTAACAATAACAACCCACACACACTTTAAACCCTATTCATACATAACCCTAAGAGGGAGATTTAGCTACACATAAGATAAATAAGCATAGATATACCCATAATCTCCTTTGAAATGGCTTGTTGAAGATTTAAGTGAATGTTATTTCAAACTTGGCTCTCCCACAATCCTTAACAATGGAAGTGAGAAAATCCTCCACTTAGAAAGTCACTAATATATTCTTCACCAAAAATTTATACAATATTTTCTTCTCCAAAAATGGAGGCTACAAAGTCTAGAGCTAAACCTAAAAATTTAGGGAAGAAGCAATGTGATAGAATAATCCTTCATGAAACTAGGGCTTGAGTATTTTTTATAAAGTTGGATCATCACGTGCAATTATAGTTTTTCCCTTGGGCTGAACATTTTCGCCAACCCGTGATCACGCAATTCAGGCTGTGACTGCAACTACACAACCGGGATTAACTTCCATGGTGGAGGTTGATTCACCATCTTGACTGACCGCGATTGAGACCAATGGTTCACGACCGCAGTACCTGATGCCCTTCTATTTCAGGTCTTCAGCTGCACTTTCTTATTCCCTTTTTGATCATTTTGAGCTCCAATTCACATCTTTCCAACCCTTTAGATTTATGCCTGCAAGAAGTGGAAATTAGTGCATCTAATCATAATTATGTCTCATTTATTCATCCATAACAAGGTAATGTGCACGAATAATGAGTTCGATTAAGTGGTAAACTCACCACTCATCAAACTCCATAGGTTCTTTACACTTAGTGATCTCTTGTGGTGTTTGCTATGCAGGATCGATAGGTTAGGTTCACCTAAATGGATTTCCACACTTGTTTAATAAACTATCCTCAAGTAAGTATTTTCATCTCTTATGTTTTGCACTACTAACCCCTATCTTGGATCCCAACAACAACTTCTAAAGATTATTGGCTCAAGCTAGTCATCAAAGGTTGATATCTCCAATGCTCATTTGTTTATTCCATTTTTTCATTTTTTACCTATAATTTCATTATGAGTAAATATCATGCAAGTTAACATTTGAAACCATTAAAGAAGGGATACACAATGCATGCCCATACATCCATTGAGAATCACGTCGTACTACAAACTCTATTTTGTTAATCCGACATGGTTCCCACAACCTTAGTTGTGGTGTTTAGATACTCATAATTGCAAGTACATAAAAGGGATTCTAATAATAAAGCATAATCATGAACTTACAAGAATAAAATGAAAAATTTCAACGTCTCACTTTCAATTAAAATCCTTAAAATTGATGTTTGTGAATTGAAGAACAAGAATATGCCTTAAAACCATCAAATAATGTAATAAAGCATAAAGGGGTAAAAAAATACTTAATAAGAGTATTTATATACAAAATAAAAATCTATCCTAAACACATAGGAATTTTCTGAGTTAGTGCCTAAGGAGAAGAAAGGTACGTTCATGGTTAGGTCTCACGATAGTCCTTGTTTCTTAAAAGTCGACCTTGTACTTTTCATCTTGTATATCATAGTTGATACGGGGCTCAGTATGAGCTCGTGCCTTCAAGGTATGGTCGTGCTTCCCAATAATCTAATCTTACTCTGATGTTTTACTTTATTGTGTATCTCTTCCCCATCCATTAGTACGACCTCATGGTATCATCCTATGATTGCGGATCCCTCTCACCTGATCACTTCATACTTAACACCTACAAACCTCAATTTTGGACTCCTTCTCCACGATCAATTTTATGGTCATGACATCCTTTTATGATTGTGGTAATCTTTCATCTGCTCATTATCTGATTGTCAACTCTTAGTTTCTACCCACAACAACTTGGTACAGCCATGGTAAGATCCCACGATCTTGGAATAGGTTTTTAATTCCCTAATTGCTAGATTTCTGCACTTTTCTTCTCTTAAGTTTGACCAGCAAATACCTAAAAACACATCATATCCACATAAAAAATACCTTCATACTTGTAAAATTTTCATAGTTTTATGTATTAAAAGTATTATAAGTCCACGACACATCACCTACCCATAGCTAATAAACAAACTTAGGCTAATATTAAATCACCCATGCATGCACTCATGCTCATAAAATCATAACACAAAGCCTTTTAAGCTCTTGATTACAAAATCTACAATTATTTTTGCATTTGAAGTATGCACTTGAAAATTTAAACATAACAATGTTTAAATTACTCCACTAATTATACTTTATTGCATTATGAGCAAACACCTAGTCACTTGAGACACTCGCAGATGAACTCATCGCCTTCATTCCCTATGGAACTGACCCTAACTCTAAGTAAGGTAAAAACTATATCACTAATTACCACATATATCTTGAGGTATATTTGAGCGTTATTAAAATGGCATTGTTTTTGGGAAATGAATGTACCATTTATTCATTGTAGTGTTATAAGTTACTTTTGGTAGTCACAGTGTAAACTTTACTCTTTTTGTTGTTTCTGTCTTCCATAGGTGATTACACAAACATACAAGACAACATGAGTCAATATAATTGCGACACCATTACCTTTGATGGGAAACTTGAGAATGAAAATCACTTGGGTGGTGTTGGATAGGCAAGTCCAATCTGCATACCACCCATGGTGGGTAATACAATATTCCTTTTCCCTAGTGTGATGCTTCACGTACTACAAATAAAAGGTCTATTCGGAGGACAAGCTCATGAATATGCGAACATTCATTAGAAAAACTTTTAAAGTTGTTTGCAACTCGTTTGACATTACCAACATCCCACAAGAGTCCATCTGTTAGGTTTTTTATGTTCTTTTTTATGGGTGACATGTTGTTGTGGGAGTTTCCTAAACTCTCTATAACATCTTGGGTTGAATTTAAAGAGGTCTTTCGATACCAATTCTTCCCGCTATCTCACATACTTTAATTAAGAGATAAGATCACAAACTTTTGGCAAGAGAGCAGTTGGACATTGCATAATGCATGGTTGAGGTTTAAGAAGAAATTGTTACATTTTCCTAATCATGAAGTGTTGGATAAAATGCTTCTTCAAATATTCTATAGGTCATTATACCAATCGAATAAGATGGTGGTGGATAACGCGGACAGAGGGTAATTAATCAATCAAAATTTTGGATTGCCTAGGATTATTAAACCAATTGACAAAGAAAAATAGATCATGGCAAACATGACATATCGAGGTGTATGGGGGATCCCTCTATGTTGTATATAATCCAAGAGAAAAGGAAGAAGGATGAAGAGAGAGAGACAAATACATGTCCAAATTAATGAAATAATTAGATCTCCTCACAAAGCATATCGGGGTTCAACTCCAAAAGCAGTCAATGTCGCATCCTCAAATGGAACTAAAGCATACGAGAATGATAATGCAAATTCACTCGATAAAGAGATCTGGTTCTAGTAAAACAAAATTCAACGATCCTGACCTACCTATCACAGGCTAATAGCATTAAAGATTGGAAAGAAAGTGAATGAGATTGGAAAAAACATAATCAGAGGGACTATTATCATGATAGATATTAGAGATAAAGAGAGAGATAGGTATCTCGATTGAAGACACAAAGAACATGACCATGATAGATACATCTCTCCTTATAATAGGAAAAAATAGTAAAGGGACTGTTATCATGGACCTAAATATTATAAGAAAGAAAATCTTCTTGCTCGTATTCTTATGAGGGTTGAGGGGAGTGAAAAAATGTTAAGGAATATGAAAAGGGACTTTTTTCAACTCAATAAAATTGTCACCTTGCATTTAGCCTCGATCAAGTAACTCAAATCATAATTGGGCCAAATATCAGCTCATATAAACTCAAGAAAAAAGGGTGGTTAACCTAGTGAAACCATGGAAAATCAATAAAATAATGCCTGTATCATGATAATTGTCGCTAAAAGATATGGGGCTCTTGGTAATGGTATTTTGAATATTGATAAAGACCCTGATGAGAGGGGGGTCGAGGATCAAGTAAGCAAAAAGAGAAATAGTCTTGATAACTTGAATAATTAAGTCTCTATTCCAAATGAGCAAAATGTTCAGAATCCAAAAGAAATAGGAGAGGATTGAAGGTGAAGATAGATCACATATAGTTGATGATAATGTCTCAAAAATGGATAAAAGCCCAATTTCCATAAAATCGCAAACAAAATACCTGCATCATTCCTATAATGGCTTAATAAGAATAAGGATAATTCAAAGTTCAAGGAGTTTATCTACAAATTTTTGAAGTTGTCAGTAAATATTCCTTTGGTTGAACCTTTACTTGAACCCCAAATATGCCAAGTCCATGAAAGACTTGGTGACAAAGAAAAGAATCATGGACTTCAAAATGGTGGAGATTTCACATAATTGTAGCATTTTTATGTTGAGAAATATGGTGGTAAAAAATAATACCCTGATGCATTCACTATACCATACGTCATTGAAGTGAATAAATTTGGCAAGGATTTGAGAGACTTAGGGGGAAATATAAACTTGATGCCTCTAGCTATATTCATAAAGTTTGTATTGGGTGCTCCAATGTCTATATCCATGAGAGTCTTAATGATGCATCAATCTATTAAATATTTGGTTGTAATTTTATATAATGATTTTATTTGGGTCAATAAATTCATATTTTTCACAGTCTTTGTGATCCTAGATTGTGAGAGAGACTACAGAGTTCCAATCATTATCAGTAGGCCTTTTGTTTCTATTAGAAGGGAATTGGTTGATCTGGAATACAGCGAGATGAAATTTTGAGTGAATGGAAATAATGTGACATTCAATGTGGGCAAGTCCATGAAGCAACCAAAGGACTTGCAAGTGATCTCCATGATTGACATGATTGATGATGAGGTTGCTAATGATATGGAGGTCAATTTTATTAGTGATCCACTACCAGGGGTCTTTTTAGAATTATGGGGGTGAAGAGATTAAGGAAATTCCTTGATGGATCTTAGATCTTACACTAAGAACCCGTGACTTAAAAAAATTGGGAGAGTCCTCCTACCAAGCCTTCATTTGAAGACCCACCATAACTTGAGCTTAAGACATTATCTCTGCACCTTTTCTATGTCTTTTTGGGGGATGATAATACGTTATCTATTATTATTGTGGGTGATTTGCTGCCATGGAAAGTAGAAGCATTGAAGTTGTTTGTGACAAAGTTTATTCGACCCACTAAATGGACTATTGCAGTTATTATCGAGATATTGTTGGTATTTATACTCATAAGAAAATGTTTGAGCCTAATTGTGTACTAAGTGTATATCATCAATAGAAGTTAAACCCTTCAATATAAGTTGTTAAAAATGATATAATAAAGTGGTTATATACTGGCATTGTGTATCTGATCTTAGATAGCACATGTTTAAACTGAATTTAATGTCTTCTAAAGAAAGCGGGATTCATGATGGTTCCTAATGAAAAAATAATTTTAATCCTATGCGACCGGTGACGGGTTGGAGAGTATACAGGGATTATCAAGAGTTGAATTATTGGATGAAAAATGACAACTTCCAATATGCCATTATCAATCAAATATTTGATTGGTTAGAAGGGCGAGGTAGGTATTATTTCTTGTATGGATACTTAAGTTATAAATAAATTTTCATTGCACTCAAGGACCAAGACAAGACTGTCTTCATATATTCATATGGTACTTTTGCCTTCAAGCATATTCTCTTTGGGTTATGTTATCTATCTTTTTAGATATGGTGAAGGATTTTATAGAGGTGTTCATGGATCATTTTTCCATTATGGGTGACACTTCTTGAATCATGTCTTAAACACTTAGGCAAGGTACTTTATAGGTGCATTGAAACTAATCTTGTATTGAATTGGGAGAAGTGTCATTTTATGGTAAATGAGGGTATATTACTTGTCCATAAGATCTTGGATCAAGTAATTCAAGTTGACCAAGAAAAAATTAAAGTTATTGACAAGTTACCTCCTCCGATCTCCATGAAAGGTGTTCGAAGCTTTCTTGGGCATGTTAGGTTATATAGACATTTCAACAAGGACTTCTCCAAGATAGCTCATCCGATGTGTAACATTCTTGAGAAGGAAGTGAAATTTTATTTTGATGGTGTGTGTGAGAGAATTTAATTTTCTCAAGGACAAGCTTATATTAGCTTCTATCATTATAGCCCCTAATTGGTACTTACTTTTTAAATTGATGTGTGATGCAGTGGTTTGGAATTAGGTGCAGTGTTAGTCCAAAAGAAGGATAAGATTTTTCATTCAATAAATTATGCTAGAAAGTCCATGAATGATGCACGATAAAATTATACAGTTATGGAGCAAGAGTTTCTTATCGTAGTGTATGCTTTTGAGAAATTGTATGCATATTTTTTGGGCATGAAAGTCATTGCGCACACCGACCATGCAGTTCTACAGTATTTGATATCCATGAATGAGACCAAACCTTGGTTGATTTGATGGATATTACTACTTTAAGAGTTTAATTTTGAAGTCAAGGATAAAAATGGTTGCAAAAATCAAGTGGTGGATCATTTATCTCACCTTGAGTCTAACAATGAGAAGTTGAGTGATTGATATTGATGAAACCTTTCTCGATGAACTTGAGATGGCAATCACGGAGAGTAATGAAACATGGTTTACAAATTATATGAGTTATGTGGTATACGATTTGCCTCCCTAGGATTTCAATCATTTCTAAAGAAAATGATTCCTCCATGATGTGATAAATTACTATTAGGATAAACCCTATCTCTTTATGTAATACCCCATACTTTTCCTAGCTTGGAATTGTCTCAAGAATGTTAGAAACTTTCTTTGAAATAGGAAACCATTTTTTGCATCCTTGAGAAGTTCTACTAGGCATAATTATAGTGAATGAGAGGTTTAATCTTGACATGCTTATTGTCTCATACATCTCTCATTGATCCCAACAAAAGCAAACCTCACCTGCCTTCCCGTGCTTTTTCATTGAGCTATGACACTATTCTAGGGTTCCCTTTGATAAGAAGAAAAATTATGAGTACTTGCCTACCTCAACTATTGATACTACCTGCCTTAATAGTGTGTAAGGAGTGAAGAAGAAGAATACCTAGGTAGATGATTCCCAAAAAATTGACCTTGACTCTATTGATAGTAGTTCCAACCATCCCACTCTTACTACCGCAGCTCTTGCTCCTCTAAAATCTTTCATAGGTACATCCACTTAGCCTCCTAGACCTACTGCTATTGGACCTCATCCATCCTCTACTTCAGGTGCAACGAGAGCTCCATTGACTCAGACTGGCATCATCAGGATGGGCCAGTTGGCTTATCCAAGTGATATAATATTGTCTAGGTTGGAGGCTCAAATACCTTAAATGATTTTGGATGCAGTGAAAACTACCACGGTACTATTCCATGATGAGTTGCAAGGTATTCATGTGTGCATATATGGCACTAAGTTGGATGAGTTGAGCACTCCACAATAGGCAGTCCCAAATAGTATGTTGACTAAGATGCATGATGAGATTGCTTCCATCCACAAGTATATAGATGAGCTCTAATTCCAAGTTTTTTAATAATTATAGGGTGCTTTAGATTAGACACTAACCCCACCATATGTTCGTGTTGACACATTAGTGGTTGTAGAGAAGAAAGAGGATGAAGAGGGTCGCCCTTCAGATGATGAGAAGATTGAAGAGGCCCAAATTGATTCCTACTTTGAGGAGCATACGTTGGCTGATATGAAGCATGACAAGTAGGAGACAGAGGATGTTTTTTATTGTGACCTTGGAAAGGAATACTTAGGTTAGGACCTCCATTGCAGCTCTTGCGGTACTTAGCCAGGCACTAATATCCATATAGAGGTCACTTTCTTAAGCCAGTCATTGACACAGACTTTGTCATGATTAGGGGGACTCTCACTCCTATTTTGTTTACTTTATCCTAGCCCTATTGTATTGAGGACAATGTTTACTTTAGAGTTGGGAAGAGGGTTATTGATTTTGAATCTATAATATTTTAGCCTGCTCTTGAGATATTCAATTATAATATTCTATTTTGGATACTATGTTTTATTTGGATGTGTGACTCAGATTTGATTCAGATTATGTTTTAGATATTTTTTATTTTGGGTGTAATATTTTAGATTTGCTACTTTGATTTCTTTGAGTGTGGTTTGTGATTTTTCATTTTCATTTTATTTTTATCTTAGTAGTTTGTTGCTTAATTGCAAATAAAAATTCATTTTGGAATGCATACTTAAGAGTAAAGTATACTAGCAATAGAAAATTTACTCAAATGGTACTCTTGGAGAGATTTTTCACAAGTACAATTGTAATTACCCTTCAAGTTATTTTCTCAATTTACATGCATTTTCAATATTTCAAGCCTTCCAAAGTGGGTATGAGACATTTATGACTTGCCAGAACTATCAGTTCGGTATAGGTATTTATGGCTTTCCGAAACTGTCGGTTCAATGATCGAATAATTTGTTCTAATTTTAGGCTCATTTCCCTATTTTGGAGCTTTCGCTGTTAGGATTTGGTCTCAGACCAAATTCCTAGTAGGTGAATCAAGATGGAAATTCTAACATCTCCATCAGCTCTGGAACATCAATTTTAGGCTAAGGGGACCCTTGGTTAAGGTTCCGAGGTTTCTGAACTCATTTTGGTCTATTGGGATGATTATGTAAAAATAGAGCTATAGATATGGGCCCTATTTTTAGTTGAAACAATCTTGGATGAAAGTTTTGATGGTTCCATTGAGTCCAGAACATCGAATTTTATATGGTAGCATAGTTTGTTTACCTTTATGGGATTCCAAAAAAATTCTGAACACCCAGTCAAAGTCTATTACGGACTTAGAAAAAATTTGGTACATTAGGTCTGGTGTGACTGTGATCGTGAAGGGTAAATCGCCATCAGAGAATGAGATTATGACTTAAGTTGTAAAATACATAGGGCATATACGATTTATGCTTATTTTTTCTATAATTGAGATCGTGAATGGTAAATCTAAATTGCCATACCCGATTTACCCTTTGTAGGTCGTGATTGCAACATCTGAGTCGTGATCATGGCTCTCGACCCCATATTTAATACCTTTCTTCATTCCAATTTTCCAACACTCTTTCCACTTAATTGAGATATCAAGAAAGGTAAAAGAGTGAGAAATCATCCAACTAAGCTAAGGTAAGCTAGCTTAATCCTTTTTGGTAATTTTCCATTGATTTTCCCTTTGATTTCCATCCAAATTCATGGTAAATTCTTAAAAGTTAGGAATTTAAATACCTAAACTTTAAGGGTTGATTTGAGACCTGAATTATACTTCGTTTGTGCTCAACTTTTTAGCACAACTTCCTTGTCCTTTAATGGACTTCGTGATGGGTTTAATTTTAGATTTTGTTTATGGTCCCTAAGAGCCCGTTCTATATCTGAACTTTGACTCGACCCTTTATATGGAAATATGGGTCTTGTTTAACCCCTAATGACGCATGTATTAGGATTTTTAAAGTGAAGAGGCATTTTGGGATCGTGGAGTGAAGATAAATGTTTTGTGGATGATTCAAGGATTTGTGGTTCGGCATCTAGATAGGTTTCTATCTACTCTTCTTCACAAGATCATGTGTTTTATATATTACATGTAAATGTGAATGTTAAGATTGATTATGGGTAGAACACCGTGACTTGGTCTTAACTATTGAAGTTTAGGGATTAGATGAGTGATTTAACCCATAAGGTGAAATATTTACTATACTTCTAGAATCTAATTGCTTTCTTTATAGATTAAGTTAATCGTATTATGATTATGATATTATGTTAGATTTGGGATGTTATTTAGGTGTTGGAAGTGTGGTAGGTACAATTAGCTTTATTTAGACTATTTTGAAATCATAATTTAGGTTGAGTTGACTTAATTGCTCACATCCTAGGTGAAATCCCTATCTTAAGGATAATTATTACTTCAGTAGCACCTAGAAGTCAATTTAGATACCTTATCCTAGTCCAGGATAGAGATTGCTTAAGTAAGAATTTCTAGGATTATAAATGGGTTCCTCTGGCCCACATTAGGCCAAGAATTTTATTAGTCATGTGGACTTATTTATGTATGTTAGACATAGTAGAGACTATTGAGCCTTTAGTATAAGGTTACCTTGTGACTTGGTGAATGGTGATGGTCTTCTAGATTATGATTAATGGCTCGTATCCATGATATGGGTTTTAATTTGATTAATAATATGACCTGTCGACATATTAAATGATATAGATATTGATATGATTTGGACCATAGATATGATATGCCTTATAGATATGATGTGCCCTATAGATATGATATGGCTTATGAATATAAGATGCCTTATAAATATGTGATGGCTTATAGATATGATACTATATTTAGCCTTATCTTGAAAATGTAATTTTGGTGGAGTTGACTTAATTGCTCACGTCCTAGGTGAAATCCCTATCTTAAGGATAATTATGTCTTATGTACCACCTAGAAGTCAATTTAGATACCTTATCCTAGTCCAAGGTAGAGATTGCTAAAGTAAGGATTTTGAGGATTAGAAATAGGTTCCTTCGGCCTACCTTAGGACAAGTTTGTATTAGCCCTGTGAACTTATTTACTTATGTTAGTCATAGTTGAGACTATTGATCCTTTAGTATAAGGTTACCTAATGACATGGTGAATGGTGAAAGTCTTCCAGATTATGATTAAAGGCTCGTAGACATGATATGACTTTCAGATTTGATTAATGATATGACCTATCGACATGCTAACTGATATAGATATAGATATGATTTGGCCTGTATATATGATATGCCTTATATATATGATGTGGCCTATAGACATGATATGCCTTATGAATATAAGATGCCTTATAAATATGAGATGGCTTATAAATATGATATTGTAGTTATTCCGGACACATTATTAGTCCCAAGGTCGTGTTCATGATATTAAATTATTAAGTTCCTGGAAGTATTCCATCCTTGTAAAGAAAATAGTCGTAGTTTACCTATATATTGATTCTTATGATTTCATTGTTTGAATATTTGTGATGGCATTCACATATTTGTTACATTCATGATCACTAAATACGGTAATGGTATGATTACAACTATAATATGATTTTACTACTATTTTTCCTTAACAGAGATTAAAGCCCACTTTTAACTTTAAAAATGGAATACTTCATAGCAAGAATCGCACCATCTTAATGGATGGCTTATGTGAACTGGGATTGAAAATAGTGTTTTAAATATTTGGCCGAGGTGGATTCTGGTCCATAGTTTTACTACTATATTTACTCTGATCGAGAGAGATTCCAGCACTTACTACACTCCTATGATAATTTAATCTAGAAATTTACCCCGAGTAATCAATTAATGGATTTGCACTCTTTTAGCCACGGATCTTGCCATGCAATTATATATATATATATATATATGGAATTGATGATATGAGATTCAAGTCAAGCCCGATGACTGATGATGGTATTGATGATATGAGTTCTGGGTCAAGCCCGATGATTGATGGTATTGAAAATATGAGTTTCGGATTATAATGGCCCTCAGGTCATTTTCTATATTTCTTATTATTTTTGGCACTAGAGCTTTTCTATAAATTTCCCCAAGTCAATTATGACTTGTTAGAACTAGCAGTTCAGTTACCGGGCAGTTCTTTGGTTTTTAGAGCCAATTTCCTATTTTGAAGTTTTCACTGGTTCAAAATGGCCACTGGGCAAAAACATCAGTTAAATGAACTTGTATGCAAATTTTGACTGCGCCAGCAGCTCAAAAATATTGATTCTAGGTTGGGAGGACCTTTGGTTTGGATCTCAAGGCACCCGAGCTCATTTCGACCTACTGGTCGAAAAGTTAAGAACATGAAATATGGTTATGGGACCCACATTTGGTCAAAATGACCTCAGATGGAAAATTTGATTGCATCATTAAGTCTAGACATCGAGTTTAGCATAGTTACATAGTTTGTTTATGTATGCAATTCTGGATGAATCCCGAGGGCTTGGCAGGGACTTGGAAATTTCCAAGTCCATTGCTGTCAACTGACACATCGCTATCATGAGCCAAGGGTCCCGATCGAGATATCCTTGGCTATCAGCTAGTACATTGCAGTATGTATGTTGTGATTGCGACTGGCACTAGCAAGCTCAAGATGCTGTAATCGCAAGCCTCAGGTTCGCGATAGCAACTCCCGAGTACCTGGACTAGGTATAAAAGGACTCCTTTTCCACAATTTTGTCAACTCTTCATCACTTTCTTAAGATCCAGAAACCCTAAATAGTGTGATAGCTTCAAATTGCAGCTTATTAGTGAATGGAAAACTAGATTAACATTTATTTTTGCAATTATCTTCCGATTTGAGGTAAGAATTCACCCTTTTCTTAGTGAATTTAAGTGATTTCTTGCTTAAAACCTCATAAGCTTGAGGTCTTGATTTTAGACCCAATTTAACTAGTTTTAACCTATTTTTAATGGTAATGATTCCCTGAGAAAGTAAGAATGTTGGTTTGGTTTTGGAAACCCGATTTTCATAAGTGAGACCCGTATGGGGGTTTTAATGTGATTTTTGGACCCAAAGTATGATGGTTCATTATGGTATCATTATTTTCATATTGATGAGTATAATGTGTTTATGATAGCTTGGCATTTTGAGGAGGCTTCTCAAAAGCGAAAAGTGGTGATTTAGCGATTCGTTCAGCTTTCTTCGGCGTCGAGGTAGGCTAGGTTTATCCCTTATTAAATTGAGCTATTTCACAGTATTCATATGATATTGAGTTAGATTTTGGATGTACTTTAGGTGTTGGATTGATTAAATGCAAGACTTGGGTTAGATAGAGTGTTTAGGCCATTTTGAAATCGTAGATTTGAAACTTTTAGCTTGTTTCCTTGTGTCTTAGGTGAATTGAACTTCATTACTCATATTTAGTATGATAATGCCTTAGATTACTCAAATTAGGTAAAAATACTTTAGTCATTCATGCTTAGGGTAAGATTGGCCCTAGTTACTTACACTAATAAAGGTCGCCTTAGTTTTTATTGGACTTAGTTAATGTGTTTGGGAAGGATCTCTACCTTTGGACTAATTGTATCTTGTTTAATATCTAAATGCAGATTTAGATGCCTTAAGCCTAGTTTGGTAATAATTTGCCTCAAATGTAACTCGACGAATAGAAGTGCACTCTTAATCCACTTTAGGCTATGACACATGATTATATTTCGTGAACTTTTTTGCTTAATAGACTCTTAGAAATATTTATTGAGGCAATATGAGAAATATTGATACTTGATGGTTATGTTAGTTAATGTGAGCATTGACGCTTATTGATTATGTTTTAAGTTATGCTATTGATATACTCCTTATGATGTTTATTATATATAACCAGGTTCGAGTTCAAAATATGATTATGTTATTTATTATACATATATACCCATTTTGAGTTCCGAGGATGATTATAGTGCTATTGATTATTTATCGGTTCAAGTCCTTCTATTGATTATATTTAGTAGTTCAAGTTTGGTTTTTGATTATTTATCAATCAAAGTCCGACTATTGATTATATTTACCACTTTCAGTCAGGATATGCATATTATTCTATGATGATATACTTCTTATGATTAACGATATTGGGACGTGAGATTGAGAGTGGAAATTTTTCTAAGTTGGAAAATAAGGAAATGGTTATAATGTGGTATAACATAAATCTAGTCGTAAAATAACTAGTTGATAAATGATAGTTAGATGATAAATAATGACTAGTGGATATATGATGACTAGACTATATTTAAATTAGTTATAAGAGATGGATAGTTGATTAACGAACTAGTGTATAAATGATGATAAGGTTGCTATATGTTGGTTGTGGAATGTGGGTACTTTATCAAATGTTGGTAAACTGTGGAATGAACGCTAAATAATGAGTTGGTTATTTGTAAGTGATGAATGGTTTCATTCTATCTTTAAGTGTACACTCCAGGTGTATGAGAGTCTGTGAAGAGTTATTTAATTTCCGTACCAATTGGCATATGGGAGCCAATTTTATAGTTATGACTATATGTGTTGATGTTTTATGTTATGTTATGTTACATTTTTATTCAAATTTATTTACTACTCTATGCATAAAGATGTCAGAGCTATTTTAGGTTTGTCTATACCTTGTCTAAGTTATCTTATCTTGCATTTTATCATATTTATATCAGTCGAAAGAAATGCAAGGTAAGACTGCGTACGATACACCCTTGTGGTGGGGTCCTTCCCTGGATACCGCGCGTAGCGGTAGCTTTAGTGCACCGGGCTGCCCTTTTTTTATATCAGTCGGTCGATGATGTCTACTGAGTACCCATTGTTTTTGTACTCATATTATACTTCTGTACCTTTTTGTTGCAGATTCGATTACTAGATATCTCTGTTAATTGTTGATCGTGTTGTGTTGAATTTTTTGAAGATAGGGTGAGCTCTTTGAGTCAGAGTCACCTATTTCCTTCTATCTTTTGATATTCAATATTGAGTTGTCGAGATAGATATTGTTGAATATTCTAAGTCATTGAGTGTTATTATTATTAGATGCTCTTGTACTGGCTCTGCCAGGTCGTGGGATGGTATATTGTATTGAATGATTTATGTATTTATAACTATTTACTTATTTATAAGTGTGTTGTTCAATTACGTTTATTATTAGGAAATTTCCATTAATTTAACCCATTGCATTTAGCTCCAGGTTATTGTTTGGCCTACCTACTAGCGGGATAGAGTAGGTGCCATCATAACTCATAAATCGGGTTGTGACAGAGGTCAAGCCCGACGATTGATGATTTTGATGATATTGATGATGTTCAGGATAATGATTATAATGTTGATGTTATATATATATACATCTACCAGTTCATGTTCAGATATTGATTATAATATTAATGATGATATAATGGTTAAGATATTATAGATTCACCTAACATTCATTCAAGAATTTGCATTGCCTATAATTAGTATTGGCCTATATCTATCAGCCATATAGGGTTGCATAGGTATAGGTATGAGTTTTTTTTGTAGTGTATTTTGTGCAAGTTGTATCTAACAGTCTTATGGGGGATTGCATAGGTATATGCTCAGACTGGCATTTGCTTGAGAGTTGATTGAACCTTTTGAGCTTATGGAGGTGGGGATTTATGAACGGCTCAGTTAGATATTGTGTGTCTGTATTAGCCAGTTACTCGTGTTGTTATTGTTACCTTGGATTGTTTCTATCATTGCTATTATTGTTAGTCTATAATAGGTTGATTATTATGTTCGTATTGTGATTTGAGGTATGATTCTGGCTCTTTTACTTTGATGTTATATTTATATGCATAATAATCCATTGGTTAGGTATTATGGTTTTATACCCTGATATTCTGATTTCTTTATTTACTATCTCTTTATTTCGATAGTTAGCTCATGTTTAGATATATGGATTAAAGATCCTGAAGATATTAGCACTATCTTTCACAATGATGATGAGGCCTGAAGATGCTAGTATGATGACTTAGGTTGTACCATAAGTTTCCTTGTTTTTGTATATGCACATCTATATATAAGTAGCTATGGTATTATTTTATATTCCTTTCTTCCTTCATTTACTCAGATTATATATTCATTTCTTGGCCTTGTATACTATTGTACATCCTTTTTCGCCCTTTACTCTTATATTGGTCAGCGATATATAGTATAATGTTGAGGTTCCTGAGTATAGCTAGAATGGGATATTTCATCCTTAATACTGTCTTAGCCTTATTATGTTAGTTTCTTGGGCATGAATTGAATAGCTTATCTATTTATCTCATTAGAGATTATTATGCAGATTGTTGGATATATAGGTTTAGTTTACCTTTTTGTTTATAAGGTATTTATCATCTCGTTATCTTTAAATCTCAGTTGGCATTTTCCTATTGAGTACCACATGTTTGGTACTCATACTACACTTCTGCAGCCTGCAGATCACACCATGGGTTATAGTCATTATTTTGAGTGTCGTGTAGAGCACTATAGTTGAATATGTAGGGTGAGCTTCTTCCATTTGGAGTATTACTTTCCTCTCTCTTATATACTAGACTAGTCTCTATGTTGTATTCAGATATGATTGTATTTGTATATTCAGTTAATACCTCATTTTTATCCTCGTTAATGGTAGAAGCTTTTATACTAATTACACTAGGTTTTGGAATTATCTTATGTATGTATGTCTTTTGGTACATCTATTATGCACTCTTTCCTTCATTATCTAGGTAGTCCATTACCAGTAGTTTCGGACTACGGGGTTGGCTTGCCTACTGGCAGGTTATATTAGGCACCATCATGACTTGAGAAATTGGGTTGTGACAACAACTCTTAGAAATGATAAATCATTATTAATTTCTCTATTTTTCAAACTGTGCCCCTTTTAAACAAATCATTGGTTTAGTTAAACTAGTGAGGTGTTCATTATTTGTGAACACCCACGTCTTATTTTGACTACACTATGAATATGGTACATCAACTGATGAAAGGTGCTTCAAGTTTTGGATTAAGTGTCATGTGTGAGAGAAAATCACAATCTTGCTCATTGAGAAGACCTAGAAGTTACCTGGTTATGCAATGTGGGAGAAGTGATCTTAGGTCATTGACGAGAGTAAACCTCTAATTTGGCCAAAGCAGCCTTCCTATGGCGAGTTAAGTGACCAATTTTGTTCCTAATCTGGGACTTGGAATCCTTTTAATTGGACAACCTTATTGTAAGCCAGAGTCTTTCTTCCACAAGTCCCTCCCTTGAACCAAACTCTTCTTGAATTGTCTAGGTGAGGTCGTGAACCAACTTAGGCCAAAACCTAAGTTTGGGGTGGAGGAACCCTTTGGGGTTAGTCATGTAATTAGAATATCGTAAAATGGGGATCATTCACTTTCTTTTTTAACTATCCTCTTATTCATCATATATATAAAAAAGGATTAAAAAAATTAAAAAGCAATGGAAAAAAAAGTTGTAAGTGTGTTTATAGTTTGTAAATATTAGAATTAAGGTAATGTTTGAAAGGATAAGAAAAGGAAAATAGCTTGAAAATTTTAGATAAGTGGCCCTTAGAATTTTATAAGAAGTAGAATTTGGGATTCAAGGTTCCCAAGTCAAGGGATTCAAGAACCCTCATCCAAAAGTACGAGAAAGAGTCTTAAGCATGCTTATTCATCAAAGTTCATAATTCGAGGTATGTGGGGTTTGAACAAGAACACTTTTTTCGTTCTTGTGCCCAAAGATTTGATTTTTATAAATGAATTTCATGTTTTTACAAGTGGGTCTATACCCAAATTATATTATTTTGAGAATACGAATTGATAAATTGTTCAAGTTTTGAATTGCATGATTATTTCTCTTATTTATGATTTTAATTGATAATTCATGCTATAAATTGCACATTACTATTTTGATGTGATATCTTCAAGTGTTTCCGAGATTGGTGTCATGAATTAATCTTTATTGTGAAATTGTCATTCATTAAGAATAAACATGCCTTAAGTCCAAGGATGAATTGTTGATACTTTCTAAAGTGTTTCAAGAAGTGTATTGATATTTCCATGATATTAAAGTTTTAAAGATTATTGGTGATAGTCTACCAAAGTTTCAAGAAAAGAGTTGAATTTAATCCTAAGCTAAGAAAGAAAATCCACACCATTTGATTTAAGCTAAAGGGAAGCATAGTTGGCTTCCACTTCAAATTTCTGAGTTGTTTAAGGTGGATTTTTCTTAAAAGATCTGACCTTAAGGGAGCAGAATTTAGCACCGAGTTGGGCATGATTCTAAGGTCTCATGCCCCAGAACTACGAGTCACCGTAGGATTTAATTTACCCTAAGTGGGTTAAGCTAGTGATCACTAAAAAGTAAAAAGGTTCTACTCTGATGGCAAGGATAGAACAGTTCTCCCCAATGTGGGCAAGATGTTGGACTCCATGTAGCTCACATGGTTTATGTCGGTTAGAAGAAACTCCCAAGTTTCCTAGAGTCTCAAGTCTTAAAGTTCTTAAGGTTTTAAGTCCTTGAGTTTCAAAGAAGTTTCTTGTTTTCAAAAGACTAAAGTGCATATTCTGAAAGCTGTTGTTTTAAGAGTTCAACTAGTTTACAAGCTTGAGATCAAATAAAGAATACAAATTTAGAATAAAGTGTAATGGCTCACGTGATTTATACTACGTGTTTCGTTATTCATGATTTATGAAAGTTTTATTCAAGCTATGTGAGCCATCTACAATACCATATATGTTTTCTATAAAGATTTATTGTATTGATATTTATTTGAATACACCCCCATATACTCAGTACATTCCCAAGTGTTGATCCACATATACGTCTGTGTGCTACATTGTCTCATAATGTAGGTTCAAGTGCTCAGTCCCAGTAGCGTCAGTGATCCCAAGTACCTTTATCTATATCTCCACTGAGGTGAGTCCTCATGGTTCAAGTTCCTATCTCCAGACACTTCAGTATATTTAGTAGTTGTTCTAGTATTTCAATTCAATTCGAGTCAGTTGGGGATCTATCCCAATGGCTCTCTAGTTTGTTGAGTAGTAGAGGCTTTGTCAGACTAGGTGGTCAGTATGTTTAGATTTGCAGTATTTTGTTACCTTTACAATACTCATTTGATTTTCGTTAGACGTGATATGACATGATTCCTTATTTTTCTCTCATTATCTTTAAGTAAGCTTTATACTAAGTAGCAGAATCAAAGGGTTATCTTGGGGTTTATTGTAGCCTTAAGCACCGTGTGACACCCCGGGACAGGATTTCGGGGTGCTACAGAGTAATTCGTGGTATCCCCTTGTTTTAATGTTTATCGGTTCTTGAGGTAAGGGATTTTTTTGTGTAAATTAAAGGCACTTAATTGAAATACTTGATCTCTCTTTAATCTTTCTTGGAGTCTATAATCATGTGCATGGTTTGGTAATATTTAGTCAATATTTGAGGCTTGTTTTTCACAAATTGAGTGTTGATGGGTGAGACTTGTGCCATTATTTACAAAACTATGAGGGCGAAGTATTTTCACAAAAGAAGCATATGCCTAAGCTCTCATCCTCCTTACCCAACTACCCTAATTGGCGGTAGTCAAACTGCATTGTCAAATAGATCGACCAGTCAACAAATTATTTGGCAATGCATCTCTAAAAAATGTTATGTTTTGTTTTTGATAACTTTGGCCTAGTTCGTTGCTTTTCTTGTGTGTAGATATACCTAGGTACAAGCATGTAACCACTAAACAAACCTGTTCTTCTCTTTCTACCTCTAAAATCTCAAAAATAATTATCATTATGGAACAATTACAATAACATAGGGTTTACAAGAGAAAGATGGTTGAGGGCACAAAAATAAAGGATCCAATTAATAGGAGTCTAGATTAGAGCAAATTCCAACTCTCGAAGGGACAACACTAATTCCTCGAAGGAAGGCAACGCCACCCCTATTCATGATCCACTCCAAACTACAAAGGATGCACCATCGAAGAATAAAAGAGTTCAACAAAGTCCTAATACTTCAGCAAACCCTCACCCTCAAGGACATCATAGGTTTCTCAACTAGTTCAAGGTTCCTAAAAAGAGGACAATAATTAAAGAGCAAAGATTGAGAATTAATGGGATAGAAGGAAAATTCCCTTAGATGTTAGATGTCATCCGATATCATAACTTAGAATAATTCACGAAGACTTTGAAATTGTATGTTGAGACATGGGTACAAGAGTTTTATAAATTTTATAGCAAGTTGTTGCTTTACTAGAGGAGGAAGGTTAAAGCTCAAGAGACTCAAAATGTCATGAAAGTGAGGGGTCTGAATGTTAAGTTTGATGGGGTCTCGATTAATACAACCTATGGAGATACACTTGATACACATCATTACTTTGTCACTCACACTTTAAATAATATTGATGATCCTCTGAGTTTTCTAGCCCCTTTGCTCCATTATAAGACACCTGCAAGGCTTACCTTAAGAACTTCAATCGTTAAAAGTGATATAAACTTGGAGGCTCGATGTTGGTTAAACTTTGTGTTTAGCAACATATTTCCCTCTCAGGATGACTTGATTCTTATGCATCCTCGAGAAGTTCTACTGGCACAATTATAATTAAGGAGAGGCTGAATCTTTACATAATCTTTGTCTCAGACATTTCTCATCGAGCCCAATAAAAGCCAACCTCACTTTCTTTCCCATTCTTGTTCACCGAGCTATGTCACCGTTCTAGGGTTTCTTTTGATGAGAAGAAAGATTGTGATTACTTTCCTACATCAACTGTTGATATAGCCTGCCTTGAGACTATGTGAAGAGTGATGAAGAATAATGCATAGGTAGATAATTCCCCGATAATTATCCTTGACACTATTGTTATTAGTTCCAACAAACCCACTCTTACTACCGCAACTCCTGTACCTCTAAAAATTTTCATAGGTATATCCACTCAGACTCCTAGACCGAATGGCATTGTACCTCACCCATCCACTTCATTAGGTGCATCTAGGGATCCATTGACTTAGCTTGACATAATTAGGATGGGCTAGCTGGTTTATTCAGGTGATATAATATCGTCTAGGTGTGAGGCTCAAATGCCTCTAATGATTATTTATGCGATGAAAGCTACCATGGTACCATTCCATTATAAGTTTCAAGGTATTCATGTGTACATATATGGTACCATGTTTGATGAGTTGAGTACTCCACAACCGGCAATCCTAAGTAGTGTGCTAACTAAGATGCAGGATGAGATCGTTTCTATCCACAAGTATGTAGATGAGCTCTAATTCCTATTTTTTTCATAATTTTAAGGAGATTTAGATTAGACACCAACCTCACCATATGTTCATGTTGATGCAGTAGTGGCTGCGGAGAAGAATGGGGAAGAAGAGGACTGTCTTTCAGATGATGAGAAGATTGATGAGGCCCAGATTGCTACCTACTTTGAGGACCATGCGATGGATGATATAACTCATGACAGGTAGGAGACATAGGATGCTATTTTTATTGCAACTTGTAAAGGTGGACTTACGTTGGGACCTTCGGTACTGATGTATGGAGATCGAGGACAACATACCAGATTGACCCCCACAAACTATACTTGGGACTTATCCAGGTACTAATGTCCATATAGAGGTCACTTATTTGAGCCAGTCATTGACACAGACTTAGTCATGATCTGGGGGACTCTCGTTTTTATTCTCTTTTCTTTATCATAGTCCTATTGCATTGAGGACAATGATTACTTTAGAGTTGGGAAGGGGGTTATTTATTTTGGATCTATAATATTTTACCCTACTTTTGAGATATTTAATTATAATGTTCTAATTTGGATACTATGTTTTATTTTGGTGTGTGACTCAGATTTGATTCAGATTATATTTCAGATAATTTTTATTTTGGGCGTAATATTTGAGATTTTCTACTTTGATTTCTTTGAGTGTGGTGTCTATTTTTCATTTCCATTTTATTTTTATCTTAGAAGTTTGTAGTTTAATTGCAAAAAAAAATTCATTTTAGAATGCATCCTTAAGAGTAAAGCATACAACTAATACAACATTCTGAATCAAATGGTACTCTTGGAGAGATTTTTCACATGTACAACTGTAATGACCCTCCAAGATATTTCCTTGATTTTCATGTGTTTTCAGCATTTTAAGCCTTCCAAAGTAGATCTAGGTCATTTATGACTTGCTGGAACTGTTGGTTCGGTGATCAAATAATTTGTTCGGATTTTAGGCTCATTTTCTTATTTTGGAGCTTTCGTTGTTTCAAATTTTGTCTCGAACTAAAATTCCTAGTAGATTACCCCAGATGGAAATTTTGACATCTCCATCAACTCTAGAACTTTGACTTTAGGATAAGGGGACCCTTGGTTAAGGTCCCGAGTCTTCCGAACTCATTTTGGGATATTGGTATGATTATGTGAAAATGGAACTATAGATATGTTCCCTATATTTAGTCAAAACAATCTTGAATTAAAGGTTCGATAGTTCCATTGAGTCTGAAAATTTTAAATTTGATATGGTAGCATAGTTTGTACTTGCACGAGGTTTCATACAAATTTTGAACACTCTGTTGAAGTCCATTACAAATATAGAAGTAATTTGGTGCATTAGATCTGGTGTGATCGCGATCGCAAAGGTGAAATCTCCATCGTTGAATAAAATTTATGAATTAAGTTGTAAAATGCATAGGTCATATGCGATTTATGCTTATTTTTGCTATAATCGCAATCGTGAATGGAAAATCACGATTTCCATACCTGATTTACCCTTTGTAAGTCACGATCGCAATATTTGAGTCGCGATCATGGTTCTCGACCCATATTTAATACCCTTCTTCAGTCTAATTTTCCAACACTCTTTCCACTATTTTGATATAATTTTAAGAGCTCAAGGAAGGTAAAAGAGTGGGAAATCATCCAAATAAGCTAAGGTAATATATCCTAATCCATTTTGATCATTTCCCATTGATTTCCCTTTGATTTCCACCCAAATTCATGGTAAATTCTTAGAAATTAGGACTTTAAATTCTTATACTTTAAGAGTTGATTTGAGACTCGAATTGTACTCCGTTTGTTCTCAAATTTTGAGCAAACCTTCCTTGTCCTTTGATGGACTTTGTGATGGGTTCAATTTTAGATTTCATTTATGGGCCCATTCTATATCTGGACTTTAACTCGACCCATTATATGGCAATATGGGTCTCATTTGACTTCTAATGATACATCTATTATAATTTTGAATGTGTAGAGGCATTTTGGGATCGTGGAGTGAAGATAAATGTTTTGTGGATGATTCAAGGATTTGCAGTTCAGCATCGAGGTAGATTTCTATCTACTCTTCTTCAAAAGATTATATGTTTAATATATTGCATGTAAATATGAATGTTATGATTGATTATGGGTAGAACACTGTGACTTAGTCTTCAGCATGAAGTTTGGGAATTGATGAGTGATTTGACCCGTAAGGTGAAATATTTACTATACTTTTAAAATCCTATTTCTTTCTTTATTGATTAAGCTAATTTGTAGTTATTTATATTAATTTGAAATCATAATTTAGGTGGAGTTGACTTAATTGCTCACGTCCTAGGTGAAATACCTATCTTAAGGATAATTATGGCTTATGTACCACCTAGAAGTCAATTTAGATACCTTATCCTAGTCCAAGGTAGAGATTGCTTAAGTAAGGATTTTGAGAATAAGAAATGCGTTCCTCTGCCCCACCTTAGGCCAAGAATTATATTAGTCCTGTGGACTTATTTACACATGTTAGATATAGTGGAGACTATTGAACCTTTAGTATAAGGTTACCTTATGACTTGGTGAATGGTGATGGTTTTCCACATCATGATTAATAGTTCGTAGACATAATATGAATTTAAGATTTGATTAATGATATGACCTTTCAACATGCTAAATAATTTAGATATTGATATGATATGGACCATAGATATGATATGCCTTATAGGTATGATGTGGCCTATAGATATGATATGCCTTATGAATATTATATGCCTTATAAATATGAGATGACTTATAGATATGATACTGTATTTAGCCTTATATCTTGAAACTGTAATTTAGGTAGTGTTGACTTAATTGCTCACGTCCTAGGTGAAATCCCTATCTTAAGGATAATTACAGCTTATGTTTCACCTAGAAGTCAATTTAGATACCTTATCCTAGTACGGGGTAGAGATTGCTTAAGTAAGGATTTCGAGGATTAGAAATGAGTTCCTCTGGCCCACCTTTGGCCATGACTTGTATTAGCCCTGTGGACTTATTTACACATGTTAGACATAGTTGAGACTTTTGAGCCTTTAGTATAAGGTTAACTTGTGACTTGGTGAATGGTGATGGTCTTTCAGTTTATAATTAATGTCTTGTAGACATGATATGACTTTTAGATTTGATTAATGATATGGCCTGTCAACGTGATAAATGATATAGATATAGATATAGAAATGATTTGGCCTATAGATTTGATATATATTATAAATATGATGTAGACTATAGATATGATATGTCTTATGAATATATGATGCCTTATAAATATGAGATGGCCTATAGATATAGTACTATAGTTATTTTGGACACATTATTAGGCCCAAGGTTATGTTCATGATATTAAATGGTTCTATTCCGAAAAGTATTCCATCCTTGTAAAGAAAATGGTTGTAGTTTACCCACATATTGATGCTTATGATTTCATTGTTTGAATACTAGTGATGGCATTCATATATTTGGTATGTTCATGATCACTAAATATGGTAAATGGTATGATTCCACTATAGTATAAATTTACTACTGTTTTTCCTAAAAGGGGATTAAAGCCTACTTTTAACTTTAAAAATAGAATACTTCATAACATGAATCATACCATCTTAATGGCTAGCTTATGTGCACTGGGATTAAAAATAGTGTTTTAAATATTTGACCTAGTTAGATTCTGGTCCACAGTTTTACTACTACTATTTACTCTGGTCGAGAGAGATTCTGGTCCTTTCTACACTCCTATGATTATTTAATCCCGAAGTTTACCCCGAGTAATAAATTTATGGATTTGTACTCTTTTAGACACGGGTCTTTCCATACACTTATATATAAGTATATCTATGGCATTGATGATATGAATTTTGAATCAAGCTCGATGATTTATGGGTACTGATGATATGAGTTCTAGGTCAAGCCCAGTGATTGATGATGGTATTGATAATATGAGTTCTAGGTTGTAATTATCCTCAGGTCATTTTCTATGTTTATGCTTATTATTGGCATTAGAGTTTTCCTATAGCTACCCCAAGCCATTTAAAACTTGCTCAAACTAACATTTTTGTTACCGGCCAGTTCATTTGGTTTTAGAGCCAATTCCCTATTTTGAAGCTTCATTGGTTCCAAATGGCCACCGAGCAACAACATCAGTTAAACGATCTCATATATATGTTTTAACTATGCCAGCATCTCTAAAATATTTATTTAGGCTAGGTAGACCTTTGGTTCGGGTCTCGAGGCACCCAAGCACATTTTGACCTACTGGTCGAAAAGTCAAGAAAATGAAATATGGGTGTGGGGCCCATATTTGTTCAAAATGACCTAGAATGGGAAATCTAACTGCATCATTGGGTTTGGAAAATAAGTTTGGCATGTTCACATAATTTGTTTATGTATACGGGATTTTGGATAAATCTCAAGGGCTTGGCAGTGACTTGGAAATTTCCAAGTCAACTGCTGTCAGCTGGAGCATCGTTATCTTGAGCCAAGGGTCACGATCAAGATACTCTTGGCAGTCAGCTAGTATATTGTAGTATGTAGGTTGCGATTGCCACTAGTACTGGCAAGCTCAAGACGCCGCAATCGCAATCCTCAGGTTCGCGATATAAACCCCCGAGTACCTAGACTGGGTATAAAAGGACCCCTTTTTCATAATTTTGTCCACTAATCATCGCTTTCTTAAGAGACAAAAACCCTAAATAGTGTGATAGCTTAGAATTGAAGTTTCTTGGTGATTGGGAAGCTAGATTAACATTTATTTTTGCAATTATCTTCCAATTTAGGTAAGAATTCACCCATTTCTTGGTGGATTTTAGTGATTTCTTGCTCAAAACCCCAAAATCTTAAGGCTTGATTTTAGACCCAATTTAGCTTAGTTTTCACCCAATTTTAAGGGTAATGATTACTTGAGCATGTAAGAATGTTTGGTTGGTTTTGGAAACCCAATTTTCTTAAGTGGGACCAATATGGGGGTTTTATGTTATTTTTGGACCCGAAGCACAATAGTGCATTATGGTTATTGTTAATATCATATTTATGAGTAAAATATATTTTTGATGAATTGGTATCTGGAGGAGGCTTTTCAAAAGGAAAAAGTGGTGGTTTAGTGGTTCATTGAGATTTCTTCATCGTCGAGGTAAGATAGATTTATCCTTTATTAAATTGAGTTATCAAAGTATTCTTATGATATTGTGTTAGATTTGAGATGGACTTTAGGTGTTGGATTGATAAAATGCAATACATGGGTTAGATGGACAGTTTAGGTCATCTTAAAACCGTAGAGTTGAAACACTCAGCTGGTTTCCTTGTGTGTTAGGTGAATTGAACTTCATTACTCATATTTAGCATGATGCTTAGCGTAAGATTGGCCCTAGTTGCTTACACTAATAAAGGTCTCCTTAGTTTTCATTGGACTTAGTTAATGTGTTTGGGAAGGAACTCTTCCTTTGGACTAATTATGGTTTATTTAACATATAAAAGAGGAATTAGATTACTTAAGCCTAGTTTGGGTAGAATTTTACTAAAATGGAACTCGTGGAATAGAATTGAATTCTTAACCCACTTTAGGCTATGACACATGATTAGTTTTCGTTAACCTTTTTCACTTAATAGACTCTTGGAAATGTGTATTAAGACAATATTGATAAATCTTGATACTTGATGGTTATGTTGGTTAATGTAAGGATTGACGCCTATTGATTATGTTATTATTTATGCTACTGAGATACTCCTTATGATGTTGATTATATATAATCAGGTTCAAGTTTGAAAGATGATTATGTTATTGATTATACATATATACCTGGTTTGAGTTCAGAGGATGATTATGGTGATATTGATTATTTATCGATTCAAGTCCTTTTATTAAATATATTTACCGGTTTGAGTTTTTCTTTTGATTATTTATCGATTCCAGTTGGACTATTGATTACATTTACCAGTTTCAATCAGGATATGCATATTATGCTATAATGATATACTTTTTATGATTAACGATATCGGGATGTGAGATTGAGAGTGAAAATTTGGCTAAGTTGGAAAATAAGAAAATGGTTATAATGTGGCATGACATAAATATACTGGTAAAATTACTAGATTATAAATGATAGTTAGTTGATAAATGTTGACTAGTGGATATATGATGACTAGCTGATAATTTAATTAATGATAAGAGATGGATAGTTAATTAACAAACTAGTGTCTAAATGATGATAAGGTTGTTATATGTTCGTTCTGGAATGTGGGTACTTTATTAAATATTAGTAAATTATGGAACGATGGTTAAATAACGAGTTGGTTATTTGTAAGTGATAAATAGTTGCTTTATCCAATCTTTGAGTGTACACTCCCAGCATATGGGAGTCTATGATGAGTTATTCATATTCCATACCCATTGGCGTATGCGAGTTAATTTTATAGTTATGACTATATGTGTTGATGCTTTATGTTTTGTTATGTTATGTTATTATTCAAATTTATTTACTACTCTATGCACAGCGATGTCATAGCTATTTTAGGTTTTTCTATACCTTGACTTAGTTATGTTATCTTGCATTTTATCATATCTATATCATGATTTAACTCATTTAGTCGATGATACCTACTAAGCACCCGTTGTTTTTATACTCATATAATACTTCTGTACCTTTTTGGTGCATATATGATTACTAGTTGTCTTCATTGATCGTTGATCATGTTGTGTTGATTTTTTGAAGATAGGGTGAGAAATTAGAATCGGAGTCACCTATTTCCTTCTATCTTTTGTTATTCAGTATTTAGTTATCGAGACAGATGTTGTTGAATATTCTATGTCTTTGAGTTGTATTATTATTAGATGCTCTTGTACTGGCTCTACCAAGTCATGGGATAGTATCGTGTATTGACTGTTTTATCTATTTAGAACTCTTTACTTATTTGTAAGTATGTTGTTCATTTATGTCTATGATTGGGCAATTTCTATTAATTTAATCCATTGTATTTAGCTCCAGGTTATGGTTCGGCCTACCTACTAGCGAGATAGAGTAGGTGCCATCAAAACTCATAAATTGGGTTGTGACACGGGTCAAGCCAGATGAGTGATGATTTAGATGATATTGATGATGTTCAGGATAATGATTCTAATGTTAATGTTATAAATATATATAGATAGATAGATATACACACACATCTACTAGTTCATGTTTGGATATTGATAATAATATTGATGATGATATAGTGGTTAAGATATTATGGATTCACCTTCCATTCATTAAAGCATGTGCATTGCCTATCACCAGTAATCACTTATATTTATCAGCAATATAGGGGTTGCATAGGTATAGGTATGAGTGTTTCTTGAAGTATATTATGTGGAACTTGCATCTAACAGCCTTGTGGGGGATTGCATAGGTATGGGCTCAGACTATTGTTTGACTGAGGGTTGATTAATCCTTTTGAGCTTATGGTGGTGGGGATTTACGAAAGTCTTGGTTAGGTATTTAGTGTCTGGATTAGTCAGTTACTCGTGTTGTTATTGTTACCTTGGATTGTGATTTTTATTGATATTATAGTTAGTTTGTAGTAGGTTAATTATTGGGGGTTGTATTACGATTTGAGGTATGATTCTGGCTCTTTTACTTTACCGTTATATTTATATGCAAATTGATCCATTAGTTAGGTATTATGGTTTTATACCTTGATATTTTGATTCCTTTCTTTACTATCTCTTTATTTTGATAGTTAGCTCATGTTTAACATATGGATAACAGACCCTAAAGCTATTAGAACTAGCTTTCACTATGATTATGAGGCCTGAAGATGCTAGTATGATGACTTAGGTTGTACTATGAGTTTCTCTGGTTTTTATATATGTACATCTATATATAAGTAGCTATGGTATAATTGTATATTCCTTTCTTCCTTCATTTATTCAGATTGTACATTCATTTCTTGGCCTTGTATACTATTGTACATCCTTTTTTGCCCTTTACTCTTATATTTGTTAGTGATATATGGTATAATGTTGAGGTTCCTGAGTATGGCTAGAATGAGATCGTTCATCCTTAATTCCTTCTTAGCCTTATTATGTTAGTTTCTTGGACATGAATTGGATAGCTTACCCGTTTATCTCATTAGAGAAGATTGTTGGATATTTGGGTATAGTTTACCTTTCTGTTTATATGCTATTTATAATTGTTTTATCTTTGAAGCTCAGTCGGCAATTGCCTACTTAGTACCACATATTTGGTACTCATACTACACTTCTGCAGCCTGTAGATCATAGTATGGCTTATCGTCGTTGTTGTATGTGTTGTGTATAGCAACTATGGTTTGGAGATATAAGGCAAGCTCCTGGAGTTCAGAGTACTACTTTCCTCCCTCTTATGTACTAGACTAGTCTGTATATTATATTTGGATATGGTTGTATCTGTATATTCAGTTAGTACCTTATTTTTATCCTCGCTAATAGTAGAAGCTCTTGTACTGATTCCACTAGGTTTTGGGATTATCTAATGTATGTTACTCTTTTATTACATCTATTTTGCACTCTTTCCTTTATTCTCTTGGTAGTCCATTACCAGTAGTTTCGGACTACAGGGTTGGCTTGCCTACTGGCAGGTTATAGTAGGTGCCATTATGACACGAAAAATTAGGTCGTGATAACAACTCTTAGAAATGATAAATCATTGTGAATTTCTCTATTTTTTCAAAATATGCCCTTTTTAAAAAAAACCTTTGGTTTAGTTGAACTAGTTAGGTGCTCAGTAGTTATGAACACCCATATCTTATTTTGACTACACTATGAATGTGGTACATCAATTGAGGAAAGGTGATTTAAGTCTGTGATTAAGTTCCATGTGTGAGAGAAAATTTGACTCAATCTTGGTCATTGAGAAAGCCTAGAACTTGTCTGGTTGCTCTATAACTAAGAAAAAAGTGTGTAATTTTGGAGAAGTGATATTAGGTCATTAATGAGAGTAAACCTCCAATTTGACCAAAGTAGCCTTCCTATGGTGAGTTGAGTGGCCAATTTTGTTCCTAATCTGAGCCTTGTAACCCTTTTTATTGCAAAAACTTATTACAAGCCAAAATCCTTCTTCAACAAGTCCATCCCTTGAACCAAACTCTTCTTGAATCATCTAGGTGAGGTTGTGAACCAACTTAGGCCAAAATATAAGTTTGGGGTGGAGGAACCCTTTGGGGTTAGTCATGTCATCAGAAGCTTATAAAATGGGGATCATTCACTTTCTTTTCTAGTTATCCTCTTTCCTGCATATATATAAAAAAAAGGATAAGAAAATTAAAAAGCAATGGAAAAAATGAGTTGTAAGTGTGTTTCTAGATTGTAAATATTAGAATTAAAGTAATGTTTGAAAGGATAAGAAGAGGAAAATAACTTGAAAATTTTAGAGAAGTGGTCCTTAGAGTTGTATAAGAATCAAGTTTTGGGAAATAAGTGTAATTGAGGTCTCTTTAGATGCTTTGAGTGGGTAGAGTCACTATAACTAAAATTTTCCCTTCCTTATTAATTGTCTACGCGACAAGCCAAAGAAAGACCTTAGTGATCTTCAAAGTATTGTACTTGAATGTTGTGAAATGGAGCTTATGGACAAGCCTATGGTCTGGTACTAATGTTCATAATCATCTTTTAAAGTGCGAGTGATTTCTGGTAGTCCCTTATTTTAATGTTTATCGATTCTTTAGGTAAGGAATTTCTTTATGTAAAGGAACTTAATTGCAATACTTGATCTCTCTTTAATCTTGGTTGGAGTCTATGATCATATGCATGGTTTGGTAATATCTAGTCAAAACTTGAGGCTTGTTTTTCCCAAATTGAGTGTTTGTTAGGTGAGACTTGTGCCATTATTTTTAAAACTATGAGGGCGAAGTATTTTCACAAAAGAAGCATATGTCTAAGGTCCCAAGTAATATAGTTTGTTGCCATTGTTGATTTTGTTGTGTGTGCATTTATTTATTCGAGGACAAGCAAATATTTATGCTGAGAGTGCTGATAAGCTAAAATTTTGCGACTCAATCAGTCAAAATAAGGTAAGAAATCAACTCCTCAATTCTAATTTGAGTTAGTTTTAATATTTTTTTGGTTTACTTTCAGGGTAAAAGCCAAGAAGTGATTAGAAGAGCAAAAAGAAGAAAACGGATGAAAAATTAGAGCTCAAAGTGCAAGGTGCATTACCAAATTAAAGATCTCATAGCTAAGATTGACAATTCATCCAAATTTCAATCCAAATAATTAGGCGATGAGAAAGAGAAATTTGGCGTATCGCCGAGTAAATCAACACAGCAGTACAGCATTGCTAAAAGTTATAGAAGCCAACCCTTGGAGTTTAAGGTTAACGATTATTCAGCAAAGCAAGTACAATTCAATGTATCAATGTGTGGTTTGATGATGGTGTGGTCATCCACCGAATTGGATGCAAGTGGTTTTTTGTAATTTCGAGGCTTATTTTTGCTAAAGTTGTTTAAGCCCTTTTTGGCAGCTGGAAACCCTATTCTTAACAATTTTGAGATTTGAGAGTTGTAAGTAAAACCTAAAGTGAATTTTTTCTATCTTGTGTTTGACTTATTGCTTTAAAATCAGAATTCTCATAGATTACTTGGATTCTATGGAGGATCTTAATGAAGATTTGCATATATTTCTCTTATCTTTTACTATGAGTAGCTAACTTCCATTTTGGGGTTATGTATGAATGAGTAGTGACAATTGTATAGGTGTTGCTTATTTGCCTCTTTAATCGATTAATTGATATGGGTTTGACCTCTACTCCATGTATTAATTTATAATTAGAGGTTGCAAACTCTAGTTAACCCTAGATCACTTACCATTCGTGACAAAGGAAATAAGGTTGAGGAGTAGTAGTCAACTATGACTTGATATCTATCATTTAATAATAGTTTTTAGACATAAGGCTACTAAATTGAGGTTGTAGATTGGTTATAATATACCACTTGTAAGGTATTTGAAATAATCCACTTATGATGTTTAATGTTTTATAGAAAGATTGACATTAAAATCTAGGACCTATACTACCCATATCTATTAATAGAACTCAGGAAAATATTCAACTACCCATACATGTACTCACTCTCATGAAAGCACAGCCCCAAGTCCCTTTACCTCTTGATTACAATCTAGAGATCACTTTTGTATTCAAAGCATGCACTTGATGATTTAACCATAACATAATTTAAATTACTCCCTCAGTTTTATTTTATTGCATTATTTTATTATTAAGAGCAAACACCTACTCACGTGTGATAAAAGTGAACCTATCACCTTCATTCCTGAGGAATTGATCTCGACTCCAAGTTGGGTAAAACATATATTGCTAGCAACCGCATTCATCTTGAGGTGTATTTAAGAATTATCAATAGCCTTTTTTTGAAATTATCTAAGAGGGTCCATCCTCCCATCCTGTTTGTTTTCACAACTTATACTATGGCCTCTCTGCCAAGAGCTCCCCGGTGATGATAAAAGAAGAAAACTATCTATTAAGGAAGCATGACTATTTTCTTTCACAATATGAATTGGACAATTATCCCTATATTTGATAGCTTACGAGCTTACGTCTATCCCTGGTCGGGTGTAGTTTCCTTCTGATTTTTCTCTTGTAACAGCTACCCAAATTTGCACAGATGTATCTATACCTCCAAACTTATTTTTCGAGGAATACTTTCTTATGCAAAAAAACAACCCTAGACACACCTAGGATCACCCCTACTTGCATATCCATATAAGATCCAAGTAGGTGGATCATGGTCCTGTGAGGTACCCACTACTCGAAGTACCCTCCAAAAAAAAAGATTTGTCTATCAGGTTTGATTCTTCTTAGTTGGCTTGGTCGGGTTCGACCAAAAACATTATGTTTACATGGTGTCATGATGTAATTTCACAGGTCATGATGGAACCTACAATAAAAAGCTCCAAAATAGGGAAATGAGCCTAAAATCTAAAAAAAACTATCTGATAACTGAATTGATAGTTTTGACAAGTCATGAATAACCTGTAGCCACTGTGGAAAGCCTCGAATTACTAAAAATGTACGTAAATTAAGTAAATAACCTATAGGGTCATTACACATGATGGGTTTGAACAAAAATGCTATGTTTACGCACAAGACTACCTCTCTTCTCAAAAGCTTTAAGGGGACTACATTATGGCGATGGACGATTGCTCGTAGAGGGGTTTACTACACATAGCCTAGTTGAGGAACCACTTTATCCTAGAAAATATAATATACCCAACTGTGTCCAACATAGGATTAGCACATTTTTTGAAAGAACAAAGAATAGTAGGATATACAACATGCAAGACACGGCGAGCATTATAAATTCACGAATTAGAAAAATTTATTCTTTCTCATAACTTCTCATGCCAAACCAACTCACTAAAATGTAAATAAGGATCAAAAATATGGTTAATATTATGAAGAATAAAGGGATTCCATCTATACCTAAATAGAAACTGATGTTTTCATAAGCAAGCTACGAAGACTTTCCACAAAATAAGGTTTGGTCAAAGAAGGATCGAATTATATGCAAAAAATAGGTGGTTAGGCTACAAGTCTCCTCAAACAATGAATGTCTTTTCAAAATAGTGCCCTAAAACCATATTTTCTCAATCAAGCAATTCGCACACACATAATGCTTATCTTGGTGAAATAACCCCTCATATATGATAAATGCATAAGACTAAGTAAAACTTAAAAATAAAGTAATTTCTTGTCCAAGATCATTTATCGGCTAGGGACCAATTGCTACTTCCTTAAATATAATATGAATTACAAATCATAAGTCATTTATCAGCTAGATTTCATATTTTGAGTTTTTGCAACATCAATTCAATGCACCCACTACTTCAAAATTTGTTATTTTGCCCAGTCCATTAAATGACGGGGTTTCATGAAACTTCGGATGAAAATCTCATGTTTCATTTCATACACGATTTAATTGATGGGGAAATACTAAATAAGAAGTCAGAATATTACCCCGTAAGAATATCTCAAAATAGCTTCAAAAATCTTTCAAATCTAGGCTCAAAATCCCAAAATAGAATTATGAAATCAAGTTTTAAAAATGGGATTTACTTTTGTTGAAGTCTCATTGACTTCGCAAATGTGACCTTTTTCGTCATGCAGCCTTGACCCGGCCCAACCCATGGTGATGTGACCCAAGTGCAGCCTAAAAAATCTCTTTTTCAACGAACGCCACCAAGGCACACGTAGACAAACAAAGAACTACTACACTAGAAATCAACAATGCCATAATAAGCCAATCATGAAACAAATACTCAGAACTTATTTGGAACCTCCCAAACACATTTAATGGTGCAAATCAATCATAAATCATATTTTGGGCATGTTGAAATCATCAAATCACTCATCTGAGTTCTTGATGAAATATTTACTGGGTCAAATCTAAACTTTAAGAAAAATAGAAGTCTTATAAAAGGTCAAAAATGTCCCTAAGTACCTCAAGAACTATGCCAAGCCTCCAACTAGGTCATATATCACCCTTTGAACCTATTGGAATCGTCCAAACTCAAAATTGACTTCATTAATTACAAATGTTTTTAGTAAAACTTTCCATGTATCAAAATTCATAACTCAAAAACTCACTTGAAGCACATCTGATCACTGGGGAATCATGTTATTCATCCCTGCAAGTCACAAACAGCTTACCAAAGCTATGGGAGCATCAAACGAAAGAAAAAAAAATGACAGAACACCTTGAAGGTCATTACGTTAATTAGTTACAATATTTATTATGTCTACTTTTCAATTATGAGTGTTTGTAAGTTAATAGTTTATTATTTTTTGAAATATTTTTATTCTCTTTGTACTTGTTTGAGAAAGTAAAATACTAAAAGATATATTTATCAAATTCTCATTGTTGTCTTTTCCCAAAAATAACACATGTATTGGGTCGTATTTAGAGAAAATAATATGTTTATGCTGGTGTTTTGGCATTGTTCATAATTTGTTTGAGTTGATTTTTTCTGCAAAACAAAATCAAAGTAATCATTTTTTTCAATTGTTGGACTCAAATTAAATTAAGTAAGTCGATGTTTTATAATTTGATTTTTGTTAGCATATAAGTTAATTCAGTTTTAAAAAAAACTGTATGAGATATACATACATGCACAAATTAGATTTACTATATTTAAGCATAGCACTACCACATAAATTATTCTATAATAAAGGAAGGAACTCTGTATGAAATCAAGTTATATGTGTTATATGTAGTTTTGATGATGAGTAACTTCAAGGGACCAGGTCCCTGGATGTGCATGGTATAGTAGAGTTGGCACGTGTGTCCGCATAATTTTTTACTCTTATGTAACAAAATTGAAGGCGTTGTTTGTATTGAATAGGACACCTGGTTAAATTAAATTTCAGCCCTAATCATCACCCAGCTATAAAAGAAAAAAAGGCTTCTTTATAAAAAAAAATCTACAAAAATCTAAAGAGTGAAGAGAGGAAACAAAAAATTAATTTCAAGATTGTTCAAGCGTTGCTAATGTTCTTAACTTTGTAGTATGCTTAAAGAGTGAGTGAGTGTTCTTAAGTGCTGATTTGTAAAAGAATTACTCATGGTATAGAAGTAATGTCTTGCTTTATAGTTGTTTGAGAATGCTTAGGTAGAGTTGCCTAAGTCTAATACTAATTAGAGTTAATCAGTGTAGAGGGTCCTTAGCAAAGTTTCCAAGATGAGCTTGTAGTAGAATTATTACAAGGAAAATGAGCAAATAGTTAGGATTAAATAGAATCTTTAATCAAGAAATTGATTATAGTGGATTTTGTTAGTGCTTGTGAGGCAAGCCGTGGTGTTCCCCCTTGAGCAGGGAGGTTTCCACGTTAAATCTTGTGTGTTGTTTTTTTCCTGCACTGTATTGTTTGATCGCTTGTGATTGACTCTGAGGGACCTGGTCTGTCACTGTGTGTTGCAACCTCCAATAGTTCAACAATTGGTATCAGAGTAAGGTCACTCTAAAAAGTTCACACCTATAGTGTCTTGGCTATCATGGCTGCTTCACCTAACCTAGAAGAAGGGCAATCAACCACTAGACCACCTAGATTTAATGGACAGTACTATGGGTGGTGGAAAATAAGGATGTTTTGATTCATCATGTCTGAAGATAGTGAACTGATGGATATAATTCATGATGGTCATTATGTACCTGTAAAAGAAGTCAAAGAAGGAGATGTTACAAGAATCGTTATCAAAAGTATGAGGGAATTCAATGAAGAATACAGGAAAAGAATTGAGAAGAACTACAAGGAAAAGAAACTACTTTTCTGGCATAGGACCAGATATATACAATAGGATTTTAGCTAGTGAAACGGCTAAGTAAATATGGGACTGGTTAAATACAGCTCATGAAGGAGCCACTGATATGAAGGATTCTAAAGTTGACAGGCTAACAACCTAGTATAAAACCTTCACCATGAAAAAAAGAAAGACAATATAGGAAATGCATACAAGATTAACTTCCATCACAAATGAAGTGATTTCACTATATAAGCAAGTGAGGAAGATTCTTGGGGTTCTGCCAAAATCCTGGGAAAGCAAAGTAGATACTATTACTGAGACAAAAAAACTTGAAAACTCTCACTATGTATGAGGTTATTAGAAATTTAAAGACTCGTGAACTCAAGAAGTATCAAGAACAAGGGAAGAATGAAGGAAAGAAGGAAAAATCTCTGGCACTGAGGGCACCAAAATCAGACTCTAATGAAGAATACTGATGTTTCCTATTTGGAAAAAGGATTTGTCAGAGCTTTGAGGAAAAATGGCTAGTTCCAATGAAGTGGAACTAGCAACAGAAAAGGCATCACTATGGAGGTATGTCATAAATGTGGTAGTCCTGAGCATTTCATAAAAGATTATCCTATGCACAAAATGGACCATCAGAAGTATCTCAATTTTGGAGGTGACAAAGAAAAGAATAGGGACCAGGTCACTGTAAAATCAAGAAGATAGGTTGCAGCTAATTTTGTAGTTAAATAAGCCCTAGTTGGTTGGGGTGACTCCTTCAGTGAATCTGATAAAGCTGAGAAATCTACAGATGTTTTCATGCTTACAGTAGAGGATGAGGAAGTGACCTTTTATTCCTTGTTTTCTTTTATGGCAAACACTAAAGATGAAGAAGAAAATGAGGTAACACTTTCTGACCTTAAAGAAAACTTGGACAACTATTCTGCCAGAAGGATAAAAAGGCTTGCAAATATGTTGAATAACTCTATGTGTGAAATGACTGAGAAAAAATTTTCTCTGAAAGAAAAAGTGGAAGGTCAAGATCTTGAGTTAATTTCTCTAACTCTCCAAATATCCAAAAATTTAGAGCAGGTTATTAAGTTAAAATCTAAAAATCTTAATTTATTGAGTCAACTGGAGAAAAGACATGATGTTTGTGATAAAGAAAAAAATAATGCTCTAGAGAAAAATATAGAAGATCAGGATCTTGAATTGATAGCTTTGACTCTCCAGATATTTGAAACTGAGAAAAATTTTGCTAAGCTCAAATTTGAAAATCTGTGCTTGGCGAGTCAACTGGAGAAAGTAGATGCTTCTGAGAATAAAAGGAAGAAAGAAACATCCAAGTTTTAGGTTGAGCTTGAAGAAAAATTGAAGGATTCCCAAATGTATCTTAAGTCTAAACTCCGAAGAATGAGTAGTTGGAGGGGGGATGAGGAGTTGGAGAGGTACCTGGTCCATCTAAGGAAAGAACTCAAAAAATCTCTTTAGTGGACTTTATCTTCACAAATCTCTATAATCTCACTGATCAGGGGGTCAATAATGGTAAGGGTCTTGGGTATTAGTACAAAACTCAATATTCTGGGTCACAAAACAAGATTATTCAAGATATAAAAAAACAAAGTTTATAAACCCTTGTGCACTCACTGTGAAAGATATGGACACCTGAGGGAACACTGTCAAAATTGGAATAGAGTAAGAATGTTTAATGATAGATATATCCAACAAGAGAATTCCTATCCAAAGAATTTCATGTCCTTGAAAAATATGAAAAAAAACTCTCTACCTAGATTAGCCAAAAGGGATTTAATCACACCACTGTCTTCCTACTTGGATCTAAAACTCAAGTGGGTTCCTAAATTCAACTTGTTATCATGGTTCCAGATTTGAGAAAGGGAATTACAGTCAGAAATGGTTTATTAATAAGTGTTCAACGTGTAACTCTAGAAAGTCTGACTGTCCTCTCTTTCTCAGGACACTTTAAGTAGAATTGTCTTATTTTAAAATGGTTGATTTCAAAGGACCTGGTCCCTGGAAAAATAGAGTTGAAATTCTTAAGGTAAGAAGTGCATGGATCTCCTAACTAGTCGGAAAATCTATTGATCCGTAGTGGCAGTAAAGACTCAAAAATTAAAGATTTCATTCATGATGATGATGGTGAAAGGCTTAAAGGTGCAATTTAGAATGATATTAATTCAAAATGCCAGTACCTGATCCCAGCTCAAGTAGAGGGCCAACAAGAAATGGCCATGTCATAATTCTCAAGGACCTAGTACCAAAGGAATTCATTTCAAAAGAAGGAGCTTGAGGGAGTATGAATGAAGAAAAGACTTACTCCTAGTTCTCAGACCTAATGGTTGATCTCATAATAAGTTCAAAAGTAAGGAGTATGTTGAGGATAAAAAGTTGAAGCAAGTAGTGATTCAATCGACTTGACATAACATATGAATCAGTGTATCTACTCAAAAATTGGCTATGATCAGGAGACAGGTATCCTTAGTAAATTAGGTACATGTTCGTCTAACTCAGTACCATACCTTTGCAAGTATACACCTGTAGGAACAACTTTGGAGGTAGACAGAAGTAACAAATACAAAGTTGAAGATTCACACAAACTAAAGAGGGACCTGGTCCTATCTCTCAGGTTAGTATCTTGAATGTGCAAATTTTGTCTGTTCTTTCAAGAAAAAGTTGTGTCCTCCTCATCCTTGTGTCATAAAACTTGGCCTATTCTAAAAGGAAAGGTGACCCACCTAAAATCTGATATTGATCATATCTTGTTCAACCGAAGACCCTTTTTGTGCTTATTGTTCCCTAAAATCTAGCCGCATTCACTCGTTTTCTTATTAAAAAGGTAAATCCAAATCCCAAATTGCCCTTTAAGAAAAAGACCTTCTTGATGGCTACATCTCTCCTATTTTCACGTCCTTCAAAGAATTTTGAGCTTAGCATTGTGAAAAAACCCTTCCCAAACCTTCCTGGAAGCATCTTTTTTTTTCCTACTCTTCCAAAGCTTAACTCCATCATTCAACCTGTTGATAAAGAATCATCCCTGAATCCTCAAAACTGTTCTACTGATATTGTGATGGATGATACTTAGGCTACTAAAAACCTCATATTGTTGTCAAATAGTCCAGAAAAGAGCATAGTTGATCACAATAAAATCAATGTCAGTAAAACACTAAGAATTTCAGGAAAATGGTCTGGAAGTTCTACTGAGAAGCGACTGACTCTTGTGGGACTTGGTCCCAAGAAGAGAAAAGTAGCTAAAAGAGAATCCGTGATCACTTACACTAGAAGAAATAATGGGGAGAAAAGTTAAGTAGTATCCAAGAAAGTTAGAAAAAGGTTCTTGAAGAATAAAAAGGTGTTAACTAGAAGGGTTTTTTTCAAATGTTCTAACATAACCTGGTATGGTGGAATTAGTTAAGCAGGTTAAACATCGAGGTTGGATGCATCTCATGGAAGGACCTATTCCCACTATTTTTTATTAGATAGTCAGGGAATTTTATTTCACTTTGGAATTCTCATAAGATGAGATGAATTGACTGTGCAGGTCCAAGGAAAGAAAATAAAGTTGAATGAGGAAACACTGGGAAGAATTTTGGAAGTTCTTATATATGGGATGAGAATCGTCTCCAAGCATTTGCCTTCAATAGAATTCTTAGCAAATGCATCCAAGGTCAAAGGGAAATATGTTGCTGCAGTGAATAGGAACTCATTCAAGAGTGAGTTACAATCGATTTTTGACTTTGTGAACAAGGTAATTCTGCCTAAGTCACAAAAGAGAAACATTGCCTCAGTCACTGACTTATATGTGATAGAATGCCTTATTTGCTTTGAGTTCATTAATCTACCAGCATTGATGATAGAACACATTCACAAAGTAGTTCTTAGGAAAAATAAAAAGCATGGCTTGCCTTATGGATATTGGTTGAACAAAATACTTGATCATTATTGCATTGTCTGTGGTTCTAGAACCCAAGGATCTGTAGTTTAAATGCTTGGTATGAAAATATTGGTCAAAACTAAGTATGTCAAATCAGAAAGCATTTATCAAAAGGAGCTCAGCAAGGAAATAGAGGAACTAAAGTTCAATCTAGCTGCCAAGGATGAAGAAATCAGCAAGCTCCAGAAGATAATTCGGCAATTCTCCAAAAGAAGCCCATGTGACACTGAAATGCTCAGAACTGAGAATGTCGAACTGAAGAAGAGGGTGTCAATCTTAACTAATGAGGTCCTTAGACTGAATGCAGAGATAAGGCATATCAACAACAACCTGACTCTACTACTTCAAAATCTTTACCTACTCCTCACTTGTTGATTCTTCCTGATTTCTATGGTTTTCTCCCTAAGAACATTTAATTTATGCACTGTCCACTACAAGAAATGTGTTTTTAGTGGTGCAAAAAGTCGCCACTAAAGAACAAAAAGTCACCAATAGAGTCTTTTGGCAGCGACAACTATGGCGTTGGTAGTACCTCCATAACTAAAAGTTATTTGCAACGACAAAGCTTGGTCTCCACAATATAAAGGTATTTGTGACGAGTTTTACCGTCAAATACGCTAAAAATTGTATTTTGACAAAACACATATGGGTTAGGTTGCCACTGATATACTAGCATTAGCAGTGACTTTACCGCTGCAAAATCACCATCATCTGTGACGACTTATTTTGATGATAGTTAAAGCATGATCATAGTGCATGGGTACATTATTAATTACAAGAATCCTTCAATACGGTATTTCTACGAATGAAATGAGACCTAAAATATAATTAAATAACCAAATTGAAGATATTAAAGGAAGAAGTTAGTTCAAGAAGAAGAACATGAATAAAGATGTACATCTGAAGGAAAAAATTGATCTACTTTGATGTAAGGAAGAGTTAGGTTGATCACGAAGGTTTTGGCACTTTGTAAACAAAATATTACAAGTCAATAACGCACAATGCATGCATGAGTTGGACCGCATGAGTTAATATCTTCTTAGCTACTTTCACATTGTTAATCTTCTTAATACAATTGCAGCTTCTATATAACTTGAGCTTCCAAACTCAAAATTCTCATCATCACAACATCGTATTTTAATCACTCTCCCATCCACTACTATTAATTAATAACTACTAACAACAATGTCAACCAATATTATTCTCCTAATTGTTGCTTGTGCACTTGTATTGTCCACAAATGCAAGGATCCTTAATTCCATGAAAGGAGAAGATGAAGAAAAGATTCTTTTTCCGCACCCTTTATCACCATTTCTTGGTGGTCACGGGCTTGGCAGGCCTGGATTTGGTGCAGGGCCGGGTTTAGGATTCGGTCCTTTTGGAGGAATATCGGGGGGAAGTGGCCTAGGTGGTGGTGGAATGGGTTTCGGAGCTGGAACTGGAACTGAAATTGGAAGTGGGTCGGGTTTTGGATCAAACATCGGATCGGGTTTTGGATCCAACATTGGATCAGGTTTCGGGTCAAACATTGGCGGTGGAGGAGGTTTCGGGTCTGGAATGGGAAATGGAGGTTTCGGGTTGGGAATGGGCGATGGAGGTTTTGGTTTTAGTGGTGACAATAATGGAGGTAATAGTCCTAATGGTGATGGTGAATTCGCTGGTGGTCAAGCTGAAGGAGTTGATGCAGCTCTTGGAAAGCAAAAACCTTGAATTCTTCACATGATATGATATTCTATCATGTTACTAGTAGTAGTATTTACTACATTCCACCAAATAATAGTAACTTCATGTTGCAGTAGTTACCAATTAACTATAGGAGAATTACTTTTCTTTCAAATGTGTTATCGTTTGCATGTTTTAGTAATTCTTATAAATGAGTCAAATTTATTGTTTGTCTGATTATGCAAGTTAATGACACTTCTATTTCTTTTTTTATACTATACAGATTAAAAATATTATACTATACTTTTTTTGCTTCAGACAAACTTTCGATTGGTCCCATTTTTAGCTCTTCTACACTACCCTCGAGCTGAAAGATGGAAACAAGTTTTTCACACAAAACTTGCCTATCAGATGTACAGATTCTGATTTGTAAAGACTCTATAGGTGGGTCAGTTAATCTACTTTAGTTTCAATATAATGTGTTGTGTTTATATTTGCCCTAAGAATAATTTTTCTTATTAAGTGGTAACTGATTTCTATATATTTTATCCTCTTACGAAAGATGGGATGTGCGTCGAAAAGCAATGGAATTTATACCTCTAGCATATATAGTCCCTAAACTCCTTTAAAAAACCAACAATAAATACATTTGACAGAACTTGCACAACTCATGCAAAAAGATCATAACGTCCTTTGACTCCAAACCACATTGTTTCCCACCAATGTTTTTCTCCAAAATAAAAATCACCTTTTGACTTGTATCCGTTTGTATATTTTTTTATCTTACAACATCTCTATATCTTTAATTCTTCTACTTTACTTATTTTAACTCTTTATTTTTCTTTCACCTTTTTATTTTTTGATTTTAAATTCTCCATATTTCTCATCTACAAAAATTCGGCGATAAATTATGACAATATCCAACTAAGAGAAGCTTTAAATAAAGTTTTTGCGATTGAAGATAGCGATAGTTTATTTGCTATATTAATTTATCACTACTAGAAATGAGAGCTATGGGGACAATTAATTAGCGACGGTTATAGAATTGTTACTATAAAAACGCTATAGTGACGGTTATAACCGTCCCAATAGAGTTAGGACAATAATTTAAGAAAACCGTTGCATAAGCCTTAGAAACCGTTCCAATAAGTATATTTATGGTAACGGTTATTATAACCATTCCAATAGATATCTATTGGAACGGTTTAGAACCGTTCCAATAAGTATATTTATGGTAACGGTTATTATAACCATTCCAATAGATATCTATTGGAACGGTTTAGAACCGTCCCATAATTTATATTAGCTAAAATCTAACATATAACATTAATTAGGCGGGAGTTTATTCTCCAAAACTTATTTTACCCACTCTTTTTAATTATTTTTATTAAAAAAGGTTACAATAAAATATTTCCCCCCAACTTTTTTTGTTCTGCCCCTATTTGTTTAGGGTTAATACACAGATACGTTCATTCAGAGACGATAATACTCGACAAGCAATACTCGGCAGCTTCTCGATCTCGACAGCCCCCATTTGATTGAATTCATCGGTGTACTCGACGACTTCTCGATCTCCATCTCGATTCGTTCAGTTTTTGACAGCCCCATGTCATCGACAGCATCGTCTTTCAGTACTACACAACCCAATCTCGATTGACAGCTTGTTCATTCAATATTCGACAGTCGTTTCTCCGTTCAGTACTTGACAACCATTATTTGAGTGTTGGTAGTGTTAAACTGTTGTGTTTGTAGTGTGAGCTGCAAGTCACTAATTTTTATCTGGTTTTTCTTTGAGCTACAAGTCGTTGGTTTTCATTTGGTCTTCTTCTAATTTTTCTTCTCTGAAAACGTTCTTCCTTTTAGGTAGGTCTCAATTTTGGTTCCCTGTATCGATAAAAATGAATTTTGTGTCTAATTTTAGGGTAATTTTGTGCGTTTTTGGTCTAATTTGTGAATTTTGTGGTCTCATGATATGACTTAATTTTTTGGATCCCTAAAGATATGACTGTTGTTGGTCTGTTGCCTTAGAAAAGTAGGATAATCTTGTTTATAGTGTATTACTGATTAAAACCCTCTTATCCCATTGTCACGGAGGTGGGGTTAAGTACAAAGGAATTCATGAACTGCATTTTTTGTGTTATGCTCAGTAATAATACTTTAGCTAAGTAATCTCAGTGACCATAGACAATGTATTAGTATAAGTATGTACTTGTAATTGTTTATACTACAAACAAATGATATGCTTATTAAGGACATAAGAGAAAAGGAATAAGATTATATTGGGTTTATCCGCGACTAAGAAACAAAATGATATAGACACCAAAATAATTTCAAAATTTTTGCATTCATAGGGGACAAATGAAGGTTGTCAATTACTGAAAATAGTTAGAGAAGGTTAAACAGTAAAAGATATTGTCGAGGAGAAGCTGGGTACTAGTTAATAATTTGAAATATAGTTATTTTCACAACCTGCATTGTCATATTTAGCTTTGGAGTACTTGAGGCTGAGCTGGCGCATTTTGGTTGATATCTCAAATGCGCCAATATTGCTTGTGCTATCCAACGATCGTTCTTTTGTATCACTGTGACCTCACAAGTGCTACTGTCATTCTTAAAATTGTTATGCTGGCCTTACCCTTGGGGAACTGAAGTCAGTCAAAGATTCATATGATTTCAAGACCTTATCTGTGTTTTCCCTCATTGGCGCTCTCGTAATTTTACCAACCATCTTGAAGAGGAAGCGGATGTTTGAATAGAGATTTCTTGAAAACCCAGTAGATTACCTTGTAAAAAGACTTTAAGATAATATTTGTTAAGACTTCACAGCAAACTGGACTGGCAGGACTGAATTAACAACCCTTCATTTTCCAGTACCTGAATCACAGTGGAGAAGGCATTTTCTAGTTACTTACAGTTTTGCCTGCCACAATCAAAAGTCTGATAAATTTTACATACTATGTTCTTTACCCTTTTCTTATATTAACTGGATTAGTTGGTTGAAACCAAAGTTGATTAGTTATAGTATTTAATAAAATGCGAAAAGTAAGTGGCAGTAAATACATTCTGATTGTAAGGTGATATATATATATATATATATATATATATATATATTAGTTTTCATCACATAATGTTTGCATGTTCATCAAGAAGAGCAACTCAAATGTAGTTCTAACACATGAACTGGTCTTAAGTTCGTACTTTTTTTCTTGCATAACGTAACATATCCCTCAACATCTAATTGGTTAAGCACGGTCGAAATTCTTATTGAATTAAATATATGTTGTACAAATTATTTCACATACCTAATGGTTTTATTTGTATGTTGATACTAACTGTACTCAAAAAAAAAATTTACTTTAATATTTTAAATATGTAACATAGGGTATTTAATGGATGTTGGAGATAAAAGTTAGATGTATCTTCCAAAATCCACCATTTAGTTTCAAAATGGAGTCAAGGATTTTCTCAATAAGGTATTTGAACGAGCTTCTCAAGGAAATAAAATATTATGCCCTTGTAGATTGTGCTTTAATCGCTATTGGCATTATCGAGATATGGTGGAGGATCACTTGTATGGTCATGGATTTGCTTCTAATTACACTCAATGGGTTTTCCATGGTGAAGGGGTTTCATCAACAAATATTCAGCATTCAAGCAGTGTTGATGAAACTTTTGACCAACATGATGATATGGATAAACTACTTCATGATACTTTTAGAAATATAGAAGATGACTAGAGGAATGAAGGGCACGAAGGAGTAAGACAGGGACCACCTGAAAATGTTTAGAAATTTTTTAAACTAGTGGAGGAAGGAAAACAAGATTTATATCCGGGGTGTAAGAGTTTTTCTAACTTGAGTTTCACCATCCGGTTGTACTTGTTCAAATGCTTTCATGGGCTGAGTATTGTAGGTTTCTCCGACTTGCTGGACTTGATAAAAAAGGCTTTTCTATTTGCTCAGATTCCTGAGTCTTTCCAGAAAGAAATAAAGGTGATAAGAGATTTGGGTCTTAATTATGAAAAAATTCATGCATACCTTAATGACTGCATGTTGTTCTGGAATGAGAATGCAAAGCTCGATAATTGCGTTGTGTGTGGATCTTCTAGATGGAAGAATGTTTGCGATAGTTGACTAATAAGACTACTAAAGTTCCAGAGAAGGTCTTAAGGTACTTTCCTTTAAAGCCTAGGCTTCAGAGGATATTCATGTGTTCTGAAACATCTGGAGCTATGAGATGGCATGCTACTGAACGACCCAAAGATGGAAATTTAAGGCATCCTGCTGATGGGGAAGCTTGGCAACATCTTGATTCTAAGCACCCTGACTTCGCCAATGATGTTCGTAATGTTAGATTGGGTCTTTCAAGCGATGGTTTCAATCCATTCAGAACAATGAGCATTTCTCATAGCACATGGCCGGTTATGTTAATAAACTATAACCTAGCACCGTGGATATGCATGAAACTGGAGTATATAATGCTATCAATGATTATTTCAGGTCCCTCATCTCCTAGAAATTATATTGATGTATACTTGCAGCCGCTAATTGCAGAGTTGAATGAACTATGGAAGGTGGGAGTGAAAATATTTGATGCTGAAACTAACCAAACATTTAATATGCGTGCAGGTTTATTATGGACAGTTAGTGATTTTCCAGTGCTAGCAATGCTTTCTGGATGGAGCACCAAGGGGAGATGGGCATGTCCTACTTCTAATCATATTACTTGCTCCCAATATCTCAAACATAGTCGTAAGATGTATTACTTAGGTCATCGAATATTTTTGCCCCCTGATCATCCATATCGAAGAGATAAAAAATCTTTTAATGGTAAAGAGGAGCATAAAGTTGCACCTACTCCCTTATCAGGTGAAGAATTCCTTGGAGAACTACGTGAATTAAATAATGTGTTTGGAAAGAGCAAAAAAAAAGAAGAAAAAAACAGTGATGGTTCTTGGAAAAAAAATCCATATTTTTTGAATTGTCGTATTGGCCGAAAAATAGATTGCGACACAACCTTGACCCGATGCACATAGAGAAGAATTTCTGTGATAGTTTGCTTGGTACATTATTGGATATAGCCAGGAAGTTGAAAGATCATGTAAACTCTCGCTATAACTTGCATTAGATGGGGATACGCAAAGAGCTTCAACCAATAGAAGATGGTAACAGTGGAAAAGTTCATCTGGCTAAATCTTGTTTCTCTATGAAACCGGAGAAAAAAAGGTTGTTTTGCACTATTTTAAAAGATGCCAAATTACCAAAAGGGTGTACCTCTAATATATCAATTCGAGTGCAAATAGATGAGATAAAAATATCAGGCTACAAAAGTCATGACGCTCATTTCATAATGCATCACTTGCTCCAGGTTGCAGTTAGAAAAGTGTTACCCAAAAGTGTGTCTTTGGCCTTGATTAGGTTGGAGAATTTTTTAGAGCCATATATAGTAAGGTTATAAGAAAAAGTGATCTTGATAAATTGAAGGCTAAAATCATACATATAGAATGTGAGCTTGAAAAGATTTTTCCTCCCATATTTTTTGATATAATGACACATTTGCCTATTCATTTAGTAGATGCAATTAAGCTTGGGGGCCCAATTCATTTGCGTCATATGTATCCTATTGAAAGAAATCTGTGTAACTATAAGGGATTTGTTCGTAATCGAAATACCCCTGAAGCATCAATCGCAGAGGGTTTTTTGGCTGAAGAATGTTTGAACTTTTGTTCGAGATACCTAAATGATGGGGTGAAGACAAAATTTAGTAGGTATTCAACAGGGGATGATGAGGGCACTCAAATAGAGGGACTTGATTTTTCACCTATATTTCCTAAGATAGGTCATCCAATTGGAAACAAGAAGAAAAGAAAAGGCAAGACTTTTGAATTGGATAATCATCAATGGTTTGAAGCACATCGATATGCTTTGTTCAATACTGGATATGAACAAGTAGAGACATTTATCAAGTAAGATAAAATAGTTATTTGTATTTTATCTTTCTTTATATGATATCATAATATGTTTAAATTTCATTTATCTATATCATTATTAATTTAATTTGCATTACGTGCTGACAGGAAGCATAAGGATTTAGTTGATAATCATAGTAAAGGACGTGCATGGGTAAAAGCACAAATTCATAGTTGAGAATTTAGTGATTGGTTTGAGAAAAAAGTTAAAACTGTTGAAGTGTCAAATCATTTAAGGTGGCTAGCTATTGGGCCAAATTTTGTGGCTAAAAGATATACTGCATATTTCTTTAATGGATATCAAATTCATACAATGACACGGGATGTCTCAGGTAAGACTCAAAATAGTGGAGTGACTTTGTCAGCAACTACAGATAGTTTTGCTAGTGCTAGAGACCCGAATCCTTTCGATGGAATAGTTATCTATTATGGAGTTATTCAAGATATCATAGAGTTAGATTATTGTGGTTTCTTTAGTGTTGTACTATTTACATATGATTGGTTTCATAATGAAGTAGATGACTATGGGTTGACGCGCGTAAACTTTAACAGAAAATGCAGCATAGATGACCCTTTTGTACTAGCGTCACAAGTGCATCAAGTATTTTATGTCAAAGATCCAATTGAGAAAGGGATTTATTATGCAAGGAGTAGAGTCCCTGTTGATTTGTATAATTTAGAGGAAGAAAGTTGTCCCAATATTGAAAAAATATTTTGGAGAGAGCCTAATGATAACATTGGTTCATCCGAAAGAGTACTCGATATTGATGTCAGATGGTCGAGAGATGATCTCCCTGTTGATATCATTGATGTGCCTTCCCATGTACAACATTTAAAAGATGTAATAGAAATAGAAGAAGCGGAGGATGACATTGATGATACCGATTGGGATTGGATGAAAGCTGATGACTGACATAATAGTCATTTATTCGTAATGGTCAGTAGTTAATATGTTTGTCCTTTAATTTACCTTTTGAGTGTTTCAATTTCTTATTGAATACCCCGTTTGTGTTCTTGGATTTTACTTATCAATTTTCATATCTATGTGTATGTGTTTTGGTACAAGTGTATATTGTTATTTATCTCACTTTTACTTTTTGTTGATTTGGGTATACTTCATTTTCTCTCTATAAATCTGGAAATGCTCAGTTTTTATTGAAGTAATCTTCAAATACTTAGACAGTTGGACTGATAAGGTAATTTAATTTTTAGGAAACCAAAAAAGAAAAGGAACAGAAAAAGATGAAATTTCCAACTGCAGCATAAGAAGAAAGGTAAGTTAATGTTGCATGACTTTATTGATATCAAAATCCAGATAAAATATCATCTTTCAATACTTTGATTAGGCTAACCTATTGTTGTTGTTGTGGTTGTTGCTGCAGCTGGTCTTACTTTTGAGACGAAGAGTGTTGCATTTGTGATTATTTCATCTGCTTAAGACAGGTATAGAGCACTTTAAACTTCAACCTTTATCAAGATTGATTTTCCAACTTTTGGTCTTCTGTGGTTCTAGTTATTGGATGTCTTCACGTAAATATGTTTTGAACTTACCGACTAAACTTTTTTCTTGATATGAATTAATTTGTTGATTATGATATTCCCTTATCTGAATCGTGGTGGCCATAGATGGTATTTTTTACTTGAGATTGTTGTTCTATCTATACTTGTGATTTGTTCAAGAAATGTCAATTTAAAATGAAAAAGGCAAGTGTGGGAACCTTTTCTGTGTAGCTCATTGTCATTCTGACAAGCACGACTGCTCATTTGATTATAAGATTGTTGTTCTTCTTCAATTATATGGCCAATTTAGCAGATTGTGCCCAGATTTATTCTGCCTCTAAGATAAACAAAAGATGCATTCATACTAACTCTTTCACCTGAACTTGACTGCTTAGTGCTGCATGTCCTATTCTCTTCTAGCACATGAAGGAATATCTTGCACATAGATAACAAGTTGTTTGATATTTTGAGGAGATTTCAGTGATGAGGGTCTCAGTGGTCGTACTCTGATATAATCTAAACTTTACTGGTTAATATATTTTGATGGTTGAAGCTTTCTTCCAGAATCTAGACTATTAGTGGCTGTTTAAGTATACATATATGTTCAAGCAGAAACACATACAAGCTACAGACTGATATGTTGATTCTTTCTTGATAAGGCAACGTCCTACTAAAACTCAGTATTGATTATACTAAACTTTTAAATCATGAACCAATGGCTAAGTATACAGTCAATCTGTGTTTATTGCTTTCATGTTTGTGCATCATTTTGCTACCAGTAGCTGAAAACTTAGTGAAATACCCATTACCTTGTTATTCCATTTCATTTTATTTGTTTTGGTTCAGTTTCTGTTACAAGTGGTTGAAATATGTAATCATTGATTTACTTGCATCTTGGTGACTAAAGTTGATGATTTATCCACCTTAATTTTATGTTGGTTTGGATAAAAATGAATCAACAAGGGTCTTTAAAAAATAACAAAAGAGCAAAGAAAAAGGCATTTACTGGACGTGGATCGTTATCAGCCATGGCGAATAAAAAATGATGATTATTGGCAACAACTGAAATAGTTAAAGTCATACGATCGGAGAAAGAGAATCTTCTCAAATTAATTGAAGAACAACAGCCAACGGTACAACAACAGACACCAGTACAACAGCCACCAGTACAATAGCCACCAGTACAACAATCACCAGTACAACAGCCACCGGTACAGCAGCCACCATCTCGAGTGATTGAACAATCTGTCGTAGAGCATTATGTTTTAGAGGAGCAACATGCAGATGATGAGCAACATGTAGAGGATCAAGTCCAAATGGCCGATTCATCCACTCCGATAATAGCTGAAAATTTCGAAGAACAAGGTAACATTTAGCTTAGAAACTTATTGAATTTATTCGTGACTTCTAATTTTCTTCTATTTTCTTATTATTGAAGGGCCTTTCTCTAAAGACACTAGACAAATGCACAAGGTTCATGGCCGATAAGAGAAAAAATTGATCATCCTAAATCAGGAAAATCAACCTATTGGTCCTACTGATGAAGTTGTAAGTGAGTTAGGAAGCTTCCTAGGCACATTGGCGAATAATACGACCCTTTGCCCATTGAATATATTTGATTGGAGGCTGATGGATACTAAAAATGATTTATGGGATTATACTCAAGTTTGTCAATGTCAGTATTTAATATTTTTGAATTGTACTTTTTTTGTTATCCTAACTAAATAACATAAACTTGTAGTCAAAATATGATATTTCTGATGCCGCAAAAGGTTGGGCTTTAGAAAGACTTTGATAATCTTGGAGAAAGCATAGAGCTGATTTAAAGGAAAAACATTATGATCCATATGAAAATGATGAAGTTCGAATGGTGAAAAGGTCGGGAGGTGTTCCAGAATGTCAATTCGAACAGCTTCTCATCTACTGAAAGTCTGAGAAATTTTAGGTAAAACGTATTTCAACATCCGTGATCATATTACTGTTAGTTCTATAGAGAAGTTATTACTTTAGTTAATGTTATTAATTCATTTTATAGAAAATATCTGAAACAAATACTACAAATTGGAAGAAGCTGATGGATCCACACACTGCTAGCAAAAAGAGTTTTGCTTTAATTCGTAATAAATTGGTGTGTTCTCTTATTTATTATTGATTTTTAACTTTTCATTTAAGTAATTGTTAATATTCATTTTCATATGAATAGGAAAAAGAGAAGGGGGAACTCTATCACTAAAGGAAATGTTTGTGGTCACAAGAGCAAGAAAACCTGATCGTTCATACAAGACTTCAAATGAAAGCACCAGTAGTAAAATTGTATGAAACTTAGCTATTTTAAGTTTATATTGACATACAGTTCTTAATTTGTAATTACTTTAATGTGATTTTGAATATCATTTGTTAGGCTAAAATGGAGGAAATTGAAATGCAACAGCGTGCAAATGATCAATCAATTGATGCATTCTCAGCAGTCATGGGTCCTGAACATTCGGGACATGTAAAATTGTATGGAATCGGGGTTACAAGAACTTTCTTGAAGAGAATAAATGGCACTTCTGATTCAACCTTCAAAGACAACAATGATGTCGTGCAAAAAATGCAAGAAAGAATGCAAAAAATGGAGGATCAAATTGAGGAACAAAAGAGAACAATTAGACAAGAAGTTATTGCTGATGTAATTTCTCAACTTCAGATTGCAGGATTATTGGATCCTAAGATGCTAGCGACATTATCCATTCCTTCGTCAAAAGATTCTACCTCTGCACTTGCAGATACTGGGAAAAACAGTCAAAATAATCAAGGTTAGTATTTGAAATTTTGAATTTTACTCCAGCTCTTTTATAATATTGTGACATTGTTGTTTGTATCTTGAAGTAGTGAAGCCGTATGGGGCCAATTTCAATTCACCACACTTGTTGCAATCTTATATTCTTTTTCATCTTGTTGTAATATTGAAGTCTAGTGAAGTCGTGTGTGGCCTATTTTGATTCACTAGCATTGTTGTTGATAACTTGTTGTTCTACTTGTTGCAATCTTGTATTTTTTTTATCTTTTTATAATCTTGAAGTCTAGTGAAGCTGTGTGTGTCCTATTTAGATTCACTAGCATTGTTGTTTCCATCTTGTTGTTTTTGTTGTCGCTTGTTTCTTGTGTTGTGAACTTGATCTTGTATCTCTATGGACAAATCAAACTATGTAAGGACTATCTGGACTGTTTTTCCTTGGCTGAGTTTTTATCTGAAAGAGTCTCTGTAAGGTATGGGTAAGGTCTGTGAATATTCTACCTTCCTCGAACCTCATACACCGGATATGTTATTGTTCTTGCTGCTTAATCTTCAAAGTCAAAAACTTTGAATTAGTTTCAGCTGGGAAAGATAGCCATCAAAAGTTGAACTTTGTTCAATGCTGTTTTTTTTAGATGAACTGATGCTGCAAGATGATATTGTAGCAATGGTACTAGTAACTGTGATTTTCCAATGAATGTAATATATTGTAGTGGTTGATTTATTTACACAAGTGTCTAGATGTCCACTTCAACAATCTAGAAGGTAACAAGCAGATGGTTAGTCCTGTGGCTATGTCCCAGTTCAGCAGTTTATAGAGCTTGACTTCTAAATTATGAATAAATTGCATTTTCCAGACTCATGAAATATAAATACATCATACATCATACATCTACAAGCTATATCCCTAATTGTCTATATTCTTTTGAGATTTAGTGTTCAGTTTATCCATGTTTATGTGTTTTAAGGATTTGAGTTTTAATGAGTCTTTCTATTTACAGTTTGTTGTTACACATTATTGGTTAAATATAAAAGTGGAGTTTATTACCATACCATGCTTTGTGTAGGTTCCACATATGGTTAGCAACTTAGCATGTATACTGAAACTTGTCTTGATCTTGTGCAATGTACACAATGAAAGTTTGTTCATGGATTCAACAGACTCCTTAGCAAGTTTTGCTATTGGAGAACTGCTAGTTAGAATCACCTTATCTTGTATTTATTTCAACTGTATTTACTATCCTTTTGTCTTGAGCACCTTTCTTTACCTCATGAGCTTCAAGCATTAATGTATAGTTTCTCCTGTTTGCACCAAGTATATAACTAAATCTGGAAATAGGACTTAGTGGGAAGATGAAAACTAAAATATATACCCTTCGAAGGGTGAGTATAACAATCTATATACTTGGTATGCTTGATCTTTCCCAACTTTGGGTATATACGTATGCTTGATCTCAATATTGGGTATGTTGTTGTGTAGTTTGTTGCTGGACTTTAATTTTGTTTTTCTTATTGTTGCAGGTGATCATGACATAGAAGATGGCGGGAACGAAATTGATGAACTAGATCTGACCTAAGAGATTGATCACACTGGATTCATGTTACATTAGCTGCTAAAAAAGTTAACTGAGTATTTTAAAACATCTTTTATTTTTGAACGGTCAAAATTAGTTAGTTTTTTTGCATATGACATTTTGGGAATTAATAGTTACTAATACTCTTGATGATTAATATATGTACATTTTATGTGTTATGGCAGCTTTATAAATTCATTGCAATAGCATAATATAGTATTGTTGAATATTTTAATCATAATTGTCCTAATAGCCTCAAAATAACTGCCTCAATAGCATAAAATTAATCGTTGCTAAAGCTCATGTATAACCGTCGCAGTAGAATCTATAACCATCCCAATAGCATATGCATACAACCGTCGCGATAGTATATATAACCGTCCCAATAGCATATGCATACAACCTTCACGATAGTATATATAACCATCCCAATAGCATATGCATACAACCGTCGCGATAACATATATAACCGTCCTAATAGCATATGCATACAACCGTCCCGATATCATATATAACCGTCCCAATAGAATAAGCATACAACCGTCGCGATAGGATATATAACCGTCCCAATAGCATATGCATACAACCGTTACAATAGAACATATAACCATCCCAATAGCTTATGCATACAACCGTCCCAATAGCATATATAACCTCCCCCGTATAGTCAAGATAATAACCATCGCTGAAGGTCACGATATAGCGACGGTTATGGCACAGCCGTCGCATTAGACCTATTGTAACGCCTTCAGTTGTATTGGTTGTGGGAACCGTCGCATTATACCTATGGAGACGGTTATGATGTCTATTAGGAAGGTAATTGAACCGTCTCCATAGCCCCTTATTCCAGTAGTGTATTTATATAGTAATTTATAAATGTTGTGATTACTTTTAAAGATTAATTAATTTTTATTTTGGTCACAAATAAAAAAATAACCTTAAAATAACAATTGAACTGATGGTTATCACAGTGATCTTCGAATTGTTAATTAATTAAGTTTGTTTGAAAAATTTTCAGTGAGGAATTTGTTCTTACCCTAATAACTCACATTGCGAGTTTATATAAGCTTGACTTTTTTTTTTGTTTGGATATACATACATACATATATGCATACATACATACATACATACATATACATATTCATACATACATACATGCATACATATATATATATATAATCAAAAAGTTACATTAATAGCAGCATCCATAGTAACACCATTCGGGACGATGGTGATAGACTGAAAATTCTATTGTATTCGAAGGTCAAATAAATAAATAATTAAAAATTTATGGGATTTGCAAATTATGTTATTCTAGCAAATTGGTCAATCGTTAAGTTTATAATTCTTGGATCGTGAGTTCGACTCTAGGTGGTAGCCTTAAAAGATATTTTTCTTTTAGTTGAATTACATCTAAAAAAGTTTTAAGTATTTTCATATTATTTCACTAAAAATCAAAGTATTTGCCTATTATTACACCAAAAAATATTTAGTTGGTAGAAATTGAACTCGAAAAATTTTCTCAAATGCAATATTACTTTTTTATTTTTTTTCACTTCATCTCATGAAAAATAAATCTTAAAAATATGCATACAAGTGAACTTAAGTTATTAGAAGTCAATAATTGCATTGACTAAAATTTAAAGTATTTTCATATTATTTCACTAAGAGAATTCACTACTGGAAATTACCCCTATGGTGACGGTTGTAAATCTGACCGTTGCCCAAGCTCTACCACAACGGTTCAGCAAGCATCCTATATATGGGTGTTCTGATAGGTCTATGGCAACGGTTTATGCGACGGTTGTCTGAAATCGTTGCAGTAGATGAAGCTATGGCGACGGTTATTTTTTTACTTATTGGGACGCCTATTTTCATCTATTGCGACGGTTAGTAACCGTTGCAATAGATTTTATTACAACGACATTATACCATTGTAATAGCATCTATTGCGACGCTTTTGTTATTCTGTTGCAACGCTTTTTGAGTACCTATTACAACTATTTCATTACTTATTGGGACGCCTATTTTCATCTATTACAACGGTTACTAACCATTGCAATAGATTCTATTGCAAGGACATTAAAGCATTGCAATAGCATCTATTGCGACACTTTTGTTATTCTGTTGCAACGTTTTTTGAGTACCTATTACAACTATTTCATTAAACTATTGCAACAGCTTTATTGGTCTTTTGTGACAATTTTTGACTACCCATTGCAATGGTTTATTGATCTATTGCAACGATTGTTGCCACATGTTATAAAATTAAAATGATTTATATAAATAGTCACTCGTATTACTGTAAATTTTTATTTACATACATAATAAATTATAATACAATATATACACATTAAAAATAAAATTATTCATTAATAATCTCATAATTCAAAATATGCAACAAGCTAGTAATTTAAACCCAAAAGCAAAATGTTAGTAAAGTCCAAATGATTGGTTAAGTTTTTACATAGTCGCAAGTTCAAGTCGCGATAAGTTTCAAGAAATTCAACACAAGACTATTGATATTAGAGCATTTATCAACAACCTAAAAATCTTCTCAAGTAAGGCCAATGTCCTCATCACTTTCTTCATTTTGGACACCTATAAAAAGAGAACAAATAATATAAATTTGCACTTAAATGACAACATATTTCAATTTACAACACACCAAAAATAACATTTCAAGAAAATTTGCACAAGTAAAATTTAATTAGTGACAATTATGAGCATGGCTAGTGGTTAATGAAGTGGTTAATAGAATTTTCTATAGAATTTTCTATGTAGTCTGACTCCTCTTAAAATCATCCTCCAGACTCTCTTAAGATGACTAGTTCATGAATGTTGGTGTTATAGCAGTCATAACTTTCAAGTGGATTTCAGATAAGCAACTAACGTTTTCAAAGCAGAAGATTTCATATAAATTTATCAACTAATTATACCAGTACTAGGAGTTTGTAGAAACACCAATTCAAATTGATGTAGAACACTAAAAGGCTATTGCATGTATTGGAACTTCCTGTATTGAGCTTAGATATTTTAATGCACATAGGCTATTACAGACAAGATGAAAAGGCTTAAATTGCAAGCAGCTTTACAACTATTGATCACTTATATACTCAATAGACAAACAAACAAACAGTCAGTGCTATAGACAACAACATTGAACTTCTTTTTTATCCCAAAATGAACAAAACATACTTTTAATATAACTGGGGTCAATTGGTATCATTCTTATCAACCATAATACACAACTAGGGTTTAATACTGCTGATGATGATACTTCATATCTTAGTCAATAACTATTGATATACAAGGAAAACTTTAGTATATATGAGTATTAAGTATATATAACAGTATCTCAGGTACAGACATCTTCAGATATTACCATTATCTTAGGAGACCAATGCCACATGGGATAACTCATAAGGATAAATTGGGGTCCCCGCAAGTCGAGAGGAGGAAGTCCAACTAAATTTTTATGTTTAGACAATGTGAACATTAGACAGACTTTAAAGTTAACCTTCATTCGCCAGTCATATTTAGAGGGTAGAGCAAACAAAATTAATAGATGGAGATTGGACAGTTGAACCTTAATTAACATTGAACAATAAATCATGTCAATAACTTCATTAATTAACAGATGAATGTTGTTTTGAGTTTCATTTAGTGAACTTACTGATTCCAGTGAATTTTGTCCTGTTTTTCTTATACTAGTGGTATTCCTGGCCAGCATGTACACCTCGACTATTTCACTGGTTGGCAGCTTAAGTATTAAGTAATTCCATAATTTTTTTGCATCTTAAGTATTAAGTAAATAATTTTTGCAACTGGTAACTTTATTAAGCAACTCTATAATATTTATTCCAGATTCATTGCCTGCCAAATAACACCACTAGGTATACGTAGAAGCTTCAGACTAGCAAAAGTTACAAAAGTTGATATACTATAGCAGGAATTAGGACTTCAGCAAGTCCTTTTAAGCAAAAAAGTTGTCTATGGATTATGAGAAAATGCATATCCACTTAAATAAACAAACAAATAAGTGAACTTTCAATTGGCAAACTTTCTCCTAATTTGCAGGCTCAATGGTTTTTATTCTTTTTCTTTGTTGACCTCATAATACAGCATGAATTTACAACAACTACGACACCATAACAACTGAAAGTTATACCAGCTAGTAGTGCTATATATAGTCAACTACATATGCGTAAAAAGTCACCATAACATTCCATCTCCCTCTCCTCCTCTACTTTTCTCTGAGTTTATTTCTAAAAAAAACATGTTGCCTCAATATTTTCCCGTGCTGATTTATTCCTGTTTTACCATACCTAAGGTCCTCAAGAATCGAAACTCCTAACCAACTTATACTAATACCAAACTAGCGACTGCATGAACAAATTCTAACTAGACTAATCACCAAACAGATTGTAATAGATTCACTAGTTAATCAGTAGAAAGCACACACCAAAAGCAAGAGAAGTTCTACCAACAGATTGTTACTACCAATAGATCAAGAAATGGAAACTGACCTTAATTGTTACTACCAACAGATAGATGGTTTATTTGTTAAATAGAAACCACTTCTCCCAAAGAATGAACATTGAATCCTAGCATATTAGGATCAAGTGTTAATCCTGGATTTAGATGTTGAAGTTGTGAAATGATGTTCATTGTAACATCTCGCTCAATGACATCTCTTTGAACATTGGATTTTTCCTGAATGTCTTTGTTGTATCCTCTCTTCCAGCTCATCCAATCTCTTCTCCACCAGTTCATCAGTAATATTTGAAGAGGATCCAGAATCACTTGCTTTCTGTTTCAAAAGAGACTTATAACCCCGCGTCCGTATAGTATTACTCGACCAGGATGATCAGGCCCTATAACTGTTATGAATGCATCAGTTGATTGAGTACCTTCTACACTTTCTTGAGTCTCTACTCTCTCCATTTCAATCTACACATCATATTTAAGAGAAAGTAAATTTAGTTGACTCATATTTAAGGAAAAAATGATCTTGATCAATTTTGAATTGGAAAATTTCATACTATTTTTTTTGTAATATCTTTAGATGTGTCCTTATATACTCAGTCAGGTTTCCTTCTTCTAGTAGCCACAAAGAATTTCTTATTTGACAAAGCACCAGAATTTTCCTTTTTTTTCCTAGTTACATGAAAGTCGGCATTAAAATATTATCAAGTAAAGTCAACAAGTTCATAGTAACAATATGAGAAAAAATCAAACCTCATAGATTAGAGCAAAACTTGTTTTACCCACAGTGTGCGGATACTTAAACTTTTTCCTATTTTCTTTATTAGTATTGGACGTATCCTGCAAGATGATGAGTGGTGATTTTACCATTTATTTGTACTCAACATTCGGGCATATTACGTTATTTTGAATGAATAAATAAGACATAATTGTTATTAAATGCACTAATATCCACTCTTTGCAGGCATAGAGTTGAGGGGATAGAAAGATGTGGATTGAAGCTTAAAATAATCAAAAAGGGAGCTAGACAGTGCAGCTAAAGACCTGGAGCAAAAGGGCCTCAGTTATCACGGTTGCGATCAGCTGACCACGATCGCGATAGTCAAGCAGGGTCAATCAACCACAGTCGCGTAAGTCTATCGCAGTCATGGATGCTGTGGTTGCGGATTCCGTGGTCGCGGATGTCGTGGTCGTGGTCACGGCCAAGCTAGTGCGATCGTGGCTTATCGAAAGAGTTCATCCTAAGGAAAATCTGGAAATGCACGTGGCTGATCCCAATTTTGATAAAAAGACTCAAATCCTATCATTATTCATCATATTCCATCTTCCCCAATTTTTAGGTTTAGATCTTAAGTTCATAGTCTCCATACTTGGAGAAGAAAATATTGTATAAATTTTGGGTGAAGAATACATTGGAGACCTTCTAAGTGGAGGAATAGATCACTTCCATTGTTGATTTGTGGGAGTGCAAAGTTTGAAGTAACATTCACTTAAGCTTCACTAAATTATTTCAATGGAGATTATGGGTATATCTTTGCTTATTTATCTTATGTGTAGCTAGATCTCCCTCTTGGGTTATGTGTGAATAGCAGTTAAAGTGTGGGTGGGTTGTTATTGTTAGCCTCCATTTGGTAGTTCATACTTATGGTTTGATCATAGCTATGCTAACTTGGTTGGGATTTATGGTTGAAAGCCCCAAATACTCGCATAGGTTTGATGAGTGAAAGCTCCAAACTCCAGAAAGATCAAGGCCATCTTCGAAAGAAGGGTTTTGGGTAAACTTAAGGAATCCATCCACATCATCCTTTAAAGATAGATGTGGAGACCAAAGTAATGAAAGACAATTATTTGCGTAGTTTGCTAAATTTTTACTATCTTAGACATAAGGGCAATTCTGAAGTTAACTATACCATGGGTATCATCCTAGAAATAGGGATGCCTAAATTGAGGTTTGGTTACCAAATGTTGAACACATCTATTAGGTATTCGAAAAAATCAATAGGTGAAAGATTGGTGTTTTGTTGAAAGACTAGCATCAAAACCTATAATCGAACCTACCCATATTTGATTAAATAAATTGACGTTGATTATTAACACCCACATGTCATTTCCCTATTAATGAATAATCCCAAGATCCGTGCCTAATTGTTAAAACTTTAATTATTCAGAGCCCCGAATTTATTCTAGAAAAACCAATAAAGAAACATTAGTGTAGATACCTATCTCCCTCATTCTTATCTTCTTGTACTATTGATTTGAATTTAACTAGTATATATTATTTTGAATTAACTTACTTTTCACTCACATTTTTCCACGTGGATGAGACCCCAACTCCAAAGTTGGGTAAATATTTTGATGACAACCGCCTTATACTTAAATTGACGTGTAAGTTGAGCGTTATCAAAAATGGCGTCGTTGCCACGGAACAATTTGGCGTATTAAGTTAGTTTGGAATTTTAGCTTACTTTCTTGAATTCAAGCTTGTAAATATTTTTTTGTGATTTTCTTTTGTAGGTAGATTTTTATTTTATATTACTCTTCTCTATGGCATCTTTCGACAAGTATGATGTCGGTAGTCTGGAATCCTATCGTGACGAACCATGTCCAATTTATAACGGACCACACTTCAGGAGAGATTATAACTATGATCCCCAGAGAGAGATGGATTCACCATCTCGATCCTATAGAGAATATGAGTGCTCTTTATGTAGTGGTCGAGATAGAAATTGGGATGACTGTCCAAATGACCCTTCCCCCTATCATGCTAACCGAATTGCTAGTTCTTCTTATGAGTTTGATAGGTATTATGATGAGAAGAAGGAAGAGCAACATACCGAGTCCAATATCTTTGACACAAGGCTACTAGCTATTTTTGATCGGGTAGATGCAACCGGGGAGAATATATAAGACATGCAACAAGAGACATTAGGATGGAAAAGTGTGAAGATGGAGGAAATTTGCAAAGAAGAAAATCTTGAAACTATCACTACCTTGACCATTTCCCAAAAGGCGGTTCATCAAGAAGACAACCCAAGCTATGATGATGAGCTTGGTAGAAAAGACACCTCGGTGACTCCCAATCTACCGAATCAAATGAGGATCAAGAAGACAAAATAAAAGGAATGGTGCTAGAGTTTCAAGAAGAATCAAGGAAAATCTCTTATGATGACTCTAGCTCATTCCAAGGTGAAGATTCTTTGGAGAAAGCAATTCTAAAATTAGGGGTTGGACCTCATTCAAACCAATTCTCAACATTGTTCTTAGAAGATGTGATGAGAATCCATCTACCTAGGCAAATGGTGGATTGTGATAAGAAGGAGTACAATCCCTATATCTTGGAATTTGATATTCTATAGAAGTATATGGAACCCCATCCATCAATGGCCAAGGAACTCAACTTCCGATGTACAAGGAGAGGCCTATTCATATGCCCACTTTTACCCAAGGAGCCCAATCTAAAATTTGATGCAAAGTTGGGTAAAAGGTTCAAGTGTTCAAAATGAAGAGATCAAAGCTTACTTGTCATTTCCTCACCTCTTCCAAGCCGCATCTTGGAAGATGTGGATCTTTTGTCCCTTTGTCGCTCATTGCATATTGAATGAAAGTTGGAATAGAGATTCAGCTCTTCTAAGTGGAAGCACAAAAGAAAATAGTGGAGGCATCGTGCCACGATGTTAAAATAAGCACTCGATGTGAGGCAACCCATCACGCCACACAAAGTGGCACATATCCTTTTTATTTATGCATGATAGAGTAGATTTTATTTTTACAATTATTTGTGCATAATCCATGAGATGCTAGTACTAGGCGAAATGTTGAAGGAACTTGAAGAGAGAAACGTGTGAAATTGAAAAGTTTGGACTGAGAAGGAAATGCAAGAGACCCAATTGTATGGTCTTAGTTACCGCGACCGTGGTCTACACCACCACGATCGCGGAGGCGGCATGTCTGCTGTCGTGGAACTAGCACCGCAATCTTGATAAAATCACTTTAAGTGACCATCTGAATTCCATTTTCTCTCAAGCATCTCTTTCAATTTCTCTCAAAAGTCTCTCAAATTTTGGCTTAATGTTGATTATCCAAGTGTCAGTTTATTCCATTTGAATCATCAAACTTTGTATGTTGTCTTTATTCCCTTGTTCTTAATGTAATTATATGCTTAGAACTTATAGTTTAGGGAAAGGCCTAAAATATCATTTTCAATACTAAATGCATGCTTGTTTGCGATTATGGATATGGTTAGCTATTGTAGTTGGTGTACACATTGATAGGGAAGTCTTAAGTACCCAGATTTAAGCCTTAAATGGTTGAAAAGAACGTGTGCACCATGTGTTCAATTCAATGTCCCTATGAATTCCATGTTAAATTTTTCAAGTATAGGGTTATAATCATGAAGTCTAGGCTTAAATTCCTTAATCATAATGTTTAGGTTCCTAGTGGAACACAAATTTAGGGATAAAATTATGGTTTTGGTGAAAAGTGTAGAACTGTCGACTATGATCTTAGGTACCGAGATCGCGGCCCCGATAATCGCAATCGCGACACCGTAGTCGCGGTCACTGACCTGCGATCGCCATACTTGAGGGCAGTGTCTGTAGAAACCAAAATTTTTACACAACTATTTCTTCCACCAGAACATTCTAACACACTACCACATGAGCCTATTTGATTAATCTAGCATGTTTTTAAGTGTGATAATTATAATGATTGTTTGGAATGTATAGTTTACAAGTACTAAGACAACTCAGAGATGAAAGAATTTGACAACAACAGATTCATGACCCCATAATGTTAGAGCCTCTACAATGTGGACTTGCACAAAACTAAGTTGCTCCCTGAAAGGGGTATCAACTTAGATAAAGTAGAGAAAAAGTTCCTAAGTTTTATGCCAGACTTAATCAGACCGGATGGATATATTTTTCCTTAGACCCCTATATTGCTAATGAGCACTAGGTACGTGAATTCTACGCTAACCTAAGTGTAGCTTCTATCACAAAATTGGTAATGATTATTAGGGAAAGGCAAGTAAACTTTAGGACAAAGCGGATCAACGAGGTATATAGGCTCTCAGATGCTGACATAGAGTAGTTTCATGCAAAAGCATGTGAGCCAGGGACCTAGATGGCAGATATTTATGTCCTGGCAAAGAGGTTTCTTGGGCTAGCACTAAGAGAGATATTCTGATGAATAATATCACAGCCGAGGCTAGGCTTTAGCTGAAATCGTCTGTAGCTAAGTATCATTGTGCACTCCCATGACCATTGTCATAGACATGCGAGCTCGGATGGTGGCTTGTCTTCTCTCTATCATCGCCCTGAATGTGGGCGAGATTGTGCATTTAGAAAAGAGGTACTTCAAAAATCATAGAGGTACACATTTTTTTCTCCCTTTCATTATCATAGAGCTATGCAGAAGGTCATAGGTGGAGGAGTATGCGATAAATACCTAGGTGCTCCCAGGCCCCCATATCTTTCCACTCAAATTTAGAGGTAAGGGTGCCCCAGGTTAGAGCAAGAAGAAGAATATGAACTCGAGAAAATCAGTCCAAGAGGATACAGACTCTTGCAAACCCTCATCAGCCAACGCCTTTGATGACATCTCTTGTCAGATGTAGGTGGTTAGGGAACTATTGTCCTAACTGCCTCATGGACTAGGAGATACCTCCACCGCTCACCACTCGTACGTAACTCAGTCAGACTATGAGAAATACAGAGAGGAGTAGAAAAAATAGGGAGCTATTATCACTAGTTTTGAGAGAGCTTATTCAGCCTTAGCTGCATTACACATGAAACTTAGGGATTCTCATGAGAAGATGGTGATGATAGAGAAGAAGAGAGAAATTTTTCAAGAATATGTGAAAGGGGTGAAGGGCATATTCAAGGTGCCCAAGCCCAACCATCGACTACCTTCACCTAGAATGGACAGTAAGGATGAAGCCTTTGCTGATTGGTCTACTGATGGTGGTGAGGGTAATGGTGCAGAGTCAGTGGGAGAGGGTATCTCTTGATGCATATTCAGGGAGACCTCTTTTACTCTTGCTTTCTTGCACATGCAGTGAGGATACTGCATTCTTTTAGTTAGGGGTGTCCCCTAATGTGTATTGTTTTGGTATTGGGTGCCGAATATTTTTTTTGATGTTGTTTTAGGATGACATTTTGGATACTATTTTTATTTTGTATTGGGGGATGCTGCATTTTTGTGTACCCTGATGGTTTCCACGTTTTATGGATTCATGTTTTTCTTTAAGTTTTAGTTTTTCTTTTTACTATACTTTTATTTTGATTATGGTGATGCATGACAAGCTTTGCCCTATGATAGATTGAATGACGATATTCTTAAGAGTAAAGCATAGTGTTTAAGTTTTGAGACATAGGTGCAAGGGAATTCTAAGTACTCGTAGCATAAATGTCATGAATGCAAAGGAAGTCTGAGTACCTGTGGCATTATAAATTGTAAATTGTAAATTTGGGATCATGTTATATACCATTGGCGAAGTTTGAGTAGCCATATAGGTGGTTTGCCCATTTTGAGCCAAAATATGAGGCTAAGGCTTTTCTTGTAGCCATAATTTACCTAATTGTGTGTGGTGCTAATGCAAAACAAGAACCCCCCTCCATCCAAAAAATTTTAAAAATCAAGGGCATGGACATGAGCAATGTTGTAACAAAACTTTTTCTCCTTTTGTGGCTCCGTAAGTTTTTGACTTGTGAATAGAAATAGATACTCAAAAATTGTCTCTAGCAGGAAGGACATTTGAGCTCCCTTGGTGAATTTTGCATGCCATATGTACTTGGTTGGAGAAATGATCTTAGGCCCTCTTTGTGATTTTGGGTAACCACTTTATCCTAAAAAGCCTACCAAGCATGCATGTAATCCCTAGTTGCCCACTTTGAGCCTTTGGACCTTTATTTGGCAAACGCATTACAAGTCGTAAATCATTCCTTTTATCCCTCTTTTGAACCATACTCTCCTTGAACTTAAAAATGCAACTTGAGGTAAAATCCTAAGTTAGGTATGGTAAAGATTGATGGAAGTAAGTTTAGGACCACAAAGTTGTAAGTGAAATGCCTAATGTGCTTTAGCATTATAAGCAAATGAATAGTAAATAGTAAGGATCCAACAAAGGAATGAATTGCACGAAAGTGGCAAAAAAAATGAAAGAAATGGGTGAACAAAGGAAGCAAAAAGTAGGCATGATAAAAGAGAGAGAAAAAAAAAGAGTGGCCCATAGTCAAAAAAGCAAATTGAATAGGGTGACGTGAATGTTCAAGGAAGGGTGTAGCCATGTTGTTCCCAAATGATATCCTACCCTAACCCAAACCTACGTTACAAGCTTAAAACGCCCTTTGAGATCTCTGACCATTTAGTTTATTTGTAGCGGCGATGGAAAATAGGGGCAAGCCTATCGTATGATACTTGTTGTATAGAGATTTCTTTTGTGAGGGAGAGATTTTTTGAACTTAAAATTCCTTGTTGCATATTTGGTAGCTTGGTGTGTGGAATTCTTTTTCTTATGAGGATGGCATGTAAAACAAGTTGAGATGGGTGATTTTGTCACCTTCCGAGCAATTAGGCAAATGGAGTATAGCTTAGTTGTGGTCAAGAGGGAGTCACTTCTAGAGTATTGGTTTTTGTTGCTTGATTGATCTTTGGAGTCTTATGCACCCTTAGTATTGCAATTTTATAATGAGGGGTGTAGTGAAAATAGCCTAGCACATGTGCAATGAGCTAATTGTGGTGATACCTAAAGTTGAGGTCACTGTGATCTTTAAGACATAAAGTTTGGGCATAGATAATTATGTCTTATAGTTAGAGGTAGTGTTGCTTGAGGATAATCTATAGCTTTAAGTAGGAGGTATTGATTATTGGTGATTTTACCACTCATTTGCACTCAACATTCGTGCACATTACCTTGTCTTGAATGAATAAATGATACATAATTGTGATTAAATGCACTAATATCCACTCTTTGCAGGCATAGAGTTGAGGGGATAGAAAAATATGGATTGGAGCTTAAAATGATAAAAAAGAGAGCTAGACATTATAGTTGAAGACCTGGAGCAGAAAGGCCTCAGTTACCGTGGTCTCAGTCTACTGACCACGATCATGGTAGTCAATGTGGGTCAATCAAATGCGGTCACATAATTCTATCATGATCGTAGAGGTCGCGGTCGCGGCCAAGCTGGTGCGATTGCGGCTTAGCGGAAAAGTTCGGCCCAAGGGAAAATCTGGAAATGCAGGTGGCTGATCCCAATTTTGACAAAAAGACTCAAACCCCAGAATTATTCATCATATTCCATCTTCCCTAATTTTTAGGTTTAGCTCTTGAGTTCATAGTCTCCATACATGGAGAAGAAAATATTGTATAAATTTTGGGTGAAGAATACATTGGAGACCTTCTAAGTAGACGAATAGCTCACTTCCATTGTTGATTTATGGGAGTGCAAAGTTTGAAGTAACATTCACTTAAGCTTCAATAAATCATTTCAATGGAGATTATAGGTATATCTTTGCTTATTTATCTTATGTGTAGCTAGAACCCCCTCTTGGGGGTTATGTGTGAATAGGGGTTAAAGTTTGTGTGGGTTGTTATTGTTAGCCTTTATTTGGTAGTTCATACTTATGGGTTTTATCATAGCTATGCTAACTTGGTTGGAATTTATGGGTGAAAGCCCCAAATACTCACATGGGTTTGATGAGTGAAAGCTCCAAACTCTAGAAAGCTCAAGGCCATTTTCGAAAGAAGGGTTTTGGGTGAACTTAAGGAATCCACATAATCCTTGAAAGAGGGATGTGGAGACCAAAGCATTGATCCACAATTATGTGTGTAGTTTGCTAAATTTTCACTATCTTAGACATATAGCTGATTCTGAAGTTAACTATACCATGGGTATCATCCTAGAAATAGGAATGTTTAAATTGAGGTTTGGTTACCAAATGTTGAACACATCCGGTAGGTATTCAAAAGAATCAATGGGTGAAAGTTTGGTGTTTTGTTGAAAGACTAGCATCAAAACCTATAACTGAACCTACCCATATTTGATTTACTAAATTGATGTTATTATTAACACTCGCATGTCATTCCCTTAGTAAATCATAATCCCAAGATCTGTGCCTAATCGATAAATTCTAATTATTTGTAGCCTCGAATTTATACTAGAAAAAAACAAAAAAAAAACATTAGTGTAGATACCTATCTCCCCCATTCTTATCTTCTTGCACTATTTGTTTGAATTTAACTAGTATCTATAATTTTGAATTAACTTAATTTCCACTCACATTGTTCCTTATGGATTCGACCTCGACTTCGAAGTTGGGTAAATATATTGACGTCGACCGCCTTGCACTTAAATTGATGTGTTAGTTGAGCGCTATCACAAGACAATATTTACAAGTAAATTTTTAATAAAAAGATCGAGGCAGTGAAGGGTTAAACACACAAAATTTGATGTCTTATATCAAAAGAAAGAACAACTTAAAAAGGAAGGTCAGGCGTGATGAATTCAATGATAAATGCATGCTAACAATAGTATAACAGTTGTCCATATTGATATCATACCTAAGCTTCTTCGAAATTCCAATAATTAAGGAGATCCTCAAATACAAGTTATGAAATAGTGCTAGGCCTTTTTGCCCTTCGAATTTCATCATTGGAGTAGGCATAAAAGTGATTTTTCTTGAGTCTGAACTTATACCCCCTAAACGCAGCATCAATTGATATCATAGTCCAACCTTTCCCATTGTTTGGAATGTCATATTTCTCCTATAATTTGATTGAATTGGGTTAGTGTAAAAACTATGAAAAGCTTTCAAGTAGAAATCAAAATATTGAGAACTTAGAACCTGAATATAGCTTCACATATCATCGTGTGTCTTCAACTTTGTCCAACTAACATTAAGAGGACAAAATGTCTCATTCTTTGCCAATGCGCCAAGAAAGCTGTAAAATTCAGTGACCGCAGCTTTAGTTGGACCAATAAGTTGGTTCAACTCATTTAGCACTATCAGTTGACGGTCAGTCTTTCCATGTACTACTTGGATTTGCATAGCGCCTCTTTTATTTATTAGTTGAAGGGCCTACAATAATATCAATAATAAAATTACTGAAATGCAGACAATTTTTGGAATAGTATGAACTAAAATATATATATTCTTGCCTTCTCCAGATTGTTCATTTGCTTGTAAATTAGGAAGTTGTGTCTAATATTACTACACTCGTTCAACTGTGGGTTGTGATGCACTAATGAAGTCTAGCAATTCTTGTCCCACTTGCCCCTCTACTGGTGCTGCAAGAGAGGTGGAATCCAAAGATACCAGTTGCACTTGTTCTGGTACTTGAGATATAGCAGGCACCACACCTGTTGCACTTATTCTGGTACTTGAGATATTGGTGGAACATTGTTTGACTTCTCCTTCTGCTTTTGATTCTTTTCCTTTGCATTTATGTAGCCTATATTCTTCATTTTTTGTGTTCTAGTATTTGTTTGTTTCGTAGAGCTACTAGTGATCCAGTTGAAAGAAAGTTTTTACCTTTTAGATAATTTTTCGAATACCAGTGTTGATTCATGATTGTTCAAGTCTCAGTAAGATCAGAAAATAAAATATCAAATAGTATAGTAAATAGACCATGGCATGACTGTTCAAGATCATTTTATCTTCTACATATTTTTCAATTTTAGCATTTGTTCTAAACTTCTACATATCTTCTATACATCTCATTTTATCTTCTACATATTTGATATATTGAAAACCTAATCAGAAGATGATGCATCTAGATATGTAATGTCAGCAGAGCCCTATTGCAGGCACAGGCTGTGAAAAGTTCCAAGTGGTATTGTTTCTTTTGCAGTTCCAACTATGTCTAGCTTCAGTCAGTATATTTCAGCTATCCTGTTGCCTGTATATCTTTAAAAGGCAGTTACATAAAGGTCCCATCACTTCTAGCCTTTGGATTACGAAACAATCAATAATCTGACCACCATTGTCGCTGCAAGACATTAGAAATGTATAGGTTCAGTTTGAAGTAATAGTATTTCAAAATTTCAACAGAAGTAGTGCATAACCTTGCAATAAAAACAATTACAAGAAAAGCAAACATTTACATAAATGTCAAGATAAGAAATGAAGGTCTCTAGAAAATTTGAGAAAATGAGACTTAAAAGAGCTTGTGAAAATAGTACGCCACAAAAGCATGTCAAAGTAGGAAAGGATAAAGAGGCTATTACTAAGCCAAAACTAATTTCATGCCAACAAAAGTCCAGTTTGTAATTCTCTCACACATTTCAGAAACAATACAATAGTCATTAGGATATACAATAGGCATGCATGAGTGGAAGCACAAGGGAAATGTACAGATCATACCCTTGTTTGAAGGAAGTGAAAGAGTAGCAGTAGTTCAAATAAAAGAGAAAATAACGAAATGTTAAATAATGACTGCATCAAAAGTTCGAGCTAAAATTTTGCAAAGCAAACAGACAGATATTAGTGAAACCTTAGAAAGAAACTAATGTGATGTAAGAAACCTTATATTATGGATTACAATATCCTCCATTTAAATGAAACACTTTGTAGAGAAGGAAAGCAAAACATCCCGTATGAGATCCTCAATTGAATATAATATATCCAGATCACTTTGGATGTTATAGATTGCTTAAGGGGTAGCAACAGTTGATGCATTTTAATCTACATTGAAGCATTATTTGTTTCAGTTGTCTTATAGCAAAAACTAGGAAACAAGCTAAGTGTCCCAATAAATCTTAAAGTGGACTCATCCATGAGATTCAACACACTATTCAACACCTACAAGTATACTAGGTGCTCTGTGGTTGAACACAATTCTTTACATAAGATTAAGTTGGAATGTATTTTGTCTCTTCATTTCTGGTGTAAGGATTTCTTCTGAGATTGAAACAGAACCAATACTACGCTTTTGGGAGTTCTTGTAAGTAGATAAGCACGGTCTAAACTTAATGATCAATTTATGTCAATGTGCAGCCGGCACAAAGATGAATATATTGTTACCTTTCAAAAAAAGTTATCTTATAAGCCCACAGGGCCAACAAGTGCATTTAAAAGCCCATGAAAATAAGGATAATCACCTGCCTCAAAATACCTACAATCGAGATTGCACAACCTGAAAAGGTTTTATTTAAATACATTATTACCAGTAAAGAATTTATCAAAAACAGTTTCCCTATCCCATAAAGATGTAAGAACTGCGTACATGTTACAACCTACCCTACCCAGACCCCAGTTGGTAGGGCTATGGGAAGGTCAGATCATGTGGGCATGACTCATATATTTACCTTCTCTATTTTTCTCCTTTATCTGGCTATCACTTTAACCTTGGGCAAATTAGAGATATCTTGATTGTATAATATGCAATCACTTAGATGCATGAACAGTTCCAAAAATGTAAGAAAAAAACTGAGAAAACTGCTAAAATGGAAACCAAGAATACCTGATAGTAGCTCTACTCCAGTCTCCAGCTTCATTCAAATTCAGCCTCTTTCTCTTAATCCCTATACTGATCCATGACCAACTTTTGCATCAAAATCATATAATGTTAAGTTCTCATCACTTAAATTAAGGACAACACACCACTGATACAATAAGCACAGGGGTTAAAGACTTAACATGCTAGTGAAAAACTAAAGAAACTGCTATAATGGAAACCCAAAAAACTCTGGTTCCTTTGCTTTATATCGGAATGGGCAACAATTCTCCTGTAATTGCTACAAGATAAAATGCAAAAAAGAACTCCAACATCAAAATATACTTTTTTCTTGAAAACTGGTACCAGTTCCAACATCAAAATATACTGAATCATACATCAATGCTATCCTTCACTGAAGATAATGAGTACGAGAGATCGTGTGATTTAAACAAAATAATCACAATACGTAGAGTACCTATGTTCTATACAAAATGTAATGCCCCTCCATTTGACTATCTTTATAATACAGATACCATCCCCCAACATCTTCACAAATAAATCTCTACTAATATATTTAATAAGCTAATCTAATCACCTACTAATATCAATATGCTAGTAACTAGTCTACCTCCTACAACAACAATATGTATAAGCAAGACCTTGGCCTATTCTTCCCGACCTATTTAGTGTTCCACCCCAAGTACATGTCCTCGGTCAGCTACAAGACAAGGCCAGCAGGAAGTTTGTAAAATCCTAGTTATAGAAACTTCTGAGCCTTCAGAACTCAGATGAAAACTATTTTGTGTTAACTGCCACAAGATAAAGCTCGTTTATTCTCTTCAATCTTTTTCCATAGATAAAGCATCTCTCTAGGTCTTTGATAATGTGCAATAACATAACCACAAAAATGGAAAACAATGAAACCCAACAATTTTCAGTAGTGAAATAAACACGAAAATGGAAAATAATGAAACCCCATAAACACAAATAGAACCAACAAGCTTCGATTTGTTCAATCACTAATTTCCAATTTCACCCTCAAAATTTCAATTTACCCTCGAAACGATTGTTGATTGTCTGAGAAATGGGTTATCTAAGACACTTTCATGACAATTTCACCCCCAAATTTCAGAAGTAATGTTTTCTACACAGATGCAATAGATCGATGCATCTGTGTTATCTGAGAAATGGGTTATCTGAGAAATGAGGCTTTCTTTAACCATTTTTGAAGCAAAATCAAGTACACATTTGTGTTCTTGATTAAGCAATTGTTACAACTTTTCAACAGTAAACTGAAGAATCAAGAAACCACAGCTAGTTTCTACAACCCTTTTTTCAAGAATTACCAAAGGAATGATGCAAAAGCCCAAGAAATATACCTCTTTCGAACAAGAAGAAAACAACACCCTACTAAGAAATTATCCAAAAATGAAGCTTTCTTTATTCTTGATTAAGCAACAACTCCCAATTACTAGGACTTTTCAACAATAAACTGAACAATCAAGGACTAACAACTATTTGCTATAACCCCTTTTCACGAGTAACCGAATAAAGGGTTTTTTACCAGAGAGAAAGAAATAGCTTTTTGATAATTTTATATGAAAGAAAGAAAGAGAAAAATGTTTTGTTTTAGGTGGTATTAAGTGAAATATTGTGGAGGGAATTAAAAATAAGTGATGCAATAGATGATTTTTTCCATTAAGTGACAATTTAAAAAGAATTGTTATATATTTTCAATAGCAACGGTTTATTTCAATAATAACGGTTATAGTGCTAATAGAACTACTATTTTGTGCAATGGTTAAAAGCGTTGCAATAGAATATCTATGGCGACGACTTTGCAATCATCGCCAAAAATTTTGTTGTCATAGGCCCAATTTCTGATAGTGATTATTAGAGGTGGGCATTCGGTATTCGGTTCGGTATTTTCATAATTCGGGTTAGGTAATTTGATAATCGGTAATTGAAAGTAGATACCAAATACCATACCATTAAACTTCGGTTCGGTAATTCGATAATCGGTAAATTAAATTTTGGTTCGGTACGAAATTCGCTATTACCATATTAAAGTTGGACATACTTGTAGTGATCCTATTTGGTGATAATAGTGGTGATTTCCAACCAACGTTTTCAGAAAAATTCAATTTTGTTTGGTAGTTTGACACATCTGAATACATAGTTTTATACCAGAAAAAATCAATTTTGTTTGGTCTTATTACACGTTGATACGTGTGACTCAATTAATGAAACATCTTAAAACCTATGTTATTGTAGTTTGATCCAGCTCCAAGAAGGGGAGAATTGGATGTAACACGAATAACATTTACATCAAACTGGATGCAACACGAACTGAATGTAACGAACTGGATGTAAATGTGATGTAAAGTCATAATATTACTTTTTATAAATGTGATGGAGAGTAATATATGTTATGTTGTCTGTCAAATGTTGAGTTTTGCTTCTATCCGCTGTTGACATATGAACACAAGGATTAAGAAAGCTTGACCAAGTACCCTTGGTTAAATCCATATTCCGACCTACGTTAGGAACATTAGAGTTGGGCAAGTGCAGCCACCAATGGTGTTATGTATCATATCATGAAGATTTCTTTTTTTGTTGTTCCTTTCCACGCCCCGATTTCCAGTCTTAGCGTGATATTTTCTTCAAAAGTTGTCATATGTTGGTTGCAAGAAAGTCTGTTGTGTAAAGTTAAGAGTCTACTTTATGACTGTGTTTAACAGTTCAAAGTTTGTTTGGACAATATTCACTCAAGTATGTGACCTTTGGAGTGTGGACTAGGTATGTGGCCTATGGGTCACTTAACTATAATTAGAATTTCGAAAAATACCAAATACCAAACGGTAGCAATAATTTTTACCAATCCCGAATCCAAATACCGTAATTTTAAAATTTTACTCCCAAATACCATCCCAAATACCAAATTACCGAATACCAATTATCAAATTTTTTTATTCGATTCGATAATTCGGTTTTTGGTATTTTATGCCCACCCCTAGTGATTATAAGTACTTGGTCAAAATTGAACTCAAAAAGATTTTCCAAATTCAATATTCTTTCTAATTTTTTATTCATTTCATAAAAATAAAACTTAAAATATACATAGGAGTGAAATTAAGTTATTAGAAGTTAACAATTGGATTGACTAAAAACTTAAAAAAATCCATCTTATTTCACTAAAAAAAATTGAAGTAGTTGGTCAAAATTGAACTCAAAATATTTTTCCAAAAATTTAGTATTTCTTTCTATTATTTTTCACTGGATCTCATTAAAAATTAATGTTAAAAATATATTAGAGGTGAAATTAAGTTATTAAAGTCAACAATTATGTTGACTAGTCGTAAGATGCACAAATTGAGACTTGACTCTATCCTAACATAAATTGCATCAACATTTCTATCACGACTCAACTAACCGGATCGTATGCACACCTACTCTAATCCACCTAGATAGAAAAACCATTGATATTCATTTCAAAATACATGCAGAATTTAAAAGCAATTTCATTAAGGATTTCAAAATCGATAAATGATACAATCTTTTATAATAAAACAATAAATGAACACATTTTTCTCGAGGACCTGGTTTATATACAATGTATAAGAGCTTTTAATATAGCAAAAGATAAAACAAAGGATACAACTTTCACCGTAGGAATGAAAAGAGTAGAAGTCGTTGGAGATCACTATCCACGTCATGTAAGAAACATCAACTGATCCTGCAATCAGATTATACCTCAAAATAAGTATAGCAAGAGTATTATTATTACAACCATACATTCTGATAGGTATCATCGGCCAGTCAGGATTAGATTATGTAAACATTATATAGAAATCACAGAAAGAAAGCATGACAACTTATATAACAATTTAATTCACATCACTTCCACATTATGCTATCTTTATCATTCATATTACCTAAAAGAATTTCCAGCCTTATTCTTACTAACTTAGTTGTACCCAATTCATTACTAATAGTCAATATGTACCATTAATATTTCCCATATATCATTAAAATTTAATCTCACTAATCATTCATCACCCTTCACATCAAATATCATCCATCATAACTCTTACTTGTTTAACCCCAATAGTTATAATAAGTCTATCTGTTTCACTTACACCTCAATTAACATCAATAATAAATAAGAACAAATAAGCATGACCTTGTAAATAAGTACAAACATGAACACTTAACAATTACTTAAATTATATTACTACATAGCCTTTTATAATACCACCAAAGATTCCAGTCATGTGTAAGTCAATATAGACAATATACCAAGTCAAGACCATGACTACTAATAATAGGACGAGTCAACAAATCATGACTAACCATAGTAAGCTAAGTCAACAAAATTATGACTCACAACAATAACCTACACCTTGTATCAAATACACCAGTACATAGACAATAATAAAATATATGCCATTTTTTATATCCTTAGCTCGGACCACTCAAGAATCCAATATAATCAACAATAATAACTATAGAATATCAATATATAATCCACTCAAGAAACCGTCACACTCACCTTATACATATATGATAAGGATCTTATGATCGTCTACTAGCGATGACCTGCAAGGGACGAGCTTTTTTCATGCACCAAAAATCCCAGACATCAAATGTCTACCAATCTTATATCAACTAAGCTCGTGAAGTTGTTCAAATATTGGTACATCCCACAATAATAATTATAAATTTTGTGAAGATGTCTAAATATCGGTACATCTCACAATAATAAATATAATTTTTTGTGAACATATCCAAATATCGATACATTCAACAATAATAAATTTAAATCCCCTAAAGATGTCCTTAAATCCCCTGAAGATGTCCTAATACTGGTATATCCAATAGTAACAGATATCAAAACAATCATAACCACAATGAAAAAGCAATCTTCGTGAAGATGTCTAAATGTCGGTACATCTCACAATAATAAATATAAATTTTTGTGAAGATATCCAAATATCGATACATTCAACAATAATAAATTTAAATCCCCTAAAGATGTCCTTAAATTCCCTGAAGATGTCCTAATACTGGTATATCCAATAGTAACAGATATCAAAACAATCATAACCACAATGAAAAAACAGTCATACTTATATAATAAACAAGCCTTTAATATAACATCATTATATGTGATTAAGACTTAGGATATCATTCAACAGTTTACTTTCTGGAACATACATTATAAATGAGCAGACAAACACTTCATACACTTGGTCAAACTCAAGTTAATCATTTTATGTAAACAACAATCACTTCTTAAACACGAAATTATAAGTATGTCTTAAGGCCAGCCAACAACTTATATTCCATTCTTATCAATTCATATTCATTAATTATAACATTACTGAAGATCAATCCACGGCTTATTTAAGTAAGAATTATCAAGCCATATTCATCAATTTCAAGTATTCACTTTAGGAATGTTGATTCAACCAAATGGAGTTTAACTTCAGTTCAACATTCATAAATTCCTTCACTAACCTGGTCCTTCTTTAGTTCTATCAAGATTGATAAATTTCGCTATTATCTAGTAACCCTTAAATTTAATCCATTACTAGGTTCAAGACCATTTTCATCAACCAACCATTCAACTGACCATTCTAACTTTAGTCATACACTGTTATACATTTTACTTCTTAACCATTAGCCTAACTTGATCTTAGGTTCTTAAGTCACGATACCACATTTTCCTCATAGAAATAATACTCAAAATTATATTACCACGAGAATATCACAGATGCTAGACATGTTCAACCTTTACTTCATCCTTTTTATGATACTTAGGTTGAATCATTAGATTATAAGTTCACACAATCTCCTTATCATCGTCTACATTCACATAACTCATATGACAATCTACCATAGAGTCATAAAAACACAAAAAACCCATCAAGGATTCATAGATTAACATAACCACACTTAATTAGGTCTTTATTACATTAATTTTATATTTTATCTATACAAACTCCATGCCGCAGGCCTAAGCATAATTTTTCCTATCATATTTATATAATGAATACGATTTCTAACCATAGTCTACTATTATAAACCATAGCCTACCTAGGCGCCAAGCTACTTGAATAAGCAAGATATATAATGGATGATCTTTCTTTATCTTCACATTCTGAATGCTAAATCATCTAATAACAATAATTATAAGAGTAATTAATCAACTACTCTTTAAAAAATACTTTGGAATTAAAACCAACTAATTATACCCTTTAATCTACTCATGATCTCAATATTTTGAAATGGTTAGATCAATTTCTAGTTCCAAGGACATAATCTATCAATACTAATTCAAATTCAAGAAATTTCAACCTATTAATTCACTTTAAATCAAAAATTTCCACCTAGTTTAACTTTCTATCACCACCATGATCAATCTAATGTTATTCTAAGGATTTTAAAGTAAAACGAGTATTAGATTGATGGAAAAACATACCTTAGAGGAGGAAACTGATAAGAAAACTGAAGAAATATCCTCTCTAGGAATGGGGAACGAATATTTTGAGTTCTTGAACTGAAAACCATAAAAAAATATGCTTATAAATTTTCCTCATCCTACTGTAGCAAGAAAATTTCCACTATAGCAGCCTAATCCCGCTACAACAGCCTCAGTTTTTCAGTATAGACAGTTTTCAGTAAAATGATCATAACTTTTTACTTCAATGCCATATTAATGAGCAGTTGATGATGTTGGAAAGAAGATACAAAGATATTTAATTAAGTGGTTATTTGGACTTATAACTCTTTATATTCTAGGATGAGTGATTATTTGAAGTTGACCTAGTTTAAACTTAACCCAAAGCTAAATTGGTAAGAACACTGTCAACTAAACTTTGTGCTAGGGGTGTTGTATAACCTTAATTCATAACTAATGCACACACATACCAAGAAATTGATTCTAAAACCTATGACAAATGAGATTTGTATACCTTTATCATAGATATTTTAGTAGTAATGCAATGGATCATTACATTGGATACTAATTTACTATCTGTTCGTCCCAAAACAGTCAATGGGTGAACAGAAATATAAGGTTGGAATGAGAAAGACACTTCTTTTAGAGTTGCCTAAATTGCACTCTACTTTCCCACTCACTATCATTTATCAATGAAACCATATTTATATCCAACCTCCTTATCAAGGCTTTTCAAGACAAATTGATATAGAGCTAAACATTTACGTATGAATTAGTTACTTCTCTCATAGTGGTCTAAGAAAACAAATTTAAGAGTTTAGGATGAGACAATATCTAAACTCAGAGAAAACTGAACAATTACTGCATCGAGCCTGCTATAGAGGCCCTATTCTCGCTATAGCAGCCATGCTATAGCGGGATGTACCTTCTATAATGCCATTGACCACTATTAACTCCCGCTATAGTGGAAAAATAATTGTTATAACGATCCTATAACAGAGGTTTGCATCCCTCTATAGAAGGGTAGTAGAGGTAGAAACTCGAGACTTTTTCCAGTTTTGCCATTTTCATAATACAATACACAGATTTCGATATTTTGAACTAATCCCCTTATGTCAAACACTATATTTGGAGTTCCACTAACTCAAATTTTGTTTAAAAAGTTTTTGTGGGATATTATGTCCCTTATCTATCATGATATGGGTTAATTTTATCATAAATTACACCTCGAGACACCAAATATATCTAAACCACAAAACACTAGATTTTCATTGGAACCCACCCTAGCCTGAGATTTTATGACCTCTCATCCTAGGGATCATTGGAACCCACCCTAGCCTGAGATTTTATTACCTCTTATCCTAGGGAAAACTCTATGAGGACACTAACACCCTAACTAATGTCATAAAAAACACATCACTATCAAACACTTACATCATGTTTTTTCCTCGAGACATCTATTTTAAGATTTTTTTTCGTACCTCAATGATCAGTGCACAAGAATAAATCATCTAGAGTACAACCACAACGAACACACCACTACGAGTTTCATTAACACATAAATTTTCAACAATAACTCACATCAGTTTATTTGACCCTCAATAATCAATCGTTTATAAATAACTAGCTTTTTAGTTAACACCCGAGGACTAGATATTCTTATATAGGCTCACAACCAGCTTACGACTAATCAAATTTTTGACTCAACACACCTTAACCACTCAAAGAGAAGTAGTAATCAAGTATTATCATGCAACAATGAAAGCGATATGACTACGTGTTGACACCCAATTTTGGCTTTTTTTTCATAAAATTAATTTCTCGATGCTTAGGATTCTTTAATATTTTTCAAATATATTTTTTTCATAATATTTTTTCATTAATAGTTTGAAAATGATGTTTTCCTTATCTTTGTTATTAAAAATACTAATAACACATTTTATAAATTTTCTCAGAGAAAAATAAAGTAATAATGATATATTTTTTGTTAAAACAATATCAGTTCACTACCTTTTTGAATAAATAAATACATATTAACATTATATCATTGCAATTTTATTTTATTTTTTTTATTTTAAATTATAGCCAAATGTATATACAATCACGCATGTGTGTATATATATATGTATGCCTTTGGGAAAAATTAATTAGAATAAAATAAGTATAGTTGAATTAGTTAAGTGAAATCAATTTGAGAGAATTAGATTAATTCACTTATCCATTTGGGTCGATTCCTTCAATTTTTAGCCCTTAAAACATAATTAAAACCAACCCTGTCTAGCCAAACAACCAAAACCACCTTGGCCCAATTACAAATCTCTGACCAGACCACCTTATAACCTTCGCCTTTTACCCAAAAATACAAAACATCAACAATACAAGCAACAACAACCCAATTTCTATCGAAAAACATCAACCAACAACACCGAACCACCCTTAGTCCACCAAACAATGGCGAACATCAATGAGATTCTCTACTCTCCACTATAAACCTATGAAATGGCGACATTTTGATAACGTTCAATTCACTCCCATAATTAAGGTGTGAGGCAGACGTTGTCAATTAACCCAATTTAAATTGGGGTCGAATCTCAAGGAGCGAATTATAGACTTCAGACCCAATGGGTGCTCAAATTACTATGAGGTTACCCGGAATACTAACAAAAATGACATGTAAAAATAAATGGAGAAATTTGCTTGGAAACTTTTCGTGCAATCTTTAGCAAATGTTCAAGAGATGACACTTTCGTTTTAAGGAATAATGGCTGGGAAAATCTTGGGATTTTCATCTATCAAACCCATTTTGAGATTTGGGGCTTTCACTAACTCATAAGCTCATGCAATGGTGAAATACTTACTCAACAACAAACAATCATGCAAACACAACAATACTCACATACAAATTACACTCTAGTACAACATAATCCCAAGATTAAAGAAGTTATCTACTCATTAGATAGGAGAAAATAATTTTACCAAGTAGTGCTTCCATGGAATTCATAATAAGAGAGGGTAAAATAATCTTCAATTCCACACTTCAATTACACTAACTTTTCGTTGGAATAATAATTACAAAATAAAAATGAACAATCAAATTTTCACCCCCAAATTCTAGGGTTCTTCTCCATATAAATCTTGCTTCAATTGTCTAATTTACCACAATGCCCTTTACTCATTCTTTCTGCTAGGCCGCGGTCGTGGAGCTTTTGGATGCGATCTCGCAACCGCGGTCGCAGCTATGATCGAGCGATCGCATTGTGTTGGCTAAACTTGACTAACCGTGATTGCGTTACTTGAGGCTAGGTAAATTTTTTGCTTAGCTGACAGTGATTGCGGTGTTCAGACCGCGACCGCAGTACCCGAGGCCCTTTCTGCTCTGAGTCTTCAGCTGGACTTTTCCTGTTGCCTTTTGATCATTATAAGATTCAATCCACATCTTTCAACCAAATCGACCCTATGCCTGCAAAGAGTGGATATTAGTGCATTTAATCACAAATATGTCTCATTTATTCATTCAGAATGAGGTAATGTGCATGGATGATAAACACAAATAAGTGATAAAATCACCACTCATTAATACCCCCAACTTAAAGCTTTTGCTTTTCCTCAAGCAACATTAACGTTTATCATGAGATAATAAGAATTACACACTACCTTTAAAGATCCAATTGACTTTCACTATAGTCGCAACCACAGGTAGCTTATTGCGCATGGCCTAAGCTAATCTAACTATACCCCTCATCATGCAATTCTCAAGGATGAATAAGACTTTAAAGAGCAACCAAGTAAAAATCACTAATACTCTAGAAGTGGCTCTTTTTTTACCACAATTAAGTTATACTCCATTTGCCTCATTTCTTGGGAGGTGACAAAAATCACCCACGTCAACTTGTTCACATGCCATCCTCATAAAAAAGAGAATTTCTACACACCAAACTACCAAATAAGTAACAAGGACTTTTAATTACAAGAACTCTCTCCCTCATAAAGGAAGTCTCGATGCAACAAGTGCCATACCATAGCTTTGCCCTTATTTTCAATCGCTGCTACAAAGAAAGTAAATGGTTGAAGATCTCAAAGGACTTTCTAAGTTTGTAATATAGGTTTCGGTTAGGGTAGGATATCATTGAGGAACAACATAGATATACCCTTCCTTGAACAACTTCTTTGCACTTGACAATCCTCCTTTTTCGACTAAGGGCCATTCTTTTTTATTTTCTTACTTTTTATATGCCTATTTTTTTTATTCCATAGTTCACCACTTTTCTCTCATTTCCTTATCTTGCAACTTTCGTGAAATTTATTTCTTTGATGGACTCATTCTTTTTTTATTCATTTATGTTCACGGTTTAGGCTCATAAGGCATTTCACTAACATCTTTGCGGCCTTAAACTTTCTTTCATCAACCTTTACCACCCCCAACTTAGGCTTTTAGCCTCAAGTTATATTTTTAAGTTCAAGGAGGGTTTGGTTAAAAAAAGGATAAAATGATGGGTCACAGTTTATAATGAGTTTGCCAATATAAGGTCCCAAGGCTCAAAGTGGGTACTAGGGATTATAATCATGCATTAGTAGGATTTTCAGGCTAGAGAGGGTTCCAAAATCATAAAGAAGGCCTAAGATCATTTCTTCAACCACCTACAATCAAAATTAGTTTTGAAAGACTACTAGGGCAAGTTCTAGCTAACATAGGTACATAAGAGATGAATGTTAATGGCTCACCACACATGGAATGCAAAATTTGATAAGGGATCTCAAATATCCATCCCGCTAGAGACAAAAGTGGCGTATTTATCACTATTTACAAGTCAAAAATTTATGTAGCCACCAAAAGAGAGAAAGATTTGTCATAATATTGCTCACGTCCATGCTCTTGCCTTTTTTCAAAAATTTTAGACGGAGGGGGGTTGTGCATTTTGCATTAGCACCACACATAACCTGCTACCTATGGCTACCACCAAAACCTTCTTCTTATAATTTGGCTCCAAATAGTCAAACCATATGGCTACTCAGACTTCACCAATGGCGACCCCATATTTACCAATTGCAATGGTACATGTACTCAGACTTTCCTTGCATTCTTGAGTTGTTACTCAATCTATCATAGGGAAAAGTTCATTCATAGCTAGAAGATCCCATGTAGCCTCACTACACCCCCAAATCAAAGGCTTGAAGTGCCCTCACCGAAGTAAATTTAAAATTTATAAAGAAAAAAGGTTGAGAAAGTCTTCTGTGGACAGTAGGCGTTGTAGGAGTTTGATGCTGCGATCGCAACAACAGGTACACGATCTCATTAATGCGATTGCGGTCTGATGACTACGATCGCAGTAACTGAGACTGAAATCCCCTATTTTTGCTATGTTTTTTCATTTCCTACACAGTTATCAGTTTTCCAGCTCTATTTTCCCCCCATTTTTCTGAATACGCTATTTATTTTAAAAACCTACAAAGCATCAAAACAAACATAAAAATTAGTTAAGGATGGGTTGCCTCCCATTAAGAGCCTAATTTAGCATCGTGGAATGACTCTCTCTATTCACCATTCGCATGTTTGAAGTTAACACACTCCACCTTGGCCACCACAAAGATTATCTCATTGTAGTGCTTCACCCTTCGACCATTGACTATGAATTTCTTCCCTTCATTATCTTCCAACTAGACTGCACCACTTGAGTAGACTTTAGAAATCATAAATGGTCCCGATAATTTTGAGTGGAGCTTCCCTGCGAAGAGTTTCAAGCGGGAGTTGTAGAGGAGTACATGCTCTCCCTCATGGAATTCTCGCTTCAATATTCTAGCATCATGCCATTTCTTTATTTTCTCCTTATACAATGTTGCACTCTCATAAGCCTTAACTCGGAACTCTTCCATCTCATGGAGTGGTGTTAATCGGGCCTTAGATGCTTCTCCCCAGCTCATGTTTAATCTTTACAAAGCCCACAAAGCCTTGTGCTCAAGATCAACGGGTAAATGACATGTCTTACCAAACACCAATTAATAGGGAGACATACCTATTGGGGTTTTATAGGCCATTCTATAGGCCCAAAGTGTTTCATCAAGTTGGCTTGCCCAATTTGTGTGGCCTTCATTTACCGTCTTTTCGAGTATGGCTTTGATTTCGTGATTCGACACCTCCACTTGACCACTCATCTGGGGGTGGTATAGGGTGGAAAATTTGTGCTTAACTCCATACTTGTCAAGAAGAGCACCAAACATCTGATTGCAAAAATGTGAACTGCCATCACTAATTATGGCCCGAGGGGTGCCGAACCTTGTAAAAATATTCCTTTTTAGGATTGAGGTGATGCATTTGCTATCATTAGTGGGGAGTGCGATGGATTCCACCCATTTAGAAACATAGTTGACTGCTACCAAAATGTATTTATTCCTAAAGGAGCTCACAAAAGAACCCATGAAATCGATTCCCCATACATCAAAGAGTTCCACCTCCAAGTTAGGCTTAAGAGGCATATCGTGCCTTCTTGAAATACCACCATGAATTTGACAATTGTGACAAGATTTAACCCATTCAATGGTGTCCCTATGCATGGAAGGCCAATAAAATCTGCATTGGAGAATCTTGGTGGTAGTTTGGATCTCTCTATGATGGACATCATAAGGTGACGAGTGACAAGCCTCCTAGATGTCATTTATTTCAAAATACATGACACACCATATAATAACTCCATTAGCACACTCTTAAAATAAAAATGGCTCATCCCAGAAATATCGTTTTGCATCAAATAAAAACCATTTCTTTTGATGGTAACTCAGTCCCTCAAGGAGTACACCACTTGCTACATAGTTAGAAAAGTTACCATACCATGGTTTACTATTCTCCTCGATGTACATGATCAATTCATTGGAGAAAGCATCATTAATTCGATTAATTTTCTGATCCGTTAAGTGTCTCTATCATTCGGTTAATTTTGAATATAAATATGAAATGAAATGGAGTTGGTCATTTTTGTTGGCTGGTTATGAATGCAAACCTTGGAAAAAATTATTTATTGTGTTCTAGTTGGGATTTCAACTGGTTAATCTTGGGCATAAAAACATGAAACAAAATCAGCCTTCGTTCATTTCATGTTTTTTTTAATTTTCCTACGTGTTTCTCATTATTATTTCTTGTTAGGTGGTCAGTGTATTATTCAGTTATGTTTCTATAAGGTATAATCAATCTTGTGGTTTGTATTATCACCTTTACATAAAATGTAGAAGATTCTTCATGGTACTTTATCTTAGATTACTGTGCACTTTACTTGAAACAAAGCTAAGTTTTCCTGGGGTTTTGTCTCTCTCTACATTGTTTATTAGAGTTAGTATAAAATCGCATATTCGATACAAAGGTCAAAATAAAGTTTGATTTGACTATTTGGACATGATTTAGTTTAAGAGAAGAAAAGCTATATTACCATAGCTGGCTTGAATTAGCTATTTTGGTCTCTTTGTTTGCTTACTTGATATGACCGAATTGAGGTTTTGTTATGTATGCAAATCTACTTCGGTTGAGTATGCTTTTTTTTCATTTTTCTAGAAGAAAATAGTTCAGATTTTAGTGTTTGTTTCATGATGTGTTCACAGAATCATCTAAATAATCAAAATATAAATTCGTTTCTATCCTGGTATTTCTTTACTTTTTTGGCTCGTTTCTTGCATCAAATGGTTGCAGAACTAATGATCTACACCACCATATTACAAAAATCTATGTTTGTCGTCTATGCTTGTTCATTCTTAGTTTGTACTGATTAATATCGTTTGAAATAATTTGATTACTTCTATTGTTCGAAGACAAAATGCATAGTACCAAGTCATATATAAGGTGTTCTTGTGTTTGAGCAATTGTAGCTGTATTGGCGCATTTACTTTAAATGTCAACATCGTTCTTGATAAAATAATTTGATTTGAATCATCTACTGTCTTAGCCGTTAAAATATATATATTAGGTATGTGTAACGACCCAATTTGCTGAACCGGAATGCTACACGGTGCTCATGACTCCAAGGGACCATAAACTAACCCATGACTGATATCTGTACCTGTATACTGCATAAGATAACTTAATAATGCGGAAACATGCACTAAAAGGACATAAGGTTCAATACTGAACATAATTGAATGGTATAACATCTGTGGGGTAATACAATACCCAAAAAAAATTGTAAACACTGAAGTCTGAAACATAATGGTCTGCATCTAGTCTGAAAGCTTCTACTGTCTGAATAATCTAAATAAGAAGTTGATGGGACATGTCCCTAACTAACTCCAACTAATAAGCTAATCAATGAGATACTAGAAAATCATTATTTCCTCGAAGAATGAGGACTCACTCCTACTCTGACTGCTGAATCTAGAATCTATTGCTAATTTGGAACTCGTGTCTATGAACCTATGGTGTAACATAAAAAGAAACCACCATAGGGCGAATGCGTCAGTACATAATTACCAAGTATACATGTGAGGTAGGCTATATGCAATGGTTCACATGCATGAATAATGCTAACTGACTGTCTAACATGAACGTGAGAATGCATGCACAAATACGTAACTGTAACTGACAACGTGATTTCTGAGTCTGTATACTGATAACGTGACATGCTAGTAACTGATATGACTGATAACATGAAGGACTAAATCTGAATAATACTGATAACATGGGTGACTTTATCTAAGTATAACTGATAATGTGGGTGACTGTAGCTAATAGTCCTGAATCTGATGGAACTATCTGAGTTCCGTACTGTATCTGACAGTCCTAAAATCTGAAGAACAATCTGAGTTCTATTACTAAGACTGATTGACTATATTTGACAGTCCTTATTCTGTAACATAAGACTGTGGGAAGTAGTATCTAACCGATATGCCCTAAAGGTGCTATAATAGCTAAGCTGGGGTCCAATCTATGCCCTGATTGGAAGGGTGTCAATACCGCACCACTAGTAAGGACAACATATGAGTAACCCTCATATAATAGGTAACTATAGAGAGAACGGTGGGAACCCTCACATAACAAGTTAAGCCACCTCATCTACCCTGATATAACAGGCTACATGTCTCAAACTATGCTGGCTACATAGTTCTGGAATGCAAGGATTACTTCTAGGAATCACACCCTCGTATAATAGGTGAGTCCCCATCCTTGGGTTCACTCGGTGCTAATTCCTACTCCCATCTGAATAGACACTGAACATGATTTACTGAACTGAACTGAGTATGGATTGAGTTACTGAATTTCAGTGGCAGACGGAATACTACTGATATCAGACAACTGACTGAGTCTTAAGATCATGGAGATTTTTCCTGAGTCATAAGACTACCTGAAGTCTAAGAGTTCATAGCTTGACTTAGAGTATCGTGAAAACATGACATGGCTCTAGGTACACAGCTAATATTTCGGGTACAAGTACCCCCAGGACTCGATAGAAGGAAACTGACATAGCATGATTTACTTGAAGACTTGACTAACATCATAATGCATACTACATTCATAGGAGCCTCTCATTAAACATGTAATAGACATAAAATTGTACATACATGGGGATTTCATGATATCATGTTAGTTAGACAATTTTTCTTCATCTAGGCATTTAATCAAACATATTGTAGGCATAGTACATGTAAAGCACATTATACAACAATTAAACATCATGCTTCAACTCCAATTCCATCATACAAGGTTTTAGTCATGAGATTTCATAAATCTTTATCTATACTAATCAACCCACATGGAAATTATCATCGAATCATGGAATAGAAATCAATTCCTTATTTATCAACATGAAATAGAATATACAAAGCATGAAAACATGAAGAAAATCCATAACTTATAGTTAAAAAAGATTCTTGGACTTCATAGATGAAAGGATTCCATGAATGAACACTATGCATACCTTAGTGATTTTGTGAAGATTGATGGTGAAACCTTCTTTAAATTGGACCTTCTATGAAAACCCTAGCTTGAGTTCTTGAGAGTATTTGAGAAAAACATCAATATTTTGGATGAATAAGGGCTAAATCCCGTGTTTGGAAGATTATATAGGGGGGGAAATTGACCCATTTAACCTTGGACACGTAATTTAATTTTCATTAAAATTTTCCAAATTGAGCCCTTGGCGTGATGCGACGTTATCGCACCGTGTCACTGGAAATTGATAATTGGAAAACTGCACGATGGCGCGATGCAGAGCTATCACGTTTCCACCTTGTCTACGACCTGGAAGTTTGGTGAGACACGCCAGTATCGTGGAGAAACACTGGAATTTGACAATTTCCATTTGAGTTATCTCCGCGACGCGCTGAAGGCTCAGGTCAAACACTGTCTCACTAAAAAGGCTCTAACTCTTCACCCGGGTGTCAGATTTGGGCTAATTATATATCGATGGAAAGCTTATTCAATTTCTCACATGATAAGAAGTGAAAATTATGGAAATACCACGTGTATAAGAATGAATTCTTATTTCAAAGAAAGTTCTAATATCCTTGAGATGATTTTCAAGCTAAGAAAAAGCACAAGTATTACAATATCTCCCCCTTGAGAACATTCTTCCTCGAATGAGAATGTCTGAGAGGGGAAACAATGAGCTAAACATGAATAACTGTAACATGATCTCATGATGGACGTGACTGAAAAGCTAAACATAACATACTGAACATGCATATCTGATGCATGCGTAACTGATTCATAAATGCATAACTGAAAGTACTGAAGAACTATATTTTCTCACAATGAGAATGCATGTCTGATGCATAACTATATAACTGATCTGATATATGAATGCATAACTGATATAAGGTGGTACTTGATATCAAGCTTATCATGGGAACATGAGCATGAGACTGAATACTAAGTTAGTGATGCACACTAATCATGAAACTTAGTAAGCTTAAGGAGAACTGTTACCTTGAGCTTAATCTGAGTTGGAGGGGAACAGGTGAGGGTACTTGGTACGCATATCTTCTTCTTCTTCCCAAGTATCTCCCTCGATGAACTGATTTCACCAAAGAACTTTAACTAGAGGGACTTCTTTGTACCTCAATCTACGCATCTGATAGTCTAAGATTTCAAATGGAATCTCTTCATAAGAGAGGCTGTTCTGAACATCTATGCTCTGAATAGGGGCTATGACTGATAGGTTACCTATACACTTCTTGAGCAAATAGACATGGAAGACTGGATGAACTGAGGCTAGATCTGAAGGCAATTCGAGCTCATAAGCTACCTTGTCGAATCGACTGAGAATCTTGAAGGGACCGACATATCGGGGACTGAGCTTTCCCTTATTGCCGAATCTCTTCACTCGCTTCATGGGAGAGATCTTGAGGTAGACATAGTCACTAATCTCAAACTCGAGATCCTTTCTATGAACATCTGCATAAGACTTCTATCGGCTCTGAGCATCCCGGAGTCTTTCTCTAATTAACTGAACTTTCTCTAAGGCGTCGAATACTAAGTCAGGACCTATGACTGAGGCCTCACTAACTTCGAACCAACCGATTGGAGATCTACATCTCCTACCTTAGAGATCTTCGAATGGAGCCATCTGAATACTGGATGATAGCTATTATTATATGCAAATTCAATCAAAGGAAAATGGTCATCCCAACTACCCTTGAAATTAATTACACACGCCCTTAGCATATATTCCAAAGTCTGAATGGTCCTTTCTTCTTGACCATCTGTCCTAGGATGAAAGGTTGTACTGAGATGAACTTGGGTACCAAGACCCTTTTGGAATGCTTTCTAAAAATAAAAGGTGAACTGGGTACCTCTGTCTGAGATAATTGATAACAGAACATCGTGCAATCTGACCAGCTCCTTGATGTAGAGCTTGGCGTAATCCTCGACTGAATAAGAGGTATGAACTGGAAGAAAAAGAGCTAATTTGGTCATTCTTTCTACAATGACCCAGACTGAATCATATTGACGATGAGTTCGAGGAAAACCCATCACGAAGTCCAAGTTTACAACTTCCCACTTCAAAGTAGGAATACTGAAATCCTGTATAGAACCACTAGGCTTCTGATGCTCTATCTTAACTTGCTGACATGTAGAGAACTTAGCCACAAATTCTACAATATCTCTCTTCATCCTACTCCACCAATAGATCTCCCACAAGTCTCGATACATCTTAGTGGCCCCTGGATGAATAGAGTAAGGCGCACCATGCGCTTCTGCAAGAATTCACTGCCTTATGTCATCTACACCTGGAACACATTGATGACCCTGACAACGGAGGACTCCATCTCCCCCTTGGGAGAAAACCTCTATTTTCTGATGCTGAACTGACTCTTTTAGCTTGATAAGGCTAGGATCCTTATCTTGTTTTTCTTTTACTTCAGAAACTAGAGATGATTCTGAACTACTCTGAACACCACCCTCTGAAGAGTCAACTAAGTAAATTCCTAGTCTAGCAAGCTGGTGTACTTCTTGAGCTAACATTTTTTTACTATCCTCAACATAAGAAACACTACCCATAGAGAGTCTTCTGAGAGCGGCGACCACTACATTGGCCTTGCCCGGATGATAAAAGACACTCATGTCATAATCTTTTAAGAGCTCTAACCACCTGCTCTAACCACCTTCTCTAATGAATATTGAGATCTTTTCGAGAAAAGACATACTGAAGGCTCTTATGATCTGTGAAAACATCTACATGAACGCCGTATAAATAATGCCTCCAAATCTTCAAGGCAAATACTACGGCAGCTAATTCAAGATCATGAGTAGAATAATTATTCTCATGGGGTTTAAGCTGTCTGGAGGCGTAGGCTATGACCTTACCATGCTGTATGAGGACAAAATCTAAACCCACTCTGGATGCATCACAATAAACTACAAAACCGTCTAAACCATCTGGAAGAGCTAGAACTAGAGCTGAGGTGAGTCGATCCTTCAATTTTTGAAAACTCTTTTGGAAAGGATCTGACCACTGGAACTTGACTTTTTCTGAGTCAATCTTTACATAGGGGATGCAATAGAATAAAATCCCTCAAAAAACCATCTGTAATAGCCAGCCAAACCCAAAAAACTCCTGATATTTGATGGAGAAATAGGGAGAGGCCAGTTTTTTACCGCTTCGGTATTTTGAGGATCTACCTTAATGCCATCACCGGAAATAATATGGCCAAGGAATGCTACCGATCTTAGACAAAACTCGCACTTACTAAATTTGGTGAATAACTGATGATTTCTGAGAGTCTGAAGTGCTATTCTGAGGAGGTCTGCATGATCTCACTCAGTGCGGGAATAGACCAGAATATCATCTATGAAGACTATGATGAACATGTCCAAGTACTTCTTGAACACACGGTTCATCAAGTCCATGAAAGCGGCTGGGGTGTTGGTAAGACCAATTGACATGACTAGAAATTTAAAGTGAGCATACCGCGTACGGAAAACTATCTTCAGGATGTCATATTCTCTAACTCTGAGTTGATGATAGCCGGATCTGAGGTCTATCTTAAAGAAATAACTGGTACCCTGAAGTTGGTCAAACAAGTCATCGATTCTGGGAAAAGGATACTTTTTCTTGATCGTGACTTTATTGAGTTGACGGTGATCTATACACATTCTGAGTGAACCATCTTTATTGCGCACAAATAAGACTGGTGCCACCCACGGGGAAATGTTGGATCTGATAAATCCCTTATCTAAGAGATTCTTCAACTGTTTTTTTGTTCCTTGAGTTCTGCTGGTGCCATTTTGTATGGAAGATTAGAGATAGGCTGAGTGTCTGAAAGAAGATCAATACCGAAGTCTATTTCCCTTTTGGGAGAAATTCCTGAAAGATCTTTGGGAAAGACATCTGAATATTCATTCACTACTGGGCCTTATTTGAGACTGGGAGCCTCGGAACCATAATCTCTAACATGAACTAAATGATAAACACATCCCTTAGATATCAATTTCCTTGCCCAAAGGTAGGAAACAAGCTGACCATTGAAAGTGGATACACTACCCTTCCACTCTAGGATGGGTTTATTTGGGAACTGAAACTGAACTATTCTGTTGCTGCAGTTGACTGTGGCATAGCAGGAATGAAGCCAATCCATGTCGAGAATGACATCAAAATCAGTCATCTCTATTTCAACTAAGTCTGCTGAAGTGACTTTCTAAAATATCATAACCTGCCAGTTCCTGTATACCCACTGGGATATGATGGTTTTACCACTAGGATAGAGACTGAGAAGGGCTCTGCTAAAATTTCGGGACTGATTCTGAAATCAACTGCTATATAAGGAGTAACAAAAGACAAGGAAGCTCCTGGATATAGCAAAGCATAAACATGCACATAAAAGATCTGTAATGTACCAGTAACTACATTAGGAGAAATTTTCTAACCCTTTCGAGACTGAAGAGCATAGAGACAATTTAGGCATTTCCTGCTAGTAGCACTGGAAGTGGCACCCTGCTGATTTGTGTGATCGGACTGAGCTGAAGAGAAATTCTGTTGACCCTGAGGACCTAGCTACAGACAGTCTCTAACTCTATGGCCTGGTTTTCCATAACCAAAACAAATGCCACTACTTTCTCTGCACAAACCCTGATGGTGCTTACCGTAAGTCTGGCAAAGAGGATAGGAGCGGGCACTACTAACACTGCCCTAGGTCTTAGCGCATGGTGCTCTATCATTATTACCCTCTCTGAACTTAGGAACTGGAGCACTGGCTGTAGAGGGAGCTGGAACTTATGACTTAGGATGAAACTGAGAATGGTTTTCTCCTTCTGATTTAGGCTGAGCGAAGTTGAAACTACCTGTCTTCGCTCTCTTATTCTGATTTTCCCTCTACTTAATTTTCTACTTTTTTATCTGCTGAGCATAGGTCATAAGTCTAGCTAAGGTCATGTCACTGTTCAGCATGGCGGATCTGCACTTATTGACCATGCTGTCATTCACCTCTGAAGCGAACTTACTTATCTTGGATCTACTGTCTGCAACCACATGAGGGGCATACCTGGATAATTTAGTAAACTTAAAAGAATACTCTTTCACTTTCATATTGCCCTGCCTGAGGTTGATGCACTGTAGCACCTTGGCTTCTCTAAGCTCTTGGGGAAAGAATCTATCTAAAAAATCTACGACAAACTCCTCCCACTCTATAGGAACTGCATCATCTAATCTTTTGGACTTCCACTGTTTGAACCAAGCATGATCTACATCCTACAACTGGTATGCATCTAGATCAGTACTCTCAATAGTAGTCACCCCTATGGCGTCTGTCGCTTTCTAAACTTGATCTAAGAATTCCTGAGGGTCTTCATCTACCTTAGACCCGAGGAAGGTTGGAGGATTCATTTGGGTGAAGTCCCGAATCCTCGCTGGAGCTGAGTTGGCCACTGGGTTGGCCGAAACAACTGTTTGTCGTTTAATATGAGCAACGACTGATTGAGCAAGAGTGGTAAATGCGGTCCTAAACTCCGCATGAGAAACATGATCGCCCAAACGTTCTTTGGGATGAGGGGCTGACTGATTTCTTCTCTTAGGAGGCATGTTCTGAAATAAAGAGAAAAAATGGATTAGACTGAGAGACCGACTTGTGATTATTCTCACTGGCACGACATGAATACTGAAAGAAGGGAAATTATTCTTAAACATCTTCTAGCCTCTTGCACATAAATGTGGGGCATAACACACCCATGCACAAGACTTTACTAGATGCGGCTTTCAGTCTTCCTAGGACTCTATCAAACCTTAGGCTCTAATACCAAGTTTAAAATGACGCGATTTGCTGAACCGAAATGCTACACGGTGCTCATGACCCCGAGGGACCACAAGCTAACCCATGACTAATATCTGTACCTATATACTGCATAAGATAACTTAATAATATGAAAACATGCACTAAAAGACCATAAGGTTAAATACTGAACATAATTGAATGGTATAACTTCTGTGGGGTAATACAATACCCAAAACAAAACTGTAAACACAGAAGTTTGAAATATAATGGTCTGCATCTAGTCTGAAAGCCTCTACTGTCTGAATAATCTGAATAAAGAGTTGATGGGATATGTCCCCAACTAACTCCAACTAATAAGCTAATCAATGAGATACTAGAAAATCATTATGTCCTCAAAGGATGAGGACTCACTTCTACTCTGACTGCTGAATCTGGAATCTACTGCTGATCTGGAAATCGTGTCTCGGAACCGATGGTGTAACATAAAAAGAAAACACCATAGCGTGAATGCATCAATACATATGTACCGAGTATACATGTGAGGTAGGCTATACGAAATGGTTCACATGCATAAATAATGCTAACTGACTGTCTAACATGAACGTGAGAATACATGCATAAATATGTAACTGTAACTGACAACGTGATTTCATGATTTCTAAGTCTGTATATTGATAACGTGACATACTAGTAACTGATATGACTGATAACATGAAGGACTATATCTAAATAATGCTGATAACATGGGTGATTGTATCTGAGTATAACTGATAGCGTGGGTGACTGTAGCTGACAGTCCTAAATCTGATGGAACTATCTAAGTTCCATACTGTATCTGAGTTGATTGTATCTGACAATCCTGAAATCTGAAGAACTATCTAAGTTCTATTATTGAGACTGATTGACTGTATCTGACAGTCCTGATTCCATAACATGAAACTGTGAGAAGTAGTATCTAACCGACATGCCCCAAAGGTGCTACATTAGCTAAGCTGGAGTCCAATCTATGCCCTGATTGGAAAGGTGTCAATACTGCACCACTAGTAAGGACAACATGTGAGTAACCCTCATATAACAGGTAACTCTAGCGAGAATGGTGGGAACCCTTACACAACAGGTTAAGCCACCTCATCTACCCTGATATAACAGGCTACAGTGTCTCAACCTATGCTGGCTACATAGCTTTGGAATGCAAGGATTGCTTCTAGGAATCACACCCTCATATAACAGGTGAGTCCCTATCCTTGGGTTCTCTCGATGCTAATTTCGACTCCCATTTGAATGGACACTGAACATGATTTACTGAACTAAACTGAGCATGGACTGAGGTACTGAATTTTTACGGCTGATGAAATACTACTGATATCTGACAACTGACTGAGTCATGAGATCATGGAGATTTTTCCTGAGTCATAAGACTATCTGAAGTCTAAGATTTTATATCTTGACTGAGAGTATCGTGAAAACATGACATGGCTCTAGGCACATAGCTAATATTTTTGGTACAAGTACCCCCAGGACTCGATAGAAGGAAACTGACATAGCATGATTTACTTGAAGACTTGACTAACATCATAATACATAATACATTCATAGGAGCCTCTAATCAAACATATAATAGGCGTAAACTTGTTCATACATGAGGATTTCATGATATCATGCTAGTTAGACAATTTTCCTTCATCTAGGCATTTAATCAAACATATTGTAGGCATAGTACATGTAAAGCACATTATATAATAATTAAACATCATACTTCAATTCCAATTCTATCATACAAGGTTTTAGTCATGAGATTTCATAGATCTTTATCTATACTAATCAATCCACATGGAAATTATCATCAAATCATGGAATAGAAATCAATTCCTCATTTATCAACATGAAATAGAACATACAAAGCATCAAAACATGAAAAAAATCCATAACTTGTAGTTAAAAAGGATTCTTGGACTTCATGGACGAAAGGAGTCCATGAATGAACACTATGCATACCTTAGTTTATGATTTCGTGAAGATTGATGGTGAAAATATCTTGAAATCGGACCTTCTATGTAAACCCTAGCTTGAGTTCTTGAGAGTATTTGAGAAAAACAACAATATTTTGGATGAATAAGGGCTAAATCCCTTGTTTGGAATCTTATATGAGGGGGCAAATTGACCCTTTAAACCCTGGACACGTAATTTAATTTTCAGTAATTTTCCAAATTGGGCCCTTGGCGCGATGCGGCATTATCATGCCGTGTCATTGGAAATTGACAATTGGGAAACTGCACGATGGCGCGACGCGGGACTATCGCGATGCCACCTTGTCTATGACCTGGAAGTTTGGTGCGATGTGCCAGTATCAAGGAGCAATACTGGAATTTGACAATTTCCATTTGAGTTATCTCTGCGATGCACTGAAGGCTCAGGTCAAACAATGTCTCACTAAAAAGGCTCTAACTCTTCGCCCGAGCGTCGGATTTGGGCGAATTATGTATTGATCAAAAGCTTATTCAATTTCTCACGTGATAGAAAGTAAAAATTATGGAAATACAATGTGTATAAGAATGAATTCTTATTTTAAAGCAAGTTCTAACATTATGGTAACCATTCAAATGTGTTAAGCTCTAAAGAAAATTCAATAGACGGTAGTTTTCTTTTATCCCTCTTAACAGTAGTATTTACCATAATTATCCAAAAAAAATTACATCAATTCCTTGATCCTGGTAAAGTTTCTCTAAGAAAAAATGATGTGATGTCACCTCTTTCTCCATCTTCTGGTATGATTTTGTGAATACCTGAGTTATTCTAGTCCCAAGATTCTGCATGAGTCATCCCGCCTTCCCTTGTTCATTACTTGTCTCATCTCGTCTCTTCTGTTATTGTGTGCAATTATTTTTTTTCTGTAAAAATTGGTGACATATGTGATTGTTAGTAGATGGGTTTGAATCACTTACAAATAGTATGTGAACGTTTAACTAAAAGTAGATTCATATAATGTTACACTTTCTTCTAAAAAATACAAATTTTAATTTCTAGAAATGTTCTTTGGTTGCTCCCTTTTCTAAAAGAATAGGTGTGTTTGAACTTGAGTATTTGTGCCATTATTGAATGTTTTTTCATATGGGTGGTATCTTGTTATAGTAATAGTTTTTAGTAGGTGGCCCATATGCGTACATTAAGATGGTGAAAATTTTTTACATTGTAGGGAAATATTTAACCAAATTTGTATATTGTTGTTTGGAGTGTGTGTTTTGTATCCTTTGTTATTGTATAATTTAATTAGTTCTTAATCTTTATATTCTTTTGTTTCATGTGAAATTTTACTCCTTTGTTCTTGTCTTATTTGATCTGGTATGAGGCTGATATAATTTGAATTGTTTTCACATTGTTACTGAGGGTAAAAAATGAGAACTAGAGTTAGAAATTTGTTCCCTTGCTAGCTTGGATTCGCAAATTTCTTGCTATTGTTGCATCTTGATAGTTTACCTAAGGTCTTATTCCCTTATTGGCGTCTTCTTGATCAAATTTAGAGTAAATCTCCTTTTGCCTTAGACAAAAGTATTAAAAATTTTAGTCAACTTCAACTGGTGTTTGTGATTTTTAAGATGGAGTTCTAGTGAAAATAATTTTGCATTACAATGTGCAAAATCCTTCCGTCCCTTTTTTTGGTCAACTTTGTTGATTGCTTTCCCATGAACAAAAGTGGTATTCTTGTTTTGCTTGATTTTGACGATGCACTTGTAATGCTCTCACTCATGTGATACTTTACTTGTGAATTTGGTAGCTAGAACTTTAATGCTATGAATTTATTTTACTAACATATAGAATATTTTAGATTTTATATAGCATCAACTCCAAATAAAAAAAACTCCACATGACTGTCATCTTGGATTATAACCAACTTCCTAAAGCTTTTTTGGTAATACTTTACCTATGTCTTGCATTTTTTGAATCGGTGTAGATACTATTTCTATTGGTTTACTATTTGATTGGAAAAAAATATTAATGTGTTTATCACCTAATTCACTTTGTATCTCTCATAAGATCGAGTATGTATCTAATTCTTATCTTTTTCTTTGTCTCATGTGAACTCGAGAGCTCATTTAGGGTCTCATCACTTGACTCCATCTCTGTGTAACACCCCACACTTTTGGGCTAAAGTTGAACTATCTTTTCGATGTATATGGACCCGAATCCAACGGTGTCTATTTAAAAATAAATGTGAATTATATTTCCATAATGTGAAAACATCCTTGGAGATGAATATACACTATAAAAATCTCCTAGCTCAAAGTTAAGTTGAGCACTTTCCTATCGACGATGTATAGCTGATGATTTTGCATGGATTAAATTCCAGCGAATGTTTCTCCTAGTGTATAAAGATCTATGTGGCCTACTATATATCAAGTTAAATCCCTTCAAGTCTTTTTTCCAACTCCTCCAACCGTTCATCAATCCGAGTCCTGAGTTAAAAGTTATGAGTGTTTGAATGAGGCACTGTCTAAGCTAGGCAATGGGTAAGGCACCGCCAATATTATGTCTATTTCATGGGATAGGCGCTGCCCACTTGGTGTTAGTCCATGGTTTAGGCACCGCCCATCTGAGGTTTTAAGGTATAGGGGCTATGTTTTTTAGTTATTTTAAAGGCAACAAAGTCTTTTGACATCACAGGACCGTCCCTAAATATCATTACATGAATATAAGGTTCCCAAATATGTTTTTAACTATCTCAAATCCCTTATTCATCTTCTAAAGCACAAGAGGAGAGAAACCAACTTAGGGTTTGAACATTCAAGCTTAAATAGGTCAATATCATCATGATTTCTTCGTCAATACTGTCATAAACTCTTTGGGCATAAGTTATTGTTTTACTAAGCTTTTGAAAGCATATTATGATGTTTATAACAAGAGTTTTAACAATTATTTTGAATAGCCAAATCATGAAAACCCTTTTAAATGATATTTATGGTTTTGGCCTTGAGGCCTTCCCTTGAACTTGAATTTTGCTCGTATATGTATATGTATATGGTTTTAGTTTAGAAATTTGAATTGAGAGCATGAACAACTAAACTCCTTCTCTTGGTATGGCCCTCTTGATTTCATATGTTATGAGTTGTTCAATTGCATATTAAGAAGCATGAGATAAATATGTTTACTATTGTTTAAGGACTTGATATTGGTTATGAATTGAAGAGAGGGTGTTTTCTTGTTTATATATATATATGAAAGGGGATGATTTAAAAAAGTGCATGTATTTCTACAAAGTAATTGACCACCACATGTTAAGGATTGATATAAGAGAAACTTTGCATAAGTTTCACATATTTTTGAAATACGAATTCTCTTGTATTGTTTAAATATTTTGATGGTCTAATAATATGATTTAAATAAAAAGACTATAACATGATACTGTATGGGTTATATGACTTACAAGTCTTGGTATGACGATACCAAATCAGACAAATGCCATAACAGACTTAGACCAGACTAGACTACAAAATGTTTTCAGACATTAGACCACTTTTCAATAAGATGCATGATTTAATATGTTAAAAATAGGATTAAAGAGATTTAGATGGTTACCCCAAAAAGGCGTTTGAGTGTAAGGGCTCATCACTGAAAACCTAGTTTTGCTGATTCGGGTGGTATGGTTTGCTGAGGCTAATGTATACTTGTCCTTGAGACATTGGTATACTAGACTAGTATGTAGGACCCCTATCCTTACGGCAAACTTGGATGTAGGCGCTTGGCCGATGAGTTAATGGCTGACCCATATAATCCGTAGGTACTATGCTTTTAGGGTGTACCATCTAGCTCAGAAGTAAAATAAAGAGTGGTTCATGATTTCAAAGAAATATTTCAAAGTCTTTAAAGTATGCCCATGTGTTTTCATATAAGGTATGTAAACTATTTTATGAATTGCTCTCATGTATGTTGCATAAAAGTATACTATTTTGGATTGCTCTGCGTACCAGTACATTTGTATTGACCTCCTATATTTCAAGTTCTGAGGCACAGTCTAGCGGTCCTGCTAAGCAGTAGATTTTAGTCAGACATTCAGAGTTGGTGAGCCTCCCTTACTTCGTAAGGCGTCTTTTTCACTTATGTTGATCTCATTTGATTTTAGTTCATGGTCTAACTGGGAGCCTTGTCTTGATTTCAGACAGATTATTATTTCCAGTTGTAGTAGAGATTTCGCTGACTTGTATTAAATAGTTTGTGTTTTATTAAACTTATGTCTGCATTGCTCAGTTGAAATAGTAAATTGACCATGTTTCCATTTTTTTTTGCATTTTGATAATAGATGAATGTTTCACATGATTACAAGTTAATATGGCTCTCGACCTTTATGGTTTAGGATGCCCGTCCCATCCAAGGCCTCTGTTCGGGGCATGACAAACTTGGTATCAGATCACGTTTCATGGTCCCAGGGTGTCTGTAAAGTCGAGTCAGGTAGAGTCCTATTTATGGGTGTGTAGTATGCCATACTTTTAACTAGGAAGCCACTAGGCATTTAGGAATGTTTCATTTTTCTTCATGTTCTAGATCGTACCATTGTGTTGTCCATTTGGAGGTTATCCAAATTCTTTTTTTACTCTAATTTTATTAGCTATGTCTCATTTTCGAGTTGATTCAAGTGCAGAAGCTTAGAGTCTAAATAATATGGTCTTTTCTAATTGAGTCATAAAATATTATGGAATAGTACAAGGACTTGAGAGGATTTCGTTAGTGCTTCAAGGTGTATTGATTCGAGTGTATACTTTATCCTGATGGAATCATGTTTTTCAACCTGAGGTATGCAGTGTATTCAGTCCCTTTTCCAAAATCCTTGTTGCAGATGTCATGCTTTAGGTTAATGAGATGTAGCAAAATGTTAGAACAATATTTCTACCCGAGTAGTAGTATGTGATAAAGTGTCATAACCTATGACCTGTAAGATGGTACAGAAGTTAGTGACATGCGGTCACAAGCTTAGAAGTCAGAATGAGGGTGACTATTACATAAAATAGCTAGTTTAGTTATATAAACATTGATTGAGAGATGGGTTGCCATTTTATAGTGATAGACTAGTGTGGTAGCAATATTTGTAGATTGTATGGTAGTCTGTGAAAGAAGTGGCTAGCTATGATTATTAATTATTCAAAAATAAGGAAGGATCTCAGAATGGATAGTTATGGTGATTATAGAAATCATTTGTAGACTGTGAATGAAAAGGGGTAGATCAGTCAATAATTTATGGGTAGAGGCTCATTGGTGTAAATAGAATTTGAAGGTAGTGGGGATGTATGCTTGGGTAAGTAAATTTGATGTGAGAAAGTGGAACATGTTGATAAGATTGTAATAAGTTATATTATAAGATTAAGATCGACTATACCAGTTATGTTACTTTACCCCATTGATTGTTTTTCTCTAGTAGTTGTAAACTAGTATTTCATGTGAGAAGGTATGTAGTGGATTTTGAGGTATAGTAGTGATGCCATAGAAAGGATGTGATTGTAGGTAGTAGTTAAGTGAAATAAGTTATTTGGGTTAGTTCTCAATTTGATGGACTAGTATAGTTGGTGCCATTCTTCATCGGTGGTACATGATCAATACTAGCCTATAGGCTTGAACTTTAGATGTGGAGTACGGTGATAAGAATAGTGGCTTAAGATTTATGATGCATGTTTTATGGGAATGAATTAGTAGGCTTAATGTGAGATGTAAAATGGCCTAAGTTGGAAATTTGTGGAATAAAGAGTGGATAATTATTATATATGTACATGAGGACTAGGGTGAATCGATAAGGTGTGGTTGAGTCATTCAGAGGATAAGAGTGTTAGGTATATCAAAAAAAGTTTAACCCTGTGGTAGCATGTTATTAGATAAGGTTTGATGTGTATGACTGTCCTGTGTACCTAGATCTCATTCTCGAATTGTATAGTATGGGGAAGACTAAGGAGTTAATGTGTGATGTTTTTTAGAGATGAATTGAGGAACTATAGGTAGACAGTATGTGCCTTTGGTATAGTTTTGCAAACTTTGTTAAGTTATATGTTATGTGATTAGAGGTCTAATGTTTGAATGTTAAGTAGTGGAGAGTGTATTTTTATGTGATAAGGAATGAAGATTTGTATGCTCATGGGACTATGAGTTGTAGGGTGATGGCTATAGAGGCTAGCAAAAGTTAAGAGTAGCGTTTTTGGAAAGCAAGTCCTTCAGAGTATAGTTTATCAGGGAAAGTTTACCGTTTATGTGTATGGAGATATCCCCTTTGTGTTGAGGGTTATGGCTATAGATTTGATGTGAAGATAGGTCTACAAGTCTAAGATAACGACTTTGATCTAAGGGGGAGATGATGGACTAAGTTAGGTTTTGATTTTTCTCGTGGTGGCAAGTTTCAAGAAAGAGTCATGATAAAACCTATTCCTATTTAAGCAAGCTACTCCTACTTCAATTTAAGAGGTTATTCCGCCAATGCCTTACGTCATGTATTCAAGTCATGCCTATGCCTATGGTTTGAATTCCCTATGGAATTATGTTCATGTTATGACCTCCAAACTAGAAGCAATAGTGTCTCTCAGTAGTCCAAGCTTTCAAGTATTCAAGCTCTATGTAGTTATGCTCATGACCCATGAATCCACATCTCATATCATTCTTGATTCTAAGAAACTATGCTTTCTATATGTTACTGATTCATTTTATGTCGGGATTAGCCAAAGGAATAAAGTTTATGTTAACTCATGGCAAATTTCAGCTCTTTAAATAAGGAGAAATTGCTTAAAGTGGCAATCTTGTCTTAGTTGTTAACTACATAAATTCTGGCTTTATGCTATATAGCTCATGATATGTGCACTTACGTTTCTCACTGTGGTTCATCCTAAGAAATCATGTTGTGTTGTGCTTACGCCGAATGACTCTTTATTTATGATCCAGACACTTGGTTCATCCTACAATCAGAAAATGTCCCAAATGATAGCCTACACCATCTCTACTAACAGTTCTACTATATACACATATAACAAATACAGGTAAGGGTAAGAAGAACAAATGTACATGTACACTAAATACAAGTATAAGAACATAGAACAAAAGGGCAGATATCAAGTCAACTACAGAAATGCAATCACAAAATAAGCGCAATATATGGAATACAATGGATGATGATGATTATTATGATGATGTGATGCAGAAGATTACCACACAACCTACGTATACACCTACCAAGATATTCTTCAAAGTAGTACCCAAGGGAGTTCATCAACCCATTACAACCAATATGAATAACTCTTATCCAGCACATACATAGGTAAAGGGTTTTTAAATATGTCACATTTTCTTTCAAAAAAGCCAGTATTTTTAGTATTTTCACAGTGTTACCAATATTTCATGGATGAATATGATATGAGGATGTAATTCTCTCAACCAACCAAATGAGAATTTCCAATATCCAATAATATGCTAACTATGTGAGCAAAAAATCCACTTAAGTCAACCAACTATCCAAGATCCAATGTAATCCAGAAACTATCAAGTGAAATATGCAAGGAAAAGGTTATTGATACCACATAAATCTAGAAATCTAGGCTTTTACTCACCAAAAAGAGTGCAACCAAACATACATATACTAACACTAGGCCAACAACATCATACAAAACCCTACACGGTCACACATAACAAATAATGTCTCAAAGCCACCAAATATTATCCACATAGGCTCTCATAGGGTACATAAATTACCTAAACACATTTTCCATGATACAACCTTATACCCATAATAAGATTTTACATTATTATTAATTAATAGCTACCCAACCCAGTCAGAAAAAAGTTAAGCCATAACCTACATTGAATTCTAATACTGGTACAATAAGCCTCCAATACTAAGATTTCTCCTTATTCACTTTCCCAAAATAAGATAAACACACAAATATAGGATCTATGCGTCAAAAGAAAAACAATGATACCCATATTAACCACTTTTGAATTGGATCAAAACAAATCCCTAAAATGGGTTATTGAAAAAGAAGGGTAAAACTAAAATTTTAGTCCAAAAACATATTTTTCAAGATTAAAGTAACTCATAGGAGAAAACCCATGTAAAAATGGGTTGAAATTAGGGTTTAAATCAAGGAAATGCTAATTTAGGCCTTCCTAGCCAAAATACCCAAATTCTACCTTTAAATTCGAGTTTAAATAAGATTTAAATAATAAAAATTAAAAGAAAACAATTAAAATAGGGATTTAGATCTGACCCAATCTTAAAAATAGAAAAAATTACCCAAAAACTGTGAAATCTTAAGCTTCAAGTCTCAAAAATAGTGAAAAAGGTTGGAAGAGGGTGTTTATATACCCATGTGCTGCTAAAGCAGTCCCTTTCCAGTAAGGACTACCTTTTCGGTGGAGGACTATGCAAATTTGTATCTTCAAGAGATTGTAAAGATGTATGGGGTACCTGTTTTGATTATCTCTGATCGTGGTACGCAGTTTTTATCTTATTTCTAGTAGTCTTTTTAGAAAGGGTTGGGTATGAAGGTGAATTTGAGTACTGCTTTTCATCTACATATAGATGGGCAAGATGAAAGGACTATTCAGACATTGGAGGATATGCTTCAGGCATACATGATTGATTATGGTGGCAATTGGATTGAGCATCTAACTTTGGTAGAGTTTGCTTATAACAATAACTATCATTCTACTATTGGTATGGCCCTTTTTGAGGCATTGTATGGTAGTAGGTGTAGATCTCCTATTGGGTGGTTTGAGCTTGGTGAAGCGGATATATTTGGTTCAAATTTGGTTTATCAAGATATGGACAAGGTAAAGGTAATTTGGGATAGGCTTAAGGCTTCTCAAAGTTGCAAAGTCCTATGCGGATATAAGGTGTTGATACTTGGGTTTGAGGTTGGGGATAAGGTTTTCCTTAAGGTATCTCCCATGAAGGGAGTAATGCAGTTTGGTAAGAAGGGAAAACTCAGTTCCCGATTCGTTGGTCCTTATATAATTCTGAGGAGAGCTAGGAATGTTGCTTATGAACTGGAGTTGCCTACTAGTTTGAGCTTGGTTCATCCTGTCTTTTATGTTTCCAGGTTGAGAAAGTGCATTGGTTATCCTTCTTTGATTTTCTTTGGAGGGGTTGGGTATCTCAGATTCTCTGTCTTATGAAGAGGTCTTGATTGAGATATTGGGTAGACAGGTTTGTCAGTTGTGGACTAAGGATGTTGCTTGGTTCTATGGAGGAACCATAAGGTGGAAGAATCTACAAGGGAAGTGAAGTAGGACATGAAGTTCAAGTATCCGCATCTGATTTCTACTCCTGGGATTCGTGCGGAAGGTATGTGTCTTCAGCACAACTTTATTTTCTAAGTTTGCTAAAGGAAAGATTAATATATTTGCATCTTTATTTTCAAACTTTGTTAAATATTGGGAATATATTTTATAATTCAAATGACTCATGCATGTGGTTACCCCTACCTTGTCCGTCATTCGGGGACGAATGTTCCTAGTGTAGGAGACTATAGCACCCTGGGTTTTGACCCTTAGAAAATTTCCTAGATTTTTAGCTTCTGGTCATGATACGACTATGTGGTACGTGTCGTACACTGGGGTACGGTTGTTATGGTCCAGTCGTATCCTGACCAGTGCTAGTTAGTGGGATGGATTTGGGTTACTAGAATAGATACATCTATGGGGTACGAGTCGTATTGGTGGATACGGGTCATTTGGTTCCTTCACTTACTCTTAGGCTTAGTGACTTAAGTTATATCTGAGTACGAGTGGCTTACCATGAGCCGCAATCCAGGGTATGAGTCATACCCAGGACTCATATGATGGTCAATGTTCAATCCTCAATCCTCTTGGGATTCTATTCTGCCAAGGGTATGGGTTATGGGTACTAATCATATACTTGAATACGACTTGAGTTTGGGTGTGTCACACCTTGGATAGGTACGAAGGGGAAAGTCTACGGTACGAGAGGTGGTACCACTCGTACATGATGGGTACGACTTGTAAGGGTCAGTCGAATCCTATGATGGGAATTTAATGTAGTTTAAGTGAGGGCAATCTGTACATTTCTCCACTTATCCTAATAAGGTCCCACGACTTATATTGCACTTGGGAGATTATTTGCTCTATTATTTTATTCTTAAACACTTGGAAAACACTCTTAAATCCTCTCTAGAGTTCTTGGGAAAAGGAAGCTAGGGTTTCATCGTAAGGAGTAAATTGGGGCTTGTATTTGTGATTTATCCCCATCATCATCTTGGTTTAAGGCATGTTTTCTTCCCTCATTGTTAGTTCCAACTAAAGGCATATACAATGTTTTCATGATTTGGATATTGTATGATTTTAGGTTTTCAAATATGATTTGGAGGTTTTGGTTGTGAATGCTTGGTTATGGTTTCCCATGTTTTAATTATGCTTTTATATGATTTAATGGTGGTTTTGGATAGTTGGTTGCATGGGAATGGTTATTTGGTAATGGACTTTGGTTTTGAAAATATTGTACCCCCAATGTGTTTGATAAAGATAAGTCAATGAGTGCCTGAAGACGCGCAGCGAATCAAAGCTAGACCCTACGACTCTTTGCCTAAGTTGTAGCCACTACAGACCCTGCAATACTATTTTGTTTATGATAAATTTGTATTATGTCTAAAAATAATCTTAATGAGTTTATTGTTTTAGTTTACATTCTACTACTACTAGTTTCAATGAATATTATTGCTCTTGCAAGTACAAACATCGATTTTTAAGATTTTAATTCAAAGTGAGATTTGTGGTTTTCATCTTATTCTTGTAAGTTCATCATTGTGTTTTCTCCTTAGAATTATTATTGTGTTCTTGAAGTTATGCGTAACTAAATACCATAACGAGGGTTGTGGGAACCATGAAGGATTAACAAAGTAGTGTTCAGACTAAGACATGATTATCAAAGGGTTTTTATGCATGTATTGTGATTCTCTTTGGTTTGATTGATTTTGACAATGGCTAATGTTAGAACTCGCTTTATTCTTCGCAACGAAAAAGGTGTAGCAGATGGAAAAAGGAATTAACAATGAGACTTTGAGCTATCAACCTCCATTTAATTAGCTTAAGCCGATAAATAAGATAGCTGATATGGGATCAATAATAGGGGTTAGTAATGTAAAACTTATGAGATGTTAATTCGTGATTGGGGTTAGTCGTCTAATAGGGGCGTCAAGTCATTTAGATGAATATAAAATTTCAATTTTGCATGCCAAGTACCGGAAGAGATCACTAGTGCGACAAACCTATAGAATTATGAAGTTATGGAGAACACAGTCCTAGTGCCTGGCGTATCTTGGTTACAAATTCAACAAAATCAATAGTTGTTATTATTGGAATTCTAAATTACAAAATCCCATTTTTACTAGAGATTATTTACTAATTGCTTAGCTATTAACTTGATAAATATTTTGATCTAATTCTTGTAGGATTGACTCCAACCTAGTTGGGTTTCTATATTTGATCAACTACCACTTTATACTTTTATCGGAGCTGTAATTTGGCCGACATTCGAGTGGGATCTTTATATGATATTATGGGACTTATGTGTGTATTAAATTGCTTTATCTAGCATTGTGTTGCCTGCTAGAGGCTCGACTTATTAAAATAGGCCTTACTTGAGCATTATTGCCATTATTATTGATGTATCACATGATTATTTATACCAGTGGTGCCTTGCAAGGGCTTTTATCATAAAACATTGTCATTTTGAGTTGATTCTGAGCTCATTTATACCTGTATTGAGTGAATTATTATTTTCATATTGATTGGTTGTGACATTACATTCTTATATCCATATCTACATATCTATGAGATTGGTGTCACTGAGAAAACCTTATTTTGACAAAAAAATGAGAAACTTTATAAAATGCCTATATCGAGGAATGTGCTGGTAAAGTTGATTGAAAAATATTAATTTTGTAAGAAAATAGGACACTTTAAAATGCCTATACTCATGTAATACCCCGATCATTTCTTAGGCCTAAATCCGTCTTTTGAGTGGATATGTATGACTTTCAAAGTGATTTATGTAGAGCATTGAATAAGCTCTACATCGATACCAATTTCATCAAAATTCGACATCGGATGAGTGAGCTATGGCCGTTTTACTCAACGGTATCAGATCGCCCGATTTTGACGGTCGACCTGGTGGACCATCAAGTCCCTGGTGGACCGTCAAGCCAAGGCAGTGACTAATTTTTTCAGGCCATCGTGCGACGGACAAGTTGGTGGATCATCAAAAAGTTGACGGACAAGTGCCCCGTCAGGTCGAGACAGAATGTCTCATTTCTGGCCCTCAAGTGACGAATGACTTGGTGGACCGTCAGTTTCCTGACGGACCATCACTTCGACCATCATGTCGAGGCAGAACGTTCCAATTTTGGTACTCTAGTGATGGACGATCTGGTGGACCGTCAGGAAACTGAACGTCACAGGCCCCAATCAACAAATTTCAGCATTTTCAAAAAAGGGCATTTTGGTCATTTCCTCCCCATGTGGTCTTATATATATATATATATCAAAGTGGAGAAGAGACACTCATTTCCTTCTCCTTTCTCTTCCAATTTTCCAAGAATCTCCTAGAAACTAGGGTTTCTACAAGATCCAAAATCCAAATCCCCTTCCAAGAAATTCAGAGAATCTTCCATGAATTTCTCCAAGTTGTTCAAGAACTAAGTTTTCCAAGTCAAAGGCATCAAGAATCTTGGCCTAAAAGTGTGAGAAGATTTCAAAACAAGTTTCCACATCTTCAAATCAAAATCCAAGGTATGTGGGGTTTGAACAAGAACACTTTTTTCTTTCTTGTGCCTAAATATTTACTTTTTATTATTGATTTACATGATTTTGCAAGTGGGGTTTACACCCAAATTTCTTTATGTATGATTTATGAGACTTGAGTTGAATAAGCTTGATATTTATGGTTATTTCACTATCATGCTTCTTAAATTAAGTATTTATTCCATGAGATGTATATTGTCATTATATATTGATGATTTCTAAGTGATTTATGATAAGTGTCAAGATTTGTATTTTTCTATGAGAAATTTGACTATTGAATATATATATATAGCGATATTTGAATTGAAGGTCAAGAATGAGTTTGATGATGTTTCCTTGAAGCTTTGGCGTTTGAAATGATTTGATAAGCAAATATACTTGATGTTGAGAAACATTGTTTGAATTTGAGTCGAGTTAGGAATCCACAGTCGTCTATGATTTACCGATGAGATATACTGTTGGTCATCATGTTAGACCCATGAGTTGATATTAATTGAGGTGGATTTCCTAAAGTGTTCTGAGCTGAGTCTGGTAGGAGTATTTAGCACCGAGCGGGAAATTTGGTATTTCTCCAGAACTACGTGCCATCGTAGGATTGATGTTGATAGTTGTGGGACAAAGGCCGATTATGAGATTGTGATGATGAGATTGAGGTTGTACTCCCTGGCAAGAGTATGACACCCCCGACAATGTGTGGTTCTCTCCTTAGGAGGGCAAAACGTTAGACTCCATGCGGCTCACATGGTGTAGTTATGTCGGTTATAAGAAACTCCCACGTCCATAATGATCTAAGTACCATGAGTTACCGAGTCACTCTAAGTCATGAGTCAAGGAGTTTGAGTTGAGTTAAATGATTTATGAGATTTATGAAGCATATTTTATTACTAATGACTTACGAAAATGATGTTTTATATAATTCAAGCGAAGAGAGTTATTATTGTCAGCATGCATGATTTTCTTATACATTTATGATATTATTTAAAATGTTGCATCCACCTCCACATACTCAGTACATTCCCAAGTACTGACTCTCATACTCTTTTGTACTCTATATTTCCTCATGATATAGGTTCAGGTGCTCAGTCTCAGCAGCGACAGTGATCTTTGAGTACCTTCATCTACATTTCTGTGGTTGGTGAGTCCTCATGGTTCGAGGACCTGTGTCTCCAATTTTGTCTGGTTAATAGATGGTTGTTTACTTTCAGTTCAATACGAGTCAGTTGGGGATCTGTCCCAATGGCTCCTCAGTCCTATGTAGTAGAGGCTTTGTCAGACTAGTGTACCAGCGTGTACAGAGATTTCAGTATTTTATTTGTACAGGGCAGTATTACTTCATGTTTCAGTATGTTCATGACATGGTTATTCCTCTTTATCTTAGCATGATTTGCGCTATAATGAGTTCTGAAAGTGATGGCAAGCTTAGAGGGTTAGCTTGAGTCCACGTGTGGCCTTGAGTACCATGTGACGTCTCGGGATAGGTTCTTGGGGCGTTACAACTCAGGAATGTGCCAGTAAGGTTGATTAAGATATGATATTGAGACTATAAAGGTATATCGGTTCTAAACCCCTTATGGGTCCTCTCCTGAAACATTGAGAAATAGAAGGTGTATATAAATGTCCCACCATCAATGCATCACATTGCATTGTATTTGCATCTTCTATGTTTCTTTTATGTATTCATTGATGTAAGTTTGGTTTCTTTATATATACTTCTTGTATAGTTTTACTATTGCCTTATTATATAATAGAATTATTAGTGGGGAAGGTATGAGCTATCACTTGAGAACTTTTCTTTTCGCAGGTGACGTGCTCATACTGTCTTTTACTTGTTTAGTTTTCTACTTAATCGGTCAGTCTGTGATACCTATTGAGTACAAGTGGACCGTACACACTCTTTTTTTCCCTTTTGGTGTAGATTCCAGCATGAGTATGAGTTGTGATGGTTGATTTGTATGGTGACTATTGATTTTTGGAGTACCTAATGAGCTCCCTGTTTGAAGCCTTGTTCCAATCTCTATCTATCTTTATCCTGTCTTTATTATTATTCGGAGACAAACATTAGTATTTTTAGTTTTCAAACTATGTATTAAATGCTCTTACTACTTGTGACAATGAAAGGGCACAACAATTATGAGTACGGTCCAGTTGTACTCAGTAGTTATCATAGGCCAACTGAGAAAAGTAGAAAATAAGATACATAAATACATACAATGAGAACTTCACCTACAATTAGAAAATGTCCCAAACGGTAGCTCACACTATCTTCACTAACAGTTATAAAATTAAGGAATTACGCAAAGAAAATAGAACAAATATGCAAAGAATAAAACACAGAAGCACAATACTGAAGATGCATAATGTATAAATGAAATAATGATGATGATGATGTGATGTGATTGAGGTTATCTTATAACATCTGTATACACCTACTGAGCCTCAATGCTTCCAGGTAGTACCCATGGAGTGTTCACAACTCATACACTTTCTCAATACTCAATCCCACTTTTAATATCCATATTTCCTCTCCGACTCGTGGACTACGATAGAGGATTTTGTAAAAGTGTCTTATTTGTATCAAAAATTGTTGTTTCCTTAATAGTACCAATGTCTCATGAATGTATATGTGATATGAGGATGTAATGCTCACAACTAAACCATTATGAAGATCTCGAATCTATTAAATATATGTACATGGGAGCTCTGAATCTACTTAATATTTCAACCATCCATGATTTAGTATAAGCAATGTACCATTGAAATAAATATCAAGTAAGGCATCATTAAATATCGCATTAACCCCAACTTGGGTAGTTCCATCATGAAGAAAGCAACCAATGTATATACAAGGCCAATAATATCAGATAAAGGCCCCACACAGGAAACACACAGTAAATATCATCTCAAGTCACCAACAACAACAATAAAAGCCTCCACACGGGAACACGAACATAATAATATTATTGAAATACGGTTTCATGATTATTACCCATACCAATAGTTTTTTTTTTTTTTTTGTGTATATATATATATATATATATATATTAACTACCCATCCAAGTCTGAAGAAAGTTAAGCCATAACCTATCTCATGACGTCAACGTCCAAGCCTAAAGTCCTTCAACGCAGAGCACTCTCCTTTCAATTGGCCTTAGAATAAACTAAAACATACAAATATAGAATCTATCACTAAAAGGAATCCAAGGATATCCATATTGCTTACTTTCAAGTCTGGGGCAAAACGGACCTCTAAAATAAGTTTTTGAAATGAAAGGGTAAAATCAGAATTTTTATTTAGAAAAATCATACCATGAGTAAAGGAAGTCATAGGAGAAAAAATCAAGTGAAAATAGGTTAAAAATGAAATTTTAATCAAAAAATTTCTTTTTTAGGCCTTCCGGCCAAAAGTTTCTAAATTTCAATTTAAATTCAAGAGTCAAAAAAGTTTTAGTGACATAATCAAAGTGAAGTAATTGAAAAGTGATTTAGAGCTTACCCAAGCACGAGAATGGAAGAAATCACCAAAAAATTCCTCAACACGAAGCTTAAAGTCTTAAAAATGAAGGAAAAATCGTGAAAATCGAGTTTATACCCATCCATCGCTTAAGCGACGGCTTGACTGCTTAAGCGGTCCAACCCAAAGGCGTGAGGCCACTAAAGCGGTCCCCAATCGCTAAAACGGTCAAGTGTCCACTTTAGCGGTGGTTAACCAGTTAGCCGGTGTCTGCTAAAGCAATGCATGGGTTGCTAAATCAGATACCGTTTTAGCGATCTTTTGGCTGCTAAAGTGGTTGCACCAGACTTCAGTTGTATCAGCAACTTTGCTAAGTTACAAAGTTGCCGATCAATCCCTCAGAATTCGTTTGGAATACCGTGAAGGTAAATGAAATATGCTACTAGACTAAATTCGATGTTTCAGACTTAGTGGCGACATCAGATCTTTGAAAATAGAGAGTTTTCACAAAATTAATTTCCGATACCCTATTTCACTAATTTCTAAGTCGATGGTCGAAATGAGATCCAAAAGCCCTAAAAGTGAACCAACCACGCTAACTACCTAAATTGACGTTCTGGTCTGTTGGGGCAGTCCATTTTGACATACAACACACAGAACAATCAATGCTGACTGAAACCAACTACGAAGCCTTTTCAACCTCTAAAAATCACAAACTCGCACAAATCATTTTATATCGTATCGAAAACCATGCCAGCCATCCCTAACACCCCAAAAACAACATATAGCAGTCATGAGTATGGATAAAATGGTCAAAACACATAAAAGGGGAAGGTCAACAGAATCAAATCATTACAAGAATGTGTATAGAAACTATATAATTGTTTTATAAATATGTATTTTTATAGGATATGCATAGAAATTGTGTCATTGTTAAGTGGAATATGTATGAATAATTATTATACCTAAAGATTGTATAAGATGTGTATAAAAACTGTACAATTATTGTTATGATGTGCATATAATTGTATCATTGTTTGTATAGAATATAAATATGTATAGAATGTGTAGAGTAAATGTATAAATATTACATTGTTAAGATAATGTATCAATTAAAAAAATAGATTTTTTTAAAAAATAAGATGCTACAAAAGAAAGCATAAAAAAGAAACAGTGAAAATAATCAATGATTTTTTATTTTTTTAAAGTGTAGTAGTGAAATAAAAAAAAAGTGGAAAAGTTGAACTCTCTTCTTATAAGAAAAGTGGAACAATAAATATTTTTCAAAAAAAATGGAACAATAATTTAAAATAAATAAATAAGAAAGAGGAAAAGAGACGAAGTCTGCCAGCGAAATGACTAAAATTAGGAAGTAATTTTAGCGGCGAATTAAAGATAATTAATTATTCGTAGCTATTTTAGTGAGTTTATTTTAGAATGAAGTATTATTTTTGTCCTTTTCCCTATCATTATGTAGGACTTAGTTCTGTAGAAATTACAATGCATGAAATATTGCTTATTGAATATCTAATTTATTATAAATTAATGTATATTATTTACAAATAAAGTAAACAGTTACTCCATCGATTTAAAAAAGAATGTCTTACCTTTTTTTTAATTTCTTTCAAAAAGAATAATCTTTTTTTTCTTTTTAGTAATACTTTAATTTTAACTTTTCACATGACATTTTTAAAATTATAAAATACTTTGATATACTTGACTTAACTTTAATTTAAAACTATAAAAATTAAAAATATTTTTAATTTTTTTAAATTTCGTATCAAGTTAAAATAGATCGATCATTTTAAACGGAGGAAATAGTATAACAATAACCCACCGCATCTCCCAAAAAGGACAAGAAAGAAAAATTATACATTTTAATATATTTCACGAAGGAAAACACAAAATGGTACTCTCTCCGTTTAAAAAAGAATGACCTACTTTGACTTGACATAAAATTTAAGAAAATAAAGAAGATTTTTAAATCTTATGGCCTTAAATTAAAGTTGTATCAAATGTACCAAAACACCTTTTAATCTTGTGATCCTAAACATATCATATGAAAAGTTGAAATTAAAATATTATAAAAAAAAAAGAGTTATTTTTTTTAAGCAGAATAAAAAAAAAAGTAAGTCATTCTTTTTTAAATGGAGGGAGTATTAAAAAGGAGATAGTTTGACTTGGCTATATTTAATTAAAAAAAAAAAGTAGTTTAACTTGGCTAGCGGACAAGGGCCAGTAACTACTTTGTAGTTTGTATAAATGTCAGAAATAGAATTTAGATAATGAATTATATTTTAAATGTGCTTTAAATATTTTAAGTTGTTAATTATGGTAATTTATAATATTTTTATATAATTTTTAAATAATATATGTTACTCTTTTTGTTCAAACTTTTGTGGCATTGATAGTCAATTATATTTTAGAAATAATTTAATCTTTTAATTAATGTGATTTATAATATTTTTTTTGTTTAAATTTAAGTGGCATTGATATAATTTCAAGAGTCACTCAAATATTTTATATCTTTAAAATTTTGTAAGTTGTTAATTATTATTATTTATAGTATATTTTTATGTATTTTTGAAATATATAACAGATTAATTTTGTTAGATATTTTAAGTTGTTAACTATCTATTTTATAATACTTTTCATGTAATTTTCAAATAATACATGTTAATCTTATCCAATTTTTTGTAACATTGGTAGTCAATTATATTCTTAACTATTCCAATTTAAGTGACGCTGATATAATTTTAAGAGTCAACCAAATATTTTATATCTTTTAAATTTTTTAAGTTGTTAATTATTGTGATCCATAGTATTTTTTAAATATTTTTTTTAAAATATATAACATATTAATTTTTTTTAACATATTTTAGGTTGTTAAATATTGTAAGTTATAATACTTTTTATGTAATTTTCAATTAATATGTGTTACTCTCTTTGTACAAAATTTTGTGGCATTGATAGTCAATTATATTTAAAAATAATTTAAGTTTTTAACTACTTTGATTTATAATACTTTTTCTTCTATTCCAATTAAGTGACACTGATATAATTTTGAGAGCCAACAAAATATTATACATCTTTTAAACTTTTTAAGTTATTAATTATTGTGATTTACAAAAAAAAATTCACTACAAAAAAAATGCATATATAGCTATAAAATATATCATAGCTAAATATGAAAAGTTTTATGGTAAATACTATAGACACAAATTTTTTTCCGCAGCATTCATAGAAAGAAGTGGCGTAACTAAACTTAGCTACAGACTTTATATAGCCTGTGGCTAAGGACAAATACTTACAGCTACAAAAAAATTGTGTTGTAGCTGTGATGGTAAAAACTTCTTGCTACGAAATATATACTTATAGCAAATAATTTTACTCTTTTGTCACAGTAAATAAAATTTATAGCAATTTTTATATAATAGCCAAAATGTAATCTATTGTTGCAAAAGACTCGATTTGCTTGTTATAAAAATTTAAAATTTGTGGATATTTTTTATTTTAGTTTTCTAATAATAATACTTGTATTTAGTTACGAGTTAGAAAATCTATAACTATAAAATGGAGTATGTGCTACAAATATTATTGTACATCACTAAGAATTTATTCTTTTTGCCATTGAATATATAAATTATCGTAGCTATTCTTTTAATTCTCTATGAAAAGCGATAATATAACTTACACTTTTTTATAATTATATATAGGTTTAACCACAACTATCATAAGCATTATTAATTACACGTACTTCTATAATGTAGCTAAAAAAATAGATTTTAACAATTTCAGTACTATAAATTAAAAAATTCTCCACAAGCTAGTAATAAAAGTTACATAATGCCACTACGAATTTATTTTTGAGTTTTCAAAATAACTGTTAAATTACATATAATTACATTTTGCAATTTTGATAACAGTTAAGTTAAATGAAGAAAGTTAAATTTTATGATTATTTTGAATTATAATTTTTTAGTTTGAATTAAATACATAAAAATTATATGATTTTAAAATATTTTTTTTACCTTTTGAAATAAAATTAAAGTCTATGTATAATCTATTCTTTTTAAACTCCTCTTTGTGGTTGATTTCTTTCACAGACCTTGCGTTTAATAGAAATTTTAATGCATCGAGCTGTCTTTTTACTTTATGACTACACAATGTATGTTATTGTCTAAAAATTTAAAATTATTTATATGAATCAAATTAGAATGATAAATATAAAATAAAATTGTTAATATCAAAAAATCTATCTAATACATTTATATTAAATTGAAGAAGAAAAAAAATATTTATAATGACAAGTGTCAATTACCATAATATTCAAGTTTAAAAATTATTCTAAGATAGAAACTTCAAAAAGAAATGCAATTCAATATTTTTTTTACATTAACAATGAGGATTCAAATTCATATTAAAGTATTTTACTATAGTGGAATCAGACTATCTCACCTCACTATGTGGGAATACACTGGGTTTGTTGTTGTTGTTGGAATCAGACTATCTTAATATTCAATTATTTTAGTTAAATTTAAACAAGAATTTGAATTTTTAATTATTAATTTTTTTTGTTTGAATTTAAAATATAAAAATTATATGAATTTAAAATAAGCAGTATGAATTTTTAAAATATCAAGTTTAAATTAGATGTTTTAAAAAAAAACTAATACTTCAATATCAATTTCTTTATAAGTGTATGTATAGACTATATATATATATATATAATAGAAGTAAGATCCTATAAAATTGAACGAAGTTAAATTATGAACAGATCTAATCACACCAAATTTTTAAAAGTACTATCTCAATAAATCATGTTTAAATCAAATAATAATTTTGAAAACACCTGATCAGGATAAACGTTGAATGAGACTTACTGAGGTTTTTATAAAATTTGACATAATTAATTAATTGAAATAAACAAAATTAAGTAAGTATTTCTTTAAGTTGTATTTAAGACTTACAGTTGTAAAATTGAAATAAATCGAACAAGTAATACTTTCAATCGCATTAGAGTGATACATATAACATTTTGATGAAATAAGTTTGAGTCAAATAATAATTCTGGAAGCACTTGATCATGATAAAGTTGTTTCAGTAAGACTTAGTGAATTATATTTAAGTTCGACATTATACTAAATTAGTATTGCTATAACAAATTTCAGTGGATAAAAATCAATTGCTAGCTAAATTTTTTTATAATAATATTAAATTTGTGGCTAAATTATTTTATCAAGATAAATAATTATAGCTATTATTAAGATAACTATTGTCACGATTATTTAGTACTTAATGCTAAAATATTTATACTATAATAAATTATTTTAAATAGCATTTATTTCCTGGTTAAAAGGTCATTATTGCTAAGACAAGTTACACATGACAACAATCAATAATTAGCTACTGAATTTTCTTGTATCAAAAACTCTACTGTTATATAATTTAATTATTGCGATATATTTTTATAGCTTGAAGTAAAAATATTTATTTAGACATAATATTTTATGTTAAATAATTTATTGTGGCTAAAAGATTACTATTAGTATGATAAGTTTGACAAAAATAATAATTAACAACAAAATTTACCATAGCAAAAAAGAACGTGAAAATATCAGTTAATTATTGCTACAATTATTATAACTTGAAGCAAAAAAAGCTTATTTAGCTACAATAATTTATTTCAAATAGTTTATGTGGCTAAAAATTTACTATTACTACGATAAATTTTAACTCGTGGAAAAAATTAATTATTAACTTCGCAATCATATTATAGCAAAAAAGACGTGGTTGTATCATTCAACTATTGCCACAAGTTTTTTATAGCTTGAAGCAAAAAAAATTATTTAGCTATAATATTTTATTTCAAATAGTTTATTGTGGCTAAAGGGTTACTATTGCTACTATAACTTTTATTGTCTGGCAAAAATCATATGATTAGCTATAAAATTTCATTGTAGCAAAAAGTTGTAGCTATTTAGGTAATTATTGTCTCGATTTCTAGTAATTGTAGCAAAAATAAGAAATTAGCTTTGTCATTTTGATTTTCATGGCTAAGAAATTTTACGAATTTGTAAATAGCTATATAATTTAAAATGTTGTGGCTATTACTAAGTAATAGCTACGATTTTTAAATTCATAGCTTAGACTTTGTAGCTATAGATACATTGTGTTGTAGTGATTATATTTTTTTGAAATATATAACAGGTTAAAAAAATAAGACAAACAAATTAAAATGGATGAAAAAAATGAAGGCAAAGGAAAGGACCAATGAAGTTGTGCCAAAGCAGGGAGATTGACCTTTAAATTTTTAAAATTTTAATTATTGTGATTTATAGTATTTTTTTACATATTTTTTATAAAATATATAATAAATTATTTTTTTTTAGATATTTTGAGTTATTAACTATAGTAATTTATAATTTTTTTTATGTAATCCCCTAATAATATATGTTACTGTTGGATAATAAAATTTTGAGATCGACAATAATAATCGAGACAAGAAAAATGTATTGCAACAATTTTTTTATTGATTTCAATAAGTGAGTGTTACAATCTCTATGATTTCTCTGATTCGCCTTTTCAAATATAAATTTATGGGCTTCGAGCTTGATCTTGAACTTGAACTTGAACTTGACTTGTGAAATTGATAGATTTGATCTTGACTTGTGCTTGAATCCAAGGGCTTTGGAGCTTGTTCTTGAATCTTGCGATTTTGATCTTGAATCTTGATTTGCAGATTTGATGATCTTGATCTCGACTAGTACTTGAATTCAAGGGCCTTTGAGCTTGTTCTTGAATTTTGTAGTCTTGATCTTGAATCTTGATGAACTGATCTTGAATGATTGAATTTGTAGAGAAATCTGTGGCGTTTGATCCACAAGCTCTCCTTTGCTTCTTGCTAGACTTGTTGGTCTTTTTTCTGAATTATGAGACCCATATTTATAGCTGTAGGGAGTAAAGAGTTGTGATAAATATGAACTTCATTTGACCAATCAGATTTAAGTGACATGGTCGTGATAACTATGAACTTTCTTTGACCAATCAGATTAAGTGACTTGACACTTTTATGGGTTTTTAATTCACTAGGCCTGCTACATTATTTGACATGTGGCATGGACCTATTGTCTCTTTTAATTGACTTGGAATGCTGCGTCATTCAACACGTGGCACTCATTTGAGCCTCTAGCATATGACAATATCTTGAGTTTAGCAAAGTGGGCTCATCATTCGTAGCCCAAATCAATGGGCTAGCCCAATAGAAATTGGACTTTTACTAAATCCATATGTGTTTGGACTTAATTAATTAATTTAATTATATTTACCCATATTATTTATTTGAAATTAATATATTTTGAATTTAATATAATTCAAATTTCACACGAATTTCAATTTAATAAAATTTCATTGCTCACAAATTACCTCTTCTACTTTAAGACTTACTGGAGTATTTATTTATTAAATCGAAGCGGAGTCTTGAAGTACCATCAAATCGAATTTAGAACGAATTAATTTATGTATCGGGTCGTGTGCACTTTCAACACACATGTTATAAAAAGAATCACTTGGCAATGATTATGTTTCCTAGCCTATCATACTTTTAATAATGGAAAGTCCAATTATTCTTTCCACTGTAAACTAGCACGTGCAAGTGATAACTAGAATTACCCTTTTAAATCATGCAAACATAATAAGAGAACTTCAACCACGTTTAGGATTTTAATTGGTATATCACCGCCTCAACATGCCGTGTTTGAGCAGAAGACATTCTTCTATAGCCGCCTCTTGCTTGAACTCTATAAATACCAATGATCCATTAGAAAAAATATTCAATTGATGTATTGTGTAATTTTTGTTGGTGGTGAGATCTGATCTTTTTTGTTGGCCTTTGTGTAAGTCTCCTTTTTTTATGCTTTTGCTTTGTTTATTTTTTTCTTTTTTTTTAGAAGGGTTGAATAACAAGATCTTGTTCAAGATAATACCTTTGATATAATGGCTATAATCTTATGGTGTAAAAGGATAGATACTTGTTTCATCCCTAAGAAAAGGTATTTTGATGGTAACCTGATGACGCACAGGGATGACTACACCCCCCGACCTAAAAACTAAGGTAATTTTATGGTAATCTTACGGAGCATAGGGATGACTACTCGTCCCTTCCATAAGAAAAGGTAATTTTATGGTGATCTTACAGTGCATAAGGATGGTTACTTGTTCCCGCCATAAGAAAAAGTAATTGTGTGGTAATATTATGGCACATAGGGATGGTTATTTGTCTCCGCCATAAAAAAGAGTAATTTTATGGTATCTTATGGAGCATAATGATGGCTACTTGTCCCCGCCATATGAAAAGTTAATTGTGTGGTAATCTTACGATGCATAGGGATGGCTATTCGTCTCTGCCATAAGAAAGGGTAATTTTATGGTATCTTACGGCGCATAGGGATGGCTACTCATCTCCGCCACAAGAAAAGGTAATTGTGTGGTAATCTTATGGCGCATAGGGATGGCTATTCGTCCCTACCATAAGAAAGGGTAATTTTATGGTATCTTACGGTGCCATAAGAAAAAGTAATTTTATGGTAATCTTACGATGCATAGGGATGGCTACTTGTCCCCACCATAAGAAAAGGTATTGTGTGGTAATCTTACGGCGCATAAGGATGGCTATTCATCCCCTCCAGAAGAAAGAATAATTTTATGGTAATCTTACGGAGTATAAGGATGACTTAGTCAAGATTATTTTGTACCTATTGTTGTACGCCATAGATTTAACCCTTTTTATTTTCTTTGTAGTTTGAAGAGATGGTGATTTTCAGACACTACACCTTCCTTTCCACCAGATTGAAGTATCTTGTAGTCGAAACTGAAGGTGGGGCCCAGCAGACTCTACTTTTGACTTACACTCTGTTGACTAGTCACTATGCAAGTTCGTGGCCTTCTTTCAGGAACCCATTTTCCATAACGAATTGGACTTCGGTATAAACCTCTAATTCCAATCAGTCATTCAAGTTATTCTCTTTTCAAGTGCTGGATCATCATCATGCAAATATCACAACTCCACTCCCAAGCTTGGGTCATCGTATAACTTTATGAGAGATATGTTGGGGAGCTGCGATGACCCTTGAGGGAGAGTACCATCACATTCTTGGGCATTAGGAGTGGACATAAGATATACTAGGTAAGACCCAAGAAATTTTGAGTAAGGTATAGATTTATGATGCCGTTTATGCATCACTTCTTACTTATGACTGTAACTCAGATATATTTCAAGCATTTACTGAAGCTTGGTACCCCAAGAAAAAATACACTTTTCACATCTGTCGGGGAACTATCTATTTCTTTATGGGATTTACATGTTCTTGGAGGCATGCCAATTCATTCTACTCTTTATGAAGAAGTAGTGCTTGAGGCCAAAGAACTTATAGGATTAGATGTAAAAAAGGTAAGGTATGTTTCTCAAATTTATGAGTACTTATTTGCGACCTTTCATAACCTTCGCGGTGCTGGCCAAGAAGTATCATTCAGTGGGTGGATAACATTTGGTGCAAGAAACCATCAAAGTACGACCCTTCTCTATTGAGGCAAGAAAAAAATCTACTCGCCCTAAATTGACACACAACCCTAGCAGGGTTTTACCTGATACATTAAGATGGTCACACGCTGAAGAAAAGGTATTTTTTGAGCTTGGGGTGAACCATGATAAAAGAGATGACACATATCTGACAGCTTTCCTGCCTTGCTGTTTGTGTGCTTTTGTTTTTCCAAATACGGAAGGTGACTTCATTTATTCTATGACTTTCAAGATGGAATGCATGATAGAGAGTGGGTGGATAGTTGGCCTTGCAATATTGGTACTGGCTAGCATTTATAGTGGACTAAACAAGATATCTTCTTCAGTGCAACTTGATCAAATCAAGGTTTGTTTTACTATTCACTATGTGTATAGTTGGATTGCTCATTATTTCAGGACCCATTATCCATTTTCTAGTGGGCTGTATGTTCCCACTATGATTATATACTCCGGAGAGGGTAGTGAAAAATATTTTGACAAAAATAATGCAAGAAAGCATATCCATAGTGGGGAGAACACGGTTTGGAATTCTACCATGCAAGACAAAATGCACCCTTACTTTTATGTGGATAATGAGAATGCCCCAGCATTGAAGATGAGATACTTTATAAGTATTCATTTCAGGTATCTCACACTTAGATGCAAAAATTCATTCATCATTAAGCCATTTAGTCCACATCGCTTCAGCCTACAATTTGGATTTTATAAGAATATTTCAAGCATCATGAAGAATGTCATTCATAATGCCTCTTTAGAAAAAAGACTAATATTTTGGAGGATTTGCATAATGAGTCGATTATCCTCACGAGCAACTTTTTCTTCAATTTAGCCTAACGCAGGCAAGTTATTTTGAATCGACTATCAGACTTGGTGGAAAAGACTCATGGGGATTTTCTTGATCATCACCTACAAACTTTAGTGAACATTGCTGGGTCGACTACCTCCACATATTTGGGAAATTCTGATGAAGTACCTATAAATGAGGCCCTTATTATGGATGTTCCTCTTTCTTCGGATGCCATGCTGTCAAATCAACATGAAAATGAGAGATCTCAAATGCCTTCGATGATATACGAGGGCAAGAATCCAACTCAAACTACCCATGTATCTAAAAGATTATCCCATGATAAAAGTGAGATTAGTAGTAGAGATCATTACTGGAAAAAAGTAGAGGTACATTTCGACGATACAAGAGGTACTAGTCTACCGATGATTGAAATTCGTAATGACACGGATAATCCTTTGAGGAATATATTAGCTCTTATCGAGAAGGTATGACTAATACATCTATTTTGTCAAGTGTATTTTAATGACCTCTTTTTTGGTTAATCCCCTTTTTTTATTTTTATGCAACTGACTAATGTTATAGCCTTGCAGCGTGATGGGTCACCTGATAGTGATGAGTCTGTATCTAGACCCAATCTGATAAAACCACCTTCTACATCTAAAATAGGAGAAGGGCCAACTTCTGTTTCTTGTAAAAAGGTTAAAGCAACCTTGGATTCTGACTTCTGTAAGCCCCCCATTTGCTGTTATATCGGTGTTTGATAGAAATAAGGTTGTCTTAGAAGAACAGAAAAACTATATCTCGGCTCTTTGGATCGTAATTCAAGGCAAGCTTTCTAAGTGCGATGTTGATTGCGCTTCTTCTCTTAAATATGAAATCCAAGTAATCATCAAGGAGATGGATTGTAAGGACGTGGATATTTCCCCATTGAGAAAGTTTTTGCATGACTTCTTTGACGTTGCTACTTCATATGACCAAACACGATCAATGCTTCATGATATGAATGTGAAATCCACTAGATCAGAGTTATTTTTTGCAGCAGGGGAACGTCTCTCAAATACCATACTTGAAGAGGATGAGAAGGTTAGAGCAACATCCTCCATTCAGCAATCACTACAGAATATGAAGAAGAAGATAAAAGAATTATGTAGAAAGGCACAGGTTTTGCAAAGTCTTTTGGTGGCCGCTGAGAATGAATCCAGAAAAGCAAGGTAAGAGGCTTCTGTTGCAGCCAAGGAATTCAATGTAAGCTTTGACGCAGACTTATCAAATGGTGTAGATTAGAAGAAAGAGCGTCTGGAAGGTATGCACCAAGACATAATCAATTACAAGTTATGTCTAGATTAGATGTAGGATATGTTTGTTTTTCTTCAAACTTCTTATCACTTTAATTTAGCATTTTGTTGAATAGTTAGATTTATTAGGTGCAATAGAATTTTTTTTCCTTTATATTGCACATTTCCTTTTAATATTCCTTTTGAACTTCAACTTCAAGAGTTTCTTGCTTATTTTGATGTGCTTATGTTGTAGTACTAAACTCTGACTTTCTCTTCAAACTTGTTGACTATTGGTGTAACACCTCATATTTTTTGGCACATATATAAGAAAGTAAGTATCGATGAAGGTACGTAAACTTGAAAATTAAGGTGGTTTTTGAAATTAAAGGTTAGAGGTGAGTGTTAATTGTAAGTAAAAGTATTAAAGTGTCTTAGTGCATGTATTAAGTTAATATGTTAAGACTTAGGGTATGGAATTAATAAGCGAGTTGCTTGCTTGACTTAAATTAAGCTAGTAGGTGACAAGTATGTGCATCACCTACTTTGACTTATTGACCAATCTAAGAACTAAGTAGGTGCATCACCTACTAAGACTCACTTGACTAGTTTATTGGGCCAAACACACTACCACCTACTTGAAATAATTTTTTCCCAAACTAAAAGAAAGAAAAAGAGAAGAATGGTCAGCAAAGGCCCAATAGTTTTAGATCCACAAGGCCCAAGTCCAATGGCCAAGTAGGTGTATAACCTGCTTAGACTATTTGACAAAATTAAAAGATAATGTAGCTGCATCACCAACTTAAGGTAAATGGACCTACATCACCAACTTAAGGTAAATGGACCTTTTGACCAGCTTAATAGAGCAAGTAGGTGCACCACCTACTTGGACTACTTGACTATCTTAAAGAACTAAGTAGGTGCATCACCTACTTGGAACTTTTGAGAAAAAAAGAAATATCTGGTCCAAATAAAGAGAGAGAGACAGTCATGAAGGGGTATTTATATACCAAGATAATCTCCATTTTCTATTATTTCACTTATAGAAAAAAATAGATTTCTTTTCATCTCTTCGCAACAAAAAACAACCGCCTAATTTATCCTAGGGTTCTCGAAGAAACCCTCCTTATTTCCATCCAAGGTAAGTGAAAATAACTATGATTTATCTTTAATCCTATCATAGAAAGTTATGGAAATCAAGTTATTTTTGTTTGAAGTATAGGAAAACCCTTTTTACAAATCTTGGCAGTCCACTTCTCTTTAATCTCTAAGATATTTTACAGTAGTATTTGGTTCAACTTGAAGGGAAACTTAGAGTCTTGATGGAGTACACTTTAAGAAAGAAAATTTCATAAATAAATATAAGGTTACTGCCCCAATTTTTCCTTCTTTATGTATAGGCCTTGATGAATGATTTTATATATATTGTTGTTAAGAACTCAGGGAATGGTGATCGAAATCCGTGAGTTCAATATCTAATATGGTGTTGAAGGATTTTGGGACTGTTTAGGTAATTTCTATAGGTTTTGTTGTTGGAGGCAGTGGGTGGCCTCATAGAATGGTTAAGTAGAATTGTATTAAAGTATAGAAGAAGGGTGTGGTGATACACCAAGTATTTAAGGGGCTGAATAGTCTTACTGCCCGTCAAGTATTTAGCTACTATTTTACAAGGGTTACATTGTGATTAGTTGCTAATATTAACTCCATTATGTGTTTATATTATAGATTAACACCTTAAAGGAAATAAGGCTAATTCATTGTAATAATTAGGTTGCACAACAAGGTATGTAAGGCTATTCTAGTTCATATTCTTTGGCATGATGTCTTACACTCGAGTACCAATAAAGTGAGCTCCGTAGATGATCTTTCATGGTAAAATATACATTGTGATGGTGTACAAACCCCACTATAGTTAATCGACCTTTTATTTACTGCCCATGGTATAAAAGTGTGTCAAAGTGTCACATGTTTCTCTTATATGAGTCAATACGATCCAAGATTATACAAGTTAAGAGTGTCCCATGCTACAATCTGTCTAAAAATTACTTCAATTATCTAATTGATCATTTACTTCTTTTGGCTACACATGATCGTTTAAATATTATTCCAATTATGTTTGGATATAAGGTGACCTTATATAGTCCTTACCTATTCAATATATAGTTTATATGTCCTTACGTGGGATACACATTTGTTCCTAATTAGAATTTGCCCATGTGCCTCAATAGTACCCATTCTCACGTACCCTTTAATTTATTATTACCTAGAAAGTATTTATTATACAGTCCAAACCTCTTTATTTGAGCAGTTACATATCTCTACTTGGTATGCACATATTCCCCTATTTGAAATATTTAAATTTCTACTCTTGAATCTGCCACAATTGTTATATGCTATGTAAGATCTCTGGAATCTACCACAACCTATATATGTTATGTAATGTTACTTGCCCACTAGTTATACACCTTACCAACTTATTTGTTGCATTTCTTCATCTCTTCACTTGTCACATGTCTTCTTGGCTCATTAGTGAATGTTTTTTATGCCCAATGAGGTTCATTGAGTCATATAAGTCCCAAAATATTACTACGTTGATGTTACATGTATTTTTTATATCATTGTTCTTGTCTCGATCACATGTCTTCTTCTATTGGTCCATAGCTCTAAAGCTTAATAATGTTATGAACGCCAAAGTAATGACCTTAAAGGATAAATAAACTAAGTAACACAATCTGAATTAAATGGGTGGCAGCTCAGGAACATAAGCCTAGCATAGGCTGATCTCGATACCTTTATATATGGGTGGCAGCTCATAGGCAAAAGCCTAGCATAGGCCAATCCCAATGTTTATATATGTATGGCAGCTCAGGGGTGTAAGCCTAGCATTGGCCGATCCTGATTTGTTTATTTACCACTGATCATCTGGTCATTTTTAATTTCTTATGAAGTTACTAATGCAAAGAACAGTAAAGTAAAGTAAAGGATGTAATGTACATGATTGCACAAGTATAAAAAAAGGTGGTCTTCTATCATTATCTATACAGTTGTACCTGGTTTTACTTGAGCTCTTGTTTTACCTATAGCTACTTTATGCCTTACATATTCAGTATATTCTTTCGTACTGGCGTCCCTCACGGGGGATACTATGTTTTATATCGTAGGTACATGTATTCCAGCTAATAGATCTCCTTAAAACGAGCATATTTTACTCAATGACTATTGGTGAGAGCTCCAGGTTGATTCAGGGCCTTGTTAAGTCTTTAGAATGTATTTGATATTGTATTATATTTAAGGGTATGGCGGGGTCCTATCACGATCTAAGATACTATTGTCTATCTCTTAGAGGCTTTGTAGACTATTGTTAAAGTAAAGCATGGTGGTGTCTTATTCCCTAGTAATCGAGGCTCCAATGGCCAAGTCATGTATATCTATTATGGGCCCTGTCTATGTTGATACTTTCTTAAGGAGTCTTACCTATACTTGTTAGAGCCTTATATTTATTACAGTTATATGCATAGTAATCCCAAGCTATAAGTTGGTTCTCTCGAGCCTTTAGGGCATTGGGTGCCTGTCAGTCTCGCCAAGGTAGGAGACGTGAAAAAAGTGGTATTAGAGTAGGTCATCCTAGGGAGTCTACAAAGCTGTGTAGATTAGAGCCTCACTTATAAATATGTTGCATGCCACATTTATAATTAGGGGGCTACTTGGACATATAGGAGATGTGACCTTCTTTCAAAATCTAAATCATATGGTAGAGTTGTTAAGAAATTTCTTCCCACACATACCATGACCCATGTCATCTATATTGTGCCTACTATGGTTAAGTTATTTCCTTAGAGGCAATCTTCAGACAAAGGTCTCATGATGTAAAAAAATTGAAAAATGCTTGTAGACATTCTGCATTACTTGCATCTACATCTACATTTGTACCACTTGTACCATCTTGGTTAATCTTAGCAGGATATAATGCTACCTAGTAAATGGTTACCTAATCCATAGAGATGGGTTGTATTTCCTTGTACATCTTCTTAGAAGGGTCTGACCACTTACTAAGTCTATGATTTCCATGATAACTCCTCCAGTGGTTATAATCTAATCATATAGGGAATGTTCAATAGTTTATAAGTAATAGATATAGAAGCTTTAGGGTTATGTATGTTTTGGAGATAAAAATTGTTGATTTAGTTTTGTACTAATTAAAAATGTGGCAGTAGTATAATGTGGTAGGTGAATTACCATGATGGTATTGGTTGGAGGTAGTCCTAGTTATCTAATAAAGTACATTGCAAATATTCTTACTCAATAACCTAATTATGTTAGAAGTTAGAATTATAAGACATGTGCTTATGACCACCCCAAATAGGTTAATGATGTGATTCTTTTTGTGGTTAGAAAATTTTGAGGATAAGTGTGTTAATTGTTTTATATGCAAGTGTATAGTGCCATGTACGATCTATGTTTTGGTTATAGAAAAGAACGTGCCTAAAGATTAAGGTTGTAAATATTGAGGGGTTCAAAATTAGTGATGATGTATTAAATATTTTGAGTAAATAGAGGCAAAGTGTAAATTAATCACTAGTAGGAGAGTATTTAGTTGTATAAGAAATAAAGGAGAATTAAATTCAAATATCAGAGAATGGAGATATGAGTTAAGTTCCCTAATAGTACAAGGAGACAACATGTATGAGTACTAGAAGAAAAGGTTCTATAGGTTGTGTCTTATTAAAGAGAATGCTTACTAAGCATGTGATGTAAGAAAGACATATTGACTCCTTAATTTAACCAGTTGCAAAGACACATTCAAATTTATTCCCGAAATAACTTCTTTTTAAAACTTTTTATAGATGGGAAGTCGTCTTAGTATCAATCTAAATTTCTGTGTCTAGTTAATAGCTACAAGATAGAGAGTGCAATTGAAAGGTCACTTTGTTAGCATAGACATTCATCTAGTGTTCTACCCCAAAATGTACTTGCATTATTTATATGAAGGAAATATGGTTCTTGCATATACATAGTGACTACTATCAATGGAGTATATTTACTATAAGTTATAGGTATCACTTATTTATTTGATTTCCCATTGACAAAATTTACTTGTTTATGTGTTATGATGTCCTCAAGGTTCACTTGTTAATTTGCTTTCTCTAACCTTAATAAGGTATCAAACGTAGAGTCTTATGATGTATCGCCGACCAATAATAAAAATAGAGTTCTCAACCTCACACTCTTATAGATGAACTATAGAGAATTTTCCCTGTATCTCTGGCCTATTATTTATATTGACTTAGAAAGTATCCACGTTATGGTGATTAGATAAGAATAATTCTTAAGGCTAAAATACTATATGGGAAAATTGTATATACTTTAAGATGAGTAAATAAATATGGAAATAACTACATACCTGTGATTTAGAACCAGTAACAATTTGCTTGCACTTAAGATATAGTAGAGTGGTTCTATAGGATTCCACCTAGTTTCCAAGACTTTAGTTGCCTATATAATTATTCATGATACGTATCCTATAACTTATATAATTATAAGTCATATACCCTTTGAGTATTATTTTCTCATATGATAAATATGCCATAGAACAATTGCATGTAGGTGTTGATTGCTTCATAGAAACCTCACTTAACAATAAGTGATCTTTCCCTATATATTATATATTTCACTAATTATTTGCCACAAACCACCTGTCCGTATTATATATGCATCATAAATTAATGGCTCAAATGTTAAAGGCATTCTATGTTACTTGCTCATGGGGCATAAGTACCACAAATCACTTATCTGCATATTATATGTTTCATAGACTATAAGCCTATATGTCAACATACTTCATAGCCTACTTGTTTAAGAATTACATGCCTCATAGTTTAAACATTTGTCCATGTGACATATACTCACCTGCTTATATTTCCTAAACTATACTTTTCATATTTTAGTCTACTTAAACTTGTAGAGTCCACCTACCCACGTGATTCACATTTCATTCTATTATAGGTAGAATTACTGGTTACATGTTGGGTGGTGTTTATATCTAGTCCATTTTCTCAATTTGTTTTGCAGTCCACCTGCTCATGTACTAATGTTTATAATTTATCTTCCCACGTTACACGTCTTAGTTCATTTGATCACATTCTACCTAGCTTATATGCTCATATATTATCAGCTTTTATAATTTACTTGCATCAAATCAATGTTCTTGTAGCCCAAATATCTATGTATCATATCTTTTGTGCATTATTTAGATGCTAAATGCTCTTCATTGTGTCTTACTATTTATACAAAAAGTAATCCTTTATGCCGATTGCTACGTTCCATGACTCTATGTGATTTATTTTTCCATGTGTTATATACCTCCATTGTGCTTGTTTACTTAAGCATTGAATATATTGGGATTAATCCCTTTGTTTCATGGTGAAGTTGGGGTCTTGCCAGAATTTTTTTTTTGACACATATGAGAATTTTAGCATAAAGTGTACCTATAGATGGATGGCTAAGCATAGTGTAGTATAAAGATACAAAGAGCAAAAAAAAATTAAGGTTCATTAGAAAGTACATGTTTTACAGGATTTAAAGGACTTATGAGATTTAGAAAGAAAGAACAGTTGCACTCTTGATATGTTGGGTCTTAACGTATGGAGAATTGATTAGTAGGCTTAAGATAGACTACCTCCAAAGTTACATTTTTACACCTAGTACTTCATGTGTCTGTGCAGTGTTAATGTCTATGAGACCCATAACTCGTTATTCCCATCGAGGGTATTGAATTCATAGATGGATCACTTGAATAAGTTCTAAATTCTATCCTTAGACTACATATTGGAAGGTTGGAAGCCAAGAGATATAGCCTGTTGGAGTATTATGTAGGATTCAAAGAGCTTAAAAAATAAAAAGAGAGAGACCACTTGAGAATTTAAAGACTATACAAATTTCAATTATCCGTATTATTCCAAACTGCATGAGATTTCGACATCACTTGTCTTGCTTAACAAATTATAAGTTTCACATGCATCTATTCACTTATTCGTAGGATCATTTAATTACTTTTTCACTTGCTCATTAGTTTATTTGTTATCTTACACACGTGTCAGATATTCATATGTATAGTTCATACTACGAATTCCAAATGTTACATATCAAACTAGTTATACAAAGAAACAGAGCAGAGAAATATGGTCTATAGAATTATTTCACTTGATTATATGTGGTCGGGAGAAGCCTTACTCTTTATTTGATTACTTAATAGGCACCAGTTAAAATATTGTGAGAGGTTTGTATATATGTAGTATTATAAGCTAGCGTGTTTTGAATTGTCTTGTCTACAAGGGAGAAATACTAACAAAACTATTAGAGGAATTCTAGAGTAAACATTATTTTGAGCTACATCTTCATTCGAGGACGAATGATCCGAAGGGGGGATGATGTAACACCACATAATTGTCGGCATATATATAATAAAGTTAGTATTGATGAAGGTATTTAAACTTGAAAATTAAGGTAGTTTTTGAGCGTAAAGGTTAGAGGTCAGTGTTAAGTGTAAGTAAAAGAATTAAAGTGTCTTAGTGCATGTATTAAGTTAACATGTTAAGACTTATGGTATGAAATTAATAAGAGAGTTGCTTGCTTGACTTAAATTAAGCTAGTAGGTGACAAGTAGGTGCATCACCTACTTTGACTTATTGAACCATCTAAGAACTAAGTAGGTGCATCACCTACTAAGACTCCCTTGACTAGCTTATTAGGCCAAAAACACAGCCACCTACTTGAATTAATTTTGGCCCAAACTAAAAGAAAGAAAAGGAGAAGAATGGGAAGCTAAGGCCCAATAAGTTTAGATCAACAAGGCCCAAGTCCAATGGCCAAGTTGGTGCATAACCTACTTAGACTATTTGACAAAATTAAAAGATAATGTAGCTGCATCACCTACTTAAGGTAAATGGACCTTTTTAGACCAAGTAGGTGCATCACCTACTTGGAATACTTGACTAGATTAAATAACCAAGTAGGTGCATCACCTACTTGGAACTTTTGAGAAAAAAAGAAATATTTGGTCCAACTAAAGAGATATAGGCGGTCATGAAGGGGTATTGATATACCAAGATAAGCTCTTTTTTTTATTATTTCACTTGTAGAAAAAATTAGATTTCTTTTCAGCTCTTCTCAACCAAAACCGGCCGTCTAATTTCTCCTAGGGTTCTCGAAGAAACCCTCCTTATTTCCAGCCAAGGTAAGTGAAAATAACTATGGTTTATCTTTAATCCTATCATGGGAAGTTATGGAAATCAAGTTATTTTTGTTTGAAGTGTAGGACAACCCTTTTCACAAAGCTTGGCAGTCCACTTCTCTTTAATCTCTAAGATATTTTCCAATAGTGTTTGGTTCAACTTGAAGGGAAACTTAGAGTCTTGATGGAGTACACATTAAGAAAGAAAATTTCAGAAATAAAGGTAAGGTTAATGCCCCAATTTTTCCCTCTTTATGTATAGGCCTTGATGGAGGATTTTATATATGTTCTTATTAAGAACTCAGGGGATGGTGATCGGAAGCCATGAGTTCAATATTTAATATTGTGTTGAAGGATTTTGGGACTGTTTAGTTAATGTCTATAGGTGTTGTTGTTGGAGGCAGTGGGTGGCCTCGTAGATTGGTTAAGTGGAATTGTATTAAAGTATAGAAGGAGGGTGTGGTGATACGCCAAGTGTTTGAGGTGATAAATAGTCTTACTTCCCGTCAAGTATTTAGCTATTATTTTACAAGGTTTAATTGTGATTAGTTACTAATATTAGCTCCATTATGTGCTTATATTGTAGATTAACACCTTATAGGAAAGAAGGCTAATTCATTGTAATAATCAGGTTGCATGACAAGGTATGTAAGGCTATTCTAGTTCATATTCTTTGGCAAGATGTCTTACACTCGTGTACTAATAAAGTTAGCTTCATAGATGATCTTCAAGGTAAAAGATACATTGTGATGGTGCACAAACCCCATTATAGTTAATCGACCATTTATTTACTGCCCATGGTATAAAAATGTGTCAAAGTGTCACATGTTTCTTTTATATGAGTCAATACGATCCAAGATTATACAAGTTAAGAGTGTCCCATGCTACAATCTATCCAAAAATTGCTTCAATTTTCTAATTGATCATATAGTTCTTTTGGCTATGCATGATCCTCTTAATATCATTCCCATTATGTTTGGATATAAGGTGACCTTATAGAGTCCTTATCTATTCATTATATAGATTATATGTCCTTATGTGGGATACACATTTGTTCTTAATTAGAATCTGCCCACGTGCCTCAATATAGTACCCATTCTCACGTACCCTTTTAATTATTATTACCTAGAGAGTATTTATTGTACATTCCAAACCTCTTTATTTGAGGAGTTACGTTTCTCCACTTGGTATGCATATATTCCCCCGTTTGAAATATCTAAATTTCTACTCTTGAATCTGCCACAATTGCTATATGCTATGTAAGATCACTGGAATCTACCACAACTTATATATGCTATGTAATGTGACTTGCTCACTAGTTATACACCTTACCAACTCATTTGTTTCATGTCTTCATCTCCTCACTTGTCACATGTCTTCTTGGCTCATTAGTGAATGTGTTTTATGCCCAGTAAGGTTTATGGAGTCATATAAGTTCCAAAGTATTAGTACATTGATGTTACACTATTTCCTATACTATTTTTATTTTCTCGATCACATGTCTTCTTCTATTGGTTCATAGCTCTAAAGCTCAATAATGTTATGACCGCCAAAGTAATGACCTTAAAGGCTAAATAAAGTAAGTAACACAATATAAATTGAACGTGTGGAAGCTCAGGGGCATAAGCCTAGCATGTGCCGATCTTGATACCTTTATATGTGGGTGGAAGATCAAGGGAAAAAGCCTACCATGGGCCGATCCCAATGTTTATACATGGGTGGAAGATCAGGGGAAAAAGCCTATCATGGGATGATCCCGTTGTTTATACATGGGTGGCAGCTTAGGGGCATAAGCCTAGCATGGGCCGATCCTGATTTGTTTATTTACCACTAATCAACTGGCCATTTGTAATGTCTTACAAAGTTACTAATGCAAAGAACAGTAAAGCAAAGCAAAGTATGTAATGTACATGATTCCATAAGTATAAGCAAAGGTGGTCTTCTATCATTATCTATATAGTTGTACCTAGTTTTACTTGAGCTCTTGTTTTAGATACGATTACTTTATGCCTTACATATTAAGTACATTCTTACGTACAGATGTCCCTCCTAGGGGATACTATGTTTCATGTCATAGGTACATGTATTCTAGCTAATAGATCTCCCTAAAAGGAGAACATTTTACTCAGTAGCTGTTGGTAAGAGCTCCAGGTTGATTCGCGGCTTTGCCGAGTCTTTAGGATGTATTTGATATTGTATTATATTTAAGGTTACGGTAGGGTCATATCCCGATCTAATCTAATATTGTCTATCTCTTAGAGGCTTTGTAGACTATTGTTAAAGTAAAGTGTGGTGATGTCTTATTCCCTAGTAATCGAGGCTCCAATGGCCAAGTCATGTATATTTATAATGGGCCCTATTTATGTTGATCCTTTATCAAGGAGTCTTACCTTTACTTATTAGAGCCTTATATTTATTACAGTTATATGCGTAGTAATCCCAAGATATAAGTTGGTTCTCTTGAGCCTTTAGGGCATCGGGTTCCTGTCAGTCTCAACAGGGTAGGAGGCGTGACAATTGGCTTCACAACCAGGTTAGACTTGAAACTTCAGTTTGAAAGCCTTAAGAATTACAACTTTTGACTTGCAAACTTGATAATTGCATGTTTGGTAGATGTACGCTCCGAAGTGCAGACTTTGGATATTCCAAATCCTATTGAAAGAACTTTTTTTTTATGGGTTGCCCCCATTGAGCCACAAGTATTTGGAATAATTCCAAAACTTCATTGAGACGCATGCAGGCTTAACTTTCATATGGCGGATCAAGTAGATACATTTATTTTTTTTGACACTCATGTAATATTTTTTCATGAATAGCTTATTCAGGTGGCATTTGGAGTATATTTGAGGTAGCGGACATCCTATGCAGGAGTTGTCCTACTACCTATTCTTGTATATTTTATGTCTTATTTAGTATTTTGAGTCAGATTTTGATCCTTTTTGGACTATTTTGCACCTTTGACATTCGATAGGTATTTAGAAGTTCTTACACTGTGACACTAGGTTTTGGGATTCGGTTTGGTATCTTGATTGTATTTCCGTTATTATCATGTTTGAGTGGTTAGGCTTTGCTCTAGAAGCCTTGCCTTGGTTTTTAGTATTGATTAACCTTTTTATATCTGTTTGATTTATAGGCTTACTAGTCAATACTTGACGCAACAAGTGCTATCATGACCCTTGTTTTTTTGGGTTATGACACCTCTCAACCTATTTAAAATTACATGCAGAAATTAAAAGAAATTTTATTGAGGATTTCAAATATGATTACTGATACAATCTTTTGCAATAAAACTATAAATAAAAACACTTTCTCTTAGGATCTTGTCTAGACAATATACAAGAGCTTCTAATATAGTCAAAGATAAAATAAAGAACACAACTCCCTCATAGGAATAAGAAGACTAGAAGTAGTTGGAGATCACTAATTCACATCACCTGAGAAACATCAACTGATCTTACTACCAAACTATACCCCAAAAAGGGTATAGCAAGAGTGATATCAATACAACTACACATACTGATAGGTATCATCGGCCAACCAGGGTTATATCACATAAAAATCATAGAAAGAAAGCATGACAACTTATATATTAATTTAACTTACATAAATTTCATCATTATGTTATCTTTATCTCTCATATAACTCATGTATGTTTCAAATCTTATTTTTGTTGACTTAGTTGTACCTAATTCATTACTAATAGACAGTACATACCATTGCCGTTTTTCTTATAGGATTCACACTTAATATCACTAATCATGCATCACCCTTCACATCAAATATCATTCATCATAACTCTCACTTATATAACCCCCAATAGTTATTATAAGTCAATCTGTTTCACTTACAACTCAATTAACCTAAATAATTAATAAGAACAAATAACTAAACCATATAAAAAAATCACAACCATGAACACTTAACAATTACTTCAAATATGTTATTACCTAGCCTTTCACAACAACACCAAAGAATACAGTCGAGTGCAAGTCAATATAGACAAAATACCAAGTCAAGACTATGACTACCAACAGTAGATCTAGTAAATAAATCATGACTAACCATAATAATCCAAGTCTATAGAACCATGACTCACAATAATAACTTACTCCTTGTATCAAATAGATCATTAAGTAGACAATAACAAAATCGATGTCATACTTTTATAACCTTAGATCCAACAACTCAAGGATCTGATACAATTAACAATAATAATGATAAATAACAATAATAACAAAGCCTGATCCACTCAAGGAATTGTCACACTCACTTATAACTTATACACACATGTAAGGGTCTTATGGTTTCCCACTATCCATGACCTGTAAGGGATGAGCTCTTGTTCATGTCCTAAAATTTCCAGACATCTTGTGTCTGCTAATCTTATATCAACCAAAATCATGAATATGTACAATTATTGGTCCATCCTACAATAATACTTATAAATCCCATAAAGATGTCCAAATTCTTGTACATCCTACAATAATAAATGTAAATTCAGTAAAGAACTTTAAATACCACTACATCCCACAATATAAATGTAAATCCCACAAAGATGTCCAAATACCAGTATACCCCACAATAGCAACTGATATCACAACCACAATGAGAATATGAAATCATACTTATACAGTCAACATCCATTTGATATAACCTCATTATATATGACTAACACTTAGGATATCATTCAATAATTTACTTTTTGGAATATGTACTGTAGTGAGTAAACAAATACTCCAAACACTTAGTCAAACTCTAGTTAATCATTTTATGTAAACAAAAATCATTATTTAACACACGAAATCACAAGTATGCCTGAAGGCCAGGCAACAACTTATAATTCAGGACTTATCAGTTTATATTCATTAATTACAACATGAGTGAAGACTAATCCATAGATAATTCAAGTAAGCATTATCAAGCTATATTTATCAATTTCAACTATTCACTTTAGGAGTGCACATTCAACCAAATAGAGTCTAACTCCAATTTAACATTCATAAATTCATTTACTAATCTGGTCTTTCTTTACTTTTGTCGAGATCAATAAATTCTTTTATTATCTAGTAACCTTTAAATTCAAGCCATTACTAAGTTCAAGACCATACTCCATCAGCCAACCATTCAACTATTTAACTTATCATTATAATTTTAGTCAAACACTGTAACACGTCTTACTTCTTAACCCTTAGCCTAACTTGACATTAGATTCTTAAGCCGTGATACCATATTTCCCTCATAGAAAAAATACTTATAATAATATTACTACAATAATATCACACATTCAAGACATGTCCAACCACTAAATCATCTTTTTTTTGTATTTAGGTTGAATCATTATATCACAAACCCACACAATTTCCATATCATTATATATATTCACATAATTCATATTGCAATCCGCCATGGAGTCATACAAATACAAAATACCCATCAAGGATTCATACATTTACATAATAATACTTAATTAGGTCTTTATTTTATTTATTTTATATTTTATCCATTCAAACTTCAATCCTGCAAGCCTAATCATGATTTCTCCCACCAAATATATATTAAGAATATGATCTACTCAGTCTACTACTAATAAACCATAACCTACCCGGACGCCAAGTTGATGCAACAAGCAAGCTATAATATGGATTATCTTTCTTTCTCTTCATGATTTCAAATGTTAAATTATCTAATAACAAGAATTATAAGATTAATGAATCAACTACTCTTCAAACAAACACTTTGAAAATTCAAACCCACTAGTTCTACTCTTTAATCTACTCAAGTTTTTCATATTTTTGAATGGTTAGATTAATTTCTAGTTCCAAGGATGTAATCTATAAATACTAATTCAAATTCAAGGGATTTCAACCTATTAATTCACTTTAAACAATAAATTTCCACTTATGTTAGCATTCTACCACCACCATGATCAATATAATATTATTCTAAGGATTTTAGAATCAAACGAGTGTTACATTGATGGAAAACAAACTTAAAAAAGGAAACTGATAAAAAAACCTAAAAAAATCACCTCTTTAGGGCTAGGGAATAAATATTTTGAGTTTTAGAACTAAAACCCGTCAAAATTAAGCTTATAATCTACCTTCATCTCGCTATAGTGGCCCCTTTATAGTGTCCTTATCCTAATTCAGTGGACTCAACTTTTTAGCATAGACAGTCTTTTATAAAACGGTTGTAACTTCTTACTCCAACATTGGATTAATGGTTGGTTGGTGGCATTGGAAAGAAGACTCAGAGATATTTAATTTGGTGGGTATTGGGACCCATAACTCTTTATATTCTAGGATAAGTGTTCATTTGAACTTGAAACTAATTTGAAATTTGCTCAAAACTAAATCGATAAGGGAACTCCTGACTTAACTTTATGCTATGGGTGTTGTATGACCTTAATTCATAACTAATACACTCACATATCAAGGAATTGATCCTAATAATTATGACGGATGAGATTTGTATACCTTTACTGTAGATAATTTTAGTAACAGTAGAATGGATAGTTATAGTGTTTCAAGTAGAAATCAACCATTTATGTTGATTATAATCATACAAATTGAGACTCAATTCAATCTTAACATTGATTGGATCAACATTCTCCATTTAAAAGTCAACCATTTATGTTGACTATAATCGTAACAAATTTTTAGTTAATTCAATTCTAACATAGGTTAAATCAATATTCTACAACTAGAAGTCAAACATTTATGTTGACTATAATCATGAAAAAATGAGACTCAATTCATTCTATATATACATTAAATCAACATTCCTTAATTAGAAGTCAACTATTTATGTTTACAATAGTCGTGACAAATTGACACTGAATTCAATTCTAACATATTATTCAAAATTAGAAGTCAAGAATTTATGTTGACTATAATCGTGAAAAATTGAGAGTTAATTCAATACTAACGTACATTGAATCAACATTATCCAATTAGAAATCAAAATTATGTTGACTATAGTCATTCTAAACTAAGACTCAATACAATCCTAAATAAATTGAATCAATATTTCTCAATTATAAGTAAAACATTTATGTTGATTATAATCATGCCAGATTGAGACTTAATATTAGTTGAATCATATTTCTAATTAGAAGTCAATTATCTATGTTGACTATAGAATTGAGACTCATTCTATTGTAATATAGATTGAGCAAATAATACTTATTAGAAGTAAATCATTTGTATGGACTATAATTGTGATAAATTAAGACTTAATTTAATCCTAATATAAATTGAATCAACATTCCTAATTACAAGTCAAACATTATGTTGACTATAGGTGTGACAAGCCGAGACTCAATTCAATTGTGACATATATTAAGTCAATGATATCCAATTAGAAGTCAACTCTTTATATTGACAATACTTAATGACCCACACTCGTCATGAGTCACACACATACTACTCACCTGATTGGAGAATGATCTTAGGCATATTTATACTCTTAAGTGCCATTATTTATACGCATTTAACTTAATTTTGAAGACTTCTTGGCGAGCTTAATGAGTGATTAAGGGTTTAATTGTGTATTTATGTATGGAATAACATATTTAGAGTTCTTAAGGTTTATTGAAATAAGTTAAGAATGAAAAATAGAAAATAGAGTGTAGACGAGGAAACTAGTCGCACTAGCTTGAGCGATGCTTGATTCTAGTGTACTTTGTTGAACTCTAATGTATTGTATGAACTAATGCTTATTGTTTGAGTTGTAGGAGACAATTTTAGGTTATTTTGGAATCTGAATTTATCCTTCAAACAAGTCCTCAGAAGTAGGAAAACAATGAGCCAACACACGACAAAATCGGAGCCCAAACGAGCGAAATTGGCCACCTTGAGCTACCCCTTACGCCTCACACCTCAAGGAAGGCCAGGGAGTGAGGTGCGACCCCTATATAGTTTGGCCTCACGTTGTTTGTTCTACGCAACCCCAATCATAAATTTGAGGCCCTACGGTGTGGGGTAGCCGTCGGGATGTCTAAAACTTTATTTTAAGCCTCCTAAGTGAGGGGCAATATTGTCAATTGATCTATTTCGTGTTGGAGAACTCAAGGACGACCTAAAACACTATAAATATACTTAGTCACAATTTTAAAAATCCTTTGGATCATTAAACTAATTGGAGAGAATGAAAGCAAGCAAAGGGCTCAAACTAGGGTTTTTTATTCTTAAACTTTACTGTCTTGTAGTTTTGCACCATGAACACATTTATGGTGATTCTATATAAGACAATGTGTGGATAAACACCCTTATTATAGGTTTAGTCTACTAACATGATTGTGCTATTGTGGTTTATATTTGGTTCATATGTTTATCAAGTATGTGATTGTTCTTACGTTCTTGTTTAACTATTCTAAAGTGTCCTGAACTTTAGGATACATCTAAGTCCCAAAACAAATTGACCATAGGAGTGGAGGGATGGAATTAGAAATTTAAGGAGTGTGGATCATATCTTTAATCATTAGATACTGATTCTTAAAGGATGATTAGCGGTTAGGATAGCAATATACTTAAATGCCCCACTTGGTTAATGAAATGTGAAGATAGTTTAACATATCCAAGCCAAAGACTCGCATCACCACTCAATGATGTAGTTGTGAGATTAATTTGGGTAGATGACTTAGAGGATGACCATTTACCAGTTATAATATCAACCTCATAGATCAACAATCATGATAAACCCAACACCAGCTAGAAACCATAGTTATACATGAATATGTAGTATGTCTCAACCTTGGAAGCTCTCCTTATATTGTTTACAATCTAAAGTCATACCATTGTTATTTTTTGTTACTTAGTTTTAGTTACAAAACTTAAGCTCTCAATTGGTTACTTTTTCATTTATTTAATCTCATTAGTAATGCTTGAATTGGGAATAGCAATCCCAAAAACTAAAATGAAAAACATAAGTCTAGAAATAAAGACTATGTCATCCAAGAAGGATTCATGGTATCATGAGATGTTGCTAAATATTGAATCAAAAATCAACCGCTAAAACCACAAATGAGGTTTTGTAGGAACCGTTGAAATATGTGTTGCAATTACAAATGTAAGAGCAGGTGTAGTATTAAAACACAAGAAAACAACAGTGTACTAGTAGGGTCATTTGGCCAACCCAAGATGAGAATATGAACACTTAAATATTGTACAACAAGTTAATCCATGCTCAATATTAACATGAACTTAGCACCATCAACACCAAATAAATAGTTTAGAATTAAAACCAATGAATCAAGAAAATATCACCAAGTCAAGTTCAAGCAAGCCAAGTCGATACAAACCAAGACAAATTATGCAAACTACCAACCATATAACCATATTCCCTAGTTCACTCATGGAACTGTCAAACTCACCTAACCCACGTACATACACGCTATGGTTATTGTATCTGCCCCCTGGCCAGGACCTGTAGAGGATGTTTTTTATCAAAATACTAAACCCCAAACAAAAGTATCTGCCAACCTTGTTTCACCAATAACCGCGAGAACCTTCCAAATACCAAACCATTATACATTTAGCAATGAGGTAGGTCAAAATCATACAACAATGTAAAATCATTTACATTGACCATACCAAACAATATGTACTAACATGCCACATTAAAAAGTAGTTAACATGCACATGTAGCACAAATTGGATTAAATTACTATACCACCACCTACCTCAAACTATGTTGCACAACCCCTCTAAGTTGGAGTTTTGCTCTTTCGTGCAATCACCACTTGCTCTTGGTATAAAACATGTATATAAACACATAATAAATGAAATGACTTACCACGCTGGGAATTTTAACTCACACCCAACCCCTAGGATCAAGTTCATGATCATTCCCCTCTCTTCTAGGGTTTTTCTATCGTAATTCACCTAAAACTACCAATTACATGGATACATTAGTGAATTAACAGAATACAAGGGTAAATTAACTGTTAATAATCAAAATCCACTAACTTACTACTTAATTTCCTCCCTTGCACTAGAAAATAACTAAAATAATCCCTAAAACCCTCTCAAAATTCATAAATTAGCAATTCTGGGCTTAAATATAAATTACTAGTTAACGGTAAAGAAATCCTTATTTTAACAAAGCCAAATAATGAAAATCTGGAGGGAATCTCCCAAAATTGCCCCTCTTTTGCCTCAAAATAAGTTTTTAAAAAATAAACTATTTGGGAAAAAATTAAATGAATCTACGAATTTCGCCGCCGTAGCGATATAAATCACTAAAGCGGAACCTGTCGCTATAGCGGTCTTTGATTGAGTTTGACCGCTGAGTGGGAATTTCTCAGTGATAGCTGTTATAGCAGCATGCATGATGCTATATAAGCATCGATGGGAAAAAATGTCCAATTTCGCTCACAAGTCCCAATTTTTGCAACACACCTTAAACCTGAGATATTCCAAATAATGCCCTTTAAGCTAATATTAATTTTGGGAGTTCTATTTACCCAAATATATTCTGTAAATTCCTATGAGTTCCTTATTATCTTAATCAAATATAAATTAAATCAAACACCACCATACCTACGCAAATCATTCTCAAATTTCCCTAGACCATACCTTGCTCCACTTTTGGTTGAAACTAGCCTAGCTTGGAATTTATAACTTCAAAACTAGAAAAAAAATACAATGAGATTTTCAATGAAATGTTTATACATAATGATAGAAATGGTCATTACAATAGATATGAATTTACCCATCATTCATTCTCAAATGACCAAATGCCAAAAATAGGCTAAAATATGGAAATAAGAGAGTACATGTATCCTCAAATAATTGAAGGTACTTATCATGCATGTCCTTCTTGATTTCTAGGTGGATTTCTCAATTAGATGATGATTCTATTAAACCATAACCAAATGAATATCCTTTATCCTCAATTTCTAAACATCTCGATCTATAATAGCTATTGGTTCCTCCTCATAAGCTAAGTCCTTATCTAAAATAACTTAGTCCCACTTAATAATATAGTCTTTTTGAGCATAGAGACATAAAATATCAAATAGACATCTGACAATCCCCGTGATAGATCTAACTTGAACACAACTGGCCTACCTCTTCAAGAACCTCAAAGAAACCAATATACTAAGGAGGTTTCCTCTCTCGTCGAACGACATAACTCCTTTCACTAGAGACATCTTACGCAAAAATTTATCCCTAACCTTGAAGTTCATGGTCTTACCTTACAGTCTACATACTTTTTTACCTACTTTGAGTTGCCAACAACTGATGTTAGGCGTATTTACATGCCTAAAGAACCTTAATGTACCCATATTTTAGCTAAGTTTTGAGGACAAAATATATAATTCCTACACTTTTAGTCCTTTTTCCTGTAAGTGAGCTAACCAACGTGATTAGCAAATTTTCATGAATAAATGATGAAGATTTCAGAATTTTATGGATTGTTGGACGCCAAAGGAAACTTCACGTAAGAAGGAAGGCAACTTCTGAAAGCTTGTGGACTGAAAGTGATGCATGGAGAACTTGTCCCGGGCAAAAACAGCATTTCTAAAGACTTGGGGGATCAACAGTAACTTAGTAGGATTAGGACAAGTATGCAGTAACCCAATAGGACTAGGACAAGGATAAAAACCCTATTTCAGTAGGACTAGGACAAGGATGTTATAAAAACCCTATTTGCTGAATTTTTCAGCAAGCTTTTTATTATTCACTCATTCACTCATTCATTAATTCAAGTCTTTTTCATTCGACTTTTGCTCCTAATTAACGTTACAATATTCTGTAAGTCTAACACAGAGAACTCGGCTCTCTTGAGAAGAACGGCTAGGGCAAAACATTTGAGAGCTTTTGACGCCATATCACTTCCATCGCCAAGATTATTCTAGGTTGTGGTATGATGATTATATCTATTGTGATTTCCGTTGCACTCATGAGTAGCTAAACTTCTCTGTTAGGGTTATGGAAGCCTTATGATATACTATCTATTGCTATGAGTTTGTGAATTCTTGATACGTATGCTGCTTATATCATTACTCTCTTCATCTTAATTGAATTCTTGTGGTTGCAAACATATAGAATACGCTAGTATAGCATTAACTTGTTCGAAAGAAAAGTTACATGTCTGGAAAAGACAGAATGACAAGGAAATAGGGCTACCAACCCCTGTTTAAAATTTAGTGCCGTAACTGGATTAACCTCTTGGAGAATTCATACCATTAGTATACGCTTTAAGCTCGAAAGAGTTAAAGTGATATAATTCTTGATGGTCGAAAGACACTAGGATTTATCATAGAATACGAATCTCTATAAGCACATGCATGTCTGAATTCCGCATAACTCATAGCCAATAGATACGTAAAGCTCATAAGGTGGACATAAACCTAACTTACAATTCTCATTGATTAAAACCTACTAAATATTTCGTTTTTCTTTGTTACTTTGATACTCTTAATTCATGCTACAATTAAATCCCCCCTTTTTTCGTAGAATTTTTGATCAATAGTCTACTAATCATTGCATACTTAGTGACCAAGTATTCCCTGTGGGATTCGACACCCAACCCAGTTGGGTTCTATATTTGACAACGACCGCTTACACTCTTACGAGAGCTGTAGTTTGAGCGTTATCAAATTTTGGCGCCGTTACCGGGGAATACGGTTGTCAACTAAGTTTGTGATAGTTACTAGACCCTTTGGTCAAAGATTCTCGAATTTTACTTTTAGTTGTTTTTTTGTTTTATTCAGGTTTGTTTGAGTGCATGCCAAACACTCAAAGTTCAGGTCAACCGTTATTACCCATAAATCTTGAACCACAACTTATTGGCAGAATGGATGCATAACGTGACATTGAAAGAAGGGCTGCTCATCAGGAGCAGGCTAGATTAGCTGCGTTGGCAGCTGCTCAAGTGCATCAACAGAATATTGATAACCTAGGTCGGGCAACGAATCCTGATGATGAGGACCTGGGTGATGATGAGTTACTTAATCCACGGTGTGCAGATGAGGTAGCAGCACCTATGTATAGGAGAGAACGTCAAGCTAGAATGAGACCTAACCGCCGAGCTGTGCAGGCTCCTTTTGATGATAATGATGACGATCTGGATGGATCTGGTGCCACAGGGGCTATTATTCCTCCACCCTTGGCACCCGGAGCTAAGTTCAATATCACTAGCACCATGATTCAGTTATTGCAGTTCAAGGGGTTATTTGGTGGACTCACAGGAGATGATCCGAATATGCATCTGATCAACTTTATTTCAACATGCAAGTCGTTTGACAATCCAGGAGTTGGGCAGAATGCAATTCGGCTGCGCTTATTTCCATTGTCTCTGTCTGGGGAGGCAACTCTATGGTTGAACGTGCTAACTCCTGATTCCATTACTAATTGGAGGCAACTGAAAGATGCTTTCCTAGAAAGATTCTTTCCGCCATCCAAGAGAGCCCAATTACGGGATGAGATCAGCAATTTCTGACAGCTTCCAACTGAAGCTCTCCACGAAACATGGGAGAGGTTCAAGAAGAAGCTTATACGGTGCCCAAATCATTAGATGACCAACATCCACTTGATGGAGATATTATACAGGGCTTTGAACTCAGTGACTAAGCTAGTGGTTGATAATGCTGCAGGTGGGTCATTCATGGACCTTACTTTTCTTGAGGCAAGTGATATGCTAGATCGTATGACAAAGCAGAGTAGAGCTTGGTATACCAGGGATTCTGAGGTTGCAAGCTCTACCGTATCTATTGGCTTGACTGCAGAGCAGAGGCGTAGACAAGAGGAACGTGACCAAGATATGGCTCACATGAAAATGCAGATGAATCTTCTTACCAAGCACTTATTATCAGGGAAGATCGAAAAGTTTAAGGCCATTGTATCACAGGGAAGAGATGAATCCGACTCTGAGAAAGAAGCGAACTACTTGAATAATAAGGGGGTTTCCGAGGCAATGCCCAAGGAGACCAAGGTCGGAACTATTATGATAAATCTGGATACAAGGACCGCGATCAAGGTGGTTGGAAGAATAAGACTGACAGAAGTGGTTTGTATGTTCCTCCTGGAAACCGTGAGGCTGTGACGTCTGGCTCTGGGAAGATGTCGATGGAAGATATGATGGCGAAGCTATTGAAGGGAGTAGAGGCAACTAATACGGGAGTGAATGAGGTGAAGAACGATTTGTCTTCCATAAATCAACTGGTTGACTCGCATTCTACTGCAATAAAGCAACTAGAGCAGCAATTGAGTCAACTTTCAGCGGCATTAAATCAAAGAAAAGCTGGAACACTACCTAGCGACACAGTGCAAAATCTAAGGAATGATGGATCGTGTATGGCTATCACCATCCGAAGTGGTAAAGTGTTGGAAAATCCATCCAAAGACAAGCAGGTGGTTAATGATATAGAAGATAATGAGATCATTGCAGAACCAAAAGATGCCGAAGCAGCGGATGAGGTTATTCATGACGTCACCTCTCAACGTCCACAGCCTGAAAAGATCGCCAAACTGAAGCAAGATGAAAAGAAAGCGGTGGAGAAAACTATTCCCCTTACACCACCACCTTTTCCTCAGAGATTGAAGAAGAAAACTGACGATACTAGGTTCAATAAGTTTATGACTATGTTGAAGCAGCTAACTATTAATGTTCCTTTGGTCGAGGCACTGGAACAAATGCCTGAGTACGCAAAATTTATGAAGGATCTTTTGACAAAGAAGCGGGCAGCAAGTTATGAGTTGACGGATACTGTTCATCATTGCAGTGCAATCGCTACCAGATCACTAGTTCAGAAGAAGGCTGACCTCGGTGTCTTTACTATTCCTTGCACTGTCGGATCTTTGAATTTTGCCAAGGCATTATGCGATTTAGGAGCCAGCATCAATTCGATGCCGCTATCTATTTACAGAAAGTTGGGGTTGGGTGATCCTACTCCAACCAATATGAGGCTCGTGATGGCAGATAGGTCGGTAAAATGACCTGTTGGTATTTTATATGATGTATTGGTGAAGGTTTCTCTATTCATCTTTCCAGAAGACTTCGTTATTCTGGACTGTGAGGTGGACTCTGAAGTTCCCATAATCTTGGGGCGCCCTTTCCTTGCAACAGGGAGTGTGCTTATTGATTTAAGAGCGAATGAGATTTTATTCCGGATGAATGACGAAGTAGTCCGCTTTGATGTATGCAAATCAATGAAGAAACCCAAAGATCTGAACGTGTTCTCGGTAGCTGATGTTTATTTTGATGATAAGAAAGAATTATCCGTAGAGGAGCAGCTTATTGTTGACCCATTAGCGACTGTGCTTATGAATATTGAGCGTGAGGATGCTGAAAATTATGAAGAAACAATTTGTGCTCTAACAGGAATAGGGTCGTATCCTTATGCTCCCAAGAAGCTGGACCTCGATCTCAAAAATCGGCCTACACCACCAGCTAAACCATCCATTGAAGAGCCACCAATGTTAGAATTGAAGGAGCTACCCAGTCATCTAAAGTATGCATTCTCGGGAAGTGAAAACACCCTCCCGGTTATTGTGGCGGCTGACTTAGGTGAGCAGCAAGTTGCAGTTCTCATCGCCGTTCTAAGGAAATACATGAGAGCCATCGGTTGGACCATCGATGATATTATTGGTATTTTGCCTGGGATATGTATGCATAAGATTCAGCTTGAAGAAAATTGCATACCCACTATTGAGCATCAACGACGTTTGAATCCACCTATGCAATAGGTGGTGAAGAAAGAAATTATTAAGTGGTTAGATGCATGGGTAGTGTATCCAATCTCTGACAGTAAATGGGTGAGTCCGGTACAGTGTGTGCCCAAGAAAGGGGGCATGACGGTAGTTGCAAACGAAAGGAATGAGCTAATTCCACTCAGACCTGTCACAGGGTAGAGAGTATACATGGACTACCGGAAGCTGAATTCATGGACGCTTAAGGATCACTTCCCAATGCCATTCATGGACCAAATGCTTGATCGATTTGTAGGGAAAGGATGGTTTTGCTTCATAGATGGTTATTCCGGCTATAATCAGATCTGTATTGCTCTCGAAGACCAAGAGAAGACAACGTTTACATGCCCATATGGTACGTTTGCCTTCCAACGTATGCCATTTGGGCTATGTAACGCACCCACCACTTTTCCGTGTTGTATGATGTCCATTTTTTCTGATATGGTTGAAGACACCTTGGAGGTATTCATGGACGATTTTTCAGTTGTGGGTGAGTCATTTGAATCGTGCTTGGAAAATCTAAGTATGGCGTTACAGAGATGTGTTGAATTCAACTTGGTGCTAAACTGGGAGAAGTGCCACTTTATGGTTAAAGAAGGTATTGTTCTTGGGCATAGAATTTCCGAAATAGGAATTGAGGTGGATCGAGCTAAAATTGAAGTCATCGAGAAACTACCACCTCCAATCTCTGTAAAGGGAGTTCGTAGTTTCCTCGGGCATGCAGGTTTTTATCGAAGGTTCATTAAAGATTTCTCCAAGATTGCTAGTCCGTTATGCAAACTTTTGGAGAAGGATGCAAAGTTCGACTTCGGTGAAGATTGCTTGAAGGCATTCTAATGCCTCAAAGGGAAGCTAATTGAAGCTGCTATCATTGTAGCACCTGATTGGTCCCTACCATTTAAAGTTATGTGTGATGCAAGTGGAGTAGCTTTGGGTGCTGTACTCTGCCAGAGAAGAGAAAAGTTACTTCATCCAATCTACTACGCGAGCAAGGTCTTGAACAGAGCCCAGAAGAACTATACTGTCACGGAACAAGAGCTTCTAGCAGTTGTTTATGCTTTTGAAAAGTTTCATGCTTACCTGGTTGGGACTAATGTGGTGGTTCATACCGATCATGCATCCCTGAGATACCTAATAATGAAGAAGGATGCAAAGCCGAGGCTAATTCGATGGGTGTTATTGCTGCAAGAATTTGATTTCGAGGTAAAAGATAGAAGGGGTTGCGAAAACCAAGTGGCTGATCACCTATCTAAACTTGAGAATGAGCACACAGCGCAACCCGATCTTGAGATTAATGATGCATTCCCCGATGAAGAGATCCTAGCCACGATGGTGGAAGTATTACCATGGTACGCAGACTTTGCAAACTATGTGGTAAGTAATGTGATACCTGCACATCTGTCTTTTCATCAAAAGAGGAAGTTCATGCATGATGTAAAACACTACTTCTGGGATGAGCCATATTTGTTTCGACGATGCGCGGATGGTGTTATCAGGCGATGCATATCTCATGTGGAAGTGCCGAGTATCTTGGAAGCAGGTCATGCTTCCCAAGTTGGGGGACACCATGCAGGTGGTCAAACAGCAAGGAAGGTATTGTAAAGTGGCTATTATTTGCCTTTGATATTTAGAGATGCCTACAAATTTGTGAGAAGATGTGACCAATGTCAGAGACAAGGCATGATTTCGAAGCACCATGAGATGCCCATGTCAAAAATTCTTGAAGTAGAGCTGTTTGATGTGTGGGGTATTGATTTCATGGGCCCATTCGTAAATTCTTTTGGGATGAAATATATCCTAGTTGCTGTCGATTATGTATTCAAATGGGTCGAAGCTGTAGCGCTGACCGATAATGAAGGAAAGTGTGTTGTAGCATTCTTGAAGAGAAATATCTTCTCTCGTTTTGGGGTACCACGTACCATCATAAGCGATGTAGGATCACACTTTTGCAACGAACTGTTCAAATTCGTGTTGGTGAAATATGGGGTCAAGCAACATAAGGTAGCCACGCCTTATCACCCATAAACTAGTGGACATGTAGAGGTTTCTAATCGAGAGATCAAGCAGATCCTTGCTAAGACTGTAAACGCTAATAGGAAGGATTGGTCTCGGAAGCTGGACGATGCACTATGGGCTTATAGGACTGCATTCAAAACACCAATTGGCATGTCCCCGTACCAACTAGTTTATGGGAAGGCTTGTCACTTGCCCATTGAGCTCGAGCATAAAGCATTATGGGCGTTGAAGCGACTGAATTTGAATTGGGATGATGCCATGAATATGAGATTGGAGCAGCTGAATGAGATGGATGAATTCTGTCTACATGCGTATGAAAGATCAGACTTCTACAAGGAGCGGATGAAAAAGTATCATGATCAACGGATTGTTCAATGAAACTTTCAAAAGGGTGATATGGTACTTCTTTTCAATTTCAGACTGAAGATATTCCCAGGTAAGTTAAGGTCCAAATGGTCTGGTCCGTACAAAATTAGCCAAGTCTACTCGTCTGGAGTAGTTGAGCTAGAAAACAATAATGGTGTTGTCTTTTAAGGTGAATGGCCAACGAGTAAAACCATATATCGTTCCTCTTGACTCGATAAAATGCATGGCCACCATCTATCTTGACGAAATCTAAGTACTTGAGGTAACTATGTCGTGCCGCGACAATAAATCAAGCGCTAGATGGGAGACAACCCATCGTTTTTCATTTTTTTTATTGTTTTACTAAGAGTTTGTTTTTGTTAAATAAAAAAAATCCAAAAAGAAGAGTCAAGCCACGACCAAAAGTAAGGCGCTTGGTGGGAGGCAACCCATCGTTCTAATCGTTTTTGTTATTTTTGAATAAGTGTAGGTGCAAGAGGTGTAAAGGAGGAGATTGGTTTCAAATTTTGATTTGGAAGTATTGCATGTTGAAGGTGGTAAGTTGGGAATGAAGAAGAAAAAGGCTATGAGTTAGGCATTTCCTATGAAAATCTAGGCAACGAACAAGGCAAGGCCTATGCTATGGCCTAAGATCTCTGAATCTAGAATGCCATGGCATAGGCGTCGCCTATGCCTAACAATGCCATAGCATAGGCGCCGCCTATGCAAAAGCCTTTTGTCTTTGAATCTAGAATGCCATGGCATAGGCGCCGCCTATGCCTAACAATGCCATAGCATAGGCGCCGCCTATGAAAAAGCCTTTTGTCTCTGAATCTAGAATGCCATGGCATAGGCGCCGCCTATGCCTAACAATGCCATAGCATAGGCGCCACCTATGCTCACTTTTTGGTCTCCTAATCCGATTCCAAACGGGTCAAAACCCGACCCAAGCTTGTCCTATAAATAGAACCTTAGTCTTAGAACAAAAATGCATTGCAAATTCAACCTAAGCGCCGCCTACCTCTCCAAAATCTCTCAAAAATTTTCCTTTTGCTCTTTTAACTTTGCAAGAACATCTTCCGAGGCCATCAACCAAGTAAGTACTTCTTTTCTCTTCTTTTATATTCCATAAAGTACTACACTACTACGCCTATAAGAAATTGTTAAATCTTGAAGTAGTGTTGGTGATTTGAATATGGTTGATTTGTTGTGATACAACTAAGTGAGTGAAAGAATACGTAAGGATGTTCTAGACTTGGTTCCAACCTGAATTTGATTTTGATACACGGTCATACTTTTGCGGAATCGACATGGTTAAGATAATTGCATAATCTTGTAACTCGAAAGCTTGTATGTTTGAATGACTTTTCCATCGAGATGAAAATCATGGTTAACTACAAACATGAGATATTGTGATTATTTCTATTGGTGCTGCTGTAAGCCATAAATTGATACGATATCTATGTAGTAGTTTTGTTCAAAGAGATGCATTAGTCCAAACATGAAAACATAGTTAAGAATACATGAAAAAGAATTGAAAAGGATAGTGAAGATGACAAGAAAAGTATGACTGCGCTGAATATATTGTTGGAACATAACACCTAAATATAGGGCGATGAAGTCTGAGTAATCGACATCTTTCACTTAATTAAGTTTGTGCCAACAAATTAAGTGTGGGGTAGTGCCACTACTGTTGGTTTGTCGATTGTATCTACCGAGATAAATCTAACATGACTATTATTTTAATCTCAGGTACAATGGCACCAAAAAGTCGACCTGGAAAAGAAAAAGCATCTACCTCACAGAAAGGCCAGAAAAGGGGAAGAAAAGAGCAAGCTGAATCTTCCTCGCTGCAAATACCTCGACGCATATACGGGATAAAATGGGTCCTAGAGGAGGAAGGAAAGGAGTGGTATAAGAACAATAAAGTAAAATAATATGTTCATGTGGAGTTGATACAAAAGGAGAGCCTAGCAAAGAAAGAACCCCGCATTTTCCCTAAGATAATGGTGTTACATCTTGATTTCATCTTTCGAGATATGGGAGAGTGCAATCTCGATCTAACGCGAGAATTTTATGCCAACTGGTCACCGAAAACTACAGGGAGTGAAGTAAAGATTCGGGGCCAAGTCCTGCAACTAAATGCGGAGTTCTTCAACTCTTTTCTGGGTCTTCCATCTGTGGATCCATCACCGCTCAAGGAGCTTTATCACAGACCTCCATACAGGGCAATCAGACACACACTATGCGGAACAAGATCAATGGCACGGTGGAGTCGTCACAAGGATACCGATCGGCACAATACCTTCCCGTATGCCTCCTTGAATAGAAAAGCTCGGATATGGTTGCAAATAGTCAATTTTTGCCTGATTCCAGGGTCACAGTACACAAAGATCACACGTGATAGAGTGTGCTTGGTGTACGCTTTGATGACGAACATCCCCATTAACATTGGGGCGATTATTCGATCCTCAATGCGTAAGGCCAGGCTGTACAAGAGGTCCTACTTCAGCTTTGGCAATCTGTTGACTGCGATATTGAGGAAGGAGGACATCGAAGAGGAACCTGCAGATCATAAGCTTCCACACAACCCAAATAAGGTTGACCTCACAAAGGTTAAAGATGCTGAATCCATGCATGGCGTCAACCTAACCACTGCAGAAAGACATGCTCGCGATGAAAGCTTCTTCCGCCATTTATATGGCATGACGAGGTTTACCATAATGAGCGGGGGTCATGTTCTAACTGCTGCAGAGCTCCAACAATTGGATTATGACTACCCAATGAATGAGCATGCAAGGACTATGTGTGGAGTAGGTGTATACTTTGAGGAACCTCTTGATGATGACATGCCAACCGATGATGATCGACGAATGCCAGACTCCGACGTAGAGGAGAACTCTGATGACGACGACTCTGATGATGATTCCGATGCAGGGGGTATGACCCCAGACATAGAGAAGGAGTCCGACTAACCAGGTTCTTCTTATTTATTTTCCACTGAGGGCAGTGTGTCCCGTCTAAGTGTGGGGTGCTGGTATTTGTATGCTATACTTCTTTATCTGTATTTGCATTTATTTATGTTTGTTTGTTTTGTTTTTTAGTAGTTAAATTTTAGAATTTTTTTTTCATAAAATTGTTCTGATAGGCAGCATGGTATTATGGCAAGAGTCTATGATAAAATCATTACTATTGAGACATTTAGTCTCTAAATGTGACTCAGTATGTGATAAATGTGTGGGTTAATTCCTTCATCTGTTGGGTCAAGAGTCTATACTGCTCCTAATAAAGTCGACCATGTGCCTTGTGTGTGTGAGATGATAGTATATTCTGTGTTGTGACTGATGCTAGAACTTGCCTGGTGTGTGTGTAAAGAGAAATAAAGAGTGTGAGTTTAGGAGATGATTTAGGCATTTCTTTGGCAGCCTGTGATTGTCTACCTTCTTTTTACCTACCCGTGGACATAATCTTAGTTAACCCCCTTTGAGACTATTAGCTATTTTCTTTGACAGCCTCATATGTAGCCTAATCCATTTTTTTCAAGACCATAATTTGATCCAAATTCCTAAGCGCTTTAAATTGTAAAATCATGTGACAAAATAAGAGGAAATTGGGTGAGAGTGATGCTTTAGAGTGTAATGGTACTTGAATTTGTTATGAAAAAAAAAGTGGCTATCATAGAGGTGTGTTATAAAAAAAAGAGAGAGAAAAAAAGAAATAGAAAAACAAAAAGATAGTTGGGTTTATGATTAAATAAAAAGATAGTTATGTTTGAATAGCAAAATAAGTGAAAAGGGGTGGTAGATAAAAGAAAGGTAGTAGGGTTGATTAAAAGAGAGTGTTAATGGCATAATGTGATGTATTAAAGTGCTTAGGAACATAGTCACTATTTCTGGCAAAAATAGTCCTACCCGTCCCTTAGCCTACATTACAACCTGTAAAAGACCTATTTGATCCTAAGCTTAGCATTCTGATATTAGTGGAGCATTACACTAAGGGAAAGCCTATGGTCATCAGTTGCAACATATGAATTCTTTGTGAGAGTGAGAGCAAGGATAATCTTATATCCATGTTTTGAAAAATGAAATACTTGTGAGTAATCATGGGTGATATATTGTGAGACACACATGGTTGATGAGTTTTGGGTAGTCTTGTATGATTCTTTGTGCCTTAACTTTTGAATACGAATTAACCATCATCACGAGTCTATGTTGGAGGTTGAATTGTTTCTAGTAGTGATCAGAAAACTACTGTTTGTTAATAATTGTTGTGCTTGTCTTGATGAATATTTTGTGTTACTGCTGTGATTTCTAGTTAGATGATTGCATGGACGTAATATTTTGTTCGAGGACGAACAAAGCTTTAAGTGTGGGGTGTTGATGTTAGGCGTATTTACACGCCTAAAGCACCTTAATGTACCCATATTTTAGCTAAGTTTTGAGGACAAAATATATAATTCCTACATTTTTAGTCCTTTTTCCTGTAAGTGAGCTAACCAACGTGATTAGCAAGTTTTCAGGAATAAATGATGAATATTTCAGCATTTTATGGACTGTTGGACGCCAAAGGAAACTTCACGTAAGAAGGAAGACAGCTTCTGGAAGCTTGTGGACTGAAAGTGATGCATGGAGAACTTGTCCCGGGCAAAAACAGAATTTCTAAAGACATGGGGGATCAACAGTAACTTAGTAGGATTAGGACAAGTATGTAGTAACCCAGTAGGACTAGGACAAGGATAAAAACCCTATTTCAGTAGGACTAGGACAAGGATGTTATAAAAGCCCTATTTGCTGAATTTTTCAGCAAGCTTTTTATTATTCACTCATTCACTCATTCATTAATTCAAGTCTTTTTCATTCGACTTTTGCTCCTAATTCACGTTACAATATTCTGTAAGTCTAACACAGAGAACTCGACTCTCTTGAGAAGAACGGCTAGGGCAAAACGTTTGAGAGCTTTTGACGCCATATCACTTCCATCGCCAAGATTATTCTAGGTTGTGGTATGATGATTATATCTATTGTGATTTCTGTTGCACTCATGAGTAGCTAAACTTCTCTGTTAGGGTTATGGAAGTCTTATGATATACTATCTATTGCTATGAGTTTGTGAATTCTTGATACGTATGCTGCTTATATCATTACTCTCTTCATCTTAATTGAATTCTTGTGGTTGCAAACATATAGAATACGCCAGTATAGCATTAACTTGTTCGAAAGAAAAGTTACATGTCTGGAAAAGAGAGAATGACAAGGAAATAGGGCTACCAACCCCTGTTTAAAAGTTAGTGCTGTAACTGGATTAACCTCTTGGAGAATTCGTACCATTAGTATATGCTTTAAGCTCGAAAGAGTTAAAGTGATATAATCCTGATGGTCGAAAGACACTAGGATTTACCATAGAATACGAATCTCTATAAGCCCATGCATGTCTGAATTCCGCATAACTCATAGCCAATAGATACGTAAAGCTCATAAGGTGGACATAACCCTAACTTACAATTCTCATTGATTAAAACCTACTAAATATTTCGTTTTTCTTTGTTACTTTGATACTCTTAATTCATGCTACAATTAAATCCCCCCTTTTTCGTAGAATTTTTGATCAATAGTCTACTAATCGTTGCATACTTAGTGACCAAGTATTCCCTGTGGGATTCGACACCCAACCCAGTTGGGTTCTATATTTGACAACGACCGCTTACACTCTTACGAGAGCTGTAGTTTGAGCGTTATCAAATTTTGGCGCTGTTGCCGGGGAATACGGTTGTCAACTAAGTTTGTGATAGTTACTAGACCCTTTGGTCAAAGATTCTCGAATTTTACTTTTAGTTGTTGTTTTTTTTTATTCAGGTTTGTTTGAGTGCATGCCAAACACTCGAAGTTCAGGTCAACCGTTATTACCCATAAATCTTGAACCACAACTTATTGGCAGAATGGATGCACAACGTGACATTGAAAGAAGGGCTGCTCATCAGGAGAAGGCTAGATTAGCTGCGTTGGCAGCTGCTCAAGTGCATCAACAGAATATTGATAACCCAGGTCGGGCAACAAATCCTGATGATGAGGACCTAGGTGATGATGAGTTACTTAATCCACGGCGTGCAGATGAGGTGGAAGCACCTATGTATAGGAGAGAACGTAAAGCTAGAATGAGACCTGACCGCCGAGCTGTGCAGTCTCCTTTTGATGATGATGATGACGATCTAGATGGAGCTGGTGCCACAGGGGCTATTATTCCTCCACCCTTGGCACCTGGAGCTAAGTTCAATATCACTAGCACCATGATTCAGTTATTGCAGCTCAAGGGGTTACTTGGTGGACTCGCAGGAGATGATTCGAATATGCATCTGATCAACTTTATTTGAACATACAAGTCGTTTGACAATCTAGGAGTTGGGCAGAATGCAATTCGGCTGCGCTTATTTCCATTGTCTCTGTCTGGGGAGGAAACTCTATGGTTGAACGGGCTAACTCCTGATTCTATTACTAATTGGAGGCAACTGAAAGACGCTTTCCTAGAAAGATTCTTTCCGCCATCCAAGAGAGCCCAATTACGGGATGAGATCAGCAATTTCCAACAGCTTCCAACTGAAGCTCTCCACGAATCATGGGAGAGGTTCAAGAAGAAGCTTATACGGTGCCCAAATCATCAGATGACCAACATCCACTTGGTGGAGATATTATACAGGGCTTTGAACTCAGTGACTAAGCCAGTGGTTGATAATGCTGTAGGTGGGTCATTCATGGACCTTACTTTTCTTGAGGCAAGTGATATGCTAGATCGTATGACAAAGCAGAGTAGAGCTTGGCATACCAGGGATTCTGAGGTAGCAAGCTCTACCGTATCTATTGGCTTAACTGCAGAGCAGAGGCGTAGACAAGAGGAACGTGACCAAGATATGGCTCACATGAAAATGCAGATGGATCTTCTTACCAAGCACTTATTATCAGGGAAGACCGAAAAGGTTAAGGCCGTTGTATCACAGGGAAGATATGAATCCGACTCTGAGGAAGAAGCGAACTACTTGAATAATCAGGGGGGTTTCCGAGGCAATGTCCAAGGAAACCAAGGTCGGAACTATTATGATAAATCTGGATACAAAGACCGCGATCAAGGTGGTTGGAAGAATAAGACTGACAGAAGTGGTTTGTATGTTCCTCCTGGAAACCGTGAGGCTGTGGCGTCTGGCTCTGGGAAGATGTCGATGGAAGATATGATGGCGAAGCTATTGAAGGGAGTAGAGGCAACTAATACGGGAGTGAATAAGGTGAAGAACGATTTGTCTTCAATAAATCAACCGGTTGACTCGCATTCTACTGCAATAAAGCAACTAGAGCAACAATTGAGTCAACTTTCAGCGGCATTAAATCAAAGAAAAGCTGGAACACTACCTAGAGACACAGTGCAAAATCCAAGGAATGATGGATCGTGTATGGCTATCACCACCCGAAGTGGTAAAGTATTGGAAAATCCATCCAAAGGCAAGCTGGTGGTTGATGATATAGAAGATAATGAGATCATTGCAGAACTAAAAGATGCCGAAGTAGCTGATGAGGTTGTTCATGACGTCACCTCTCAACGTCCACAGACTGAAAAGATCGCCGAACTGAAGCAAGATGAAAAGGAAGCGGTGGAGAAAACTATTCCCCTTCCACCACCACCTTTTCCTCAGAGATTGAAGAAGAAAGCTGACGATACCAGGTTCAATAAGTTTATGACTATGTTGAAGCAGCTAACTATTAATGTTCCTTTGGTCGAGGCACTAGAACAAATGCCTGGGTACGCAAAATTTATGAAGGATCTTTTGACAAAGAAGCGGGCAGCAAGTTATGAGTTGACGGATACTGTTCATCATTGCAGTGAAATCGCTACCAGATCACTAGTTCAGAAGAAGGCTGACCCCGGTGTCTTCACTATTCCTTGCACTATCGGATCTTTGAATTTTGCCAAGGCATTATGCGATTTAGGAGCCAACATCAATTCGATGCCGCTATCTATTTACAGAAAGTTGGGGTTGGGTGATCCTACTCCAACCAATATGAGGCTCGTGATGGCAGATAGGTCGGTAAAACGACCTGTTGGTATTTTATATGATGTATTGGTGAAGGTTTCTTTATTCATCTTTCCGGCAGACTTCGTTATTCTGGACTGTGAGGTGGACTCTGAAGTTCCCATAATCTTGGGGCGCCCTTTCCTTGCAACAGGGAGTGTGCTTATTGATTTAAGAGCGAATGAGATTTTATTCCGGATGAATGACGAAGTAGTCCGCTTTGATGTATGCAAATCAATGAAGCAACCCAAAGATCTGAACGTATTCTCGGTAGCTGATGTTTATTTTGATGATGAGAAAGAATTATCCGTAGAGGAGCAGCTTATTGTTGACCCATTAGCGACTGTGCTTATGAATATTGAGCGTGAGGATGCTGAAAATTATGAAGAAACTATTTGTGCTCTAACAGGAATAGGGTCGTATCCTTATGCTCCCAAGAAGCTGGACCTCGATCTCAAAAATCGGCCTACACCACCAGCTAAACCATCCATTGAAGAGCCACCAATGTTAGAATTGAAGGAGCTACCCAGTCATCTAACTTACGCATTCTTGGGAAGTGGAAACACCCTCCCGGTTATTGTGGTGGCTGACTTAGGTGAGCAGCAAGTTGCAGCTCTCATCGCTGTTCTAAGGAAATACATGAGAGCTATCGGTTGGACCATCACTGATATTATTGGTATTCTGCCTGGGATATGTATGCACAAGATTCAGCTTGAAGAAAATAGCATACCCACTATTGAGCATCAACGACATTTGAATCCACCTATGCAAGAGGTGGTGAAGAAAGAAATTATTAAGTGGTTAGATGCATGGGTAGTGTATCCAATCTCTGACAGTAAATGGGTGAGTCCGATACAGTGTGTGCCTAAGAAAGGGGGCATGGCGGTAGTTGCAAACGAAAGGAATGAGCTAATTCCACTCAGACCTGTCACAGGGTGGAGAGTATGCATGGACTACCGGAAGCTGAATTCATGGACGCTTAAGGATCACTTCCCAATGACATTCATGGACCAAATGCTTGATCGATTGGCAGGGAAATGATGGTTTTGCTTCTTAGATGGTTATTCCGGCTATAATCAGATCTGTATTGCTCCCGAAGACCAAGAGAAGACAACGTTTACATGCCCATATGGTACGTTTGCCTTCAAACGTATGCCATTTGGGCTATGTAACGCACCCGCCACTTTTCAGCGTTGTATGATGTCCATTTTTTCTGATATGGTTGAAGACACCTTGGAGGTATTCATGGATGATTTTTCAGTTGTGGGTGAGTCGTTTGAATCGTGCTTGGCAAATCTAAGTATGGCGTTACAGAGATGTGTTGAATTCAACTTGGTGCTAAACTGGGAGAAGTGCCACTTATGGTTAAAGAAGGTATTGTTCTTGGGCATAAAATTTCCGAAAGAGGAATTGAGGTGGATCGAGCTAAAATTGAAGTCATCGAGAAACTACCACCTCCAATCTCTGTAAAGGGAGTTCGTAGTTTCCTCGGGCATGCAGGTTTTTATCGAAGGTTCCTTAAAGATTTCTCCAAGATTGCTAGTCTGTTATGCAAACTTTTGGAGAAGGATGCAAAGTTCGACTTTGGTGAAGATTGCTTGAAGGCATTCGAATGCCTCAAAGAGAAGCTAATTGAAGCTCCTATCATTGTAGCACCTGATTGGTCCCTACCATTTGAAGTTATGTGTGATGCAAGTGGAGTAGCTTTGGGTGCTGTACTTGGCCAGAGAAGAGAAAAGTTACTTCATCCAATCTACTATGCGAGCAAGGTCTTGAACGGAGCCCAGAAGAACTATACTGTCACGGAACAAGAGCTTCTAGCAGTTGTTTATGCTTTTGAAAAGTTTCATGCTTACCTGTTGGGGACTAAAGTGGTGGTTCATACCGATCATGCAGCCTTGAGATACCTAATGACGAAGAAGGATGCAAAGCCGAGGCTAATTCGATGGGTGTTATTGCTGCAAGAATTTGATTTCGAGGTAAAAGATAGAAGAGGTTGCGAAAACCAAGTGGTTGATCACCTATCTAAACTTGAGAATTAGCACACAACGCAGCCCGATCTTGAGATTAATGATGCATTCCCCGATGAATAGATCCTATCCACGATGGTGGAAGAATTACCATGGTACGCAGACTTTGCAAACTATGTGGTAAGTAATGTGATACCTGCACATCTGTCTTTTCATCAAAAGAGGAAGTTCATGCATGATGTAAAACACTACTTCTGGGATGAGCCACATTTGTTTCGACAATGCGCGGATGGTGTTATCAGGCGATGCATATCTCATGTGGAAGTGCCGAGTATCTTGGAAGCAAGTCATGCTTCCCAAGTTGGGGGACACCATGCAAGTGGTCGAACAACAAGGAAGGTATTGCAAAGCGGCTATTATTGGCCTTCGATATTTAGAGATGCCTACGAATTTGTGAGAAAATGTGACCAATGTCAGAGACAAGGCACGATTTCGAAGCACCATGAGATGCCCATGTCAAAAATTCTTGAATTAGAGCTGTTTGATGTGTGGGGTATTGATTTCAGGGGCACCCCATGAAGTCTCATAATCTTCTTGATATAGATTTTAGCTAACTGCTGAGAGTTATGGTCTACCCAAACTAATAAGAAGTAAGCTGATTTCATCAACTGATACACTATCACCTAAATAGAGTCATATTTTTCAAAAGTTCCAGAAAGACCAACTACAAAATCCATAGCAATGTACTCCCACTTCCACATAGGTATAGGCATTCTCTAAAGCAACCCTAGAGGCCTTTGGTGCTTATACTCCACATGCTGATAATTTTGACACTTAGACACATAGTCCATTATGTCCCTCTTTATTTTAGGTCACCAATAAAGCTACCTCAATCCATGGTACATCTTTGTTGTACCAAGATGAACAGAATAACATGAACCATGGGACTTTAAAAGTAAATCACAAATTAAATCATCAACAGAAAGAAGACATAGCTTTCCCTTCAACCAGAATAACCCACTCGCTTCAAGGGTGGTGTCCTCCATCTCCCCATATACCAGTTTATTACAAAGTGCATTCAACCTCTTGTCCTCAAATTGTTTAGCCTTAGTCTACTCTAGAAATATTGACTTCACCTTAACACCCAACACTCTACCACTATCTGAGACCCCAAACTGTATTCTCTGAGATGCTAGAGTTTGAAATTCACTAGCTAAGGGTCACCTGGACACCCTAAAGAATGATAAACTACCCATACTTACAACTTTTTGGCTCAATACATTTCCACTATATTGGTCTTGCTCAGATGTTACTGAATAGTAATATCGTAATCTTTCAATAATTCCATCTATCTCCACTGCCTTAGATTCAAATTCTTTTGAGTAAATACGTGCTATAGGCTATGGTGATCTGTGAAGACCTCATATTTAATACCATAAAGTTAATATCTACAAATCTTTAATGCAAACACCACCGATACCAACTTAAACTCATGGGCTGGGTAGTTCCTTTCATAAGTATTCAATTGCCTCAAAGTATGAGCAATGATATTCCTATCCTACATCAACTCAACACTCAAGCCCAAAAGTGAAGAATCATAAAACACTACAAAGTCCTTGCCTTCAACCAGTAATGAAAGGATAAGTGTTGTAGTTAAGAGTGTCTTAAGATTTTAGAAGATCTATTCACATTGATTTGATCAAACAAATGACACTTCCGTCTGAGTCAACCTTGTCAATTGATGCAAAGTTCTTGACAAACCTGCAGTAATAACTAACAAGCCCACAAACCTCCTTACCTCAGTCACTAAACTAGGTCAAATCTAATTTTAACTGCATCAATCTTTTAGGGTTCACCATTATCCCCTTTTGTAAATCACGTGCCCCAAGAAATCAATAGAAGACAATCGCAATTCATACTTTGAGAACATGGAAAATAGTCATTTCTCCCTTAGAATCTCCAAAACTATGCAAATAAGACATGCATGCTCCTCCTAACTCTTGGAGTAAACTAGAACATCACCAACAAACACAATAACAAAAAAATCCAAGAACGACTTAAAGATATTGTTCATCAAGCTCATAAATGTTGCAGGGTCATTGGAGACATCACCTGAAATGCATAATGACCATACCGATTTCTAAAGTTTGTCTTTGTTATATCCTCTAATCTAATTTTCAATTGATGATAACATGGCTGCAAATCAAATTTAGAAAACATCATTGTTCCGTATAACTAGTCAAACAAGTCATATATGTGAGGTAAGGGATATTTATTTCTAATGGTAACCTTATTTAGCTGTCTATAATTAATGCACATCCTCGTACTACCATCCTTCTTCTAGAAAAAAGCCTTATCAAGTAGTTCCTTCAATTAATTTTTAGATCCTCAACTCTGCTTGAGCTATTTGATGGGGAGGAATTAATATAGGGTGAGTTCCCAACTCTAAGTATGTACAGAAATTGATATCTCTATCCAGAGGCATTCTAGTACTTTTGAATAAAGCACATCCTAGAATTTCATAAACACCAAAACTAACTCTATATAAAGGGATCCCGCGCTCACATCCCGGAGATAAGCTAAAAAGTTAAACTCTCCTTCCCTAATAACCTTTTGGCCTTGAAAAACGATATAATTATCTGTCTTAGCCTTACACACACTCTCCCACTCTAGATAATTTATTCTTGGCATAGTTAGAGTCACTCTTTAAGAATTATAATTTAAAATAGCAAGATATGGAGATAACCAGGTCATACCCAAAATTACACGAAAGTCCAAAATATAAGGAATAGTTAAGTCTACTCAAGTCTAAAAATCAATAAACAACACAGAATAGGAACGATAAACATGGGTTAGTACCTTAGACCCAGCAACTAAAGTAGACACATAAACAAGATAATCAAGTACATTACAAACCAGATTTAGGCCAACCATGAATTAAATAGATACATAAGAATAAGTAGACCTCGATCAAATAAAATAGAAGCCATTCGGTCACAAACTGAGATAGTATCTGTGATCACAACATTCAGAAGCCTTGGCATCAGTCTTCCCCCAAAATGCATAACAATTAGTCAAATCATCAATTTAAGCTAACTCCTTCCCAAATTGTGCTCTTTCCTCCGTGCCTCTGTTGCCTTTAACACTTGCCTAATTTCCCCATCCACCCTGTGAATGACCCCTACCATTACTTTCTCTCCTTTTATCCACTGGAACTATAGCCTGAGTCTGCAGTTGGGCCTGGGCATTCGCCTGTCTCACAAGATGCTCCCTCTAAAAGTGACCAATAATACCATAATAATAACATCCCCACTCAAGAGAGGGACGACTAGTAGAAGAGTAAGAAGCCTCTTGTCCCCTAAGAACCGGTGCCTGAGAAGAAATCTTAGTTGGAACCACGGTAAAAGCCGACAAGGCTAACTAAATTCGACAGATTGAATAGGTTTGTTAACTGTGGACCTTAGAGAAAGACCCAATGAAATTCCCAACATTGCAGGACTTCTTCAATAACATCTTAGCCTAGACTGCTTACGTAACCCTCTCCAACGACTTTACATAATCTGACACTTTATTGAAACCCTTCCCTGTAGAAGTCATATGCACAAAAAAAAACCTAAAGATGATAATTAATCCCTTAACATAATATCAAATCCTCTCCTTATCAGTTGTTAATAGTTGAGTAGCACAATAAAACAAAACATGGAACTTAGCCTCGTAGGCCACAACTGGTATATCACCCGACTCTAATGCTAAAAAGTTATCCTTCTTATGGTCCAACAGGTTTTATGGTACATACTTGGTAAGAATAAGGTATGAAACTATTCCCAAGTCAATTGAGGTAAAACCGATGACCTACATTCAACGTATGCCCTCCATCATTACTGCTGACTAATATTCAACGTACATCCTCCGCCATTGTTTAACATTTTTCTCAAATAGAAGAGTTACAAACTCAACTCTATATTTCTGAACAATGCCTATCTTATGCAATCTCTCATAATAGTCAATGATGAACTCAAAAACATCCTCAGACTCAGTACCTTGGATAGTAAGTGATTTCATTTTGAAGAATCTAGTTAGGAGATCATATTCTGTATAAGTCATCACAGATTCCAAAATTGGATGAGGAAAAACATCGGTCCCTGAAACCTTATCCATTCTAGGAGCCATAGCAATATAAGGTGAACAACCGCATCTTGAAAAGTTGATACACTAGGAGTGGATCTAGTCCCATCTAAACCACTCAGAAAATCTAACACTTATTGAACAACCTAAGTAGACATGGTAGGTAAGGTTCCAACCGCAGTTGGTACCGCCACCTTGGGCTTCATTCCTTGCTCCACTACTACTTTTTTGTCAATATGATCCTAAGGTGGGAGAGAGGATACTGGCCCTTCAAGTGCATCGCCAGTAGTTTCTCGAGATCTACCCCTAGTGGGTGTGGTTCATCCCCTTTCTCTCCTACCTCTCCCCCCGACTTATCCTTTTTTTCTTATAGCTCGCTTCTCAATTGGAGCAATGGGAGTAGGGGATGCTTCTCAGGTTCTGTCGGACATAATAGTTACCATATACAAATAAAAGAGTGAAGAAATTAGATACTAATATGGATCACTAGATATCAATTGGAGTCAATTTATAGCACGAAAGAAACAAGATAGTCAGATTTCCTAAAGTCCTATAGCCTCCCAAAGAAAAGTAAAGACATCAACATATCATTCAATGAGACACTGCTTGGCCCATTTTAGTACGACGAGATCGATGAACCTAGGATTTGATACAAACTTTGTGATGATCCAAATCTGTCATGAGTGGCACCTACACCTACTTACCTGGTAGAAGAACCATTTACCCTAAAATATTGTCTTTAAATTAACACTTAAAGGAATTAGTAAAAATAATCCATCAATAAAATATCAAATCTAAAGAAATAAAACATAAGTACAACTTAAACACGAAACATTATACTTAAACAAAAACCATCCCTAGGACCCGAAAGTCATTTATACCAAAGCTACCAAACATTGTCAAAAAGGGGTAGCAAACCCAAGAACTAAAATGAAAAGCATAAGTCCAAATAGAAAGACTCTGTCAAGAAGAATTCATGGCAGTTCAAAATATGTTGCTCACCTTTGAGTCCAAAATCAACCATTTGGAATCATAGTGAGGCCTTGCAGGAGCCTTTGGAATATGCATTTGTCACGACTCGATTTAAAAGTCATGATGGCACCTACTAAAACCTACTAGTAGGTAAGTTGAACCATAACTCGGAGCTAACGCAATTGGTTAATTTGGGTGGAAATTGAACAACTTAGGCAAAAATGAATAATACACTTAAATAATATGCAAGTCATTATGAACAGATAAAATAGTCAAATTCAATACCAATCCCAAAACCTGGTAAAGCTAGTACAAGAGCATCTAATATCAATAATACAACCCAAATGTCTAAAAATAGTCAATACATTTGTCTAGAAGCAAAAGACTAAATATAAGGATAGAAGAAAATGGGTGACTCAGACTTCAAGACCTCACCCTATCTCTAGAATATCAACATCGCATGAACTCAGATCAATGGAGACAATTAGTACTTGGATCTGCACAAAAAAGGTACAGAAATATAGTATGAGTACCAAAACAATGGGTACTAAGTACTTTCACTTCCTCTTCAACAAGATATGACCCTGGCATCATCGGCCGACTAAGCTAAGTCATGATATGAGAATGATAAAATACAAGATAACATAACTAAGTCAGGATACAGAATCAAACCTGAATCATCTCCATCATCACTGTACATAAATAATGTATAAACCCAAATAATAATGACAACATAATGTAAGGAATCTAGCACAAGCAAACAAAACCACGAAATTATCTCTCATACTCCAACTAGTGCAAAAAAGTAAAGAACTCGCCATAACCTTCCATACGAATAGAGAGTACACTCAAGATAAGAATAGTCTAAGTATGAATCATTTACAACTAACCATCCCCCTAATTTAACCATCGTTCCATAATTCACCATCATTCAACATTATGCCACCACTAGTAATTTACCAACATTATTCCATAATCCATTAGTCAGCTTTTAATCATCTTTTATCACTAACATTAGATATCAACTAGTCACCATTTATCTACTAAGCAACATTTATTCACTAGACGTTCCTTCCAATTATTCACCACTTTATTATTTTATCATGTCATAGTAAATACCCGAACTCAAACCGGTATATATATAGTCAATACCTAGAATTGAATCAATCATAATATATGTAACACCCGAAATTGAACCAGTCATAATATAATCCATACCCAAAATTGAATCGGTCATAAAATAATCAATGCCCAAAATTGAACTGATCATAATATAATCAATACTAGAATTGAACCGACCTTAATGTAATCAATCATCATAATAAGTCATATGATTAATAACATAACCAATCGCATGATCAAAGTATCAACCCTCACATTTACGAACATATTCATCAAGTATCAAGATTTATCAATGTTACCTCAATATATATTCCCAAGAGTCAAAATAGCATAAATATTTACCAAAGCTACCATATGTCATACCCTAAAGTGGGTTAAGATCCTACTTCTAGTCCTCGAGTTCCATTTTAAGTAAATTTCTACTTGAACTAGGTTTAAGGTATCTAAATCTACTTTTAGATATCAAACAAGCGTCAGTATCCCTAAGACAAGAAATTCACCTAAAACATGAACAACTAGGTCAATTTATGTCTAATTAGAGTAATCTAAGACATTATCATGCTAAACATGAGGAATGAAGTCGAATTTACTCTAAGAACAAGGGAACAAGCTAAGTGTTTTAAGCCCACGGTGTCAGAATGGACTAAACGCCTCACCTAACCTCAAGTCTTACATTCTATCAATCAAAACCTAAAACCCATCCCAAAATCTAATAAGATATCATAAAAATACAATGAAGTAGCTCAATTTAACAAGAGATAAACCTAGCCTACCTCGACGCCGAAGAATCTCAATGAATCACTAAACCTTCAGTTTTTCCCTCTGAGAAGCCTCCTAAAGATGCCAAGCTATCAAAATCACATTCTACACATCAATACAAGAATAACGATAACCATATTGCACCATTGTTTTTTGAGTCTAAAATTAAAATTAAAACCCCACGTGGGTCCCACTTATGGAAATCTCATTTCCAAGGACAACGCAAAATTCATACATGATCAAGAAATCATAACCCTCAAGACTGGGTGAAAACTAAGCTAAAATTGGGGCTAAATTAAGCCCTCAATCTATTGGGGTTTTGGTCAAGAAATCATTAAAAACCACTAATTGGTGGTGAAATTTTACCTTAATCTGGATGATAATCATGAAAAGAGATGTTAATCAAGCTCACAAGTTACCTATAAGCCTCAGTTTAGAGATATCCCACTCTTTAGGGTTTTTTTCTCAAGGTATGGATGAAAATAGGCTAATTCACGACATAAGAGGCTTATTTATACCCCCACCAGGTAATCAGATATGGCAATCGCAATATATAGATGTGCAATCACACTACATGGCATCAGGAGAAGGTGTTGAGATTCCAACAACCCTTAGTGTGATCTCACTATCCCCTCTGCCAAGTGAACACAAAACCATGGTCCAAAATGATAGAAAAAGGCACACCATGCAAATGGACTATCTTTCGAACAAAGATATGGGCTAATCTCTCAGCACTGAAGGACATCTGAATAGGAATGAAATATGTTGACTTAGTCAAACGATCCACAATGACCCAAATACCATCGGAACCACGGGAGGTGTGCGGAAACCTGCTAACAAAGTCCATGATAATTCATTTTTATTTCTACTCGAGAATGGGTAAACTCTGATTCAAACCACCAGGTTATTGATGCTCGACCTTTACCTACTGACAACATAGGAAACGAGCTACAAAATATACCATATCTCTCTTGATACCACTCCACCAATAATGTTGTCTCAAATCTCTATACATCTTAGCTATACCGAGGTCAATAGAATATCTAAAAATGTGAGCCTCATGCAAAATTAACTGAATCAAGTCATCAATCTGCAGAACACAAATACGACCATCAAACCTCAAAATACCCTATGTATCTATGGTGAACCTATCGGACTCACTACCCAACACCTAATCTCAAAGACAGAAGAGCTTGCAATACTCAAACTGACGATCACGAATCTAGTCAAATAATGAAGACCCCACCTCAATAATAGCAAGAATCCTCCTAGGGTCTATATCAAGGAGAACCATCAAGTTAGCTAAGGAATGAATGTCCCATGCCAACAACCTCTGAGAAACTGAAATACAAGCCAAGCTACCCATACTCATGCATTCTGACTTGAGGCATTTTCTATCATATTCGCCTTGCCCAGATAATACAATATGGAAATATAAAGATCCTTAAGTAACTCCATCCATCTTCGTTGCCTAGCATTAAGCTCTCTCTGAGTCATGAGATGCTAATGATTGCGATGATCTGTGAAAATCTCACAATGCACGCTATAAAGATAATGCCTCCAAATCTTAAGCGCGAAAACTATTGCCGCAAGCTCCAAATAATGAGTGGGGTAGTTGTACTCATGTACCTTAAGTTATCTAGAAGCATAAGAAATAACATGACCCTGCTGTATTAGTACACAACCTAGACCAACACCAGAAGCATCACAAAACACGGTTAATTCCCACCCTCAATAGGAAGAGCTAAAATAAGAGCTGAAGTGAGAAAAACCTTAAGATTTCAAAAGCTCAACTCACACTTCTTAGACCATTAGAAAGGAACCTCCTTCCGAGTCAATATGGTCATAGGGCTAAAATAATAACAAAACCCTTGATGAATCGTCAATAATAACCAGCCAAACCAATAAAGCTACGATCCTCAGTCAGATATGTAGGTCTAGACCGATCACAAATTGCCTCAATCTTAGTTGGGTCTACTATAATACCATCCTTAGACACCACATGTCCAAGGGATATCACCAATTCAAGTGAAACCTCACACTTGGAGAACTTGGAAAAAGCATATAATCCTTCAAGGTCTGGAGCACAATCCTCAAATATTGTGCATGCTCCTCACTACTCCTAGAATATACAAGGATGTCATCAATGAACACAATCACAATGGAATCCAAATAAGTCCTGAATACTCGATTTATCAAATCCATGAATGCGGTTGGGGAATTAGTCAACCCAAAAGATATCACTAAGAACTCATAATGACCATAGCGGGTCCTAAAAGCTATCTTCAGGACATCCTTAGCTCAAATCCTTAACTAATGGTAACATGATCTCTAATCTATCTTAGAAAACACCACTGCATCCTGGAGATGATCAAATAAATCATTGATGCGAGGCATAGGATAATGATTCTTCATCGTTACCTTATTGAGCTACCTATAATCAATACACATATGCATGGAACCATCTTTCTTCATAAACAATACAGGAGAACCCCATGGAGACATACTCAGTCTAATAAAAACCTTATCAAGAAAATCCTATAGCTGAGAATTTAGCTCCTTAAGCTCGGCATGAGACATACGGTAAGGTGCTATGGAAATAGGTTGGGTGACAGGCACGAGATCAATAACAAACTCAATCTCATGGACAAGGGAAATACCATGAAGTTCGGTAGGGACCTCATAAAAAAACTCAAAAACAATAGAAACAGAGTAAAGTGATGGACTCTATACACTAGTATCACATATATAAGCAAGATAAGACTCGCAACTCCTTGATATAATCCTCCTAGCATAAACATAATAAATGATCCCTATCGGCTCATGTTTAACTACTCTCTGCCACACGATTAGGGGTACACTGGGTATGGCTAAGATAATAGTCTTGGTAAAACAATCCATGAGCGTATGATATTGGGATAACCAGTCTATACCTAAAATCACATCAAAATCCAACATAAGTATCAATATCACTAACTGTCATAACAAATGCTCAGAATACTCAATCCACTATTAAAGAATCACCCATGGGAGTAGATACACGCAATTGATAATGAACCATTAGAAAACTCCAATCTTGGTGTATAATAAGTAGAAATAAAAGAATAAGTGGATCCCAAATTAAATAAAGTAAGATCCTACTAGCAAAACACCAAAATTGTACCTATAATAATAGCATTCAAAGTCTCTACCTTGGGTCTAGTAGGTACTACATACAATTGACCACTCCCACCACCTAGCTGGGTACCTGACCGACGTCTTATCCGACCTTCTTGATAACCACCTCGAGTACACTGGAAACCACCCCTGCGACTATAAAAACCACCTCTGACTGAGGGATGAACTAATATAATAGGGAAAATACCCTGAGAAAAAATAATAATCACCCTATAACTAGGGATTTCACACACTAAATGGTTAAAAAACCCACAGTTAAAACATGCTCCCAGAGCTGACTAGAACTAACTGATCTGGATAACCCAGAATAACCACCATGACTAGAATACATGGAAGATGAACCCCTAGAAGACTGACCACTTCCCTGACCCAAGCGATTACTAGCACTAGACTGACCTCCGCCAGTAATATGAAGAGCTTCCTAAATCGATCGACTGGGCGGACTATGAGAATGATAAGAAAGACGCAGAGAATACCCTCTATGAGAACCACTACCTCTGAATTAGAAACTACAACTTCTATGAAACTGCCCTGATATTTATCCTTCTTATTGTTTGCCCCTTGGGCCTCATGATGCATCTCCTCCATTACTCGAGCATGATCTGAAACCTCACCAAAAGATCTACCCATAGAAACTAATCTCTAAGTAGCCATATGAATGGGGAGTCTCAACCCTCTAACAAAGAAACAAACTCTCATATACTTAGTGTCCAAAATAGAAGTCGTATGCCTAGACAACTCATGAAATGGAGCCTCATACTCTGTAACTTTTATAGAGCCCTGCTCTAATCTAGAGAACTAATTTCTTAAATAATCTCTAAGGCTGCAAGTCATATACTTCTTCAAGAACATCTTGTAGGAGTGAGTCTATGACAAGGGAGAAGATCCAGTTGGTCTAAAATCCATATAACCTCTCCACTAATGATGAGCAAATAAATCCAATTGAAATATGGACAATCTATACCATGAGTCTTAATAAAGCCCAAATTATGGAGCCTGTCCTCACAAGTAATCAAAAACTCATATGCATCCTCTCCTGGAGCACTAAAAGATCTAGGTTGAGCTAATCTGAAGAATCTACCCAACATCTTCTGCTCCTCAAAAGATATAACAGGTTGGGAAACCACCAGCTGAGCAACTACCGGTGCATAAGGAACCTCAACTCTGGGAGTTGTAGCTACAGGCTACGCCCTCTCCTCAGTACCACTCTAATAGAATGTGCACCATCAGATGGCACATCACTAACTATCCCCAAAATTTGAATCAATATATCTCTGAGCAATAAAGAAAGAATGAACCCTGGTGGAGCCTAGCTGGTCCTTAGCCCACCGCTTGCTGTGGAAAATGAATCTCTGACTCAAGAGAAGGAATAAGGTATGAGAAAGGAGACCTATCTTGGAACCTAACTGGGGACATATCATGCGGCTGTCCATGACCTCTAGGTCATCCACAAATAAAAGTAGGATCCTTAGTCTTGGTCTTGGGACTCTCATCTTATATAGCATTAGCACGTATCCTGGCAATCTATGAAAGAGTAAAGTCAAAGGAATACTTCTAGAAACCAACTCAGACTTTTAGCACGATATGAGTGAAAAAAAGTAAAGAACTCCTAAGAATGTCCCATAGCCTCACAAAGATAGGAAAATGATGTCATCATTTCAATTCGTAGGAATCTACTAGACATTTTCTCTTGTACCAACACTACCAGTGAAACCTAGCTCTGATAATAATTTGTCACGAATGGATTTACGAGTCATGATGGCACCTACTAAAACCAACTATAAGGTAAGCTGAACCATAACCCGAAGCTAACACAATGGGTTAATTTGGTAGAAAATTGCACAACTTAGGCAGAAATGAACAACACACTTAAATAATATGCAAGTTATTCTAAATAGACAAGAGTGCCAAATACAATACCAATCCCAAAACCTGGTAGAGCCAGTACAGGAGCATCTAATATCAATAATACAACCCAAATATCTAAAAATAGTTAATACATTAGTCTTAAAATAAAAGACTAAATATAAGGATAGAAGGAAATAGGAGATTCACACTCTAAGAACTTACCCTATTTTCGGAATATCAACACTGCACAAATCAGAACAACGATGGAAACTAATACTTGGATCTGCATAAAAAAGGTACAGAAGTATAGTATGAGTACCAAAACAATGGGTACTCAGTAGGCATCATCAGTCGACTGAGCTAAGTCATAATATGAGAATGATAAAATACAAAATAACATAACTAAGTCAAGGTACAAAACCAAAGATGAATCATCTCCATCATTACTGTACATAAATAGTGCATAAACTGAAATAATAACAAAAACATAATGTAAAGAATCAACTACAAGCAAACATAACCTCAAAATTGGCTCTCATACGCCAACTGGTGTAGAAAAGTAAAGAACTCATCACAGTCTCCCATACGACTAGAGATTACACTCAAGATAAGAATATTCTAAGTATGAATCATTTAAAACTAACCATCGCCATCATTTAACCATCGATCCATAATTCACTATAATTTGGCATTATTCCACCACTAGCAATTTACCAAAATTATTCTATAATCAACTAGTCAGCCCTTAATCATTTCTTATCACTAACATTAGATATCAACTAGTCATCATTTAGCCACTAAGAAATATTTATTCACTAAATATTCCTTTCCAATTATTCACCACTTTATCATTTCATCAAGTCATGTTAAATTTTGGACTCACACTAGTAAATATATAGTCAATACCCAAATTTAACCGGTCATAATATATGCAACACTCGGAATTGAACCGGTCATAATATATGTAACACTCAAAATTGAACCAATCATAACATAATCTATACCCATAATTGAACAGATCTGTAATACCCCAAAAAATCCAAACCAATATTAGATCCATGTACCAAGCTCATGCATAGTACATCATGGTTCTTTTATAGTTTTATGAGTAGGTTAGATATATATTAAGGCTTCAAATAACTCCCAGCTATCAGACGAATCAAAACATTCCTTACCGATTGAATTCTTGAGAAGGATATTGGTATAGTCAACTTCAAATGAGAATATATCTCATTATACTTGGAATTTTTGATCTCATGACCTAACAACAAATAGATAATTGAATTACCTTTCCAACTATACTAATTTCTCCTAAATCTGATATCGTAACAAAAAGTTATTCCTATTTTACTCTAGCATGTCAGGTTAGAAATAGTGTGACGACATTCGTGGTAGCTTACCATATTTGTGACGCCCTATCACGAAGGTTATTAGCCTTAGGACAAAACCAACTCCTAAGTGACGACATTCGTGGTAGCTTACCACATTTGTGATGCCCTATCATAAAGGTCGTCAGCCTTAGGTACCTTCAGCCTTAGGCAGAAACTAACTCTTAAGTGACGACATTCGTGGTAGCTTACAACATTTGTGATGCCCTATCATGAAGGTCGTCAGCCTTAGGAAGAAACCATCTCCTAAGTGATGACATACATGGTAGATTACCACATTTATGATGCCCTATCATGAAGGTTGTCAGCCTTAGGCAGAAACCATCTCCCAAGTGATGACATTCGTGGTAGCTTACCACATTTGTAATGCCTTGTCAAAAATGTCGTCAGCCTTAAGCAGAATCTAGCTTCTGTGTGATGACATTTTTGATGCCTTGTCATAAATGTCGTCAGGCTTAGGCAGAAGCCATCAATTCCAGCTCCTGTGTGACGACATTTTTAATGCCTTGTCACAAATGTCGTCAGCTATGATTTTTCAGCAACTGGGAATTTATTTCATAAGGGTATTTTGGTCATTTACTTCACCTTCCACAACTTATAACCCTAAAGAGGCATAATTTTACCCATTTTTTCTTTAGTTAAGCATCTCAAAAACCCTCTCTTACGCTCTCAACCACAAGATTACGGTTTCCATCAAACTCATCTCTCAAAAGCAAGATTCAAGCATTTTTCCAAGATAATTGAGAATTAAGTTTTCCAATCCAAGAACTCTCCAGCAAATCATCAAGGTTTCCTTTTTAAGGTATGAGTAGTGTTCATCTATGGATCCAATTCGTTCATAGAGCTCAAGAACCATGTTTTAAATATTATTTTGTAAACTTTTTGTGGTGATATGAGTATGTACATGTTGATGATTGTTGTTTAAGTTTCAATGTGATGTCTAAATGTGTTTTCATGGAATATATATGTTTGTTAATTGAAAACCATGAACTTTAGGTGGTTTAATATGGTGCAAGTATGAAACTCACCTATGCCTTAAAGAATGCATGCAAGGTGTTTAATAAAATGCTTAGAATGCTAGAAATTCATGTTTGTATGGTTCTATGATGTGTAAATGACAAGTCCATGTTAGCTATATACTTCAATATGAATCCCATGGTTTTCATGTGTTGCTATTGTGGTGGTATGAAGCATGTAAGATAATGGAGATATACAATATGTACACAAAATATATCCATGAATTCTCTACAATGTTTAAGTTGTTGAATAACTATATGAAATATGATATCCCCTACTTATGATATTATAAATTATGGACTCAAATCTTGTGATCAAGTCATGTCATGTATGTCAGTTTCCTTCTATCAAATCCTGGGGGTATTTATACCCGAAAAACATAGTTGTGTGCCTAGAGCCATGTCATGTTGTCACGATAATCTCAGTCAAGCTATAATCTATAGAACTCTATCAGTCATGTGACTCAGGAAACCTCAGAAATCTCATGATCTCAGTTAATTCTCAGATAATAGTACTACTCCATCAGTCAATGAAAGTCAGTTAATCTGTCCATGTACAGTCAATTGAATCATGTTTAGTCTCTTTATATGGGAGTAGAAGTTAGCACTGAGTGAACCCAAGGATGGGGACTCACCTACCAGTTTAGGGTGTGTTTCTTAGCAGTCATCCTTGTGTTCCAGAACTACGCAGCCAGCGTAGGTTGAGATATCTTAGCCTGTCAGATTAGGGTTGATGAGGTGGCTTAACCTGTCAGTTTAGGGTTCCCACCATTCTCACTTTGAGTACCTTCTAGATAAGCGTCACTCACAACTGTCCTTACCAGTGGCGCAGTATTGACACCCCTCCAGTCGGGGAAGAGATTGGACCCCAGCTTAGATGTAATGGTATACATGGGGCATGCTGGTTAAACAACTACCTCCCACAGTTTCAGTATCAATCTCAATAAAAGAACTCAGACAGTTCTTCAGATATCAGTATACCAGGACTATTAGATACAGTTAAATTCAGTTATAGCACAGGACTCAGGGAGTTCTACCAGATTCAGTACTGTCATACACAGTCACTCACGTTATCAGAACTACAGTTCTAGTCATGTATTAGCATACAGATTTAGCTACCACGTACTCATGATCTCAGTTACTATGTATGTATGTTTGTACTCTTACGTTCATATAGGTCAGTTAATTAGCATTATTCATGCATGTAAACCCTTTGCATTAGCCTACCTCACTCGTATACTCAATACTCCAGTTGTATAGACACATTTGCGCTGTGGTGCTTTCTTTTCATATTACACCATAGGTTCAGAGACACGAGATCCAGATAAGCAGTAGCATCCAGCCGCAGAGTTGCAGTGAGTCCTCATCCATTCTAGGGCAATATTATTTTATTTTATTTATTATTTTAGTTCATTTTTGGTAGACGGAGTTAGTTGGACACATGTTCCTTTAACTCCTTATTCAGACAGTACTTAGAGGCTTTTAGATTCAGTATTCAGACTTATGTTCAGATTCTTTATTCAGTTGAACCTTATGGCCTACATGTTGATGTTTTCTGCATTATTACATTATATATACAGTGTACAAGTAATGATATCAGTCATGGGTTAGCTTGTGGTCCCTCGGGGTCATGAGCACCGTGTAGCATTCCGATTCAGAAAATCGGGGCATTACAAACTTGGTATCAGAGCCTAAGGTTCAATAGAGTCCTAGGAAGTCTGAAAGCTGCCTCTAGTAGATTATTGTACATGGGTGTGTTGCACGCCACATTTATGTACAAAAGGCTATATGATATTTTAGGAACAATTCCCTGTCTTCAGTATTCATGTCGTGCTAGTAAGCGTAATTTTAAGTCAGTCTCTCAGTCTAATCCATGTCAGTAGATTTAGTCGAGTTAGAGATGACTGATTTTGATGTCATTCTCAGAATAGATTGGCTTCATTCCTGCTATGCCACAGTCGACTGTAGAAATAGGTAGTTCAGTTTCAGTTCCCGAATGAGCCCATCCTAGAGTGGAAGGGTAGCACTTCGTCTTTCAGGGGTCAGCTTGTTTCCTACCTTCGGGCAAGGAAAATAATTTTTAAGGGGTGTGTGTATCATCTCGTGCATGTTAAGGATTCCAGTTGTGAATCTCCCAGTCTCGAATCAGTCCCAGTGGTTAATGAATATTAAGACGTCTTTCCTGAGGATCTTCCAGGCATTCTTCTCGAAAGAGAAATAGACTTTGGCATAGACTTTCTCCCAGATACTCAGCTTATTTCTATTCCTCCATACAGAATGGAACCAATAGAACTCAAAAAACTGAAAGATCAGTTGAAGGATCTCTTAGATAAGGGATTCATCAGGCCCAGGGTATCCCCATGGGGTGCGCCAATCTTATTCGTGCGCAAGAAAGACAGTTCTCTCAGAATATGTATTGATTACCGTCAGCTCAATAAAGTCATAGTCAAGAATAAGTATTTGCTGCCTAGGATAAATGACTTGTTTGACAAACTTCAGGGTGCCAGTTATTTCTCCAAGATAGACCTCAGATCAGGCTATCATCAGCTCAGAGTTAAAGAATGTGACATTTCGAAGATAGTTTTTCGTACTCGGTATGGTTACTTTGAATTTCTAGTCATGTCCTTTGGTCTTACCAATGCCCCTGCAGCTTTCATGGACTTGATGAAACGGGTATTCAAACACTACTTGGACATATTCATCATAGTCTTCATAGATGATATTCTGGTCTATTCTCACACAGAGCGTGATCATTTAGACCATCTCATAATTGTTTTTCAGACTCTCAGGGATCACCAGTTGTTCGGCAAGTTCAGTAAGTGCGAATTTTGGCTAAGATCAGTAGCATTCCTTGGCCACATTGTTTTCGGTGATGGAATTAGAGTAGATCCTCAAAAAATTAAAGCGGTAAGAAACTGGCCTCGCTCTGTCTCTCCATAAGATATCAGGAGTTTCTTGGGTTTGGCTAGATATTACCGATGGTTTGTCAAGGGATTTTATTATATTGCATCTCCTATGTCCAGATTGACTCAGAAGAAGGTCAAGTTTCAGTGGTCAGAACCTTATGAGAAGAGTTTTTAGGAGTTGAAGACTCGACTCACCTCAGCTCCAGTTTTAGCACTTCCCGACGGTTCCGATGGATTCATAGTATATTGTGATGCATTCAGAGTAGGTTTAGGTTGTGTCCTCATGCAGCATGGTAGAGTCATAGCCTACGCCTCCAGATAGTTAAAGCCCCATGAGAAGAATTATACTACTTATGACCTTAAGTTAGCAGCAGTTGTCTTTTCCTTAAAGATTTGGATACATTATCTATACGGTGTTCATGTAGACGTCTTCACAGATCATAAGAGCCTTTAGTATGTCTTTTCCCAGAAAGATCTCAATCTTCGTCAGAGAAGGTGGTTAGAGCTCTTGAAGGATTATAACATGAGTGTTCTTTATCATCCTGGCAAGGCCAATGTAGTGGCCGACGCACTCAGTAGACTGTCCATGGGTAGTGTTTCCCATGTTGATGATAGTAAGAAGAAATTAGCTCAGGATATTCATCATCTTGCCAGACTAGGCGTTCTCTTAGTCGAATCTTCAGAGGGTGGTGTATGTGTTCAGAGTAGTTCAGAGTCATCTCTAGTTTCCAAGGTGAAAGAGAAGCAAGACAGGGATCCTAGCCTTGTCAAGCTAAAAGAGTCAGTTCAGAGTCAGGAAGTAGAGGTTTTCTCCCAAGGAGGAGATGGTGTTATTCGTTGTCGGGGTCGTTTGTGTGTTCCCGGTATAGATCACTTGAGGCAGCGAATTCTTGTAGAAGCACATAGTGCGCAATACTCTATTCATCCAGGGGCCACTAAGATGTACCGTGACTTGTGGGAGATTTATTGGTGAAGTGGGATGAAGAGGGACGTTGCAGAGTTTGTGGCTAAGTGCTCTACATATCAGCAGGTTAAGATAGAGCATAAAAAAACTAGTGGTTCCATGCAGGAGTTCACTATTCCTACTTAGAAGTGGGAAGAAGTAAACATGGACTTCATGATGGTTTTTCCTAGAACACGTCATCAGCATGATTCATTTTGGGTCATTGTAGACAGAATGACCAAGTCATCTCAATTCCTTCCAGTTTATAACTCTTACTCAGCTGAGGATTATGCCAAACTCTATATCAAGGAGTTGGTCAAATTACACGGTGTTCCACTCTCTATCATCTCAGACAGAGGTACCCAGTTTATCTCTCACTTTTGGAAAGAGTTCCAAAAGGGTCTTGGTACCCAAGTTCATCTCAGTACAGTGTTTCATCCTCAGACAGATGGCCAAGCAGAAAGGACCATTCAGACTCTAGAAGATATCTAAGGGCGTGTGTAATTGATTTCAAGGAAAGCTGGGATGACCACTTGCCTTTGATTGAGTTCTCATACAACAACAACTATCACTCCAGTATTCAAATGGCTCCATTCGAAGCTCTCTATGGTAGGAGATTTAGGTCTCCGATCGGTTGGTTCAAAGTTAGTAAGACTGTAGTCATAGGGCCTGACTTAGTATTCGATGCCTTAGAGAAAGTTCAGTTGATCAGAGAAAGATTCCGAACTGCTCAGAGCCGATAGAAGTCTTATACGGATATTCATAGAAAGGATCTTGAATTCGAGGTCGATGACTATGTCTATCTTAAGATCTCTCCCATAAAGGGAGTAAAGATATTCGGCGAGAAGGGAAAGCTTAGTTCCCGGTATGTCGGTTCCTTCAGGATTCTCAGTTGCTTCGGCAAGGTAGCCTATAAGCTCGGATTGCTTTCAGATCTAGCCTCAGTTCATCCAGTCTTCCATGTCTCTTTGCTCAAGAAGTGCATAGGTAACCCAACAGTTGTAGTCCCTATTCAGAGCGTTGACATTCAGAATAGCCTCTCTTATGAAGATATTCAAGTCAAAATCCTTGACTATCAAACTCGTAGGATGAGGAACAAAGAAGTCCCTCTAGTCAAGGTTCTTTGGCGGAATCAGTCCATGAAGGGAGATACTTGGGAAGTAAAAGCAGACATGAGAACCAAGTACCCTCATATTTTCTCTGCTAATTCAGACTTAGCTCGAGGTAACCATTTTCCTTAAGCTTATTCAGTTATATGTTCAAAATTCCAGTATAAAAATGGTATCAACTATCAGTGCATAGCTTATCATGCATTCATGAGTTCAACTTATCAGTCATGCATCAGATATGCATGTTCAGTTCGGCTATATTTAGTTTAGAATTCAATTCAGTCCTAAAATCATGTGCCAGTTGAGAATGATCAGTGTATACATCATTTTATCTTTTCTCCCTCTCAAGCAGTCATTATTCAAGGACTAATGTTTCCAAAGGGGAGATATTGTAATACCCTAAAAAATCCAAACCAATATTAGAGCCATGTACCAAGATCATGCATAGTACATCATGGTTATTTTATAGTTTTATGAGTAGGTTAGATGTATATCAAGGCTTCAAATAACTCCCAGCTATCAGACGAATCAAAACATTCCTTACCGATTGAATTCTTGAGAAGGATATTTGTATAGTCAACTTCAAATAAGAATATCTCTCAGTATACTTTGAATTTTTTATCTCATAACCTATCAACAGATAGATAATTGAATTACCTTTCCAATGATACTAATTTCTCCTAAATCTGATATCGTAACAAAGAGTTATTCCTATTTTACTCCATCATGTCAGATTGGAAACAGTGTGACGACATTCGTGGTAGCTCACCACATTTGTGTCGCCCTATCACGAAGGTCGTCAGCCTTAGGCAGAAACCAGCTCCTAAGTGACGAAATTCATGGTATCTTACCACATTTGTGATGCCCTATCATGAATGTCGTCATCCTTAGGTAGAAACCAGCTCCTAAGTGACGACATTCGTGGTAGCCTACCACATTTGTGTTGCCTTATCATGAAGGTCATCAGCCTTAGGCAGAAACCAGCTCCCAAGTGACGAAATTTTTGGTAGCTTACCACATTTGTGACGCCTTGTCAAAAATGTCATCATCCTTAGGCAGAATCTAGCTTCTGTGTGACGACATTTTTGACGGCCTGTCATATTTTTGACGCCTTGTCATAAATGTCGTCAGGCTTAGGCAGAAACCATCAATTCCAGCTCCTGTGTGACGACATTTTTGACGGCTTGTCACATTTTTTGACACCTTGTCACGAATGTCGTCAGCTATGATTTTTTAGCAACTGGGAATTTATTTCATAAGGGTATTTTGGTCATTTCCTTCACCTTCCACAACTTATAACCCTAAAGAGGCATAATTTTTCTCATTTTTTCTCCAGTTAAGCATCTAAAAAACCTTCTCTTACTCTCTCAACCACAAGATTAGGGTTTCCATCAAACTCATCTCTCAAAAGCAAGATTCAAGCATTTTTCCAAGATAATTGAGAATTAAGTTTCCCAATCCAAGAACTCTCCAGCAAATCATCAAGGTTTCCTTTTTAAGGTATGAGTAGTGTTCATCTATGGATCCAATTCGTTCATAGAACTCAAGAACCATGTTTTAAATATTATTTTGTAAACTTTTTGTGGTGATATGAGTATGTACATGTTGATGATTGTTGTTTAAGTTTCAATGTGATGTCTAAAGGTGTTTTCATGGAATATATATGTTTGTTAATTGAAAACCATGAACTTTAGGTGGTTTAATATGGGTCAAGTATGAAACTCACCTATGCCTTAAAGAATGCATGCAAGGTGTTTGATAAAATGCTTAGGATGCTAGAAATTTATGTTTGTATGGTTCTATGATGTCTAAATGACAAGTCCATGTTAGCTATATACTTCAATATGAATCCCATGATTTTCATGTATTGCTATTGTGGCGGTATGAAACATGTAAGATAATGGAGATATACAATATGTACACGAAATATATCCATGCATTCCCTACAATGTTTAAGATGTTAAATAAATATATGAAATATGATATCCCCTACTTATGATATTATGAATTGTGGACTCAAATCTTGTGATCAAGTCATGTCATGTGTGTCAGTTTCCTTTTATCGAGTTCTGGGGGTATTCGTACCCAAAAAACATAGCTGTGTGCCTAGATCAATGTCATGTTGTCACGATAATCTCAGTCAAGCTATAATCTATAGAACTCAGTCAGCCATGTGACTCAGGAAACCTCAAAAATCTCATGATCTCAGTTAACTCTTAGATAATAGTACTACTCTGTCAGTCAACGAAAGTCAGTTAATCTATCCATGTACAGTCAGTTGAATCATGTTTAGTCTCTTCATATGGGAGTGGAAGTTAGAACCGAGTGAACCCAAGGATGGGGACTCACCTACCAGTTTAGGGTGTGTTTCTTAGCAGTCATCCTTGTGTTCCAGAACTACATAGCCAGCGTAGGTTAAGACATCTTATCCTGTCAGATTAGGGTTGATGAGGTGGCTTAACCTGTCACCTTAGGGTTCCCACCGTTCTTACTTTGAGTACCTGCCAGATAAGGGTCACTCACAACTGTCCTTACTAGTGGCGCGGTATTGAAACCCCTCCAGTCGGGGCAGAGATTGGACCTTAGCTTAGCCGTAATGGTATACATGGGGCATGCCAGTTAAAAAACTACCTCCCATAGTTCCAGTATCAGTCTCAGTAAAAGAACTTAGACAGTTCTTCAGATATCAGTATACCAGGACTATTAGATACAGTCAAATTCAGTTATAGCACGGGACAAAGTCGCTCATGTTATCAGAACTACAGTTCCAGTCATGTACTAGCATACAGATTTAGCTACCAAGTACTTACGATCTCAATTACTATGTATGTATGTTTGTACTCTTACGTTTATATCAGTCAGTTAATTAACATTATTCATGCATGTAAACCCTTTGCATTAGCCTACCTCACTCATATACTCATTACTCCAGTTGTACTGATGTATTTGCGCTATGGTACTTTCTTTTCATGTTACACCATAGGTTCAGAGACACGAGCTCCAGATTAGCAGTAGCATCCAGCCGCAGAATTGCAGTGAGTCCTCATCCATTCGAGGGGGATATTATTTTATTTCATTTATTATTTCAGCTCAATTTTGTTAGACGGAGTTAGTTGGAGACATGTTCCTTCAACTCGTTATTCAGACAGTACTTAGAGGCTTTCAGATTCAATATTCAGACTTATGTTCATATTCTTTATTCAGTTGAACCTTATGGCCTACATGTTCATATTTTCCACATTATTACGTTATATATGCAGTGTACAGGTACAAATATCAGTCATGGGTTAGATTGTGGTCTCTCGGGGTCATGAGCATCGTGTAGCATTCCGATTCAGAAAATCAAGGCGTTACAAGATCATAGTATAATCCATACCTAAAATTAACCTGATCATAAAATCAATACCCAAAATTGAATTGGTCATAATATAATCATCCATCATAATATGTTATATCATTAATTACATAACCAATCGCATGATGAAAGGCCTCAACCCTCATATTTACCAAGATATCCATCAAGTATCAATATTCGTCTAAGTTACCTCAATACACATTCCCAAGAGTCTAAATAGCATAATGGTTTACAAAGCTACCATATATCATAGCCTAAAGTGGGTTAAGAGCCCACTTCTAGTCCTCAAATTCCATTTTAGGCAAATTTCTATCCAAACTAGGCATAAGGTATCTAAATCCACTTTTAGATGTCAAACAAGCCTTAATTAGATGTGAGATAAGAAATTCACCTAAAAATGAACAACTAGGTCAATTATGCCTAATTGGAGTAATCTAAGATGTTCTCATTCTAAACATGAGGAATGAAGTCTAATGTTCTTAAAGCACAAGGGAACAAGATAAGTGTTTCAAGCTTACGGTGTCAAAATAGCCTAAATGCCTCAACTAACCCCGTCTTACATTCCATTAATCAAAACCTAAAACACATCCCAAAATCAACAAGATATCATAAAATACTATAAAGTATCTCAATCTAATAAGGGAAAAACCTAGCCTACCTTGGCGCCAAAGAAAGCTCAACGAACTATTAAACCATTGCTTTTCCCTTTCGAGAAGCCTCCTCAATATGCCAAGCTAGAAATATCACATTCTTCACATCAATACAAGAATAATGATACCCATATTGCACCATTGTGCTTTGGATCCAAAAATGACATCAAAACCTCATGTGGGTCCCACTTACAAAAATTATTTTTTTGAGGCCAACTCAATGTTCATACATAATAAAGGAATCATAAGCCTCAAGAATGGGTAAAAACCAAGATAAAATTAGGGCTAAATCAAGACCTTAAGCTATTGGGGTTTTGGTCAAGAAATCATTGAAACTCACTAAGAAAAGGGGTGAAATCTTACCTTAATTTGAATGATAATCACGAAAATAGATGTTAATCAAGCTCCCAAGTCACTAAAAAGTCTCAATTTTGAGACATATCACTCTTTAGGGTTTTTTCTCTCAAGGTATGGATAAATATTTGGCTAATTCACAACATAAGAGGCCTATTTATACCCCGACCAGGCAATCAGATATGGCAATCACAACATACAGGTGTACAATCGCATTACATGGCATCAGGAGAAGGTGTTATGATCGCAATGGCACTTAGTGAAATTTCCTTATCCCCTCTACCAAGGGTACTGTGATTGGGGCCCTTGGTGTGTGATCTTCGGCCTATCAGATATCAGCTGAAAGTTGAAAATTTTTCCAAGTTTCTGCCAAGGCCTCGAGATTCATTCAGAATCTCATATATGCAAATGAACAATGTAACCACACTAAATTAGATGTTTCAGACATGATGGCATAGTCGAATTTTCCATCCGAGGTTGTTTCAATTAAATATGAGTTCCACGCCTAAATTTTCAATTTTTTAACTTTCCGACCAATAGGTCAAAATGAGCTCGGGTGCCTCAAGACCAAAACTAAAGGTTTACCTAACCTAAAATTGATATTATGGAGTTGCTGGTGCAGAGAAAATTTGCATATGAGATTGTTTTACTGATATTTTTGCCAAGTGTCCATTTGGAACCAGTGAAGACTTCAAAACAGGGAATTGACTCTAAAATCCAAATGAACTGATCGGTAATCAAACTGTCAGTACCAGAAAGTCATAAATAACTTGGGGACATTATGGAAAAGTTCTAACGGAAAAAATAAGAAGAAATATGAAAAATAACTTGAAGGGTCATTATTGCATTGCACTCACAAAAGTAAGAGCAGGTGTAGTTTTAATGCACAAAAAAACAACACTGTACTGGTAAGGTCATTTGGAAAACCCAAGATGATAATATTAATACTTAAACTAAAATATAGTACAAGTTAATACATGATCAAAACTAACACACACTTAGCACATCAACACGAATTAAACAGTTTAGAATTAAAATCAATGAGTCAACAATATCTCACCAATTCATGTTCAGTCATGCCAAGTCAAGATAAATTATGTAAATTATCAATTGTATAAATATATTTCCTAGTTCACTCATGGTACCTCAAACTCACTTGACCCTCGTACATGCACACTATGAGTAATAAATCCACGCTCTAGCTATGACCTGTAAGGGATAATTTCTGTCCATAAACTAAACTCCAAAAATAAGTATCTGCCAAATTGATTTCACCAATAACCCGTGAGAACATTCCAAATATCAAAACATTCTACATTTAGCAATGAAGTAGGTCAAAATCATACAACAACGTAAAATCATTTGTATTGACCACACCAAACAACATGTACTAACAAGTGACACTATAAAGTAATTAACATGCACATATAGCACAAATTTAATTAAACCATAATACCATCACCTACCTCGAACTAAGATTGTACAACTTCTCTAAGTCAGAGCTTTTCCCTTCCGTGCAATTTCCGTTTGTCTTTGGTCTAGAACACACATACAAACACATAATTAATAAAATAACCTACTATATTACAAATATAACTCACATCCAACCCCTAAGTTAAGGTTCATGATCATTTTCTTTTTGTTCTAGGGTTTTTTTACTATAATTCACCTGCAACTATTAGTTCCACAGATAAATTAGTGAATTAACAGAATGCAAGGGTAAATTAACTATTAATAATTAAAACCCATTAACTTATTACTCAATTTTCTCTTTTATATCAGAAAATAACTAAAATCAGCTTTAAAATTCTTCCCAAAGTCCGTAAATTAGTAGTTCTAAGGCTTAAGTATCCATTACTAGTTAACGGAAAAGAAATTCTTACCTTAACGAAGCCGAAGGCTGAAAATTTGGTGGTAATCGCCTAAAATTGCTCCCTTTTTTGACCTGATAATCAATCAATTTATACAAAACTTCAATTTGATCATTCTACGATAAGCATCATTCAAGAACATAGTAAAAAATTTTCCTACTTAGTTCTATGATATTCACTATTCAAAAACACAGTATTTTTTTTAATCCACCAACTCTAACAACATATTGACAATAGGGACACAAGAAGAAAATCAAATCAAGATAGGATATTAGTCATATATCAAGAACATCTTTATTTCTATGGAAACTAGTAATGCTTGGATGGAAATTAGCAATCATCAAACAGTTGGTACTATGTAGCCATTATAGCCTCACAACACCGCTGTGATGCTTGTATGGTATCCAATCTAGGAAATCTATCTACTTACCTGTGACTTGGTCCAAACATCGATCTCGTGTTGATTTATAACTCTCTCAATACAATTGGAGAACAACTTGTAATCCAAGCTAAAACATAGTTCACCTACTGTGTAACCTTCCAATTTATTCATAACTTGTAATTTATACCTCAAATCCCCAGTAGAAGCATTAAATAGGCTATGCCACCATAATCTAGCTTTTCATTAGAGTTAATCACAATATTTTTAGAATCAATCCAACAATAATTAGTCACCTTTGATTGTGGGGCATTCTTTTAGCATCCAGTCATGCACATGAATCATACTACCATGAGACACACAACACTAGCCACTCGATCTAGCTTGAATAGCTCAAATAATCTCACCATCCCTTACTAACCAAAATCGCTTCTCCTTTATTCCAAAATGAGTTTTAAAAAAATATTTTGGGAAAAAATTAAATAAATTTGTGACTTTTGCCGCTATAGCAACACCTATCGCACTTGCAGTCATTTATTGGGTTTGACCACCACTATAAGAGGAATTTCTTAATTATAGCAACGGTCACTATAGTGGCGCGCATGTCGCTGTATTGGCGTTGATGGGACAAAATATTCAGTTTCATTCAAAAATCTTAATTTTTGCAATATACCTTAAATTCAAGATTGTTCAAACAATGTCCTTTATTCTAAAATCAATTCTGGGAGCTCTTCCGTAAATTTTTACATGTTCCTTATCATCTTAACTTACTAGAAATTAAATAAAAAATCATCGAACTTTCCGAAATCATTCCCAGATTTTATAGATCATACCTCATTCAATTTTTCATAAAACTACCCTAGCCTAGAATTTAAAACTTCAAAACTGAAAAGAATTTTAACATTAGATTTTCAACAGAAGGTTAATAAATAATGACAGAAATAGTCGTTACATTATAGTAGTGACATTTGTGACTAGACTAAATCATAACATAAATTTAATTAGCATTCCTCAATTAGAAGTTAACTATTTATGTTGACTATAGTCATGACACGTTGAGAGTCAATTCAATGCTAGCATACATTGAATCGATGTTCTCTAATTAGAAGTCAAACATTTAGATTGATAAAAGTCATGACAAACTAATACTCAATTCAATCTTTAACATAGATTGAACCAATACTCCCTCAATTAGAAGTCAATCTCTTATGTTGACTATACAAATTAAGATTTAATCAAATTGTAACATACATTAAGTTAATAACACTCAATAAAAGTCAACCATTTATGTTGACTATAACTGTGACAAATTGAGATTCAATTCAATCCTAACATAGATTAAATCAACAATCCTCAATTAAAAACCAACTAATTATGTTGCCTATAATCGTGACAAATTGACTATAAAAAATTTCTTTTTTTTGGAATAATGTTTCACTTTATTTGAAACTCTTTGTTCGATCATGAAAATTTGAAATACAACTTTTCAACTTGAAGTCATATGTCAAATTTGACAAACAAGTTATAATTTATTTTCTACCTTCTTTCCAGTTTGAAGTAGCATTTAAGTTCATCCACACATGTACATCATTTCAAATATTCATAGTAAAACATATAGCAATACACAATGCATCCTTGAGTTCTATCATAGTAAATTTCAAAATAAAGAAAAAGAATATTTAGAATCTATGGTCAAATGTGTAATAATAACAATAATAATAATAATAATAATAAATAATAATAATAATAATAATAATAGTACTAATAATAATTTAAATAAATAAATAAAAGAAAATAAATTATATTAGGTGGATCAAATAAAATAACACTAAGGTATTAATAGAATTGGTTATAAAATAAATAATAAAGAGAGGAAAGAGAAAAGTGAGGAGAAAGAAATAAAAAGGCAAAAAAAAAATTATGTGAGTTGATAGCAAGGCTCTCACAGACTACATTATAAATCAAGAAAAAAATATTGTTATTCTTAAATCAAGAAAGAAAAGAGATAGGGAATGATGGTTGTTAAGGATTTGGATCATTTTGATTGAAGTGGGATAAGTCTTACGCAAGACTTTTATTGGGCAGAGACTTATTTTTCATAGGTAGGGAGATTTTTATTGGGTAGAGATGTCTTTGGGTAGAGGAGAGAGAGTTTAGTTTATGATTTTGGTAAAAAGTGATTTTATATTTTGAAGGATATTTTGGATATGCAAAAATTGTGAAGTCACCGTCCTGCCCTTATTAACCGCGTGAAGTTACCAAAATAGCCCCAAAGCACTAGTTGTGCCAAATTGAGTTGTGCCAAATAGCACTATTCAAAATTCAATTAACAAAGTATTGTTTGTGGGCATATTAAGAGAAATAGTACTAAAAAATAAAAATATTCAAAACAAGGTAGGAGTGACCTTGATGGGGATAAAATACGAAAAGCAAGGTTGAGATATGGTTCGAACATGTAAAGAGGAGATACACGGATACCCAATACAGAGATATGAGAGGTTGACCATGGATAGTTAAAGGGGAGGTAGAGGTAGGCAGAAAAAGTACTGGGAAAGATGATTAGATAGGACACTAACTTCAACTTACCGAAGACTTGGCCTTAGATAAGAGGTCATGGACGCAGATTAAGGTAGAGGGCTTGTTAGGTTGTTGAGCATTCGCTTATTCCTCCACACTAGTAATCATAGTATTAATCTGCTAGTTTTTGTTATTTCATTTCTGTTACTATTGGATATTTCTTGCACTTTGATTATTGTATTATTTTCTTAGTATGTTTTGTTATGCTTTCCCTAGCTTTTTATGTTGACTGCGTTATTTTTATTATTTTATTTTTTTAAACCATTTTGTACTGATATTACTTAAGGCGAGGGTCTATAAAAACAACCACTTTACCTATCAGGGTAGAGATAAAGTGTGTCTACCCTTCCAAAATCTTATTCGTGAATTACACTAGGTATATTATGTTATTGATATTTTCAATAAGAATCTCAAACACTCAACATATTTCGAAGTCAATAAATATATTTCAAAGTCAAATTTTGATGTATTCCAGATCTAAAAATTTTGTTTGTGTTCTTCAAGTTTGACACTTCTGATTCAAGATTTTCTCTATAAACCTTGCCCAATATTTCATCAAATTGTATGCAATTTTAATGTAAATGCCAATTGTTTGAAGAATCTATACATGCTTCATGTTTGAAGAATACAATTTTAATATAACTATTAAATAAATTTTATACACAATTTATCAAATGTTATAGAATTTATATATTTTTTATCAGAAACACAATATGTATATAATTTATATACATATTCTATACATAAAAAATTCATGAATTTTTCAGAAATCTAACATAAATTTTTATATAAAATTTATAAAATTCTATACATGTTTTTTTATATATAAAATCGTGAAAGAGATTCGAAGCCTGATCCCCCCCCACCCCCTCCCGCACCAGAAATCTAACATGAACTTTATAAAATTTATACAAATCTATACATATTTCATAGTAATTTCATACATTATGAGTGAAATTATGTCTTAAGCTGAGATTTATATGTGTCTTAAGCGAGATTTATATGTGATTTTGTCTATATTTTTAAAATAAAACCTCCTGCTACAATTGGTAAACAAAAATCTCCTACTATGGTTGATAAATATAGGTCTAATTTCGTATACATGAAAAAAATCTCATAATTTAATAAGGGGAAATTACGTGTCATGAATACTATACGACCAATTTGCTAAGTTAATCAGGTATTTTAATGTTTTCAATTTGCAAAGTTATTGTATTCAATTTTATTTAACTATCGACACATTAATTATTTTTTAAAAGGAAAAAGATATTAAAATTACTTCAAACTATACACAAAAAGTCGAATAGACACTTACATTATTTAAGCAACCTAATACACACTTATACTACTTAAAAGTGAATTTATTTACCCCCTAACACATATATAAGAAAAAAATTTATGTATTTAATTGTACACAATATTTGGTCGGTAGGTTTCAAATATTGCATAAAACTTATTCATATATTAATCTTATACAGTGTTTGATTATTCTTTTGTAATTCTACACTATTAATAGTCATATAACTTATAAGAAAATCTTTATATAATTTATGCGGAATATAAAGTAGAATAAGTTTTGTGGATACTAGTTATCCATGGATTAAAATAATAAAATTACACATATACCCCTCTCAATTACTTCTAGAAGTTTTTTTTATTTTGTGTACATTTTTATAAATTACCATTTTTTCCTGAAAAAAGAGTTATCAATAGACATTTTGGAGGGATAGAGCTATTTATAATTTTCCCTCATCCTTGCTTATCTAGTAAGGAAGTAACCTAGTTAAATGAAATTCTCTTATATTATACTCCTTACATCCCATTTTATGTGTCATAGTTCGACCGGATACAGAGTTTAAGAAATAAGAAAAGACTTGATAATTTTTATCAAATTGTCCTTTATTAAAAAATATTTTACTTGTATATTTAATTCAGTACGACCTTATAAGTGGGACCAATAAATATAAAAGTGTAATTGTGTCTTTAAATAGTTACCAAATAAGAAAATGTGACATTCTTTTTGGGACGAACAAAAAAAGAAATAACGAAACATAAAATGAGATAGAGGGAGTAAAAGGTAGTGAACAGCTTCCGATCGTCCTGCGTGTCGATCGTTCAGCTGCTTACTTTGTGATATTACTATATCATTCCTAATTAATTATTATATGTCATTTATGCATTAGAAAATTAATAATATTTAATAAAAAAGTAAAATAAACATTTATCACATATCTGTTTCAGCTGCTTCAACTGTAATTTTACTATATTATCCCTAACTAATTTTTATAAGTCGTTTAAGTATTACAAAGTTAATATTAAAAAATAAATATAAAGTCATCTAAGTATTAAAAATTTAATAATATTTAATGTTAAATTAACTTAACGTCTTATAGAGGCCCATTTAATTTTTTTCACAAGTAATTTTTATAGTAATTTTACTATGTCACTTCTAATTAGCTATTATAAGCCATTTAATACATGTCTGATTCGCTACTTTAATTGTGATTTTACTATATCACCCCTAATTAATTATTATGATCATCTAAGCATTGTTCCACTTAAATTGAAATAGAAGAAAAGTATTATAAATCACAATAATTTAGAAAATATAATTGACTATGAATGCCACAAAATTTTGAACAAGAAAAGTAGCTGTACCACCAAAGGATGTGGTGCAGCGGATGGGTCTGCTCCTCTCTTAACCAGAGGTCTCGGGTTCGAGCCCTGGATATGGAAAAATCCTTAGTAGGGAGCACTTCCCCTCGAAATGGGCCCTAGCAGCGTAAATCCAGATTAGTCGAATCCAATGTGGGCATCGGATACCGGATGAGAAACCAAAAAAAAGAAAAGTAACTGTGAGCAATGAAATTTTATTAAATTAAAATTCGTACGAAAGTTGAATTTTATTAAATTCAAAATATATTAATTTCAAATAAATAATGTGGGTTAATATAATTAGTATGTTCCAAAGTTATATGATTTCGAATTCTAAGTATTTGAGTTCAAAAGAGTTATGAGTTCTTGAGCATTGAAGAAGTTTTACTCTCTATGAGACATATGCATGAGTTGAAAGTATTGTTTAAAGTTTCCTTTAGCCTTGAGTAATAAGAATAAGAGAAGAGTACAAATTTCAAAGCTAAAAGTATAATGACTCACGAGATTGTGTTACATGTTCCATTTTACATGATTCATGAGCTTTGGATTTTATACTTATTCAAGCCATGTTTGTCATTACTTATTACATGCATGATTTGATTAAAGAGTATTTATGTTGTTTTATATAAATGCATGCACCCCCACATACTCAGTACATTCCCAAGTGTTGATCTACATATACGTCTATGTGCTACATTATCTTATAATGTAGGTTCAGGTGCTCAGTCCCAGCCTCGTCAGTGACTTTCGAGTACCTCTGTCTACATCCCTACAGTGGTGATTCCTCATGGTTCGAGGACCTATCATCAAACATTTTAGTATTTGAGAGACTATGTTATTACTTTTAGTTCATTTCGAGTCAGCTGGGGACCTGTCCCAATGGATCTCTAGTTTATGGATTAGTAGAGTCTTTGTCAGACTAGTTATCAGATTGTGGTTGTATTGAGGTTTCCAGTATTATGGTTGTTTGGATTGAGCATTTTCTCCATATTTTCTTTCATATGATATGACAATGCTAGTATTTGAATTATTTCATTTTGAAATGAGTGTTATTACTAGAAACAGGCTCAAAGAGTTAGATTAGGGCTAATTGTAGCCTTAAGCACCGTGTAACATCCTGGGAGGCAATTTTGGGTCGTTACACAGAGCCCTAGGTTCATAGTCAATTGGGAGTCCACAAAGCTATATCAAGTAGAGACTTTTTAAGGGTGTGTAATGCACCACACTCATAAGGGAGAGGCTACAAGGCATTTAGAAATGTTTCTCTTTCTTGTAATCTATTTTCAAGGTTAGGAGTATAAGTCCTAAAATCTTCTCTACTTCCCATTTGTTTGTTTTTTAGATCATGCCTCGATGATTTGAAGTTAAAAAAAACTCCTCTGTCCCAACTGGGGACAATATTGATAGGACATGCGCTACTCATGGGATCCATACTTGTTATAGGGGTCTAGTTCCTAATTATCTATAGTCCCGTGAGTTCCCTATAGTCCTTCTCAAACTCTTCAGGCTGAAGTGATGAATGTTGAGTTTCATCAGTCTATGTATATGTTGGCACAATTAGTAGCTATTTAGTCTTAACATTGCGTTCTGATTACTCCATCTTCTGAGGACACAAGGGTTGGCCAACTCATGAGGTTAAATCCTCTGACCTTTATTGGTGTTAAGGTGGAGGAAGATGCTTAAGGTTTTTTGGATGAGATGGAAAAGAATTTATGTGTTATGCATGCCACAAATGTGGAGGGCATGGAGTTTGCAACCTATCTACTAAAAGATGTGGCATACCAATGGTATGAAGGATGGGATCAGGCAAAGGGTGACACTGATGATTCATCACTGAGGGAGGGTTTTTACAATGCTTTATTGGATAGCTTATTTTTTGAAAAGTTGAGGAAAGCAAAAGTGGAAGAGTTTGTTAATCTGAAACAAAGAAAGATGTTGGTCAAGGAGTTTGCCTTGAAGTTTCACCAGTTATCTCGGTATGCTCCAAAATTAATTTCTAGTATGAGGGCTCGAATGAAAAAGTTTGCTTTGGGATTGTATCATGAGTTGATCCTTAAGAATAAGTTTGCCTTGTTAATCAAGGACATGGATATCTCTAGGTTTATTATATACATACAAAAGGTAGAGAAAGAGAAGATAAAGCAGGTTGAGTTAAGTAAGAGGCATGGAAAGAAGTTCAGATTTTTTTAGTAGGGTGGTGTTCAACAGAAGAATGGTAGGGATGGTGGTAAGTGGCCCAAGAAGAAATGAAGAAATTTAGGGTCATACTCGATGGCTAGTGCTCCTTTCCCAAATCCATCGGATGATAAGCATTTCCATCGTGGAGACAACTTTAGGTCACAGGGTACCAATCTTAGGCTAGTAGAGCTCAGTCGGCTCTGTCATATCCTCTTTATAGATTATGTAGTCGTTTTCATTGGGATTTCTATGATGAGGGAAAGGACAGGTGCTTCAAATTTTATCATACATGCTATATGCTTAGAAACTGTCCCATTGGTAAGGTTGCCTCTCAGACAAATAAGGTTCCTGTTGCATCTTCTTTAGCTCCAGCACCAAAGGGGGCACTATCTGTCTCTATCACTAGTTGGAACCATCCTTATGCTCTAACTAAATGCCAGGAATTCGTGGCATCACCAGATGTCATGACTGGTATGTTGAAACTTTTTTCCCATGATGTGTATTTTTAACTTGATTTGGGGTGCCCTATATCCTATGTGACCCCATTTGTGGTTGTACATTTAGGTTTTAGTCCTAATTGTGTTTTATACCTTTTTTCTATTTCTACCCTGGAGATGACTCAATGATTGCTAAAAGAATCTATAAGGGGTGTGTGGTATCTGTTGGTAGTAAAGAAACTTTGGTGGATTTTTTTGAGTTAGATATGGTTGACTTTGATGTCATATTAGGGATGGATTGGTTGCACTCGTGCTATGCATCTTTAGATTATTGGTCCCATAAGGTTGTCTTTAAATTCCCTAATGATCCAGTTATTAAGTGGGAGAGTTGTTCCCTAACTCCTAAGGGAAGGTTTATATCAAATTTAGAGGATCCTTATATGCATTTCATACCTGTGGTAAATGAATTTACTTAGGTCTTTACTAATGAACTTCCTTGTGTTCCTCCTAATCGGGATATTGAGTTTGGGATTAATCTGGTTCTGGACACTTGTTAAATTTTTATTCCCCTATATAGAATGGCTCCAGCTGAGTTGAAGGAACTTAAGGAGAAACTAAAGGATCTCTTATATAAGGGTTTTATCCATCCTAGTATGTCTCCGTGGGGTGCACCGATATTATTTGTGCATAAAAAGTATGGTTCCCTTCAGATATGTATTGATTACCAGTAGTTGAATAAGGTAACGATAAAGAAAAAGTACCCTTTTCCAAGGATAAATGATTTGTTTAATCAGTTATAGGGTGCTAAGTTTTTCTCAAAGATTGATCTTAGATCTGGGAATCATCAGCTTAAGAATAGGGAAGTATATATCCCTATGACAACTTTCTACACCTTGTATGGGCACTCTAAGTTTCTGGTTATGTCTTTTGGGTTGACCAATATCCCAGTGGCATTCATGGATTTAATGAATAGGGTTTTCCATCAGTTTTTGGATTTCTTTGTCATTGTCTTCATAAATGAATTTTTTGTGTACTCAAAGATAGAGGTGGATTATGCCAATCACCTTTGTGATGTGTTGCAGACAATGAAAGAACAATAGTTGTATGTCAAATTTTCTAAATATGCATTCTGGTTGAACATTGTTACTTTTTTGGTTTATATCATTTCCAGTAAAAGGAGCATTATGGCTCCACAAAAAGTTGCAGTGTTTAAGAAGTGGCCTAAACCCATGACTTTGATCGATATTTGGAGCTTCATAGATTGAGTGGGTTATTATTGGAGGTTTGTGTAGAGTTTTTCATCTATAGCTTCCCCATTCGCTAAGTTGACCAAGAAGAAGGCAATTTTTTGTAGCCTGATACATGTGAGGGTAGTTTTAAGAAGCTGAAGGATATGCTAACTTCAGCTCCTTTTCCTGAAGGCACTAATGGGTTTGTGGTTTACTATGATGCGTCTTGGGTTGGCTTGGGATATGTGTTGATGTAGCATAGTGATGTGATATCTTACGCTTCTAGACAGTTGAAAGTGCATGAGAGAAATTATCAAACTCATGATTTGGAATTATTAGCGGTGGTGTTCGCATTGAAAATATGGCTTAACTATTTGTATGGAGTGCATATGGATATTTTTTCTGATCATAAGAGTCTGCAGTATGTGTTTACTCAGAAAGAACTTAATCTCAAGCAAATAAGGTGGCTTGAGTTATTGAAGGATTATGATATATGACTTCACTACCATCAAGGTAAAGCTAATATGATTGTTAATGCTCTTAGCAGGTTATCCATGGGGATTCTAGCTCAAGTGGATAAGGAAAAGTGGGAGTTGGTGAAGGACGTTCACTGTTTGGCTAACCTTGGAGTTTGTCTCTTGGACTCTGAATATGGTGGCGTGTTCATTCATAAAGTGGTGTAGTCGTATTTGGGTGCTGAAATTAAGGAGAAACAAGTGTTAGATCCTTTGTTAATGAGGATCAAGGGAGATGTTGGTAGGCAGAAGTTGTTGTCCTTTTAGACTAGTGGTGATGGTACCCTACAGTACCAAGAAAGGTTATGTGTTCCCAATGTTGATGGTTTACGAGAGAGAAAATTGGCTGAGCCATACGGGTTACGCTAAGTTGTCCATTCTAGTTTGATAAAGATGTATCTTGACCTCAGGGAGATATATTGGTGGAACAATATGAAGGAGGTGTGGCTAATTTTGTGGCTAAGTATTTAGTGTGTGTCAACAAGTGAAATTTAAGTACATAAGGCTTGGAGGTATATTTCAATAAATTGAGTTGCCTTAATGAAAGTGGGAATTAATCAACATGGATTTCGTTACCGATCTTTCTTTCTCCCGAAATAAGTTTGAGTCCATTTGGATCAGTGTGGATAGGATAACAAAGTCTACTCACTTTATGCCAGTGAGGACTAATTTCTCAGCGGATGATTATGCGAAGGTATATCTTCATGAGATTATGAAGCTGAATGGGGTACCAATTTCTATCATCTTTAATTGTGGTACATAGTTTGCATCTCACTTTTGGAAATCATTTCATAAAGGTTTGGGAACCAAGGTGAGTCTTAGTACAACTTTTCACCCATAGTCGTATGGGCTGGCAGAAAAGACTACTCAGATATTGGAGGATATGTTTTATGCTTGTTTGATTGACAATGGTGGTAGTTGGGTTGAGCATTTACCTTTTGTGGAGTTTTCTTATAAAAAAGCTACAACTCTAGCATCAAGATGGTTCTATTTGAAGCCTTATATGGTAGGAGGTATAGGTCTTCTATTAAATGGTTTGGCGTTGGTTAGGCAAAGATATTTGGCCTGGATTTGGTTCCCCAAGCCATGGAAAAGGTAAACGTGATTCGTGATAGTCTTAAGGTTGCCCAAAGTCCCTAAAATTCCTATGTATATGTGAGGTGACAAGAGTTAGAGTGTAAGGTTGGGGATAGGGTGTTCCTAAGGGTGTGTCTCTTAAAGGGAGTGATACGGTTTAGTAAGAAGGGAAATCTCTGTCCTCGGTATGTTGGTCCTTACTTGGTTTGGAGAAATATTGGGTTGAGCTCCATTCATCCGGTGTTCCATGTTTCAATGTTGAGGAAGTGTATAGGTGATGTATCTCAAATTGTGCCTATTAGAGATATTAGTTCTCAGATTCTTTGTTTTATGAGGAGGTCCCGGTTTAGATCTTGGATCAGTAGGTTCATCGGTGGCGGACCACGGATGTAGCTTCGGTTAAGGTTCTATGGAGGAACCACAAGGTTGAAGAGGCTACTTAGGAAACGGAAGAGGACATGAAGTCCACATATCCATTCTTGTTTTATGCTCTAGAAATTTGGGCAGAACTTATGTGTTCTTCATCATAGTTTTGTTTTCTAACTTAGTTAAAGGAAATATTGATTTCTTTGCATCTTTGTTATTTAACTTAGTTAAAGGTTAGAGTCGAGGTGTTAGGGTGTAAATTGTGCTTGAACTGCCTTATTCCATAATTCAAGGAAGAATGATTGAAGTGAGGGAGAATTGAAACACCTTGGTCTTTGATCCTTGGAAATTTCCTGGGTTGTGAGCATTCTGTTAATCATACGACTCACCATATGAGTCGTATGGTGAGGGTACGGGTCAAGTGACCTAATTCGTATGTTTTCCAATGACTAGTAGGTGAGTTTTTATTGTGGTTATGGTTTGGTGGTATGGGTCATTTGGGTTGATCATTCACTTAATCTGAATTTTAGTAACTTGACTTGGCTCTTTGTACGAGTGGCTCACTAAGATCAATAAGGATAGGATATGAGTCGGATAGTGAAGTCATATGTTATCTAATGTCCCACCCCTTATGATTCTGTTATAGATACTGTTTATAGGTACTACTCATATGTTATGGGTATGAATGGGGCAAGGGGAGTTGGATGTTAGACAATGTGTGGGTGTCCAACATTCTGGTCTTGGTACGATTAGATGGTACCAGTTGTATGATGTAGATACGAGTCAGAAAGTTGACTCGTACCCACCTGCGGAGATTTTTACAATTTTAGTTAGGGGTATTCTAGGCATTTCCCCTCTGAACCCTTTATGACCCCACGTCTTAAAAAACTCTTGGGATATCATTTACCCATTATTTCTAAATAAAAAACACTCAAAACACTCTCAATCTCTCGTAAGGCTCTTGGTTCACAAAAAAAGGCTAAGGTTTCTACAATACAGGCAATTAGGGATTTCAAGGGTGATTTCTCTCCATATTCTTTGGTATATAAGACATGTTACAACTCCCTCATTGTTAGTTCAACTAAATTCATGTTTTATTGAATGGTTTTCATGATTTAATTGTGGGCATTATTTGGTTTTGAATTATTCGTTGGGGTTTTATATTGTCAAGGTTTGGGTGTTGTTTTTCCATGATTTACTTATGGTTTTTCTTATTATAATGTTAGTTTGAACATTGTGGAATGCATGGTAATAGTAAATGGGTACTTTGGATTCCCCAAATTGCTTGGTTTTGGTTTTGGAAACTATATGCCCTGAACATGTTTGTTAAAATACCTATGGGAATGATTTTGTCACAAGGTTTGACTTTTATTGAAACTATTGCACTGTATAATTTGATAATGGAATCTAAATTGTTTTAAATGGTTTTATATTATTTGGAAAGGCCTTGGTGGCCATGGCTTTGGTTTAATCGGAAATCATGTGGGGTACATAGGAATCCCTTAAGGATTCACTAATGACATTGCTTGCAAGCTATAGTTGGTATGACGATACCACTTTATAAAACCTTGGTTAATAACTTCCGGAATTGGTTTCTTGGTTATGTGCTAATGGTTTTAATTGGTAAATAATAGAGGGTTGTGATATCTTACCGTGAAAGTGTGAGTCTGACGGACGGACACTAGAAACTAATATTTGCCGACATAAGGGATGGTCATGGTGACCTTAGACTTGTGATGTACATAAGAATCCCCTAAGTCTATGCTTGTATATATGTATCATTGTGGTTAAAGGGTATACGAGAATCCCCTACCACTGTGATATCTCTGGTTTGTGCGGCTACACGTACTAGGGCCCATTTAGGGGGTAACATTGGACCCATAAAGCCTGTGGGTGGATTATGCTTGTAAATCTACACAAACCTAGGTTAAAGGTTTAAATATATGCTAAATCTGGTTCCTTTTTCCGGCATGGATTATATATACATTTGTATGGATGTTATTACATAGGGTTAGTTACATAATTTTATTTTATCCTTATTCCTGAGTACATGCTAACATTCACCCGCTAACCCTTCTTTGGATGTTGTATCCCTATGCGATACAAGAATAGTCCATACTACTCCTCCAGCTCTGTGATTGGATTCGGGGAAAACTTTGTGTCAGATTGAAGTAGTGAGCTTCCATACTTCGGAAGGCTCCATATCATGTTATGGTCTTCTCCACATACTTTGTACATTTCATAGACTTTGGTTTTTGGCTATGGTCGAGAGCATATCAGTACTGGATATTTTTTATTTTAGTTAGAGAATACTTTAGGTTGGTATGGATGGTGTCGGTATTGGTGTCGCCTTGGAATTGGTATTGGTATTGGGGTTGACACCATTTGACTGTATTTGATTTGTGATTGTTCTATTTGGGTATGTTATAAATATTCAAAATTTTATCTAATAAAAGGTTTAAAGCAGTTATAGTTGGGTATTGGGGGTAGTCTCCAGTCCTGGATGGGCTTGTGGTACCCGAAACGAATAGGCCCTGGTTCGGGTCGTGTCAGTAATGTATCCTTATGAGTCATATAGTGACTTGTAGTCACTAACGACTAAATTTCAGTTCTTAAATTGAGTGGACTTTCGACAATTCTCTCCCTACCCAATAAAAACCCAACGTTGATAAAGCACTTAAGGGGTTTATATTTCATCCTTAATGTACTCAAACTCTTAAAAGACTATCAAATTCTCTCAAGCATCCATACAAAGGGTTTCCAAGAAGTGGCTCATCCAAAGCCTCTAGGGTTGAATTCCTTCCGTGAAACTTGGTATTTCAAGAATGTTACTCTTCCCTCATTGTTCATTTGATAAAATCATATGTTTAAAGTGTTGTTCATGAGATATTGATGTTGATTTCGAAAGCATGGGTTGAGGGTTTTTGTATAACTATCATTTATGTGATGTTTCATTGTTGTCCCTGCATGGGTTATGTTTAAATGGTGGTTTTAAAGTAAACTTGATGCATGAGAATGGTGAATTAACTAGGGATTGTGATTTGTCAAACTTGTGACTTTTAAAGCGGTTATGACTCTAACACCATATTGTAAAATTGGTTATAGTTATAAAAAATATGGAATTTGAACTATTCTTAAACTATTGCATAATGAAAAGGCTAATGGAGCATAATGATTTTTAATTTAACCAAGGGGGTTGTGAATTCCCCCAAGTGATGATAATTTTTGTGGCATGGTGATGTTACCTTGCAAGTGTAGTTGGAATGACGATACCAATTTTTTTTAATTGGGCTTTAATGAGGGTTGTACAGCTAAGTTGTGAAAGTAGTGGTCCCAAGGGACCTACACTGTAAACCTCAATTGCTGATGCGGGGGTCTATATGATCGCTAGGTTCGAGTCCCTATTATTATTATTATTATTATCATATGATTGGGAGGTTTGAGTCCCTCATATCTTATTTCATGATTTGGTGCTCGTGTCACCTTGATATGCAGGGAGGTTCGAGTCCCCTGTAGTGCATATGTATACCCTTTGGTTCGTTCAACCACACACACTTGGGCTCTACATGCTGGGGGAGATTTGGGTCCATATATCCTATGGGTGCCTTTATATGTCATGACGAATGAGCTATAAAACCCAGGCTAAAGTTTTATTAAACTTGTTAAGACTTGTTCCCTATCCCGACATATGATATATATATGTATACACATTTGATTATGTGCATTGGCTTTTGAATGATTTTGAATTGTTTATCATGGGATTATGTTATCCTTATCCCTGAGTAACATGCTAGTGTTCACCCTACTAATCGTCTCAGAACACTGTATCCCTATGCGATACAGGCACCAGAGTTATTTCTACCTTTCCTGTGCAGAGTTAGGCCGGTTGGCTCGATTGCTTACATTATAGTAAATTGGTGAGCTTCCATCCCCTGGAAGGCTTAGGCATTTCACCAGCTTTCATTCTTATATTTGAATTTATAGTTACATACATTATCATTTTCATTGTCATTGTCATCTGTTGGAGTCGGGGACTTTTTCATACCATGAATGGTTGTGGTTCATTTTTTAAAAGACTTTGTTTGGATTACTTTGGATATTGGATGATGTTGGTCAGTTGTTTGGCCAGTCGCCGATCGTTGGTGATAGACATGCATTGAATTTTCCTTAAGCTTGTCATATTTTATGTTTTCATATCTTTGGAATTCATCCGACCACAGGGATATTGTGTTGTTTGGTTAGGTGCGAAGGGGTAGTCTCTTGTCCATGTGGGACTTGAGATGCTTTTCACGACCATCCTCTGATTTATGTCATGATAGTAAAATGGTTGATTAGATAATACTTAGCCTATTGATTTTGTATAACACATACCATAAGATATCACTAAAGTAAGGAGAACCTATGAAGTTCAGCTGTTATTGGGGAAGACAATCCTAGTGACTTTCTCATACTGATTAGCAATCCAACTAATCAAACCCATAACTATAGGTACTTTTTTTCACAAAACCCTCACTCCTAGTTACACACCAGTTACTTAGAGAAATATTTAATTGAATCTCATCCTATTCCCTATGGGATCGACCCCAAACTAGTTGGGTTTTATATTTAATCAGCGATAGAGTTATACTTTTTGCTGGTGTAATTTGGAAAAATCAGATGTCGTCAAGATGTGGGAGGAGTGTTGTGGTTCAAAGGAAGATTGTGTGTTCTTTGGGTTGGTGATTTGATCCATGATATACTTTTAGAGTCCCATTGTTTGAGCTATTCTATTCATCTAGGTACAGCTAAGAACCTTGGGGGGTTGCACCACATAGTGAGGGACCAGGTCTCTTTTTTTTATTATTAAATTTTAGGGGTTGAGCATTACCCCAAGGCCTTATCATTAATCACAAGAAGCTGTACATAGAGGGGGGCATAAACGTGACCTTCAGTGTGTGTTTACAGATAAAATGCAAATTATAGCAAATAAAATGTACAAAGAATGTTTGTCTATCACTGTGGTATACTAAGATTGCTCTAAGGTGGCTCATGTAACCTGTTCAACTTTCTTCTTCTAAAACTTGGCATGCCTAGTTTGTCTAGATAAAAATAGCCTGCTACTTGTGAGAGAAGTTGACAGTAATGGAAATAATGTTGAGGTTGATCTGACTGGTGACTGACTTTGGATAAGGCATCATCTACAAATTAAGTTGGCTTTCCTGTAAACATGTCTGCAGAGGCACAATTAGAATTGTGCTATGAGTTTAAGCAAGGACTCAATTAGAGGTTGTAGTTTCCATGGGATTGGTAATTGATCTCTTATCTAGCTGAACAAGAGCTTAAAATCCACCTCCAATATAACCTATTGGATGTTATTCCTCAGACACCAAGATAGTCCCCAGATAGCAGCCTCCACTTCTGCTTGATTGTTGGTCCCCTGGCCCAATGGTGTAGCATAGGCATAAATAAGATCACCATTGGGATCTCTAATGACCCCTTGGTCCAATCTTTCTAGGATTAGTGAGAGAACTGCTATTAGAATTTAACTTGATCATATGAGCTGGTGGTTTAGACTAATACACAGTTGTTTCTTTTGTCTCTTGTCTGCATTTCTCAACATATGTCGTCAAATAGGACCATCTAGTAGGACAGGGAATGTATGGAAAGGTAGTGTGTTATAAGTGATGGATGTCCTTGTAAATGAGAAATTTAACCCTAGCTAGTTGAGGTTGTCTTCCACTATGCTTGACAACACATCTATTTTCCATAAATTTAAGCAGATAATAATGGGAAGAGCCTGCATCACCAACTTATGAGCACTATTAGTAACCTTAGAACTCCACTATTTCAGCAACAAATTTTTGAGTGGAGTTGTGTCATGAATCATCCCCAAAGAGAAAGAGAAATAATGCCAGATGTGCTTAGCAAATGGTCCATTAACAAAGGTATGTGGGATGGTGTCCCAACCAAAAGTAGAACAACAACCATAGGTAGCAGGAGTAATACCAAATTGGGTGATTCTTTCATTTGTAGTCAAATTTCTTCTCAGAACTCTCCAAAGAAAGTAGGAGCATTTAAAAGGGATCAACCTATGCCAGGTGTAAGCATTCATCATTGTTTGGTATCTTTTCTCTCTACTTAATCCCCCGGCATAAGAACATCTAAATTCTCCACTTGCATTCAGTGTCCAAATAGGAAAATCAGCAGCCCCTTCTTTGAAATTGAATGAGACTTTGAGGACAACTTGTATCAGTTGTGGGGGAAGAGTTATGGTTAATTTCTATAGATTCCATGAACCCTCAGCTATGAATGCTTTAACCTTAACATTGTTTGATCTAATACCATCAGCTCTATATTTATGAAGAGGTCCTAGACCAGACCAATTATCACACCAAAAGAAGCATGTACCTGATCTAATTCTCCAGAATATATGATCTCCAACTTCCTTCTTGTTTTTCATCATGTCTTTCCATATCAATGATTGCCCATTGTATCTTTTCCTGGCCATAGCATTAACCCTCTGACAGTATTTAGCTAGTATGAAATTTCCCCAAAGAGTGTTTCTAGTCTTGACTATCCACCGCTGCTTCAACTGCAGAGATCTACAAGTGGCAGTAATGTGCCTGATACCAATTCCTCCCGCATTAGTAGGAAAGCAAAGGTTTCTCCAGGATTTCCAATGATTTCCCATTGTATCTTTTCCTGGCCATAGCATTAACCCTCTGACAGTATTTAGTTAGTATGAAATTTCCCCAAAGAGTGTTTCTAGTCTTGACGATCCACCGCTGCTTCAACTGCAGAGATCTACAAGTGGCAGCAATGTGCCTGATACCAATTCCTCCCGCATTAGTAGGAAAGGAAAGGTTTCTCCAGGATTTCCAATGATACTTTTTCTCATTGTCTTTCCATCACTAGAAGAAATCAGCAACAGACTCACAAGGTTTTTTAGAATAGTCTTGGGGTGTATGCATGCTGAAAGGATATGGATGGGAATTGATTGTAGAACATGTTTCACTAAGATAGCTTTACCAACATAGCTAAGCAATCTGGAGTGACAACCTGACATTCTGGAAACAACTTTACTGACCAACCCAATATAATGACTGATTCTTTCTCTACCAATATATATTAGGCATCCAAGGTATTTGATAGGGTTGTGTTTTTACTGAAAACTAGTTTTAGCTTTATCCCTTGTAACAGTGGAGGTAAAATATTGATCTTGTAATAGAAAGTGTCTCTTTTCCTTTTTGATCATTTGGCCAGATACCACTTCAAAGATGCCAGAATTCTCATAAGTAATCTCAGGGTTTTTCTTCTGTCAGTAGTGAATATGATTATGTCATCAGCAAAACTGAGATGATTAATCTGAGGGCCATGTCTTACCATGTGAAAACCATAATACTGGGGATGAGGTGCAGTGTGTATAGAGATCTTGACAAAACTTCAGCCCCAAGAATGAATAGAGCATGGAGAGGGGTCACCTTGCTTCAGTCCCTTGGTAGAATGAAAGAAACGATGTCTGGTGACATTCACTAGCACAAAATACTAGTTGTTTGATAGAATCGTCCAAATTATGTCAATAATGTCTCACCAAATCCAAATCTCCTCAGAACAAGGCAAGTATAAGACCAAGAAACCTTGTCATAATCCTTGGCCATGTCAAGTTTAATGACCACATTTCCACCCACCACTGGTTTCTTAATTCCACTAATGATCTCCTAGGAAAGCATAATGTTCTTAGCTATATTACTACCTCTCACAAAGACATACTAGTTATCAAATATAAGAGAAGGTAGGGTGGGGGAAATTCTAAGATAGATGAGTTTAGAAATGACCTTGTTAGTGAAGTTACTCAATCTAATAGATCTATATTCAGAGAGTTTGTTAGGGTGAGTTACTTTAGGAAGTAGGACAAGAAAGTTGTGGGAGAAATATTTGGGCATAGTATGGCCACAAAAAAAGATATCACCACCTGTAGAAGGTCCTCCCCTATGACGTGCCAACAAGACTAAAAAATTCCTATTCATACCATTAGGACCAGTTGCTGAGTGAGCACTCATTCAAAACCCAACCTTCTTCAATTCTTCTAGAAAAGGGAATGCATGCAGGTTATTATTTTGCTCATTTGATATCAGCTTAGGAATATTGACCAATATCTCTTCTTGTACATATTCAGCCTTCCCAGTAAATATGTCTTGGAAGTGTTAATATGCAGCAACAGCAATATTAGTATCCCCTTGAATCCACTCCCCTTCCTTATTTTTGATTTTGTGAATAAACATTCTTCTTCTTCTCTCCCTGATAAGAGAATGAAAATATCTGGAATTTGCATCTTTATATTTGAACCAATGTAATTGATATTTGTATCTTAATATAGCAGCCTCAACCTTGAGATGTCTAATGTATTCATCCTGCGACCTATGAAAATCCTATCTATTCCCATGTGTGTTATTTAAGATTAATTTTTCCTCAGCTTCTTTGACTTTCTCTTTCTAATTATTCACATTAGCATAGATGTCACCAAATTCTAATTTAGACTAGTGACTAAGAGTTGCAGTTAATCTCTTCAACTTTAATTGAAATCTCTACATAGGTGTACCTGTACAAGTCTTCTGCCAACAAGTTTCCACTGTATTTAGAAATATGGGATTGTCTACCCAGTAATCAAGAAATTCGAAGTATTTAATATGTTAATCCACCCTATCATGTATCTCCATGAGTAGAGGGGAATGATAAGAACCTACATAAGACAAATGAGTAATGGTGGACAGTGGCATTTTCTCCAACTATGTATCAAAAACCATTGCTCTATCCATTCTTTTCCAAATTCTGAACTGGATACCTTTAAGGTTAGACTATGTGAATTTGGGTCCATGGAAGCCCAAATTAGTTAGTCCACAAGCTTCAATTACCCCCAGAAATTCAAAACTTTTCCTCATGTCATTAGGGATGCCACCCAGTTTTTTTATCAACTTCAGTGATTACATTGAAGTCACCAATAGTACACCTAGGTAAAGGTGTTGCATCCATTTGCACTAGTTTATTCCGCAAGGGTCTTCTTAAGGTGTCTCTACACTTAACATAAACAACTGTCATCAGATAACTTTGGACTAGAGCACTATGAGAAACTGTGCAGGTAATTTGCTGCTCTTCATTAGCAATGATGTCACAAGAGACATCTATTGTCCAAAAGACCCAGATTATGCCATTGGGATTGCAGAGAGAATGCTCCATCTTGAGTTTTCTTTTAGCTTTTTCAAGATGTGTATTATTAGAAAAAGGTTCCAAAATTATTGTCAAAGAGATTTGATGAATGGTGATGAGTTGATGAATTCTCTCTAGAATACCTTGGGAAAATATACCCCTTGCATTCCAAATAAGATGTATACTCATTTGGATATTTTATGAATAAGAGACCTAGTACAAGGCCTGGTTGTGCGTCCAGTCATGCTAGACATGGTTTGTTTTGTACCATTCTTAGCTTTGAGAAAAGACCTCCTAGGAGAAAGCCCTTGTTTATTAGCAAGTTTATTCACCTCTATATCATAATCTACTTGATCCCCTGGATCAAATACATCATTCACATTGCTATCCATATCCCTTATGTGCTCTAGTTTTCTATCATCCACTTCATCTTCAGAATGAATCACTCTGTATTTATCTTCAATCTCCTGAGAAGAGTCCGGAGAATTCCTAATGACTGAGTTTACACTATGTTGATCCTTGCTATCATAGGTAATCACCTATTCAAGAATCATTTCCTCTTGAGAATAAGTTTCAGTGTTAGAAGTATTTTCTTGAACCATATCTTATGTCATCTCATTATGCTGCATATCCTCTAGATTAAATTATTTGAGTTGTTCAGTTGTTTTTCCTTGCCAATAGTATTCATGTTTCTCCCTTAAGCACACTCTATATTATCAGTTTCATTAGGATGTGACATATTTTTACTAGCCTCCTCAGTATTGACTGGGTAGTTATGTTCAGTTCCACCCTGTTCATGTTGAAGGGCAGTAAACGCATTAGATGTAGATGAAGAAGACTTGTCAAGTGGATCCCTTGTATATTTATTCGGAGACCTTGGCTTGAATATCTTTCTTTGGTTGTCCCTAACCCTCTTTTTTCGGTTCTGTCATTCTTTGATAATTGCCTTGCCTATATCTTTATTTTGTTGTTGCATTATATCATGTAAAAATTGCAACCTTTGACCTGTTTGAGGGACTTCATCCTGTTGACCTCCCCTCTGAGGGTCCTCATTGGAAACCAGTTTTTGCCTAGCAGCCTCATATTTTCCTTTGACAACACAGGATCTTGCAGCATGCCCTTGATGTTTGCAATATGAATAGTATTTTGGAACCTCTTCATACATAATATTTGGCCATCTACCTTCCCCATGTTCATCATCATCATAACCCAACCAAACATGTTGGGGTCCTGGCTTGGTGAGGTCAATCTGCAACTTGACCTTAGCCACACTACCCCTGGTTTTTTTGTAAGTTACCAGATCAAGAAATAAAACCTTGCTAATATGGGATAAAAGAGGTGTCACTACCTCCAAGCAATAATAGTGCCAGGGGAGTTTAGGAAGGCTAACCCATATAGGAACCAGTGGAGTTTTTTCTTCAGGATTAAGGGTAGGAGTCCACAATTGAAAATGTATCATCTGACCATGGATGTACATATTCCCTTTTAATCAAACTATTGAATGATCATATTCATTATCTAGGGCAATGAACATATGCCTGAAATTAAAGTGAGTGAGTTTGACCTTCCTTTTTAACTCCTTTGCAAAATGAACCATCGCCTAATCACCTCCATCTTGGGCATGTTGTTTTCAAATTTACCAATCAGAGTAAACCTACATCTCTTAGCTAATTTGACTTTGTAGTCCTCAGATCTAAACACACCTGCTGGGAGACCTTGTTTGGTAGTTATTTTTAGGGGCTCAATTTGAATAAGATCAACGTTCATAGCCTCGTGTGCTCTCAATTTCATAGCCAATGAATGGGTAACCCTAGGAATGAGAGGACCATGTCCGTGATTTTATTTGGGCCAAATAACAGTAGAACCAGGGGCCCCTGCAGGTACAAGAATTCTAGTTCCCGGCATGGACATCGAAACATCCACATCGGGTTCCTTATTGAGTGATACAAGGGGATTCACCATAGCAGGTTTCTCAAAAAATGGTTGAGTAGATGAAATAGGAAGCTTACCACCATCATTATGTATTAGGAAAGTTGGAATGACTTATGGTTGAATTGGAACCGAATGTAACTTCTTTGTGGATACTGCCTCCGATTTAGCTTGTTTTGAAATGAATGTCGGTGCAAATTAAATTGTGTTCTGTGTTACCTCCCCCATCTTGCCATACTTTTTCAATTATGCTTGATTAAAGATCGCCTGATCCTATCAGAGTTAATCTTCTGAAATTCAAACTAAATAACCATCTGATTGGGGTACCTTCTGAGAGAAATGAGGCATATGTGTGGATGGAGTCTTCTGAGGGGATCGAATGCAGGCATTCCGGTCCTGTGGGAAATTGTTCGGTATTTGGAGAAGCTCCATCGGTGGCTGAAAATCCATAGTACCAGTTGTAAATGGCGAGAAGTTCTACCTGTAACTGTCAAGAGAGAGAAAATTTAGAGAGAGAAATTTTTATTGATCAAGGGATTATTAAATTTGCCTTAGTTGATATGGTCATTGATGTGTTTTTTCGTAGTAAGATTATGGAGGATTCAACCAGGCCCCTTAAGGTATGTCATAGGTAATCAAACAATTAAGTCTAGAAAACTTAAAACTTTGCAGGAAGGTTAAAACACAAAGATTTTAACATGGAAACCTCCTTGCTCAAAGGAGGAAAAACCAGGGCTTGCCCTCACAAGAACCCAACAATCCGTTATAATCAACATCTTGATTATGAACTCCAGTGACCCTAAATCTAGATTCAACCTACTTGTAATAACTCTACTACAAGCCTACCTTGACAACTCTGCCAAGAATACACCTTGATGTTGATTAACTCTAACCAATATCATCCTTAGGTAACTCTACCTAATCTCTCTTAAGAAAGCAAGGAAAAATATTACTCTTATATCATGAGTAATTCAATTATGAATCAGGACTCAAGTCAAGAACACTCACTTTTTTAAGTACATAAGAAATAATAACTTGAGCAATACTTGAGAAATGAATCTGGATTGAGTTTTTCCTTTTTCAATTTCTTTAATTCTGATTTTTGCAAGAACTACTACAATGTGAAAAATTATTTTCATTTTACAGTGGAATAATGCCAATTATCCTTTAAAGCTATACATCTCACCTGCACATTTTGTTACACTAGAAGACAAAACTACACAGACCTTGTGACAATTGTATTTTTCCATAACTACCTAGGGACCTGGTCCCTTGTTTTCAGTTGCTCATCATCAAAACAAGATATAACAATTTTCCTTTTTTTGATGATGACAAACTAAAAAATGACCACAGATCTTTGAAGCATCAATTTCATTCACCTTATACAGATGGAGTGATTACCACTACTGTCAGTGAATGTTCCCCCTATCATCGTACACTTTTCTTTCTTTTATCAATATATCATACTACTTAGGGAACTGGTCCCTTGTTGTTAATTGACATAAAAAACTCAACTCATTGCTGCATTTCAATGTCCCCCCTGTCAATATACTTGCATTCATCAAAGTTCATTTATGCATTATTCTCAACTCATTCCCGTATTACAATGTTCCCCCTGTCACTATATTTGGGCTTATCAAATTGAATTTGAGCATTCTTCCCCCTATAAATTGTCCTTCTTTCTTATTCTTCAATAGTCCATCATTTCTTTACCACTTGAGCATTCTTCACATCTCATATATCATATTTACCTGCTTGGTACCTTATCATCTACACATAAGAATCCACACACCTGGTCCCCACCTTATGCATTGAGTATTCCCCCTTTTGGCATCATTGAATGCTAATAACAGTAAACCAAAAATAAAGTAAGCACACGATGGTTAGCTCTGGACACTGGGAAACACTAACATGAAGAACAACTTTTAAATTAAAGAGAGAACAAATGAAGCACACAAATAGAAGATTTATCCATTGTTATGAGAGATTATTACTAATACATCACATTAAAATAAGCATAAAATATTCTGATTTTTTAAAAGATACACTAGGAATACAAACTTAAAACTGAAACACAGGGATAACTGAGATTAGGGATGACAGAACTTAGGAGAAATGGGGATTAAGAGAGAAGGATTTTAGTAATAGCTACATTCTAGAACTCCCAGTCGTATGGGCATTTAGCAATTGTTTAGTGAGGTCTTTAATTTCAGCATTCAAACTATGAAACAAATGAGTGAGTTCTGTAACTTTGAACTGGAGCTTAGCATTTCCTACTGGAAGTTCCTCTATGGAAATAGGTCTCTCTGAGTATATCCTTTGATTCTGCCTCTTTAAAAGTATCTCAACAAACTTTGCAGTCAACTGGATCCTCATCTCCTTCATCTCCTTGCTTAAATTCTCCTGAGCAGTCAAAAGTTCTAAAACTTGGGACATAGTTCCACCATTCCTTCTATGCATTCATTTTCCACCAATGTGTTTAGGCTAAACTTTTGTTTGACTGTTCTAGGTATTCCTTTGGTCCTAAAAACTCCAAAGTAGCCAAAAAATTTGTTCAAGAAATACCCAAAAGTCATCACATTTTTTCCCTTTTCTCAACAATCACTTTGTTTATGTGCTCTATCATAAGAGCAGGGAGACTTATCAGCTTAAATTCGCTCAAGTACTCAATTAGGAACAGATCAACAACAGAGGCAATGATCCTTTTCTCTAATTTGGGCAAGAAGATTTTCTTCAAAAATTCAAATACTAACTGAACTTCACATATGAAAAATTTCTTTCTCACTACTGCTATTGGTGTTCCTCCAATCTTATAGGAATCCATTATGAACTCAGTAGAGGGGTGCTTCTTTACAACAGTCCTCACCCCTATAATAGGAACATCTAGGATTTTCCATAGTGATTCTTCATTCAATCTAATTTGATTTCCTTACACTTTGGTAGTCAAGCTTAACCCATCCTCTTATAATTCCATTGTAAAGTAAAATTATCTCACTTCTTCTTCAAAAATCATGGGAGGTGGTTTCTTCAAGAGATGTAACAATCCTGATGTTTCATATATTATACCAATTCTACCATCCTTGTCTTCTCATAAATTCTGGGATCAAACACTCTCCCAACCAATACTTTTTGAGTTTTTAAAATATTATTTCTTTGTTCTCTTGACATATCTTTCTTTTATTCCTCTTTTCTTCTTCTTTTTGTTTAACTACTTGTCTCCTCATTTTTATAAACTTTTCTCCTTTTAGGACCAGGTCCCTTAGAGACTTTTTTTTTCACAATAATATATTTCTTCTTTATTCCTACATGGCTACTAAACTTTAAAAGTGAGGACCTAGTCCTTTCTTAAATATAAAATTCTTTTCTTCTTTTCTCTGTTTCTGCAGCAACATCAGGATCAATATTCTTATCCTCTCTAAACTCTACAACTTTAATATTCTCCTCCTCCATTACAATAAGATTTTTAATTCTTTTTTTTCATAGTGGTAGAAGACTTGCAATATTTCAACACATCAGCTAACAACTTCATTTTAGATCTCCTAGTAATATAGGTTGTAGAAACTTTTACACAACAATCACTTTTGCTTTACCTTTACTGCCTCTTTGTTTTTGTAGGCCACCTCAGTGGTGCTTTAGTTATATAACCTTTGTCACTAATTGGTCGATCTTCTGTACTAATTGTTCTTTCCTTGGAATCATATGTAAGAAAATGTATATTTTTAGCTACCCAATTTTCACTATAGAAAATATCAGACCTCCTTATATTTATTTATTTTTCATTAAGATGGGAAAAAATGGTATTTGAATCATAGGAAGTAACGGAGCAAGGTACTTGAGTTATTTCTGGGAGTTTAGTATTTCCAGGTTCTTCAGAATAGATGGTGATTTTAAGATCTTTAGGCGATTTTGATTCTTCTATATATTGAGCAATTTCTAGTTTGATTGGTGAACCAAAACAAATATTTGGATCCTCAACTATGGATGATTCAGTAGAAATTTTAATGGTAGAGGAAGTCTCATTAGGGACAAACTCAGTTAGAGGATGTGGATTTTCTAAAACAGGCTCCTATTGAGGACATAAGGAAATATCTTCTATAAATTTGGGTGTTAAGTTATTAAATGATTGATTTAGAACTATTCTAATAGATTTTCAAGGGATTTATTGAGTTCAAGGTCCTTAACTAAAGTTTAGAAAGTAGGATCATCTGCTATTTTAAGGATATTAGGAGAGAAAGCGAGGGACACTAGTCTAACTCAAAAGGGAATGATGATTGAAGAAGTTGATTGAGTTGATTTTAGATCATAGTAAGATGAGAAAGTTTTGTTTTGTTATATTAGTTAGGTGACCATTGTTATTAAAATGCCCTTCTAAAATGATGCGTCTGAATTTAATAAGAGTGACTCTTCACATTGTTGAGAAATAACAGCTTTTGCTCAAAAGAGAAAAAAAGAGTGACCTTTTAGACAAACTTTTATGATTATCATAGAATAATGGGTTATTACAAACCTTGAGAGATGGGACCAGGTCCCTCTCATTTTTGAGAGAATCTTTGGATTGTGATTGCCTTAACTATTTTCCTCCAAAGTTGTTCTCATGGGTGTATACCTGTAAAGGTATAGTACTGAGTTAGACCATTGTGAACCTACCTTACCAAGTATACCTATCACCTTATCATAGACAAGTTTTGGGAAAAATTACTAATTCATTTAGTAGGTTAGGTTAACTTGATCGATCCTAACTTGAGATTGTTTTCTCTAATACACCATTCCATTAAAGAATTTTACTGAACATAGATCTGAGGACCAGGTCCTAGACTTAACATCTTTTAACTTTGCCAATATTCCTTATATGCAGCTTCATTTGAGTTTGCTTGAAAAAACAACCAGAGCCTCTAGATTTCATCCTTAATTTTTAAGAACATTTTTTTGGTGAACCTAGAGAAATCTTCCACAATGACATGAGTATACTCATTTTATCTTCTATGTTGGACTTGTTTTCTGCACGCTTTTGATTTAACATCCCAATGAATAGGTCCTTTGAAATCTACTTGTTCCATAAATATGGAACTTAAATCTCCCAACATATTTTTATCTCCTAGACTTGAGGATAACTTTTTTAGAATTCAAGCTTGATACAGTATCTCCATCAGATGAGAACTTAACTAGATTGACTTTTCAAAATGAGACACTTTCACCTTGAAGTGTCTTGTGATAGAGAATACAATAAGACCCTCTATTCATATGCTTTGAAAATTTTCTATTAATGAAGTAGTTCTGACTACAATCCCCTTCACCCACCTATAAATAAAATCATTTGTTAGATTTGGGAATCTATTTAAGTTTGAGTTCCTAGTAGGAAGACAGAGGTGTGACCATATCTTTCTTTGCCCAGTTAGGTTATGAGAGATTCTTCATATTCTTCAAAGGCTTGGAGCCCTTATAATAAGTATACCCATGCTGGATATATCTAACACGACTCGTTTTAGATTTATTCGAACTTTGACATTTTTCCTTCATATGACCATCTCTCCCATAATAAGTGCATAGAGGTTGGTGGGCTTTGTCTCTGGCATCTTGAACAACCTTTCCTTGAGACTCAGATGATGTGTTTTGTACTAATACCAGATGTGCTATAGAAACATAGCACTTTCGATGCTTAAAATGATAAAAATATGTATGTTTCTGAGGTTGTTTTGTTAGATATGATGCATTTTGGGTATGTTTTGTAGGAAATCATAGTTTGGATGCTAAGTTCATGGAAAAGATGAAAAAGGTATTTTTGGCTACTTATTGGAGTAATTTTGGATGTTCGGGACAATTTTGGCTTGTTCATAATCAAAGCATGTTTGAGAATTGAGGAAGAGCTGAAAAGATGATTCTCGATACTTTCTACGCCAGTATGTGAACCGTAAGTAGTACTTGTGGGCCGTATATGGGCAAAGCAAGTGTTAGAAGTACAAAATCCTGAGAGCTGACTTTTTCCTGGCACTTGCGCCCGACACTTGCGCCCACCCTACAAGCCGCAATTGCTACCTGCACCTAGGGTCAGGGCGCAAATGAAGGCCATAAATGGCAACCTTCCCTATTTTCTCCTATTTATTTTTAGGGTTTCCTCATGTAGTATAAATACCGTTTATATGCTTTTAGTAAGAGTTACACACTTTTTATATTCACAAACATATTTTGATTCCAAGATTAGATTTTGATCTTGGGATTCTCTTGTATTGATTTTGGTTGAATAGTTTTATTATGGTTTCGGGTTTTCTACTTCTTCTTATTGTGATTTCATCTTATGATTTCAATCTTGAATGTTGTTTATTACTTCACATGTATGAGAAGCTAAAAACCCTTTGCTAGGGTTGTGGGAACCCTGGCGGATTGACGAAATAGGGGAAGTATTATTGTTGTTCTAAACCAATACCCATGTATGCATTGTATTATATTAACTTTGATAGTTATTCTTATGGTTTCAAATGTTAGGATCCCGACTAGATTATTGCTACTTACTCCAAAAGAGGAGTAGTGACTAGGAAATGATAATGACAATAGTGATTTGGAGTTTACTTGTCCATCTATGCTACTAGGTTTTATCTACGTATGATGGTTAGATTTCATTTATTAACTAGAGACTCAAAAGGTAATAGTTAATTGGGATAAAGATAAGGGTTAGTAAAGTGACATCCCAAGACTCAAAAGGTAAAGGGTGAAATCCTTATGCTCGTCCAAAAGACTGTAGAAGATACATAACTTATCGATTCTACATGGAAGGTATCAGGTTGGTTAAACATAGAATGATAAGCCTACAGAGTTGAGAAGCCAGGGGGAACATAATCCTAGTGTTCACTTATGACTTATTAAAACTGAAGTTGATATTCGTTACATGTTCGATATTGACACTCAAAACCTCGATTTACTTTTCTAATTCAACCTATTGATTACAACAACTGAGACCCATGAGTCCATGTATTCCCTTAGGATTTGACCCCAACCTCTATTGGGTACTATATTTAGAAGCAAACATATCATATTATCAGAGAAGGTGTACCTTAGATGTCACCAAATTTTGGCGTTGTTGCATGGGAATACGGTGTTGATTTGTGAATCAAAGTTGTTGTAATTTTTGAGTTTTTCTTTTTGTTTTTGTTCATAGTTGGGTATACACCGATTTATGCCTAGAATTCAAAGTAGAGGTAATATCTTACTCCCATTGAATCCAAATTTATAGAGGATCCTACAAACACCTAGTAGGATGATGGAGTCAAAAAAAGATGATTTGCCTCTATTTAGGACATTATTGATTGATAGACTAGTGAGCTTTTAGTTCAAGCTAAAAATAAGAGAAGGGTAGTAGAAGAAGTTCAATACATAGCTTGGGAGAAAGATTTAGATGATCAGAGATAGGAAGCAGACCGTCAATAGTACTCGATGGAAATCAGAATAGAAGCAGAGGAGGTCAACCTAAAGTGATCCCAGCATATTAGTATGTTCAGCCGTATGAAAATGATGGAAAAGATCTGGGATATTATGATTTGGAAGACAATAGAGTTATCATTCCATTTTTCCCCTAATGTCAAGTTTAACATATCTAGTGCTATAATTCAGCTCTTGTACTTGAAAGGTGTGTTTCTAGGGTTTCCTACAAATGATGCAAATATTCATTTGGAAAATTTTATTAGGATTTGTACTTCATAAACCATTCTAGTGGTAGATCAGGAGGCACTAACACTGAGGTTGTTTCCCTTATCGCTTACTAGAGAAGCATCTTTTTGGCTAGGGTAACTTCTAAGAGGATCTATCACTATATAGAGCGAGTTACATAGATAATTCTTGAACAGGTTCTTTCCTCTATCAAGAGTGTTGCAGTTCAAGTACAAGATTTATAACTTTAGGCAGCTACAGTAAGAATTTGTGTATGGGACATGGTTCAGGTTCAATAAAAAACTTAGATTAGTGGCCAACCACTGGATTTTAGGGACAAATTTGAGTCAAATTCAACTGTTATTAAATAGTTTTGGAATAGCAGTATAGGCAAATCTCTATCCCTTTGGCCCGATGACACACAAGTGACCTTCTTAGTGACACTATGCATAATTCTTCGACATTTGTGCATTCTCTGTCTATTAACACTAAGGGCGATTCCCCTCCAGATGAGGATTTTTTGCCTGTTACAAATCAGCCAAAGAAGAGTTATATTTTTGTGGATGAGCTACCTGAAGTTGAATTTGAAAAGCTAACTTGTAGTGATAATGATTTTAAAGTGATTATGGTGATTATTGGGTTACAGGATAACTACAAGATATATTACAATACTTTAGCACGAATTTCATGCACCATTAATAGAAAGTAAGGGAGACCCAGGAGCAGTCACCATGCCTTATGACATTAATGAAGCTCTATGTGATTCAAGAGCAAGAATAAATTGAATGTCATTGGTTATATACAGGTTGTTGGGGTTAAGACAACTTAATCCTACATCGGCAAGGTTGTTTATAATTGATTCATCTATAAAGGAGCCAATGGGTATTGTGTACAACATAGAAGTGAGGGTGACATCATTCACTTATCCGGTAGATTTCATGATTTTAGACTGCGAAGTGGATGCCCACTCTTTGATTATATTGGTAAGACCTTTCTTATCTAATGGTTAGGTGTTAATTGATATAGACCTATAGGATATCACCTTCAAATGGAACAACGAGCAAATAGTGTTTAATATATACATGACAATTCAACATCCTGATGACATGAGAGTGGTAGCGGTGATTGATGTAGTGGATGATGATATGGTTGCATTGGATGTACCTATTTATGAAATATTATGGGTAGAAGTATTAACAAAAGAAATCATGAACTTTGAGAGTGAGGAGATAGATGAATATGATGAGCTAGTTCATGTACTTCATAGCATAGGTTCTTACAAATATGCCCCTAAGAAGTTGGATCTTCACTTGAAGAATAGAACTACATCTCCTACAAAACCATATATTGAGGATCCAGAAGTATTAGAATTTAAGGCCCTTCCATCACATTTGCATTATGCATTCTTGGGGGCAAACGAAACCTTATCGGTGATCATTGCGGCAGGTTTAGTAGGAACACAGGTGGAAGCTTTGACATTATTGAAAAAATTCAAGAAAGTGATTGGGTGGACCATTACAGACATTATGGGGATTCAACCAGATTTATGCACACATAAAATTCAACTTGATCTGGACAACATTCTCAGTATTGAGCACCAGAGAGGACATAATCCTTTAATATAAGAGGTTGTGAAAAAAAAGATAATAAAGCGGTATGTTGGGTTTGTCTTTTCCATTAAATACATTAAGTGGGTGAGCCCGGTTTAATGTATGCCAAAGAAAGAGGGAATCATATTTTTCCAAATGAAAAGAATCAATTAGTACCAATGAGGTCAGTGACCTTTTAAAGAGTATGCATAGATTATAGAAAGCTGAAAAAGTGGATGCAAAAGGACCACTTCCCTATGTCGTTCATGGATTAGATGTTGGACAGACTAGAAGGTATGGGTTGATATTATTTTCTTGATGGGTATTCATGGTACAATCAAATCATAATTGCTCTCGAAGACCAAGAAAAGACTACTTTACTTTCCCCTGTGGGACCTTTTCATTCAAGAGAATGCCATTCGGGTTATGTAATACGCCTGCCACTTTTCAAAGATGTATGATTTCTATGTTCTATTAAATAGTAGAAGACACAATTGAAGTATTAATGGATAACTTGTTAGTGGTTAGGGACTCATTTGATGACTGTTTAGCCCATTTGTCTAGTGCACTGTAGAGATGTAAAGAGTGCAATTTTGTGCTAAATTAAGAAAAATTCCACTTTATGATAAAAGAAGGTATAGTACTAGGGTACAAGATCTCCAAGTATGGTATTGAGGTGGACAAAGAAAAGATTGAGGTGATTGAAAAATTGCCACCCTTAGTATTAGTTAGAGGCATACAAACCTTATTGGGTCATGCAGGCTTTTATTGAAGGTACATCAAGGAATTCTCTAAAATTTTAAATCCTTAGTAAAAACTTTTAGGGAAAGAGGTAAAAGTTGTGTTTGATTTTTCTTGCCTCAAGTCCTTCAAATGCCTAAAGAAGAAGTTAATTTTTATGCCCATCATTGTATGTCCTGACTAGTCTGCTCCTTTTGAGGCAATATATGCAGTGAGCAGAGTGGCCTTGGGAGTTGGATTAGGCCAAAGAAGAGAAAATATAATGCATCCCATCTACTACTACAAAGAAGCTCTAAACCCTTCAAAAAAATACATAGTTATCGAACAAGAGCAACTTGCAGTGGTTTTTTCTTGCGAAAAAAATCTGTCTTATTTGATTAGGACTAAAGTCATAATGCACACTGACCATGCAGCCTTGAGATACTTGATGTCAAAGAAATATGCCAAACCAAGATTGATCCATTGGGTTCTCTTGCTACAAGAGTTTGATTTTGAAGTACAGGACTGGAAAGTGTAAGAGAATCAGGTTGCAGACCACTTTTCCAGACTTGAGGATGAGACCATACAAAAATTAGGGGATGATCTTGAGATAGATGATGCTTTTCTTGATAAGTGAGTGTTGGCGACATCTCAAGATCTGATTCCTTGGTTTGCTGATTTTTCCAACTTTTTGGCAAGCGATCTTGTCCCAGAAGGCTTATTCTTCCAGCAGTGAAGAAGATTTATGCATGAGGTGAGGATGTTCTTTTGTGATGAGCCATATATTTTTAGGATCTATGGTGATTGTGTGATTTGGAGATGTATTCCAGAGGTGGAGATGATGAGCATTCGTGAAGCTTGTCATTTATCATCAGTTGGGGGTCACCATAGTGGCACGCAGGCAACCCATAAAATTTTGCAGTGTGGGTTTTACTGTCCTTCAATTTACAAGGATGCTCATGATTTTGAAAAATCCTGTGGCCAATGTTAGCATCAAAGCAATATTTCATGGCACCAACAACTCCTCATGACACATATTATAGAGTTGGAGTTTTTTTATCTGTGGGGGATCAATTTCATGGGCCCATTTGTGAGCTCCTATGGCATTAGATACATTATGGTAGTGGTTGACTATGTGTTTAAATGAGAGGAGGCCGTTTCTCTTCTAGATAATGATGGTAGAGGAGTCACTGCCATTTTGAAGAAAAATATTTTTCTCGATTTGGCACTCCACATGCTATTATCAGTGACAGTGGGCCTCACCTTTGCAACTTCTTGTTCAAAGATCTACTTCATATACATAAGGGGTGACTTCTTACCATCCTCGGACAAGTGGGTAAGTTGAAGACTCCAATAGAGAGATAAAGTCTATATTGGTGAAGACTATGAATACCAACATAACTGGCTGGTCTAGAAAGTTAGACAATGCATTATGGGCCTATCAAAAAGCCTATAAAACCCCAATAGGTTCCTCTGCATATTATCTTGTATACAACAAGTCTTTCCATTTACTGGTTGATCTTGAGCATAAGGCACTATGGGCATTGAAAAGGCTAAATTTTGACTGGTGTGATGCTGCAAACATGAGGTTGAGCAAGGTGAATAAGTTGGATGAATTTAAAATTTACGCTTATGGTAACATGGACATATACAAAGAAAGAATGAAGTTGTATCATGATAAAGATATTGAGAAAAGAGTATTTATAGCTGGCGATTTATTCTTGTTATACAATTCAAGACTATGCTTATTTTCTATAAAACTGAAATCTATTTGGATTGGGCCATTCACTGTGGTTAAGGGATTCCTACATGATGTTATTGAAATAAAGCATGATGGTTACATCTTGTTCAAGATAAATTGGCAGCGGGTGAAGCATTACCTGGAAAATATAGTGGAAGTTAGAGTCTGTTTTGAAATGGACCTTGGAAAATTATGAATAGCCAAGGGAGCTGAGACGTGCCGCAACAGTAAATTAGGTTCTGCTTGAGAGGAAACCCAAAGTTCATAGATTCCTAGTGCATCCCAAGTATGTTGTCACTTCTATCTATTTTATTTTATTTAGTGCATTAAGGACAATGCACAATTTTTAGTTTGGGGTGGGTATACCATGCTGCTATGATTTTTTGTTGCTATGATTCTTTTTCTATCGGCCGCGGTATGGTTGTAGAACTGGCATGTCTAGGATAATTTGTGTAGTATTGTGTTTTATTTTATATTGGGTTTTGTTTTTGTGTAATTATGAGATTTTTAAGTATTTAGGGAAGTAGTCATGTTTTTTATGGATTTTTTATACAAATGATACCCCACCAAAATTAGTGTTTTAGAACTATGTGAATGTATATATGTGTGAACATTTTGGATCTTGTTATGCTATTAGGATTAGAGATATGATAATCACTTGCTAACAATTGCATGAACTAGATAATTAGTAGTTTTTAATATTGACTATGTGCTATTTGTGTGAGAGATACTACTTAGTTCCTTTTGTATGTTGAATTTAAAACTTGCCTGTTAGTATTTTCTAGGTTGAAGGATAGGCAGTTAGGACAGGATCATAGGTCGTTTTGATTTTAGTCCACTTTTAGTCTAAATGACCTTCAATGTGTGAAATAGTATCCCTTGATCCCTCTTTTGAACCTTATAGCCTATTTATCTTGTTTTATGCATTCACCTTCCCATTTGTGTTACAAAGAACCTATTTTTACCCTAATCCTCCTTGGACATTGTGCACCTCAACTAGAGAAAAATGCCTATGTTTAGGGTGGCTATCATAGGGGTGTGTGTGTAAAGTGGGTAGGAAGAAGGGTAAAATAAAAGTGAAAGTTAGTAGGGTTGGGTGTGTTAGAAAAAGAAAAAGAAAAGAAAAAATTGTTAAAAAAAATTAAAAATAAAGAATAAAATACCACACCCAACCTGAATAAGCATTAAAATAAAAAGGCAGAAATAAGGGTGAAAATAAAGTGAAAAAGTGGCTAGTAAGTGAGACCCCAAGGTTAGTGTAGTGACAATGAGGCTTAGTCACTTGATATGTCCATAGGTACCATACCATCCCCCAAGTCTACATTACAATCTGAGAAATGTCCTATAGTGATTCTAACTCAACTATCTGAATTCGAAGGCAAAGAAAATAAGGGCAAGCCTATGGTATTTGATGCACATTGATTGGAAATTCTCTTCTGAATGTGTCTCTTCACTGTCCCTGCATTGACATGGATTATTTTATATGAGTGGGTCAGAAATCTTTTTTGTGAGGGAACTTGAGTCATATTGTTAGCTATTTGCTTGTTTTGGGTAGTGTAACTTTTACCTATGTGTGGTTTTCTATTGTTAATGGAATGTCATATCTTGATCCCATTGTTTCACATTGTTGTGCTTTATGTTCATAGATAGTTGGTTTTGAGAAAATGAAATTGGGGAGGGTGTTGTGTTCTGAGCTTAAAATGTTGATTGACTGCCTTGAATAGCTTAGATTCTCCTAGTCAAGCATCACTTTTGTTTTGTTGTGTTTTGTTGCCTGTGGACATGAAAATATTCTAAGTTTAGGGTGTTAATGTTCTATAGAAATATAGCACTTTCAACACTTAAAATGAGGAAAATATTAAAGTTTCTGAGGTTGTTCTGTTAGATATGATGCATTTTGGTTATGTTTTGCATGAAATCATGTTTTAGATGCTAAGTTAGTGAAAAAGATGAAAAGGTGTTTTTGGCCAGTTATTTGAGCAATTATGGGTGTTCGGGACACTCTCTGGCTTATTCGTGATCAAACAATGTTTGGGAATTGAAGAAGAGCTGAAAAGATTACTCTCGGCACTTGCTATGTAAAAATGTGGACTGGAAGTAGTACATGTGGAACGCATGTGGGCAAAGCAAGTACCAGAAGTCCAAAATGTCGACTGTTGACTCATAGGAAAATTCTGTCTGGCACTTGCGCCCACCCTGCAGGCCGCAAGTGCTACCTGCGCTCAGGGCCAGGGTGCAAGTGGAGGCCTTAAGTGATGTGACCTGAACTAGGGCTTTGTCGTAATAGGCACTGCCAAACCTAACCAGGACCGGGAACTGCCCCCGTTACCCAACCCAACAACTAAACGAATACCTTGAGTCGGAAAAATTCCAAACATGTTACAAGATTGTGTGTTTACCGATGTGGTGACTCTAGGATAAGCCTATATCCGAGACCAACCCAACCAAGTCCAACCACCTAATAGGATCATTCATCCTCGAATGAGGGTAAAGACAAGAACAGGCACGATTTAACATATTAATACCCATCTAACTTCCCTTCAACCAAGTTAGAAGCAAGGACGTAAAACAAGTATGAGAAGATTATCACATACTCTAAGCACTATTTGCACCTCAACACCTCTATCCCAACCGCTAACTAAGTTAGAAAACAAAGATACAAGGAAACCTAACCCTTCCTTTAAACAAGTTAGAAAACAAAGATGTGATAAAGTACACATACCTTGTGCATGAGTTTTCGAAATGGAGAACCAATGCTGACACTTGGACTCCATGTCCTCTTCCACATCCCAAATGGCCTCCTTGGAATTTTGGTTCCGCCATAGAACCTTTACCAAAGCCAAACCTTTTTGTTCACAAACATTGAATCTACCAACCCAAGATCCTCACCCGGACCTCCTCATAGGAAAAAGAGTCTGTGATACCAATACCACCCAAAGGAAACAACCAACAAGGGATCACCCATACCTTTTCCCCATACCAACGCATGGAATACCAAAAGAATGGAACTCATGCTAGAGAGCAAGTCCAATTAAAATTAAAATTTTCCAGAGATACATCACTACGAGTGCTTGAGTCTATCTATACTTGACTTCCATGTTCAAGCCTATTCAAAGCAAGAAGGAATTAACATAGGCCACAGGGCTCTACTTCTTGCATCCTTCCAAAACCCTACTCCGCCCTATCACTGAATCTAAGCATCATGCCTCACCAAGCTTCATACATACCCAACACATCTATTGGTATATCTATTAATCACAACATTCAAGCCTACCTCTTATATACCCGTGGTACGATCTACCCTTCCAAAGATTTAGTAACCCTTATTATTTTCCACAAGGATCTTTACCACCTATTTCTCTCCTAACCATCCTTCGTGACAACAATTCCACCTCACCCTTCCCTTCTTTCCCATAACCTTAGTTCTAGTAGTCACCCCAGAATCTCCTCGATTAGGAACTTATGTTGTATCTATTTCAAAACATCACTATTCCTCCAAAGCCACTACCACCCTAACATAAGGAGTTCATTACGAAACTAAAGTCCGAGAGTTACTTATGCTACTCAAGGTGAGACCCTTGAAACAAGACACAATGAAATAAGCATGATGTACTTCATAGAAACCTCCTAGGTTATTATGAAGATTCACCCCGACACAACACACCATAGTAGGAGACCTTAGGAATAAACACCAAAAGAAGAACAACTACATATATCATGGGTAATATAACGTAAGGTCAAGATTTCATATCCTGGGAATAAGGTGAATACAGAATTCGAACCTTAAGCATAAGCACTACCATGATACGAGAAACACTAAAAGAGTATCTTTTTAATCGAGATTAGAGAGAATATCTATAATAGGAATAAATGCACCTCGACCTTCCCATGACGTCCACCACTAGAATAAAATTTAAGATTAACACCCGACATTCATCTTATTACACCTATAAGCACAATACTCCATTCTAATGGGTATCCCCAAGGGTGTACACTAGGGATGCTTGGTTTCCTATACCTAAAACCTCTTCCCTCCTAACAATCTACCAACATAATTTTTGGATTGCTATCCCCGACCTTCCCATTTGTTAAACCACAATCAACAAGCATCCAAATATGAAAACCATCACCGAAACATAATTTAAACTAAGAGTTATAATACCCACCAATATGCATCAAAACCCTCAATATTATTATTCAAATCCACTATCAAGAATCTAAATCAATATTTAAAACACATTAAAACATGGATTTAGTTGGAAATAACAATTAGGGAGAAGTACATTCCTTATACAAGAAGATTCATAGAAGGAAACTTGACTCTTGAGCCCTTTGAAGAACACTTGTGGAAACCCTAGCCTCTAATCTTAAAGAGTGAGTTTGAGAGAGTCTTTGGATTGTTTTGATTTTCAAATGAGTGTTATAAGAGGCCGCAACATGATATATGACGTGGGTACTTAAGTTCTTTGGGGTGGGAAATATTTGAAATAGCCCCGGCTTAAAACCTAAAAACAAGCATGCAAGAAGGTACGACCACCCCCTTTCATCATATCCTAGGGTATGAGTGGTACCCTAACTCATACCCTAGACCTCAACCTGGTCCCCTATGCTGACCATCATATGACAACCTAGGTATAACTAGTACCTTAGGGTGTAAAAAGTACCCTTAACCCGTACCTGGGATAGATTTAATAGGCCAAGTTCATGACATCATAGGATTTGGCAAGATACCACTCTTACCATATCATATGACTAGTAACTTGCCTAGTCATACCTTGGAAAGAAACCAAATCAAACACACTGCCTAACATATGAGAGAGGGACACCAAACCATATCCTAGGGTGCTACTAGTACCCATAAGTCGTACCTTGCCTAGAGTGTCCAAAACTCAAGAAATTTTGCAAGGGACAAAGTTTAGGGTGTTTCAATAAATACCCTTTATGTGTTTTTAGTAGGAGTTACATACTTTTGATATTTACAAACATATTTTAATTGCTAGATTAGATTTTGATCTAGTGATTCTCTTGTATTGACTTTGGTTGAATAATTCAGTTATGGTTTTGGGTTTTCTACTTTATATTCTTATTTGATCTTATGCATTCAATAATGAATTTTTTTGGTTACTTCACAAGCATGAGAGGCTAAAATACCCTAGCTAGAGTTGTGGGAACCCTGGCGGATTGACAAAGTAGGGGAAGTTTTATTGTTGTTCTGAACTGATCCCATGCATGCATTGTATTATCTTTACTTTAATAGTTATTCTAGCGGTTCCAAACGTTAGGATCACCCCAATATTATTTCTACTTACTCCAAAAGAGAATTAGTGTCCAAGAAAAGATAATGAAAATAGTAATTTAGAGTTTAGCAGTTGATCAACGCTTCTAGGTTTTATCTATATAAGATAGTTAGATATCATCTAATAACTAGAGGCTCAAAATGTAATAGTTAACTAGGATCAAGATAAGGGCTATTAAAGTGACATCCTGAGACTCAAAAGTTAAAGGGGAAAATCCTTCTATTCTTTCAAAAGACTATAGAAGGTACGTAACTTATCGATTCTACTTGCAAGGTATCGAGTTGGTTTAATATAGCACGATATGCCTATAGATTTGAGAATCTAGGGGGAACACAATCCTAGTGTTCACTTACAACTAATTATAACCATAGTTGATATTCGTTACTTGTTCGATATTGATACTCAAAATCCCCCATATACTTTTCTATTTCACGTATTGATTACAATAATTGAGAGCTGTAGGGCTACATATTTCCTTGGAATTCAACCCCTACCTCTATTGGTTACTATATTTAGCAGCAACCGTATCATCTTCTGAAAATATGTGTATTTTTAATGTCACCAATACCCAAGGCCCTTATCATTTATTACACCCAAACTAGTTAAATTAAAAAGGGCCTATGAGGATATGGTCCATTATAGATATTTAGTAAGTTCTTATCTTAGATAGACCAGGCCCTTTTATAACTCCTTATTCTTTTGGAGTTTAGTAATAAGATGTTTTTGGGAATCCTTTCATTTTTCTTCAAGCTCAATTTGAAAATTTGATGCTTCTTTATTCCCTTTACTATTTGAATCATTTGTTTTCTCCAGTTGACTTATCAAACATAGATTTTTAGATTTCAACTTAGAAACTTGATCCTCAATTTTAGATATTTGGAGAGTCAAATCTATCAACTCAAGCTTCTGGTTAGCTATTTTTTTCTATGAATCATCTTCTTTCTCCAATTGGCTTACTAAATTCAAATTTTTAGATTTTAACTTAGTAACTTGTTCCTCATTTTCAGGTATTTGGAGATTTAAAGCAATTAACTCAAGCTCTTGACTTTCTATATTTTCTTCTAGAGCATTTTTTTCAGTTGTCATTGAACACATAGAACCAATCAGCATATTTGTAATATTTTTTATCTTTCTAACAAGTAGTTTTCCAAGTTTTCTTTAATGTCAGAAAGTGTTGCCTCATTTTCTTCTTCATATTTAGTTTTTTCCATGAGAGAAGGCAAGGAATCAAATTTCACTTTCTTATCATCCACTACCAGCATACAAATATCTTCATGTTTCTCATCTTTTCCAGATTCACTATAAAAATCTCCCCAGATAGCTAATGCTTGCTTAACTGCAAAATCAGCTACAACCTTTCTTCTTGACTTTACAGGGTCCTGGTCCCTATTTTTTCCATTGTCACCTCCACACTTGAGATATTCCTTGTAATCCACTTTATGCATTGGACAGTCCTTAATGAAATGCCCATGAATTCTGCACTGGTGACAAACTTCAATAGAGCCTTCCTTCATATTGTTGCTTCCTCTTCTTTGAAATAGACCACTTTTCTTTATTTCTCTAAAATTCATTTTGACAAATAGGTAGAATCAGTGTACTCTTCAATTGAATATGACTTATAAACCAGCAATGCTAGAGATTTCTATATTTTTACTTCCTTCTTCTCTTACCCTTGTTTCTTTTTAAGTTCATGTGTCTTTAGACTACCAATAAGCTTATTCATAGTGAGAGTTTTTAGGTTCCTTGCCTCTGGAATAGCATCTACTTTGCTTTCCTAGGATTTATGCATAGCCCTCAGAATTTTTCTCACTTGTTTGCATAATGAAATCACTTCTCCTAAATAGTGCAACTCATTGGTAATTGAAGTGAATCCAGTATGCCTCCCTTGGATAGTTTATCCTTCTTTCTTGGTGGAGGCTTCATACTGTTTAGTCAGTATATCAACTTTTGAATCCTTCACATTAGTTGTCCCTTCATGAGTTATTTTCAAGCAATCCCAGATTTCTTTAGAATTTTCACATGCAGAAATCCTATTGTATTCATCAGGACCTATGTCACAAACTAGCAGTTTCTTAGACTTGTAATTCTTTTTCGCTTTTTTCTTATCTTCATCATTATAATCTCTCCAATTTTTAATAACTATTCTGGTTATTTCTCCTTCTTTAACCTCTTTATCTAGTACATGAATACTATCAAGTATTACATCTATCAGTTCATTGTACTTAACCATAATAAAGTCAAACATCCATATTTTCCACCACCCATAGAGCTACCCATTAAATCTAAGTGGTCTAGTGGTAGATTACCCTTCTTCCAGATTAGGTGGAGAAGCCATGATAACCAAATAACTCTAGGTGTTACCTTTTTAGAGTGTTTAGGCTCTAATACCAATTGATGAACTTTAGAAGGGTTGCACCACATAGTGATGGACCAGGTCCCTTAAAGTCAGTCATAGGTAATCCAATAATAAAGCACAAAAAAACTTGAAACTTTGTTGAAAGGTAAAAACACAATGTTTTTAACATGAAAACCTCCTTTCTCAAGGAAGGAAAAACCATGGATTGCCCTCACAAGAACCAAACAATCTAATATAATCAACCTCTAGATTACAAACTCTAATGAACCTAAATCTAGGTTCAACCTTCTTGTAATAACTCTCTACAAGCCTACCTTGACAACTCTATAATGAACACACGTTGATATTGATTATCTCTAACCAATATCAACCTTAGGTAACTCTACCTAATCTCACTCGAGAAAGAAAAGAAAAAAATTAATCCTATAGCATGATTAATTCAATTACAAATTAGGACTCAAATCAAGAACACTCACTCTTTTCAGTACATAAGAAATAAGAACTTGAGAAATACTTGAGCAATGAAGATGGATTGAGTTTCACCTTTTTCAATTTCTTCAATTTTATTTTTTGCAAAAACTACTTCAATGTGAAGCAGTATTTTCCTTTTATAGTGGAATTATGATTAGGGTAGAAATCTTATTGGGCCAAATGTCCTTGAAAGGTACACATCTTACCTACATAGTTTGTTATACTAGAAGATAACTTTTTAGACCTTGTGATAACTATATTTTTCCATGATGACCCAGGGGCTTGGTCCGTTGTTGTCATCTACTCATCATCAAAACAATATATAGCAAGGGGCATAGTTAAATATGTGTCCTAATGTATAAACTATGAGCAGGTGAAATATGAGCATCAAAATCCTATGGGATTTCTTTAGAGGATACCTATACCCATATAGAAGTTGGATCGTATTGCTATCGACTTCATGGTTGTTCTTGCTAAGACTTTGGGGAGGTATGACTAAATTTATTCTATAGAGGATCGTCTTTCAAGTTGACCCACTTTTTGATAATTCGAGTAGACTGTAATACTTAGCAGTTGTCTAAGATTTTTGTCAAATAGATTATGAATCTTTATGGTGTTCCACCTACTATTATTTAGACATCAATTCCATGTAAACTTCTAAGTTTTAGGAAAGACTACATGAGGCTTTAGGGACAAAGCTCATATTTAGCACAAGTTTTCATCCTCAAACTGATGGTCAGCTTGATAGGACATGTTGAGGGCTAGTATGATTGACTTTTGCGATCATTGAGATATATTTCTTTCATTGTGTGAGTTCTCATAAAACAATAGTAATAACTCTAATATTGATATGGAACAGTTCGAGGTACTATATGGGAAAAAGTGTAGATCACTAATTGGGTGGTTTAAGGTTGGATATGTTAAGCCTTTGGGCACGGATTTGAAAAAAAGAGGCTAAAAAAGGTAAGGTTCATTCAAGACAAATTTTTAGTTGCTTAAGTAGAAAAAAATAGTACACAAACTGTAAGAAAAGGAACATGTACTTTCAGATTGGTGAGAAAGTTGGAGTCATAAGATTTGAGAGGAGGGGTAAGCTCATCCCTCGGTATATAGGTCCCTTTGAGGTTCTTAAAGAAGTTGGTCTAATAGCTTATTGGTTAGATCTACCATCGTGATTTTTGGGAGTTCATCTAGTATTCTATTTATCAATGCTATGAAAGTATTATAGAGATGGAGATTACATCATCAAGTGGGATTCAATAATCATAGATAAGGATTGGGATTATGAGGAGGAACTAGTAGAATATTTTGATTGGGATGTTTAAACATTAAGGATAAAGGAAATTTGTTTGTTAAAGATGTAGTTGAAGCATCGTCTAGTTGAGGAAGCCACTATGGAGACCGAGAAAGACATAAGGGGCATGTACACTTAATTGTTTGAGGATACATGTACTCTTTTTCTTTCTTATTTAGCCTATTTTTTGAGTTTGAACATTAGGGTATGAACAATGGGTCAATTGGTATATATTGTAAATATATTATTGGTCATTATGAAGGATTTCTATGTTAAAACCCCAAATCTAATTCATTCCAATTAAGAAGTTATAAAATTCATGCTAGGCTATTTTTGACCAATTTCGTAGTGAATATGGTCTAGGAAAATATGGTACTAATTTATACCGATATGAATTTATATTTGGTTAAGATGGTAATAAACCCATAGAATTTTATAGTGTTGAATTTGGTTAAGTAGAACTATCAGTATAGACCTTAGCATAAAGGGGATTATTTTTACTGCCCCAAGATTAACGCATGTTGAAAAAATAGGATTTTTGGGTGAATACAAAATTTTTAGCCCATGGACATTGCTATAGAGTTTGGTACACCCCTACAGTGATGAGCGTTGTAGCGGTGGTTAAAGCAGTCAATACTGCTATAGCATTTGGGTGTCGCTATAATGGTGAAAATTGTAGATTTATGTAATATTTCCTTAAAATAACTTACTATTTCTAAAATCATTTTGTAAAAAAAAAAGAGGGTGAACTAGGGAGAATTTTATCAGAAATTAATTATTTGTCTTTGTCAAGGTATGTAATTAATCCTATTAACTTGTAATAGAAGATTAAGCCTTAGAATCACTAATTTAAAGAATTTGGGGAATTAGGTGGTAAAGAGATTTTTTTAGTTTGATTAATACTTAGTTACCCTTGCTTTTCGTTAATTACCTAATTTATCCACGAGATTGGTAGTTTTAGGTGAATTACAGTAGAAAAGCCCTAGAACGGGAAAGGAATGATTATGAACTTGGCCTTAGGAGTTGGGTGTGAGTTGTGAATCCCAACATATTAGGTCATTTTTTGATGTATGTATTTATATGTATGATTTAGACCACGAGAAAGCGCAAATTGAATTAAAGGGCAAAGCTCCAACTTAGAGGATTATGCAAACTTGATTTGAGGTAGGTGATGTGCATGTTAACTACTTTATAGTGTGACTAGTTTATGAATGTTTTTTGACATGGTCAAGGAAATGCTTATTTTCTTAATGAATTGATTAGGCTTGTTTCTCATGGTAGGATGTTTTGTATTCGGAACATTCTCACAGGTAATTGGTGAAACAAGGTTGGAAGACACTTAAGTCTAGGATTTAGTACATGGATGGTAATTGTCCCCTGTAGGTCATAGATAGAGGGTGGTTAAAATTCCCTTAGAGTGTATGTATGAGGGTCAGGTGAGTTTTTTGGTTCCATGAGTGAATTGAGAAATTATGTTTCTATGCTTAATAAATTTCTTCACTGGTTTGACTTATCTTGACGATACTTGACTTGGTGATGACTTATTGATTGTTGCTAGACCTTAATTGTTGTTGTTGTTTAGATGTTAAATGTATATGTATTGAGCATGGATTTGTTAGATGTACAATATTTTAGTTATGTGTTCATATTTTCATCTTGGGTTGACCAAATGACCCTACAATTACACTATTGTTCTTATATGCTGATACTACACCTGCATTTTTATTTTTGTAAGTGCAACAAATATTCCAACAGTTCTTATAAGATCTCACCTTTGATTCTCGTAGTTGAGTTATAGACTTTAGGGTGAACGGCGTGTTTTGAGCTACCATGGAATCTCTCTCTATTGGCATATTTCTTTCTTCCAAATTATGGTTTAGTACTAGTTTAATGGTTTCATCACCCTTTCCTTAACACTCTTAGAATTTGGGTATAATGAATTTCAGGTCGTAGGGGTATTTTATTGGTTAATTACAATGGTTACACTATAATTTGTACTTATTCTTACTTTCTTAGACATTGATGCTTATTTAATGGGATAGTTCATGTTTGATTCTATGTTTTGGTTATTGCTTTTGGGTGATTAGTTCTCCCAATGAGTGAGTAGTATGGGTGCCACTCATGATAGGGTTGAGTTGTGACCATGAAGTTAGCATAGTTTTGAGATTTTGAAATTTGTCCTCACATTCATCATTCAGTACAAAAGGTACCTCTGTCTGATTTAGACGAGTAATATCCAAAGTGAAGCATGTGAACCCTTTCATAAACTAGCAATAAAAGATGGCCAATACTATAAAATTGCAATCCTTCATCACATTGATCGATCTGGACCAATTTTTAATAACTTCAATCTTCATTGGATCTACCATAACACTTTCTTTACACACCACATGCCCTAAGATAGACACTATAGAAAACCAAAATTCACAGTTTGAATAGTTAACATAAAGTTGTTTCTCCTTAAGTAACCCCAACACGCTATGCAAGTAAGCTTCATGCTCATTATTACTTTTTGAGTAAAAAAATATATCATCAATGAAAATAATAACAAATGAATCAAAATAGGGTTTCAATACTCCATTTATCAAACACATAAAAGTAGTTGGGGCATTGTTCAAGCCAAAAGACATAACAAAGAACTCGTAATGCTCATAACAAGTTCAAAAGGTAGTCCTTGGAGTATTCTCTACCCAAATATTCAAATAATGATAACTTGATCTTAAGTCCATCTTAGAGAACATTGTAACACCCTGCAACTTGTTTAACAAGTCATCTATCCTAGGAAAATGATACTTATTATGAATGGTTACATTGTTCAAGTGTGGGTAGTCTATGCACATCCGCGTACTACCATCTTTGTTCTTAAAAAAGAGCACTAGAGCACCCAAAGGAGAAGTATTTGTAATTCCCCAAGTCTGTACCCCGAATGCTACACGGTGCTCATAATCTCAAAGGACCACAAGCTAACCCATGACTGGTACCTACTGCAGTAACTAAATAATAACATTGTAAAATATGTGGAAATTAGGCAGAAACTAGCCATAAGGTTCAATACTGTAAATAAATACTGTATACTGAAATTTGAATACTGAAAACAACTGTCTGAAATACTCTAGTCTGAAAAGCCTCTACTGTCTGAATCATGGAGTTGATAGGACAAGTCCCCAACTAACTCCGACTACTGAAATAAACAAAACTAGAAAAATAAAAACCATGTCCTCAAACTATGAGGACTCACCACTAACTCTAACTGCTGAAAGTCTAAACTGTTAAGTATGATTGGGAACCCATGCGTCTGAACCTATGATATAAGACATCATAGCGCAAAAGAAAAGTATGAGACAGTACTTTGAATATACTGGTATGCTAAGTGAGGTAGGATGAAAGGCATGGGCTCATGTACATGAACAATACTGACTGAATGACAGGAATATAACTGGATGAGAGTACATACATGAATACGTATACTATAACTAAGATCGTGATAGCACTGAATACTGAGTCTGAATACTGATTAACTGATATCTAAGTTCGTTGATACTGTACAACTAATAACTAAATGACTGTATCTGAAAGTCCTAATTTTATGGAACTATACAGAGTTTCGTACTGAGCTGATGTACTGTGTCTGATAGTCATGAGTTTGTAGAACTTAACTGAGTTCTATACTAAGTTTGAATCTGAAACTGAGACTATGGAAGGTAATCATCTAATCGACATGCCCCTCTCTAAACTGATTGGGGTCCAACCTGTAACCTTAGTTGGAAGGGTGTCAATATCGTGCCACAGGTAAAGAAATCAGTCTTAGTCTAGCGGGTGACCCCTAAGATCAGTCCTAAACCAGCGGGTGATCCCTGAGTATGCCATTACTATCTAACGGATGATATCTCATAACTGATGATAGGCGAATTTACACGCCTATAGCACTATATTTTGCCCATATTTTAGCCTAGTTTTGAGAATAAATTATATATTTCATGCACTTTTAGTCCATTTTCCTGTAAGTGAGCTAACGAACATGATTAGCAAAGTTTCAGGTATAAATGATGCAGAATTCAGCATTTCATGGATAACTTGACGCCAAAGAAAGCTTCATGAAAGGAGAAAAGCCAATCTTGGACGCCAAGGACTAAAGATGGCACATGGAAATTCTGTCCCGGGCTAAAACAACATTTCTGAAGACTTTGGGGACTAGCAGTAGCTTATTAGGATTAGGATAATGATACATTAACCTAGTACAATTGGGTTAAGTATTTCATTAGCTTATTAGGATTAGGATAATAATACATTAACCTAGTACAATTGGGTTAAGTATTTCATTAGCTTAGTAGGATTTGGTTAAGCATTTCATTAGCTTAGTAGGAATAGGATATGGGTATTATAAATACCCTATCTTGCTAGAGATTTAGAGACATCTTCTTACATTCAATTCTATTCTATTCTACTTCTAAGACATTCTAGTTCTAAACAATCATTCTTCCATTAATTCTATTTTTCTTCTTCTATTCATCTATTCTTAAATTCCACAACAAGAGAAACGTTACTTTTCTAAGGGATTCACGCCTAACGCCTACCACACTATTACAAACGTGAAATCTTTATTGTGGTATAACAACAATGTCAATTGTGATTTCCTTCGCACTCATGGGTAACTAAACTTCTTTGTTGGGGTTATGGAGGCCGAATGAGATACTATCTATTTCTGTGAGTTTGTGAGTTCGTGACACGTATGCTGCTTATATCATTATTCTCTTCATCTTAATCTAAATTCTTTGTGGTTGCAAATGCAAGAATACGCCAGTATAACATTTAACTTGTTTGAAAGAAAGGTTATCTGTCTGGAAAAGAGATAATGTCAAGGTAGTAGGGTCCCATCCCCTATTAAAAAGTTAGTGCCGTAACTGGATTAACCTCTTGGAGAATTCGTACCGTTAGACACGCTTTAATCTCGAAAGAGTTAAAGTGTAATAATCCTCGAATAGGTCGAAAGACGCCTGGATTTACCATTGAATACAATTCTCTATAAGCACATGCATGTCTGAATTTAACACACTCATAGTCAATAGAGACGTATAACTCAGAAGGTGGACATAACCCCAACTCCTCAATTCTCATTTTTTCACAACCTACTAAACATTCTTTCTTTTTACTTTGCTATTTTCAGTTTTTGCTTTAATAATTTGGTTACACATTACAAACCCCCTTCTTACGAGACTTGCACTAAAAGTCTAGTAATCGTTGCTTACTTGTTGACCAAGCTATTCCCTGTGGGATCGATACCCAAACCAGGTTGGGTTCTATATTTTCTAACGACCGCTTTACACTCCTACGAGAGCTGTAGATTGAGCGTTATCAAAAATTGGCACCGCTTCCGGGGAATACAAGTGTCAATTAAGTTCGTAATAATTACTAGACCCTTTGGTCAAAGATTCTCGTACTTTTACTTTTTGTTTTTGTTTTTGTTTACTGCAGGTTTTTATTCAGTGCATGCCCCATACCCGAAGTTCTGGTCAACCGTTATTACCTATCAATCCTGAACCACAACGTATTCGCAGAATGGAGGCACAACACGCAATTGAAAGGATGGCTTCTCAACAGGAACAGGCGAGACTAGCTGCGCTAGCCGCCGCTCAAGTGCATCAACAGAATATTGATAACCCTGGGCGACAAACAAATCCTGAAGATGAAGATCTAGGTGATGACGAGCTACTAAACCCTAGGCATGCCGCTAAGATCGCAACACCTGGCAACAGAAGAGATCGTCAAGCTAGGTTTAGGCCTGAACGCCAAGCTATACAGCCAGCTTTCGATGATGATGATGATGATCTTGATGGAGCCGGAGCCACAGGAGCCATTATTCCTCCACCATTGGCACCCGGAGCCAAGTTCAACATCACGAGCACCATGATTCAGTTATTGCAACTAAAGGGATTATTTGGTGGACTAGCAGGAGATGATCCGAATATGCATCTCATCAACTTTATTTCTACATGCAAGTCGTTTGACAATCCTGGAGTTGGTCAGAATGCAATTCGATTACGTCTATTTCCATTGTCTCTGTCTGGGGAGGCAACTCTATGGTTGAATGGGCTGACTCCTGATTCTATTACAAATTGGAGGCAATAGAGAGACGCTTTCCTAGAAAGATTCTTTCCGCCATCCAAAAGAGCACAATTGAGAGATGAAATCAGCAACTTTCGTCAGCTTCCAACTGAAGCCCTTCATAAAACATGGGAGAGGTTCAAGACGAAGCTAATGAGGTGCCCAAACCATCACATGACTAATGTTCACCTAATGGAGATACTATATAGAGCCTTGAATTCAATAACTAAACCAGTTATGGATAATGCGGATGGAGGATCCTTTATGGATCTCACCTTTGGTCAAGCAAGGAATATGCTAGATCATACGACGAAACAAAGTAGAGCTTGGCATACCAGGGATTCTGAGGTAGCAAGCCCCACGTTATCTATAGGCATGACTGCAGACCAAAGGAGAAGAGAAGAAGAACGTGATCAAGATATGGCGCACATGAAAACATAAGTGGATCTTCTTACAAAGCATTTATTATTAGGGAAGACCAAAAAAGTGAAAGCTATTGCGTCAAAAGGAAGAGATGAATCTGATTCGGAAGAGGAAGCCAACTACTTGAACAATCAGGGGGGTTTCCGAGGCAATGCCCAAGGAAACCAAGGTCAAAACTATCATGGTTAATCTGGAAACATGGACCAAGGTAGTTGGAAGAACAAGAATGACAGTAGTGGTTTGTATGTTCCCCCTGGAAGACGTGACGCCACCACATCTAGTTCTGGAAGTATGAAAGACATGATGGCTAAACTACTGAAAGGAGTGGAAGCAACGAGCGCAGGAGTAACGGAGGTAATAAATGATTTGTCCTCTATGAAGAAATTAGTTGATTCTCATTCCACTTCAATCAATCAAATAGAGAAGCAATTGAGCCAACTTTCAGCAGCACTCAATCAAAGAAAGGTTGGTACTTTACCTAGCGATACTGTGCAAAACCCAAGGAATGATGGGTAATGCATGGCCATCACTACCCGAAGTGGTAAGGTGCTGGAAACTTCATAAAAAGGCAAGCAAGTGGTTGACAAAGAAGCGAAAATTGATGATAAGGTGAAAGGGGAAGATGCCGCAGCAGCCGATCCTAACGTCCTTAACGTCACTCCTCACGACGTGCAGCCTAGAAAAGCTAAAAAATGGAAGCAAGAGGAGAAGAAATCCGTGGAGAGAACAATTCCATACCCACCACCACCTTTTCCCCAAAGATTGAAGAAGGTGGCGGATGATACGAATTTCAGCAAATTCAAGACTATGTTAAAGCAGCTGACCATTAATGTTCCATTGGTGGAAGCACTTGAACAAATGCCTGGGTATGCGAAATTTATGAAGGATCTTTTGACAAAGAAGCGGGAAGCAAGTTATGAGTTGAAAGATGATGTCCATCACTGCAGCGTAATCGCTACCCGATCAATAGTTCAGAAGAAGGCTGACCCCGGAGCTTTCACTATTCCTTGCACCGTTGGTTCTTTGAATTTTGCCAAAGCATTATGTGATTTAGGAGCCATCATCAATTTGATGCCATTATCTATCTATAAAAAGTTGGGGTTGGGTGATCCTACTCCAACCAATATGAGGCTCGTCATGGCGGATAGGTCGGTAAAATGACCTGTTGGTATCCTATGTGATGTCTTGGTAAAGGTTTCTTCATTCATCTTTCTAGCAGACTTTGTTATTTTGGATTGTGAAGTGGACTCAGAGGTTCCCATAATCTTGGGACGCCCTTTCCTTGCTACAGGAAGTGTGCTCATTGATTTGAGAGCTAATGAGCTTTCATTCCGAATAAATGACAAAGTGGTTCGCTTTGATGTTTGCAAATCAATGAAGAAACCCAAAGATCCGAGTGTATTTTCGGTGGCTGATGTTTTCTTTGATGATCTGAAAGAATTACTTAAAGAAGAGCAAATTATTGTTGACCCTTTGGCGGTTGTGCTCATGAATGGAGAGAGTAAGGATGCTGAAAATTGCAAAGAAGCTATTTGTGCTCTATCAAGATTAGGGACATATCTCTATGCTCCCAAGAAGCTGGACCTTGATCTCAAAAATCGACCCACACCACCAGCTAAGCCATCTATTGAAGAGCCACCCACGTTAGAATTGAAGGAGCTGCCAAGTCATTTAAAGTATTCATTCTTAGGAAGCGGAAGCACACTTCCAGTCATTGTGGCAGCAGATTTGGGTGAGCAACAAGTTGCAGCTCTTATTGCTATTCTACGGAAGTATATTAGAGCCATTGGATGGACCATTGCGGATATTATTGGTATTCCACCTGGGATTTGTACTCACAAGATTCAGCTTGAAGAAAATTGCAAACCAACCATTGAGCATCAAAGACGTCTAAACCCACCTATGCAAGAAGTGGTGAAGAAAGAAATCATCAAGTGGTTAGACGCAGGGGTTGTGTATCCAATCTCTGATAGTACATGGGTAAGCCCGGTACAATGTGTTCCCAAGAAAGGAGGCATGACGGTGGTCGCGAATGAGAAAAATGAACTTATTCCACTCAGACCCGTCACTGGATGGAGAGTATGCATGGACTACCGGAAGCTGAATTCTTGGACGCTCAAAGATCACTTTCCAATGCCATTTATGGACCAAATTCTAGATCGATTAGCGGGGAAAGAATGGTTTTGTTTCTTAGATGGTTATTCAAGCTATAATCAGATTTGTATTGCTCCCGAAGACCAAGAGAAGACAACGTTTACATGCCCATATGGTATGTTTGACTTCAAGCGTATGCCATTCGGGCTATGTAACGCACCAGCCACCTTTCAACGCTGTATGATGTCCATTTTTTCTGATATGGTTGAAGACGCTTTGGAGGTATTCATGGATGATTTTTCAGTTGTTGGTGAGACTTTTGAAGCGTTCTTGACAAACCTAAGTATGGCATTGCAAAGATGTGTAGAATTCAACCTAGTGCTGAATTGGGAAAAGTGCCACTTCATGGTAAAAGAAGGTATTGTTCTTGGGCACAAAATCTCCGAAAGAGGAATGGAGGTTGATCGAGCGAAAATTAAAGTCATTGAGAAGCTACCGCCTCCAATTTCGGTGAAGGGTGTTCGTAGTTTTCTCGGCCATGCAGGTTTCTATCGTCGGTTCATCAAAGACTTCTCCAAAATTACTAGTCCATTGTGAAAACTCTTGGAGAAAGATGCGAAGTTTGACTTCAATGACGATTTCTTGAAGGCATTCGAATTCCTCAAAGGAAAACTCATTGAAGCCTCTATCATGGTAGCACCAGATTGGTCTCTCCCGTTCGAAGTCATGTGTGATGCTAGTGGTGTAGCCGTTGGTGATGTACTTGGTCAGAGAAAGGAGAAGCTACTTCATCCTATCTACTATGTGAGTAAGGTCCTAAATGAAGCCCAAAGGAACTACACTGTTACTGAACAAGAGCTCCTAGCGGTTGTGTATGCGTTTGAGAAGTTTTGTGCCTACCTATTGGGTACTAAGGTGATCGTTCATACAGACCATGCAGCTCTTAGGTATCTAATGACAAAGAAGGATGCAAAACCAAGACTAATTCGATGGGTATTGCTGCTGCAAGAGTTTGATTTCGAAGTAAAAGATAGAAGAGGTTGCGAGAACCAAGTGGCCGACCATCTCTCTAGACTCGAGAACGAGCATGTGGCGCAACCTGAAATCGAGATTGATGATGCATTCCCTGATGAGGAGATCTTAGACACGATAATAGAAGAGTTACCATGGTATGCCGACTTTGCAAACTTTGTGGTGAGTAATATGATACCTGCAAATTTATCTTACCATCAAAAGAGGAAGTTTATGCATGATGTACAGCACTACTTTTGGGATGAGCCATATTTGTTTCGACGATGTGCGGATGGTGTTATCCGACGATGTATATCCCATGAAGAGGTGCCAAATATATTGGAAGCATACCACACTTCCCAAGTTGGGGGACATCATGCAGGTAATCGGACGGCAAGAAAAGTATTGCAAAGTGGATATTATTGGCCTTCCATATTTAGAGATGCTCATGACTTTGTTAGAAGATGCGACCAATGCCAGCGACAAGGTGCTATTTCGAAACACCATGAGATGCCCATGTCAAAAACTCTCGAGGTAGAACTCTTTGATGTATGGGGCATTGATTTCATGGGTCCATTCGTGAATTCGTTTGGAATGAAGTACATCTTAGTTGCTGTGGATTATGTCTCGAAATGGGTTGAAGCTGTAGCGTTGGCTGACAATGAGGGAAAGCGTGTTGTAGAGTTCTTGAAGAATAATATCTTCTCTCGCTTTGGAGTACCACGTACTATCATAAGCGATGGAGGATCTCACTTTTGCAACAAGCTATTCAAGTCCGTGTTGGCAAAATATGGTGTCAAGCAACATAAGGTAGCCACGCCTTATCACCCACAAACTAGTGGATAGGTAGAGGTTTCCAATCGAGAGATCAAGCAAATCCTTGCGAAGACGGTAAATGCTAATAGGAAGGATTGGTCTCGGAAGCTGGATGATGCACTATGGGCGTACAGGACTGCATTCAAAACGCCAATTGGCATGTATCCTTATCAACTAGTTTATGGGAAGGCTTGTCACTTACCCATTGAGCTTGAGCACAAGGCATTGTGGGCGCTGAAACGATTGAATTTGAATTGGGATGATGCAATGAAGCTGAGGATGGAGCAACTGAACGAGATGGATGAATTCCGTCTACATGCTTATGAAAGATCAGACCTATACAAGGAGCGGATGAAAAAGTATCATAATCAGCGGATTGTTCGTTGAAACTTTCAAAAGGATGATACGGTACTTCTCTTCAACTCCATATTGAAGCTCTTCCCAGGTAAGTTAAAGTCCAATTGGTCTGGTCCATACAAAGTTATCCAAGTCTACTCGTCTGGAGTAGTTGAATTGGAAGATAATAATGGTGTTATCTTCAAAGTGAATGGCCAACGTGTGAAACCTTATATCGGTCCTCTTGATTCGATAAACTTCATGACCATCACTTATCTTGACGAAGTCTAAGTACTCGAGGTAACTATGTTGAGCCATAACAATAAATAAGGCGCTAGATGGGAGGCAACCCATCGTTTATCGTTTATCGTTTTTCATTTTTTCTTTCGTTCTAATACGTGTTTTGTTTTTGATAAATAAAAATCCAAAAATAAGAGTCGTGCCACGACCAAAACTAAGGCGCTTGGTGGGAGGCAACCCATCGTACTAATCGTTTTTATTGGTTTTGAGCAAATGTAGGTGCAAGAGGTATTCAACGAGGAGATCGGTTTCAAATTTTGATTTGGACGTATTGCATGGTAAAGGTGGTAAGATAGGCATGAAGATGCATAAGGCTATGGATTGAGAATTTCTCATGAAAAAATAGGCATCGAGCAAGGCTAGGCCTAGGTAAAACTAGGCCACGAACAAGGCATAGCCTATACTATAGCCCAAGGTCTCGGAATCTAGTGTGCTATAGCATAGGCGCCGCCCATGCTCCAGTATGACATAGCATAGGCACCGCCTATGCTAAAGCATTTGGTCTCTGAATCTCATATGCCATGCTAAAGGCGCCGCCTATGGTCACTAAAGGAATTGCACTAGGCGCCGCCTATGGTCACTAAAGGCATTGCACTAGGCGCCGCCTATGCTCACCATAGGCTTTGCATTAGGCGCCGCCTATGGTCACCATAGGCAAAGCTAAAGGCGCCGCCTATGGTCACTTTTTGTCTCCAAAACCGATTTTAAATAGGTCAAAACCCGACCCATTCTTTTCCTATATAAAGGAGACTTAGTCTTGAAACACAAACACATTGAAAACTTGACTAGGCGCCGCACATACTCTCCAAATCATCTCAACACTTTTCTTTTTGCTCTCCCACTTCACAAGAACATCTCCAAAGGCTTCAATCACGTACAATGGCACCCAAAGCGAGACAAGTCAAGGAGAAGGCTACCACTTCCCAAAAGGGCAAGAAAAGAGGCCGCAAGGAGCAAGGAGAATCATCCTCAATGCAATTACCACGCCGTATGTTTGGAATAAAATGGGTTCTTGAGGAGGAAGCCAAGGAATGGTATAGGAACAACAAGGAAAGAAAATATGTTCATGTCGACTTGATAAATAAGGAAAGCCTAGCGAAGAAGGAGCCGCGCATGTTGGCGAATATCATGGCATTAAATCTAGATTTCATCTTCCGCGACATGGGAGAATGTAATCTTGATTTGACAAGAGAATTTTATGCCAACTGGTCGCCGAAAACCACAGGCAGCAAAGTCAAGATTCGGGGCCAAGTTTTACAACTCAATACGGATTTGATCAACTCCTTTCTTGGCTTGCCTTCAGTCGATCCAACACCATTCAAAGAGCTGTACAACAGACCTTCTTATAGAGCAATTCGGCACACACTTTGTGGAAGTAGATCTATGGCATGCTGGAGTAGACACAAGGACACTGGTCGACACAACACTTTCCCATATGCTTCTTTGAATAGGGAAGCAAGGATATGGTTGCGCATGGTCAACTCTTGCCTCATTCCAGGGACACAATACACAAAAATAACAAGAGATAGAGTGTGCTTGGTATACGCATTGATGAAGAATGTCCCTATCAACATTGGGGTAATCATCCGATCTACAATGCGGAAGGCTAGGCTACACAAGCGGTCTCATTTCAGCTTTAGCAATCTGTTGACTGCAATCTTGAGGAAGGAAGACATTGAAGAGGAACCAGCTGATCATAAACTCCCACACAATCCGAAGAAGGTTGACCTTACAAAGGTCAAAGATGCTGAATCAACACATGGCATCAACCTTACTACGACAGAGAGACATGCTCGGGATGAGAGTTTCTCCCACCATATGTACGGCATGATGAGGTTTACAATGATGAGCAGAGGTCGTGTTCCAACTGTTGCAGAGCTCTAACCGCTGGACTATGACTACCCAATGAATGAGCATGCGAAGTACATGTGTGGAGTAGGGGTATACTTTGAGGAACCTCTTGATGACGATGTGCCAACCGATGATGATCGCAGAATGCCAAACTCCGACATGGAGGAGAAATCTGATGGCGACGACTCTAATGATGATTCCGACGAAGGGGGTATGACCCCCGACATTGAGGAGGAGTCCGACTGACCAGGTTCTTCTTATTTATTTTCCACTGAGGACAGTGTGTCCCGTCTAAGTGTGGGGTGCTGGTATTTACATGCTATACTTCTCTATCCACATTTGCATTTATTTATATTTGTTTGTTTTGTTAGTAGTTAATTGTTTTTTTCAGTAGTTAAATTTTTTTTTAACTTAGCTTCGCATGAAATTATTCTAATAGGTAGCATGAGATTATGACAAGAGTTTGTGCTAAAATCATGACTATTGAGACGTTTAGGCTCTAATTGTGACTCACTATGTGATATTGTTTGGTTTAATTCCTTCATCTGTTGGGTCAAGAGTCTATACTACTCCCAATAAAGTCGACCATGTGCCTTGTATGTGTGAGATAATAGTATATTCTGTGCTTGTGGCTGATGCTAGAACTTGCCTGGTATGTATGTAAAGCGAAAATAAAGAGTGCAAGTCTAGGAGATGATTTAGGCATTTCTTTGGCAACCTATGATTATTTACCTTCTTTTTACCTACCCATGGACATCATCCTAGTTAAACCCTTTTGAGCCTTTAGCCTATTTTCTTTGACAAACCTCGTATGTAAGCCTAATCCATTTTTTAAGACCATAATTTGATCCAAATTCCTAAGTGCTTTAAAGTGAAAAAGTCATGTGACAAAATAAGAGGAAATTGGGTGAGTATGATGCTTTAGAATGCATTGGTGCTTGAATGAGTTATGAAAAAGAAAGTGCTATCATAAGAGGTATGTTATCAAAAGAAAAAGGAAAGGAAAACTGAACAGTTAGTTATGTTTAAAATTGAAAAACAAAAGAGGAGAAAAAAAGTGGTAGAATAAAAGAAAGTAGAAAGGTTGTTTGAAAGAAAAGTGTTAATGATACAATGTGATGTATTAAAGCGCTTAGGAACATAGTCACTATTTCTGGCCAAAATAGTCCTACCTGTCCCTTAGCCTACATTACAACCATCAAAAGACCTAGTTGATCCTAAGCTTGGCATTCTGACATTTAGTGGAGCATTACACTAAGGGCAAGCCTATGGTCATCAGTTGCTTTATATGAATTCTTTGTGAGAGCGAGAGAAAGGATATTTTGATACCCATGTTTGAAAAATATGCAATACTTGTGAGTGATTATGGGTAATATATTGTGAGACACACATGGTTGATGAGTTTTGGGTAGTCGTGTATGATTCTTTGTGCCTTAACTTTTGAATATGAGTTGACCACCATCACGAGTCTATGTTGGAGGCTAAATGGTCTCTACTAATGATCGGAAAACTACTCTTTGTTGATAATTGTAGTGTTTGTCTTGACGAATATTTTATGTTGTTGCTGTGAAACCCTAAGTTGATGTTTAGAGGGACATGATATTTTGTTCGAGGACGAACAAAGCTTTAAGTGTGGGGTGTTGATGATAGGCAAATTTACACGCCTATAGCACTATATGTTGCCCATATTTTAGCCTAGTTTTGAGAACAAATTATATATTTCATACACTTTTAGTCCATTTTCCTGTAAGTGAGCTAACGAACATGATTAGCAAAGTTTCAGGTATAAATGATGCAGAATTCAGCATTTCATGGATAACTTGACGCCAAAGAAAGCTTCACGAAAGGAGAAAAGCCAATCTTGGACGCCAAGGACTAAAGATGGCGCATGGAAATTCTGTCCCGGGCTAAAACAACATTTCTGAAGACTTTGGGGACTAGCAGTAGCTTATTAGGATTAGGATAATGATACATTAACCTAGTACAATTGGGTTAAGTATTTCATTAGCTTATTAGGATTAGGATAATGATACATTAACCTAGTACAATTGGGTTAAGTATTTCATTAGCTTAGTAGGATTTAGTTAAGCATTTCATTAGCTTAGTAGGAATAGGATATGGGTATTATAAATACCCTATCTTGCTAGAGATTTAGAGACATCTTCTTACATTCAATTCTATTCTATTCTACTTCTAAGACATTCTAGTTCTAAACAATCATTCTTCCATTAATTCTATTTTTCTTCTTCTATGCATCTATTCTTAAATTCCACAACAAGAGAAACGTTACTTTGCTAAGGGATTCACGCCTAACGCCTACCACACTATTACAAACGTGAAATCTTTATTGTGGTATAACAACAATGTCAATTATGATTTCCTTCGCACTCATGGGTAACTAAACTTCTCTGTTGGGGTTATGGAAGCCGAATGAGATACTATCTATTGCTGTGAGTTTGTGAGTTCGTGACACATATGCTGCTTATATCATTATTCTCTTCATCTTAATCTAAATTCTTTGTGGTTGCAAACGCAAGAATACTCCAATATAACATTTAACTTGTTCGAAAGAAAGGTTATCTGTCTGGAAAAGAGATAATGTCAAGGTAGTAGGGTCCCATCCCCTATTAAAAAGTTAGTGTCGTAACTGGATTAACCTCTTGGAGAATTCGTACCGTTAGACACGCTTTAAGCTCGAAAGAGTTAAAGTGAAATAATCCTCGAATAGGTCGAAAGACGCCTGGATTTACCATCGAATACAATTCTCTATAAGCACATGCATGTCTGAATTCAACACACTCATAGTCAATAGAGACGTATAACTCAGAAGGTGGACATAACCCCAACTCCTCAATTCTCATTGTTTCACAACCTACTAAACATTCTTTCTTTTTACTTTGCTATTTTAAGTTTTTGCTTTAATAATTTGGTTACACATTACAAACCCCCCTTCTTACGAGACTTGCACTAAAAGTCTAGTAATCGTTGCTTACTTGTTGACCAAGCTATTCCCTGTGGGATCGATACCCAACCCAGGTTGGGTTCTATATTTTCTAACGACCTCTTTACACTCCTATGAGATCTGTAGATTAAGCGTTATCAATAACCTACATTGGCTACGTAGTTCTAGAATTTAGGGATTGCTTCTAGGGATCTCAGTCCTATCTAATGGGTGAGCCTCCATCCCTAGGTTTGATCGGTGCTAATCCTACTCCCAACTGAATAGACACTAAACTGATTTCTAGAATGTAATAGACTGGACTGAACTATTACTGATCATGATAGCTGACTGAACTGGACTGAACTATTACTGATCATGATAGCTAACTGAACTGGACTGAATTCACTGAGTACTAAACTAATTACTGACTGAATTCTGTGAACTGACTGAGTCTACTGAGTTCTGAACTGATTACTACTGAGTTCTGAACTGAATACTTTTGGGTTCTGAACTGAATATTAAACTGAGGCTGATTACTGAGTACTACTGAATTATCCTAAGTTATGTAAGTAACTGAGAGTACTACTAATAGTAACATGACTGAGACTATTCTGTAATTGACGCTAGCTCTAGGTTAAAAGCTAAATTCTTGAGTATTAAATACCTCCAGGGCTCGATAGCATGAAAAGTATAGCATATCATAGTCTTGAAAGTCATAACAATGTATACTCGTCCATAGTTCATTCATAAAGACATTTACTCAAACACTTGTAATGCATTAAATTGTACATGAATGGGGAATACATATTAGCATGCTATAATTTCATTGTTCAACTCATATGAACAATTCATCAAACACTTAGAGGGCATAGTACATGCACATAACACTAGAAAACATGAGAGCATCACAATTTCAACACCAAATTCACAATCTCAAGACTTTAGCATGAATTCACATGACACCACACATATAATAAATGATTTCACATGAATCTTGCAACTAATTATGGATTAGAAAACCCCATCAATATAATAATCATGAACATAGTCAAATCAAATCATGAATTTCATTAAAACCTCTAACTTGTAGTTTCAAAAAGGTTTCTTAAACTCCAAGGGTAGAAGGAAACCCTTGGATGAATACTTAACATACCTTAGTTGGCGAATTCTTGAAGAATAATGGTGGAAACCTTGAGCCTTGAATCTTGAATGTGATGAACTAGGGTATGCTCTTGATAAATTCGAAAGAGAATGAGTATATTTTGCCTCTTGGATGGCTTAATGATATGTTTTGGAGTTGAAGGATGTGAGAAAAAGACCCAATTACCCCCAAAGATGCGGTTTTTTAATTGACTAAAAATTGAACCATTGACACACAGGCCGACGCACTGCGTCATTGTTATCGATGCGATAGCCAACATGCCGCATCGAGCCCACTTCCGTTCACTTAAAATTGCCACTGGAAGACAAGGAAAATATTGATCAATGTGATGGGTGATGCACCACATCGAGATTGCATCGATACAATGTTTTGGATTCCCAAACGTGGTTCAAACGAGGTCCAAAAAATACGAAACTCATTCGGGAATACCTACTGACATTTATGATCATGAATCAACCTAAAGATTGACATTTTAAGGTTATAGAGGTCGTGAAATAGAGTTTCCAACTTATGAAGGACAAAATAATACTAAGTCTGAATACTTAGCTAGAATTTTCTAAGTCTGGGACCCCCTTAGCAAGCTTAAAAGACTGAGTTAAGATAAGGATTTTGCAGGGTCTTACAGTATTGGACAGATAAAACCTGTCTCTAAAATTTTTTATAACTGAGACTTCAATTCCCTTAACTCTATCAGCTCTATCCTATAGGGAAGGATAGATAGAGGGTGAGTGACCAGCCTAAGTCTATGTAAAATCAAATTCACGCTCAGTTGACATCCTAAGAACATCATCAGGGAACACCTCTATGAATTCACATACTAGTGAAACTAAAGAAATAGGAGAGACCACATCACTATTATCTAAAATATGTGTTAGAAATGCATGACACCCACTTTTAACTAGCTTTTGGGCACTTGATGTCCCATAGTTTCATGGAACTTTTGATTCTTGAAAAAAAGGAAATTATGCAAGAACTTAGGTATTTTTGTTTGGTATGATGTATTATTGTGATGTTGTGTAGGAAAACAGGGTCTAAAGGCTACTTGGAGAAAATAGATCAAGAATAAACCATGGAACATCAGTTCTGAGTTCCACAGGTGTAGTCCACGACTCATAGATGGGACCCATGACACATGGATGGGAGTGTAAGTTGGGTTTTGAAGTTGTAGGAAAAATCTAATACTTACAGATGTGGCTTACAACTCGTGAGTCCAACCTATCGCTCATGAGTAGAAGACATGAGCTAGATATTGGGGATTGAAACATAGTCTAATTTCCACGAGATAGAACTACAACCCATGGGTCTTATCCGCGACTCTTATCCAAAAACCATCGGGGATTATCAACCTGATTCTCCAACACAGTTTAGGATAGTATTCATTTTGTATCGATAAATACTCCCATTGGGTTTTATGATTAACTAACACACTTTTGCATTATTTTATGGTTCTTAGACATATTTTTGATCTTGGAAACATTAATAGTGATTTTAAGGTTTTTATTCACTTTGAGATCTCAAAGTTTACAACTTATTCTTTTAAGTTCACAAGTTTTCTTTCATCTATTAGTCCTTGAGTTCTTGTGATCATGAGTTTCTTAAAACTATAACTAAGATAGTGGGAACCATGACGAATTAACTAAATGGGTTAAGTGCAAGGTCATTCTAGATCAATGTGGTTTCATGTATTGGTATTTCCTTAAATTTGAATGCTTTCTTGGCAGTTGCAAATGTTAGAAACACGTTTATATTATAGAATTTCTTAAGAGAGCAAGGTAGATATTCGGAAAAGGATATAAAAACAAAAATTTAAAGCTATCAACTTTCATCTAATTTACTTGAGACTTAATTGGGATAGATAATCTAATATCATAGAACAAGGGTAAGTAATGTAACATTCTGAGTTATAGAGGAGATAAGTGAAATTCATTTAGCGGAGGTCAAGAGACAGACAGATAATACATATCTTATTTGATTTTGCATGCAAGGTATCGGGATAGGCTACTAGCACGAATATCATATGGAATTATGAAGATCACAATCCTAGTGCTCATCTCATATTGAGGATAATCCAATCAATTAAAAACTGTTATTATCAATATTTAATTTGACAAAACCCCTTTTTTTATTTATTTAATTGCAAGTATGTAGACAAACTCTTGACAGAATTTTAGCCTATTCATCGTAGGATTGACCCCAACCTTGTTGGGTTCTATATTTGATTCAGTGACCACTTTATACTTTTTGAGAAGTGTAATTTGGGAGACATTAGATTTTGGCTCTATTATCAGGGAATATGTTTACAAAGTGATAGATTAAGTTTGTTAAGGTTGTTGATTTTTTTGTTGATTTTTTCTTTTCTACTATTTCTAGGGCATATGCCGATGTATGCCCAGTACTTGGTGTTAAGACAGCCCCTTCACTCTATTTGATCCTAAACTTGAAAGAACTTTAAGATAGAATCAAAAGATGGATAAAGAAAGAGATCACGATCAAGGAGACCTGCTTGAAGGGTTCAAGATGACCCTCTAGAATTGAATTTACCACTTCAACATGATGCTCAGAAAAATATTGAAAAAGTAATTTCTTACTTAATGGCTGAGAAAAATGCTTGGCAAGTAGCTTCCAGATGATTAGTAGGGGAAGAAAGATCTAGGGAAGGAGAGGAAGATCATCTAGCTACAGTTGATGCAAGGGAAAGAATTTAAAAAAACAAAGGCTAACAGACCATCCAAAAATATATTCCAGTGTATGATGATCCAGAATAAGATTTAAGGTATATTAAGCCAATTGAAATGGGTACAATTATTCCTCCAAAAAATTACCTCAAAGTACCAAGTTGGATATTACAGGTGTGATGATCCAATTGGTAAATTTGAATATGGTATTTGATGTCATACCTATAGATGATGCAAATATGCATACTATAAATTTCATGGTCATCTTCAGTTTATATAATATACCTGGGATGAATCAAGAGACCATATGACTAAGATTATTCATATTTTGTATAATGGGAGAGACAACTTTATGGTTAAGTGAGTTTCCATGTAGATCCATCAAAACTTGGAAAGAGCAATAGGAGAGGCAAATTTATGGTTAGGTGAGTTTCCTTGTAGGTCCATCAAAACTTGGAATGAGTTAAGGACTTAGTTCTTGGATAGATTTTTCCTACCATCCAAAATGTTGCAATTGAAAGATGAGATCTATAATTTCTGATAGTTACATTCACAAGAACTATATAAAACATGGTTGAGGTTCAAGACAAAAATACAAAATGTTACAAATCACAAAATAACAATCTTGTAAAAAGCCTTGAATGCTAATACTAAGGTTGTAGCAGATACTATCATAGGTAGAGCCTTTTTGAGTCTACAGTGGGAGAATGAACATACAACATACCATAAGGCATAATCATCACGCATATCTATGTAACCCTTCCATATGAGCTAATATATATAAACGCATACTAGTGATAGGAAATGCACATATATGAATGAATGCAACAAAATCCATAATATCATAATACAAACATCATATCCATTAGTTCCATAACCATCATCATCATAACTATCATTATCATAACCATCCTCAACATAATCACCCTCCGTCCTTGTCGGGTATATATATACATATATATATATATATATATCAATTCCATATGTAGGGATAGTCAGACTTGAACCAGTATATGTACACATAGGCACATCAATATAATCATCCTCAAAACTTGTCGAGTATCAATATCATTATCGCAATATCCCCTGTCCTTGTCAGGTATCAATATCATCATCACATCATCTTTCGGCCTTGTCGAGTGTCAATATATCATCATAATCATCAATAATCATATATATAGTAGGTGCACGGGCTCAGGCTGCGGCTACTAAAAGTATAAATCCACAAGTCCATTACCCGAAGTGAACTTTGGGACTAAGTCATTATAAAAGTATAGAAATGGTTGGAATCACTCGCGACTGAGTAATTAGCAGTATCAAATCATAGACCGTAATCGGGCTTGGTTAATTCTTTTAATCATCATCATTAGCCTCTTATATATATATATTATCCATTAAGTTAAACAATTATTATTGTAAAGAAATTTGTCTTTAAGATAAAAAGTAGGTTTTTAACTCTTATTTAGGAAGAATGGTCATAAGATCATATTTTAACTAGAATCACATCATTTTCACACTAATGATCATCAATGTACCGAATCTATGCATCTCATCACTAGTATCCAAATCAATAAAACCTTAAGCGTCATACCGCATCTTTCTCCATCCCATACAAGAGGGATGTGTATATAAACACACACACATAAATCTATCTATATATATATATGTATAACTGCAATTGTATCCTCTTCAAGGATGAATACTTCTGGGAAATCTAGCCAATATCATCACATGTTCCTTGGCCCAATAATATGTTTGAAATAATCATAACATCATATAATAATGGCCCTAGGACCACATATATATCCAAAAATCATATCAATAATCATGTACATAAATTATCTCATATCTATAAGCCATAGCATATTCACAAGGCATAACATCTCAATAAGTTATATGACATATCTATACTCATCTCACATATAGGAGGCATCTCACTTCTAGGAGATATATCATAACTATAAAGAATATAATCTCTATAGGCCAATTATCATGCCTAGGAGAAATAACATCTCTAAAGGCCTAATATCATTTCCATAAGAAATATCATGGCCATAAGCCATTAGACATAATCTGGGGTAAGTCATCTTAATTTACCAAGTCGCAAAGTAAGCCTCTTCTTAAAGGCCCAATAGTCTCAACTATGCCTAGCATCCATAACTAAGAGCACAAGGTCTAAATCAAGTCATGGCCTAAGTGGGTCGGACGATCTCACTTCTAATCCTCAATTTCCATAATTAGGAAATCTATGACCCAAATTATCAAAGGTATCTAGTTTAACTTCTAGATGTCAAGTAAGCCATAACCAATCCTAAGATAAGAATTTCTTTTAGAAACATGGGCATTTAAGTCAACTCTACTCAAATTATGGTTTCAAGATCACTAGAATAGCCCAACTAAGGTTAATCATAATAACCATGATTCCAACACGTAATCCACATCCCAAACCCAGCATCATGCCATACCTATTTTACGAACTTGTTCAACCTATGGAGAAGGCAATAGGATTCTAAAAGGTAGTAAGCATTTCACCTTACAAGTCCAAAACCCTCATCTAATCCCCAAACATCAATAGACAAGACGAATTCATTCTACCTATAATAATTTTAACATTCACATTCACACGTAATAAATATCACACATCATCTACAGAGAAGAGTAGACAGAAGCCTACCTCAAAGTTTATTCAAAATTCCTTAAATCATTCTCCAAACTTCCATCTTCACTTCAGAATCCTAAAATACCATCACGCTATCAAGATCATAATCTACTTATCAATATAAGAATAATGATACCCATATTACACCATTGTGCTTCGAGTCTAAAAATGACACCAAAAACCTCAAGTAGGTCCCACTTACAGAAATCACATTTTTAAGGTTAGCCTAACATTTATACATCATCAAGGAATCAAACCCTCAAAAATATATGAAAACTAAGCCTATTTGGGACTAAAATCAAGACCTCAAGCTATTTGGAGTTTTGGGTCGAGAACTAAGAAATTCATCAAGAAAGTGATGAAATCTTATCTTAGTTTGGATGATAATCATGATAATAGATGTTTAGAAATCTCCCAAGTCACCCACAAGACTCAATTTTTGAGTTACCACACTCTTCCAAGGTTCTTAGCTCTCAAGGATGAAGAGAAAATGACCAAAATACAGCCTAAGGGGTCATTTTATACCCATACCAAGTATGAATATGCTGCTATCCCAATTGATGACATCCAAGCAACACTTTACTTTAGATGATGGTATGATATCTGTCAAAATATAGTAACCCAACTAAGGTTGGGGTCGAAACCCAAGGGAACAGTGGACTTGTAAATTTCAGAAGTTGTATTATATGGGCAGAACAAGAAAAGTAAATGGGGGGATTGTTTGTAGTAATCTCGAGAAAAGAATAGAATTAACTTTGTTGTAATCAGTCGTAAATGAACATGAGGATTGTGTTCCTACTTCCTTCCCAACTGCGTAGGCTTATGTGCTTTTCTGAACCAACCCGATATTTACATGAAGAATTGATAAGTTATGTACCCTCTACAGTCTTTTGGACAAGCAAAAGAATATCACCCTTTACATTTTGAGTCTCAGGATGTCGACTTACTAACCCTTATCTTGATCCCAGTTTAACTATTACCTTTTGAGTCTCAAGCTATTATATGAAACCTAACCATCTTACATAGATAAAACCTAGAAGTGCGGATCAATATTTAAACTCCAAATCATTGTTGTCTTTATCTTTTCCTAGTCACTACTCCTCCTTTGGAGTAAGTAGAAATATCTACGTTGTATCCTAATGTGTTCACCCATTAATAAATCAATCATAAAGAAGATAAATCAATGCATGACATGAATATTAGTTTAGAATAATGAAAACACTTCCCCTACTTCATGGATTTGCTAGGGTTACCACAATAATAGATATGGGTTTTAGCCACTAATGCTAGTGAAGAAATCAATAAAATTCATAATTGAAAGCATATATTAAATCACATTGACAAGATGAATAAAAATGCACAACCGTAAACTGATTAATCAACTAAAGTCAATACAAGGAAATCCCAAGATCAAAATTGGATCTTGGAACCAAAAGATGTTTGTTGAGTATCAAAAGTGTGTAAGTCCTACTAAAAGGTACATAAGGGGTATTTATAGTACATGATAAAACCCTAAAAACAAAGCCCGAATAAAATAGGAAAAAATCGGGACAGTGGCCACCTGCTCTCTGTACCTGCGGCCTTGTGTTGGGCGTATATTATACCTGCAGTCTATCATAGGGCATAGGTTGTGGATGGACAACTTCCTGCAAGTTAGATCTCCATATTTTGGATATCTGGCACCAACTTTGTCTACATGCGGTCTGTAGGTGTACATACAATCTGAAGGTTGACTTAGTAGGTATCGGGAGTCAGTTTTTCAGCTCTTTTTCAACTCTCAAACATGAATTAATCATGATTAAGCCAAAACCCATCCCAAATCATCCATAATCACTCCAAAATTAGTCAAAAACACCTTTTCACCTTTTTTACAAACTTAGCATCCAAAACATGGTTTCCTGCAAAACATACCTAAAACAAATCATATCTAACAAAACGGCCTCAGAAACTTGCATATTTTCCTCATTTTAAGCATCAAAACTACTATATTTCTATATCACATCAACATACTCAACTTACAACATTTGCATGTCCTCAAGCAACAAAGTACAATAAAAATAAAAATGATGCTTAACTGGGAGAATCTAAAGATATTGAAGGAAGTCAGTCTTCATATTAAGTTCAAATCATAACATCACCTCCTAAATCTATTTTCAAAACCAATTGTGTATGACCATAAAGCACAACAATGTGACACAAAGGTATCAAGGTATCACAATTACATTAGCAACAGACATCGCTCATATGTACAAGTTACACTACCCAAAACAAGAAAATATCTAGCAACATGACTCAAGTGCTCTCACAAGAAAGATATCCCACTCACTAATATGAAATAATGCATGTCAATTCAGGGACGGTCAAGATATATTCATACTCAATGAAGAAGTTCCAGTTAATGCATGTCAAATACCATAGGCTTGCCCTTATTTTCTTTACCTTAGCATTCAGATAGTCAAGCCAGGATCACTATAAGACTTTTCTTGGCTTGTAATGTAGGCTTAGGGACTTGTATGATACATATGTCCATATCAAGTGACTAAGCCTTCTTGGCACTACACTAACTTTTGGGGTCTCAATTACTAGCTAATTACCTTTTTATTCCACCCTTATTTCTTCATTTTTATTACACATTCAGGTTGGTGTGGTATTTTATTCTTTTTTTTTTCTTTTATTTGGTTTCACACCCCGCCCTACTAACTTTTTCTATTATTTTACCCTTCTTCATACCCATTTTACACTATCCACCCCTATGATGGCCACCCTTAACTTAGGTAATTTGCTTCAGTTGAGGTGCATAATATCCATGGGGGACCTGTGACAAAATAGGTTTATTGTACTATAAATAGGAAGGTGAGTGGTGAAAATAAGAAAGATAGGCTTATAAGGCTTAAAACAGGGATCAAGGGATACAATTCGCACATGGACGGTTATTTAGGCTAAAAGTGGACTAAAATAAAAAATGACCTATGATACTTTCCTAACCAACTATCATTCAATCTAGGCAAGACTAATCAGGAAAGTTCTGAATTTAACACACATAGAGAACTAGGTAGTATCTCACACACACATAGCACCGAATCAATATTATCAACTACTACCTATCTAGTTCATTCAATTGTCATCAAATGGTTATCGTGTCCCTAATCTTAATGCCATTACAAGATCCACAAAGTTTACACATATATACATCAACACAATTTTAAAATACAATATTTTTGGAGGGGTATCAAAAATCAATCAAACTATGACTACTGCCCTAAATACTTAAGAATCTCCTAATTACACAAAAACACAAACATATGAAAACAAAACACAATACGACACAAAATTATAATAGACATGCCAGTTCTACAACCATACAGTGTCCGATAAGAAAATAAGCACATCAATAAAAACCCGCGGTAGCATGGTATTCCCTCCAAACTAAAAATTATGCATTATCCTCAGTGTGCTAAAACAAAGTAAAAACATAGGGAAGTGAGAACATACTTTGTATGCACTAGGCACCTAAATTAGGAGCATCCCTAGATTAGGGTATATCAGTTTGTGGAGGCGGTGGTGGTGGCGGTGCACTACTTGATTATGCACTCATTAGTATAGCGTTATGCCTCTGCCTATCGGCAAACGTATTCAATAAAGAATCATTCCTTGCCCTTTAAATGGCCTCCTTCTCTATTAGATGAGGGTCCTACAATTCATCTATGTAATCTCTCTTGGTCCCAACTATTGGGACCTCATCATCACCCTTTATGAGAAAATCAAATTATCTCGATGCATATAGAGATGATAGCTGGACCACCTAGGGTATAACTATGGGAGTGGATGAAACACGACTTACTGTCAGATAGCATACCTCTACTCGTAATACATCAAACTCCTCCATTATCTAGACTAGATCTGGTGCAATTGTCTTTGTGTATTGGGTTGTGACCTGTCTGTCAAACTCATCGAGTCCTGTCTAAAAGTAGGTACGTAGATTGGACAATATAGTTCTCAGTGTGGCCTCCCATCAGGATTATGCCTGGTCAAATCTAGTCCTAACCCCTAATCTCATTTGCTAGTAGAGGGTAGTCATCTCAGTCTCAACAACCCTTACTCTAGCATATATGGTCCTCTAGTTATCTACTATGCTTCGTATAAACTCACTAGATATAGTAATAATACCTATTGTTGGAGCTATAGTGGATGGACGAGTAGGCTCTGTAGATACACCAATTGGCTCTGAGGTTGAAGTCGGGACTGAAGAAGAAGTAGAATGTGTCCCCTCACCATGTGTACTCGAATCTGGAGCCTTTCTCTGCTCCCTTATCTTTATGTCTATACCAATACTTGCATTACAAGTATGTGCCTCATCAGGCTCTACAAAAATTATTGGACCGTCAAATTGGGCCTATGGTACTTCTTCCCACTATCTTGATCTCCTAGAAGTGCCTAAAGGTGCTAAACCCTTCATTGTCCTTGTCTGTACAGTCGCGGTTACAAGTACCCTCTTGTCAACTCTTAGTATCTCAGGAACACCAGCCTCATAGCACAATATCTGAATCATGCAAGGGAATGGCCGATTAGCTAATTCTCTAAAGAATCTTTCATATAACTCGTGCGTGAGGATGCCAGCAAAATCATCATCATATTTGTCCATCAGATAGGCAACCAATACAGCTCTCTCCTATGTTAATATAAAATCTGAAGTTGTGGGTATCAGTTGGTATCTAATCATCAACCACCAAAATATGGCCTCCAATGTGAAAAGGCCTTTCTTGGTCACATCTTACCCCTCAATCCATAGGATCACTACACCGAATAGTGAAATATAACTGGATATCCACTTAGCTATCTCAACCCTCTCTCTACGATACTCAACATCCCGCATAATATTTTTCTCACATGTGATCCTCAAAATATGGTAGCATTTAGCAGTAGATGCAGAAGTGATGCAATATGGGCCGAGTATAACTCTGAAAATATTCTCATCTCTGATATCAACTCTGACCAATGTCTGATCAAGTTGTGGCTACCATGCAAATCTTATCAAGCCTGGATGATGGTGCATAGGAAGGACTACAGTGGCTTTGTAGGAAGCGTAAAATTCTCGTAACATAGTTGAGATATAAGAATCGAGTGTCCTAGTCATCTATTCTAGTTGATATCTATTAAATGCTATCCTCAACTGTGGTACTCGTTCTAGCCCAGATAGGTCAATATGGTGCTCCTTATAGATACGTCTTATATGTTTTCCATGCTCCCAAACACGACTATCAAGCTCAAATATATGTCGCATACCTTCCAGACACTACCTATGATGTCCCTCCTCGGGAGGTGTATCTGGAACATGTGCAGGTGCCAGTGTCTTCTCCTACTGTGCATCGTAGGAAGCTTGTGTTGTACCCTCCTCATACTAGGGTACCTCTAGCTACTGTACATGAATAGCGGTGCCCTCCTCTAATTGGGGCACCACGGATGATTGTTCCTGCTCAATCTCATCAGATGAATCCTAGGACCCCTCCTCAGACTGGGGGTCCTGAGAAACAACCTATAGAGTAGACTCAGGCTCGGTATCTTCATTATCATCATCATTGGGTAAAGGAGTATGTGGTGGTGACATCCTGGATGACTTTATCCTAGGCTGGGTTGTAGCTAACTGAGCATCCTGGAGAGTCTGTCCTTTCATGACTCTGCATGTCACTATAACTGCAGCATCTATACGGTGCTGCTTGGGGTACTCCTCTACTGAACCGCTAGGCTCAAGAGACTTGTCCTTCTCCTCGAAGTACTAGCCTTCTTTGATTTAGGTACCATATGAACCTTATAAAATATCACTACCCAAATCGGGGCCTAGACATAATGCGCATCCCAAGTTCAACTAGGACAGGGTACCGCCCCTATTACCCAACCAACCCACCATAAAAGCCCCATGACGATCCGAACTCCGAATATATAACAAGATAGCATAAATGTTCTCATTAAGACTCTGGGATAAGGTCACAACCGTAACCAACCCCGTAAATGTTCTCATTAAGATTCTAGGATAAGGTCACAACCGTAACCAGCACAACCGAGTCCAACCAACCCACACTAACCTCCTAACCTTACCAACCAATCCAAAGGCCATAATCAAATAAGTCTCAATATATAATATGTTTAAACCCAAAATAAAGTACAATGGAACAGTGAGAAATATTGTTCGATGATACCTGCCTTAATTTCAATGCCAATACCAAGGTCGAAACTAATACCAATCCCGCCCATACAACCCCTAGAAGCACCACAACGCCTCAATCTAAAAGAATAAAAATATTTGGTTGGGACATACCCCATACCATGGCCCAAACCAATATTCAAAATAATGTCAAAGTATTTAAGAATGTCTATATCATGAAATGGAGCCTTCTAAAAAGATGGAAGCTCACCACTTTAATCCAAATGATGTCCCCAAGTCAATCACTATGAAAGAGAAGTCGAACGTTCGATTCCTACATAGCGTAGGTATACAGTCACCAGTAGACGGGTTAGCGGGTGAACGCTAGCATGTATCTCAGGATAAGGATAAAATAATGTCATTTAAACAACGAAGCAGAACCATCCATTATGCATACAACTATACATATATATAAATGCTGGGAAAGGGAACTGGGTTTAGCATGCACTTAAAACCATTTACCTAGGTTGTGTAGCATTGTTGTTTAACCTACCCATGGGTTGTATGGATTAAGCTCCCCCTGCTGAAAGGTTCCCTGTGCGTGTAGCCACACGACTAGGAAATATCCCATTGAAAGACTAGTACATCCCCCAATAGTGTTACATCATGCACACGATCCAGTAAGACCAATCCTCATATCGGCAAATATGAGTTTCCAGTTTCGGTCCCCCCCAGGACCTCCACCTTCCACAACTTGGCTACACATCCCACCATTAATGCCTAAATTTAAACCATGTCCAAACAATCCATTTATCATTTATTAAACAAGGCTATTTATTTAGTGGTATCGTCGTACCACCCATACTTGCAAGATTTATCCATAGCCAAACCATTTAGGTTAAGGGGACTTTCAAGTGTCCTTTTTCGTTTACCATATTGACCTCTTGGGAGACTTCTATGTTCTCTACAAGCATAACCAATTAGCCTTAAGCCTTTGTAAACTATTTAAAACATTTAAAGCTTTCTTACATAAGCCGAAAACAAGCAAGAGTTCCCTTAAAAGAATTCAATACAATAAACATATCTTTATAAGAATTTTATCAAACACATTGGGGGCATAATACAACCAAAACCAATTTCAATACCATTAATCCATTCCCATCCAATCCAACCCCTTTTATTAATGCATAGAAAAGCATAAATAAAACCATGGGAAACCATAAACAAGCATTTACCATCGAAACCCCTAAATCATAGTTGAAAACCATAAATCATGCAATATTGAAACCATGAAAACATCCATAAAATCCATGCCTTTTTAGAAATAATAAGGAGGGAAGAGACACATAACTTAAACCAAAAAAGATGATGGAAAAAAATCACCAAAAAAAGTCCCAAAGTAATCCCTTAGTTGAAGCCCTAGCATCCTTGCTCCGAAAGTTTTTGAGAGAATTATGAAGTGTTTTGGAGTAGTTTCTAGGTGTTAATGAATAGAATAATAGGGCAATAACCTCCTAAGAGTATTAGAAGTAGTGGGACCTTGTGAGGATAAGTAGGGAAATATCAAAAATACCCTCACTTAAATCCCATAAAAACCCATCACAGGGATACGAATGACCCTCACAAGTCGTACCCTTCTATACGATTGGTACCCACCAGTTGTACCCAAGCCTCAACCCTTGGATCAAACACTGTCCAGTATACGACTCATCCAACCAAGTCGTAACCACAACATATGATCCATAACTTTGACCCGTACCCCTGGAAAAATGAAATACTAGGAGGATTAAACACTGCCTACTATATGAGTCCACGATACGACTCGTACCCAACCTTACAACTAGTAATCTTAAGTCGTACTCATTCTATTGACCAAAACCATTCCACCAACCAACACTAGTCAGCATACGACAGGACCTTACCACTCGTACCCCAGCATATGGCTCTACCCATGAGTCATATTGAATCCGGGGAATGGAATTCCAGGAAAATTTTTAAGGAAAACAACTTGGATGTAACATTCTCCCCTACTAAGAACATTCATCCCTGAATGACGGAAAAGGTAGGGGTAACCATACGCAAATTCATTGCATTATCAAACGTTCTCTCTAACCTTCTAACCTATAACTGTGTCAAAAAACAAAGATGCGAGGATCTAACTCTTTTCTTTTACAAAGTTTGAAATCAGGAGTGTGTTGAAGAACATTTACCTTTGGAAAAATCCCAGGAGAAGAAAACAAGAGCGGATATTTGGACTTTATGTCCTCTTCTGCTTCCCAAGTAGCCTCTTCCACCTTTTGGTTCTAACATAGGACCTTAACATAAGCCATATATTTGGTCCATAATCGATGAACTTGCCTATCCAATATCTCAATCGGGACCTTTTCATAAGATAGAGAGTCTGAGATACCTAACCCTTCCAAAGGAACAACCAAAGAAGGATAACCAACACATTTCCTCAAAATAGAAACATGGAATACCAGATGAAGTAAGCTCAAGATAGAAGGCAACTTCAACTTGTAAGAAATATTACCAACTCTCCACAGAATCACATAAGAACCAATAAACCAAGGACTGAGCTTTCCCCTCTTCCCGAACTACACTACTCCCTTCATAAAAAACACCTTTAGGAACACCTTATCCATAACCTCAAACTCCAAGTCTCTATACCTAACATATATATAGGACTTTTGGCGACTCTGGGCATCCTTAAACCTATCCCAAATCACCTTTACCTTCTCGATAGCCTGGTAGACCAAATATGGACCAAACATATATGCCTCACCAAGCTCAAACCACCCAATAGGATATCTGCACCTTATACCATACAATGCCTCAAAAGGAGCCCTACTAATACTAGAATGATAGTTATTATTATAAGAAAACTCTACCAAACATAGATGCTCTACCCAATTTCCACCATAATCAATCACATAGGCCTGAAGCATATCCTTCAATGTCTAAATAGTTCTCTCTCCTTTCCCATCCGACTGTGGATGAAAAATAGTACTCATACTAACTAAGTCCTCAATCCCTTCTAGAAAGTCCGCCAAAAGTGAGATGTAAACTGTGTCCCACAATTAGAAATAATTGAAACAGTAACCCCATGCAGCTTCACAATCTCCTGAAGATACATCTATGTATAATCCTCCACAGAAAAAGTAGTCCTTACCGGAAAAAAGTGAGCTGACTTTGTTATCTATCCACGATGACCCAAATAGAAAAAAAATGATTTCGAGATTGAGGAAGGCCGGTGATGAAATCCATATTGATCACCCCTTATTTCTATTTAGGCAACTCAATTTCTTGATGCAACCCACCAGGCCTCATGTGCTCAACCTTGACTTGTTGACACACTATGCACTTGGCCACGAACTCAGCCACATCACTCTTTATACCATTCTACCAATAGATCTCCTTAAGATCATAGTAAATCTTTATTGAGTTAGGATGTACAACGTAGCACGACTCATTCACCTTAAATAAAATCCTTTGCTGCAAACCATCGATGTCACGAACGCACAACCTCCCTTGGTACTACAAAGTACCATCACCACTAATCTCAAACACCCCCACCTTTTGCCCGCCAACATCACTCTTGATTTACATCAAGACAGGATCAAACACTTGCTTCTCCTTAATCTCTGCACCAAGAGATGATCGAACAACTTCTTGCACCATCACACCGCCATCCTTATATTCTAAGAGGCAAACTCCAAGATTAGCCAAACGGTGAATATCATTCACTAATTCCCACTTTCTTTTCTCCACATGAGCAAAACTTCCCATGGACAACATGTGAAGAGAATTAGCAACCACATTAGCCTTACCTGGGTGGTAATGAAGAAACCTATCATAGTTCTTGAGAATCTAAAGTCATATTCTCTACCTGAGATTAAGCTCTTTCTGTGTGAACACGTACTGCAAACTCTTATGGTTCAAAACGATATCCATGTGAACACCATACAGATAATGTCACCATATTTTTTAAGCAAACATAATGGCCAATAACTCCAAATCATGATTAGGATAATTCTTCTCATCACCTTCAATTGCCTGGAAGTATAAGCAATCTCCTTTCCATGCTGCACCAAAACATAACTAAGACCTACCCGAGATGCATCACAATAAACCAAAAATCCATCATTACCTTCTGGCAAAGTCAGAATTGGAGCTGAAGTCAACCTATCCTTCAACTTTTCAAAACTACCCTCACAAGCATCCGACCAAGAAAACTTAACCTTTTTCTGAGTTAACTTAGTCAAGGGAACAACTATCGATGAGAAGCTTTCCATAAATCACCTATAATACCCAGATAAAGACAAGAAGCTCCTAATATCGAATGGAGCCATAGGCCTAGACCACCCCTTCATCACGGCAACCTTTTGCGGATCCCCTATGATTCCCTCACTAGAAATAATGTGACCCAATAAAGTCACAGCATTCAACCAAAAATTACACTTAGAGAACAGAGCAAATAACTGTTGTTCCTTTAGGGTATGCAATACCACACAGAGGTAATTAGCATAATCCACCTTACTCTTTGAATAAACCAGGATGTCAACAATAAATACAATGAGAAAGAGATCCAAATACTGCCTAAACACTCTGTTCATCAGATCCATAAATGTTGTTGGATCATTATTCAATCCAAATGACATCACCAGAAACTCAAAATGCCCATATTGATTATCAAAAGTCATCTTAGGGATATCCATCTCCCTAATATTGAGCTGATGGTACCCAGACCGAAGATATATCTTATCAAAGAACTTGGCACCCTGTAACTAGTCAAACAGATCATTTATCCTCAGGAGAAGATACTTGTTCTTGATTGTGACTTTGTTCAACTGCCTATAGTCAATGTACATACGAAGGAAACTGTCCTTCTTCTGCACGAACAGCATCGGTGCACCCCAAGGAGAAATGGTAGGACAAATAAATCCATTATCTAAAAGATACATAATTTGCTCCTTAGGTTCCCTTAACTCAACCGGAGCTATTCTATATGGAGGAATAGAAATTATACTAGTGTCCTAAAGTAAATCAATACCAAACTCTATCTCCCTATCTAGAGGAACACCTAGAAGATCATTTGGAAAATCTTTGGAAACTCATTATCCACTGGAACTGACTGTAAAGAAGGACCTTCCGAGTTGGAATCTTTAACCCAGACTAAGTGACAAAAACAACCCTTAGAGATTAACCTTCGAGCCCTATGATAAGAAATAAATCTCCCCCTAGGACCTAAAGAACAACCCTCTCATTATATTTCTGGCTCACCAGGGAGCCTAAAGATGACTTTACAAGTCCGACAGTTTAATGTTTAATAATAAGAATGCAAACAGTCCATACCTAAAATTATATCAAAATCCACCATACCCAACTCAAACAGATCTACCAGAGTCTTCTTGTCACTAACAGATACCACACCCCCTATAGACTCGTTCAGCAATGACCGAGTCTCCTACTCGGGTAGAAATAGAAAAAGGATCCAAACTAATTTTTGAATCAAAAACAAATGACACAGCTATATAAGGAGTCAGATATAAGAGAGTGGATCCTGGATCAAGAAAATAGTATACGTCATGAGAGAAAAATTGTAATATACTAGTAACAACATTAGGTAATGCCTTGAATTCCTATCCGGGTTCAAAGAATACAACCTATTTTAACTAGCACTAGAACCAAGAGCAGTAACAGAAACAGATGTCATACCACCAGGTATAGAAGCAGAAGATAAAGTCGTTGGAACTTTAATTTCCCCCATAGCAGCCATACTATCGAACAATCCCTGAATTGATGACCTGTCTGGCCATACTTGAAGCACTTGTCTTTTCCTTCCTCACAAAATCCCAGATGAGGACGACCACAGAACTTATAAAGAGGATATGAAGAAAAAGACTAACCTCTGCTTGCCTGAGATTTTTCACCCTTTGCTCGAGAATTGTCACCACATTGATGACGCATGTCACCCAATAGTTTTGGATAAGGAGCACTGGTAATAGAGAAGGAAACAAAACTCCCTCATTTCTTTTTATACCTCTTGCCACTATCTCAACCTTCCTGAGACTGTGCACCTCCTTAATTAGAAAACTTGCTCTGCTTACCCAGTCAATCCCCAAACTCTTCTTGCCTCCTCTTTTCTTTCTCAACCTGCTGCATATGAACAGTTAACCTAGAGATATCTATCTCCTTAATGAGCAAAGCATCTTGCTCTCTAAAATTAGATCTCTATTCAACCCAGAAGTGAACTTTCTCATTCTCAATCTCATGTCAGCCACCAAATCAGGAGCATACCTCAAAAACTGATGAAACTTCAAGGCATATTCCTTCACATACATCCTCTCTTGCCTGAGGTTCACAAATCCCTCCATCTTAGCTTCCCTCAATACTTGAGAAAAGAAATGATCAATGAAGGCATCAAAAAAGTCCTCCCATAACCCTTTCTCTTCCACATCACCCTTATCTATGTCCCACTTCTCATACCACTGATAACTAATATCTTTGAGTTGATATATTCTCTATTTTATCTAGAAAGACATATGGGTCTTCCTCCGCATTCACCCCCATAAAACTAGGAGGACCTTCTATTTATAAATTAGCTAACCCTTGTGGCCTCAACAAATAAAGCACCAGCTGCACCCCACTTGGCCTATGCAGCGACCATTTAAGCAATTACATAAATAAACTAACGAAACTCTGTGTTCTTCATATTTCCCTAAGGGACCTAAGGAGTGGTAGGAGGAATAGGAGGAACTCTAGCACAATCTAGAATAGGACCCTGAGATCGAATATGTACTCCAGTCATAGGACGTACCCCTTCAATATAATCCCCAGATGAGGCAGAAGAATTTCTTTACATTCCAGATCTAGGAGGCATGATCTGAAAGACAAATAACTAAGGATTAGAGAAGATTCCAGGACTGGGAATTTCAATCTTGAAGATAGAATACCAAGAAAGTGAAACATTCCTGAATTCCTTGTAGCTTCTTTATTATGAGTGTAGCGAACTTCACACCTCTAAAAGACACTCTACTCGACATGGCTTTGTGGACTCCCAGTTAACCATGAACCTAGGCTCTGATACCTACTTGTGACAGCTTGAATTGGGGCCTAGACGTAATGGGCATCCCAAGTCCAACCAGGTCCAGGGACCTCCCCTATTACCAAACCCAAAAACAATATGAGCCCCATGATGGTCTGAATTCCAAACATATAACAATATAGTATAAATGTTCTCATTAAGACTCTAGGATAAGGTCACAAACATAACCAACCCAACTGAGTCCAACCAATCCATACCAACCGCCCAACCATACCAACTGATCCAAAGGCCATAAACCAAGCCATAACCAAATAAGTCTCAAAATATAATATGATTAAACCCAAAATAAATTATGATGGAACAATGAGAATTTATGTACGATAATACAAGCCTCAACACCAATGCAAATAACAAAGTCAACTCCAATACCGATCCCACCATTACCAACCCCCAAAAGTACCACAAAGCCTCTATCCAAAAGAATAAAAATATCCAGGTTGTACTTGCCCCCAACTATGGACAAAACCAATATCCAAAATAAAGTAGAAGTATCTAAGAATTTCTATATCATAAAATAAAGCCTTTCAGAAAGATGGAAGATCATAATTTCAATCCAAATATTATACCTTAGTTGATCATAGTAGGGAGTCGAATGGTCGATTCCTGCATAGCGTAGGTATACAGCCGCCAGTAGATGGATTAGCAGATGAACACTAGCATGTATCTCAAGATAAGGATAAGATAATGCCATTTAAATAACCAAGTAGAACCATCCATGATTCTTAAAACCATACATATATATAAGTATCAAAAAAAGGAATCGGGTTTAGCATGCACTTAAAACCATTTACCTGGGTGGTGTAGCTTTTTCGTTTAACCCACCAATGGGCCGTATGGGTTCAGCTACCCCTACTGAAAGGGTCACAGTGTGTGTAGCTGCACGACCAGGAAATATCCCATGGGATGACTAGTACATCCCACAATAATGTGAGATTATGCACACGGTTCACTAAGACCAATCCTAATATCGACAAATATGAGATTACAGTTTTGAACCCCTGAAGACCACCATCTTCCATGGCTTAGCTACACATCCTGCCATTAATGCCCAAACTAAAACCATGTCCAAACAATCTATTTATAATTTATTAACCAAGGCTATTTATTTAGTGGTTTCATCATACCACCTATACTTGCAAGATTTATCCATAGCCAAACTATTTAGGTTAAGGGGACTTTCAAGTTCCCTTTCTGTTTACCATATTAACCTCTTAGGAGATTTCTATGTTCTCTACAAGCATAACCAATTTGAATCAAGCCTTTGTAAACCTCTTGAAACATTTAAAGCTTTCTTACATAAGCTGAAAATAAGCAAGAGTTCCATTAAAAGAAGTCAATGCAATAAACATATCTTTATAAGAATTTTGCCAAACACATTGGGGGCATAATACAACCAAAACCAATTTCAATACCATCAATCCATTCCTATCAGATCCAATTATCCAAAACCATCAATAATGCATAGAAAATCATAATTAAAGCCATGGGAAACCGTAAATAGACATTTACCATCAAAACCCCTAAATCATAGTTAAAAACCATAAATCATGAAAAATTAAAACCATGAAAACATCCATAAAATCCATGCCTTTTTAGAAGTAATAGGGAGGGAAGAGACACATTCCTTAAACCAAGAAAGGTGATGGAAAAAATTACCAAAGTAAGCCCCACAGTAATTCCTTAGTTGAAACCCTAGCTTCCTTTTCCCAAAAGCTCATGAGAGAATTATGAGTATTTTAGAGTAGCTTCTTGGTGTTAATGAATAGAATAATAGGGTAAGTAAGATCCTAAGAGTATTAGAAGTCATGGGACCTTATTAGGGTAAGTAAGGTAATGTCTAGAATACCCTCACTTAAATCCCATAAAAACCAATCACAAGGAACGACTAATCCTCACAAGTCGTACCTTTTTATATGATTGATACCCACCAGTCGTACCTAAGACTCAACCCTTAGATCAGATACAATCCAATATATGAATCATCCAACCAATTCATAACCATAGCATACAATTTGTACCATGACCCGTATCCCTAAAAAAATAAAATACCAAGAGGATTAAACACTGCCTACTTTACGAGTCCGCGATACGACTCGTACCCAAACTTACAACTAGTATCCCTAAGTCATACCCATTCCAGTGACCAAAGACATTCTACCAACAAACATTGGTCAGTAAATGATAGGACCTTACCACTTGTACCCTAGCATACAGATCATATCCATGAGTCATATTGGGTCTAGAGAATGGGATTCCAGGAAAATTTCTAAGGCAAAAACCCAGTATGTAACAAAAATAACTGCCAGTTTCCAACAAAAGTGAGGGATAGCAAAAGTTGAAAAAAAACTCAAAATTTGATAAGTTTAAATTTTTCTTCAATTCTTACACACCTATAACCTATTTAAAATCCCAACAAGTCCAATATATACACACCAACAATGATGTATGAATTTCAAAGAAAACAATCATGCTCAAATAATGGTATTACTTTCATTCATTCAAGTGCAACTTTCGATTAGGGTCTAACATTAGATTTTGCTTCACAATAAGTCCCTACACTAAGATCTTAGGTTATTTCAAGGTTTCAATCTAAAATCTTGTTATTTTCTAAATATCATTCAATGGAATACCTAAATAAGCATGTTTAACCAATACATAGATTAATAGATGACCTTGAGGAGCCAAGAAAGTTACCTTTTATATGAAGAATTACAAGTGAACAATGAAAAAGTCAAGCAAACCAAAGTTGGAACATGTTTTTAGCATGTTGGAACAAGTTGGTATCTCAAATAAGTGACAATTTAGCCTATTCTTATGTGTGGGGTTACTTGGTGTTTAAGTGGGAAGTTTGAATTCAAAGAGAAAAATAATTTTTTGAGGATTAGAATGAGTTAGAATAAGGGTAAGAATGTTTTTATATAGGTGGGGGTTGTTTTAGGTCATATTTAAATGTTGGTGGGCCCAAAAAATTAAAAGTTTGTCCCACAAAATGACCTAGTCGCAGCATCAACTTGCGGCCCGTACCTGTGGTCAGGTGCAGGTACCACCTGCGGCCAGCAGGAGCTAGGCGTAGGTGTCGGGCCAAAAATTTTGGCCCACTTTTTTGCAACCCAGACTTGGTATTTTGATATTATTCCAGATACTTATGGTCCTGTAACCTAAGTTTTAGGTCTCAAAAGTAAATTTAGAAGCCAAAATCCATAACTTACCATTTTTTATCCTCAAAATTTAAACTTTTCTACATATTACTCAACTTACCATGTGGGACTTATGACCATAATGGGTTGATCCCATATCACCCTTATCTAGAAATTGATGAATGTAGCAATTTTTACCGTATTCCAGGTAAGGTCCAAAAATTAAAAACCAACAAAAAGACAAAAACAACAAAATGTGAACACTAAAATATAGTGGGTTTCCTCCGACTCAGTGCTTGATTTAATTTCATGGCTCGGCATGGCTATGTTGGTTACTCAAACTTAACTAACAAGCCCATGGGTTGCCTTCTATGCAATGCTTAATTAACATTGTAGCATGACGCGGGTATCTTGACTACTCATAATTCATCAAGATACCCATATGAATATCCTCCAGGGTCATTAATATAATTAATCACCGACACTACTCTCATTTCGGTTGGCTGCATAACTTTTAGATATTTAATGTTGCCTTCTCACCATTGACTCTTAATTTTAGCTCACCTTTGTCCATATCAACCATTGCTCTACCTGTGGCCTTAAATGGTCTTCCTATGATAATGGGCATCTCACTGTCAACCTCACAATCCATGATGAAAGTCAGTCAAAAAAATAAAGTTATCCACCCTCATGATCACATCTAAAGATATTCCACAAGTATTTTCACTGTGTGATCAGCCATTAATAGCCATATTAAAGTCATTTCTAGAGGGTTCAAGCCTAGTTGCTTGAATATGAACAACAACATCAAATTAATATTAGCCCTAAGTCACACAAGGCTTGAGAAAATTGGGATGACCCAATAGTGCATTGTATAATGAATGATTTGGTTTCCCCCTTATTCTACTCCAAAGACCTAGTCGTGACTTCACTGCAGTGGTGCACACCATCAACATCCTCAAAAGTCACTCATTTCTTTCTTGTAACCAACTGTTTAATGAACCTGGCATATCCAAGCATTTGATTTACCTCCTCAAGAAGAGGTATGTTTATTCTTAATTTGTTCAATATATTATTGAACCGCTTGAACTTACCTTTCTCTTTTTTGCATCAACCACTAAGGAAAATATGGTGGCGGTCTCAGAATACATCTAGTTTCTGGGTTAGTTACCGTACCCTTACCTTTATCTTCAACAACTTCACCTTTATCACCTGTTAACTTCTTATAATAGTTCTGACCTTGGTTCTCTTACCTTTGGCTATGAAACCCTTCATCTGATGATCAAAATAATTAGCTTCCTCCTCCAATTTTGACTCATACACTTTGGAAGTTAACCCTTGTGCCGCTAAGGCATTCATTCTCAAAATTTATTATTGCAAACTGCTTTGCTAGCACCTCTAAATCAGTCCTTAGTAACATAATTTCTTAAGCTATTATATCATCATCACCTCTCTGGTCACAAGAAGAACAAATAGCATAAGTATCAGATCCCCCATCAGCCTCCCGAGTTTGCCACCCTCGATTAGTGAGTGAGATCCATTCTAATATCTCTGATGCTACCTTCCATCATAATCTCATAAAATCTCCTCCACATATGGTGTTATCCATGGATATAGATTTGATGATAGGTATCTGTAGAATATTTTTGCTAAGCTTATCCCTAACAATTAATGAATTTGGACCATGCCCATCTTTTTCTTAAACCTGAATCAAGCCTCGTGCATGGACTCAGACTGCAACTGCCTGAAATTATAAATCTCATCCTTGAGCTGCAACATCTTTGATAGAGGGAAGAACATGTTTAATAATTGTGTGCATAACTCATTCCAAGTCATGATAGAGTCCTTTGGTAACTCCCCTAATCATAAAGATATTTTTCTTATTAGTGAGAAGGGGAATAGCCTCAGTCATAGTACTACCTAATTTACCCTTGTATTGGTATACGAGGTGTAAATCTCAAGGAAATTTGCAAGGTGTAAGCTTGCATCATCAGTGGGAAGACCTTCAAACATATCCTTTAAATTTAGAAGTTGGATCATGGCGCTCGTAATATCAAATTTGATGCATGGGGATCAACATATCCCATATCATATTCATCATCTATATATGGTTGCACATACTCATATGTTGGGATTACTTGAACATGGCCACCTCTAGATCAATTTTGATTTTCACCGAGTGTTTCTTGATGGTTTATAGCTTGTCTCTGTTCAACTTGCTCTGCCTCTCAAGCTATCCTCTTATCTTTTTCCATTACTCTCCTATCTACTTTAGTTTGAGCTAAAATCATACCAGTCTGATGATTAACAATATCTTTTACTTCTTTGGTAGGAGTTAGAACATCACGAACCGCATCCAAATTATCAACTCTTTTCGGGTCAGACATCCTACCAGGTGTTTGTAGGATTCTCTCTGGATTTAGATTCACTGGGAGTAAGGTATTCCCTCTACTTTGTGTGCTATTCATACAACGATGTATGCCCAACTAAAAACAAAAATATAAAAGAAAAACCCAAAATTTCAACAACTTCAAATCACTAATAAACACTGTGTTTCTCGGTAATGGCACTAATTTCTTAATAACGTCAAAGAAACACCTCCTTTTATATGATAATATGATTGTTGTCAAAATATAGTAAGCCAACAAATGTTGGTTTTGAATGGGAACATGTGAACTTGTAAATCTCAATTGTTGTAGTCCGTAGGAAGAATAAGAAAAGTAAATTGGGGGATTGTTTGTAGTAATCATGAGCAAAGAACAATATTAACTTGGTTGTAATCAGTTGTAAGTGAACACTAGAATTGTGTTCCCCCTGGTTTCTCAACTCCGTAGGCTTATGTGCTTCGCTGAACCAACTTGATAGTCCCAGGTAAAATTGTTAAGTTATGTACCTTCTATAGTCTTTTGGATGAGCAGAAGGATTTCACCCTTTAACTTTTGAGTCTTAGGATATCACCTTACTAATCCTTATACTTATCCCAGTTTTACAGCTATTATATGAAACCTAACCATCTTACATAGATTAAACCTAGAAGCATGGATCGATAGTTAAACTCTAAACCACTATTGTCTTTACTTTTTTCTAGTCACTACTCTTTTGGAGTAAGTATCAATGTCTAGGTAGGATCCCAATGTTTGCACCCATTTAAAAATCAATCATAAAGATGAAAAATCAATGCATGCCATGAATATCGATTCAGAACAACAAAAACACTTCCCCTACTTCGTCAATCCTCCAGGGTTTCCACAACCCTAGCTATGGGTTTTAGCCGCTCATACTTGTGAAGAATTCAATAACATTCATAATTGAAAGCATAAATAAAATCATAATTATAAGATGAATAAAAACCCATAATCGTAAACTTAATAATCAACTAAAGTCAATACAAGGAAATTCCAAGATCAAAATCAGATCTTGGAATTAATAGATGTTTTTCCGTATTAAAATTGTTTAACTTCTACTAAAAAGTACATAAGGGGCATTTATAGTACATGAGAAAACCCTAAAACCAAAGACCAAACAAAATAGAAGAAAACTGGGTCGGTGGCTACCTACTCTCTGTACCTACAAGCTGGTTTTGGGTGCAGGTTGTACCTACAATATGGCACAGGGTGTAGGTGTAGACTGCAAGTTGTGGATGGAAAACTTTCTACAATTCACCTCTCAGGATTTTTTAGTTCAAGCACCTGCTTTGTCTACATGCGGTTCGTAGGTGTAAATGCGATCTGTAGGTTTACTTAATAGGTGTCGAGAGTTATCTTTTCAACTCTTCTTCAACTCTCAAACATGCATTATTCATGATCAATATGGAAAATATCCTAAATCATCCATAATCACTCCAAAAGTAGCCAAAAACACCCTTTTCACCTTTTTCATAAACATAGCATCCAAAGCATGGTTTCCTGCAAAACATACACAAAATGAATCATATCTAAAAAAAGACCTCAAAAACTTGCATATTTTCCTCATGTTAAGCGTTGGAAGTGCTATATTTCTAAAGAACATTAACAATCCAAGGATTTCTATCTCGATTATGTGATCGCCATAGCCCTCTTGCGATCGCCATAGTGCGATCACAGTGGACCTAGTGCAATCACAATGAACTATCTAACCATACTAAACTCGGTGTTTCAGACATTTTGAAGAAGTTAGATTTTCCATCCAAGGTTGTTTCAACCAAATATGGGTCCCACACCCACATTTTTATTTTTTCAACTTTCCAACCAATAGGTCAAAATGTGCTAGGGTGTATTGGGAATCAAACCAACAGTATGCCTAGCCTAAAATTGATATCCTAAAGTTTCTTGAATAATTAGAATTTTCATTCGAGATTTTTTTATTAATTTTTTTACCTAGTGTCCATTTAGAACTAGAGAAGTCTTCTAAATACGGAATTGGCTCTATAATAAATAAATTGTTCGATAATTAAACTGTCAGTCCTAAAAAGTCATAAATGACTTGGGAAATCTATGGAAAAGCCCTAACTTTGGAAATAAGTGGAAATATTAAAAATGACCAGAAGATTCACTACAAGCTCATTGCCTATGTTGTCAACAAGTGAAAGTTGAGCATCATCGACCAGGTGGTTTGATTCAGAGGTTTCCTATTCTTAAATAGAAATGAGAGAAAATTACCATGGACTTTGTTTGTGTTCTTCCTTGCACTTCCCATGGTTTTGATGGTATTTGGGACATTGTGGATTGGTTGACCAATTTGGCACATTTTATTCCTATTCAGATATCCTTCAGTGCCGAAAGGTTAGCCCTATTTATATGCATAAGATAGTATATTTATATGGTGTTCCTATGTCTATCATTTTAGACCAGAGTTTGTGTTCACTTCTAGCTTTTAGAAAGCTTTTTAGGAGGACTTAGGTACTCAGGTGGACCTTAGCACAACATTCAATCCACAGACTGATGGTCAGTCAAAGTAGACAATTCAGGTTCTCTAGAATATTCTTCAAGCCTATGTTATGAATATTGGAGGTCAGTGGGAGCATCACTTAGCCTTGACAGAGTGTTCATATAATAATAGTTACCATTCGAGTATCATGATGGCACCTTATGAGGCTTTGTTTGGTAAGTGGGGTCATTCTTAGATTGGGTGGTTTAAGATATTTGAGATTGTACCCTGTGGAACTGACTTACTTCAAGATTAGTTAGATAAAGTCAGGGTAATTCAAGTCAGGTTGAGGATAGCTCAGAGTAGAAAGAAGGAATATGCAGACCGTAGGCTTTTTTCAATGAGATTTTGAGTTGTTGATGGGTTATTTCTATCACCCATGAAGGGTGTGATGAGTTTAGGAGGAAGGAAAGCTCAGCCCCAGATATATTGGACCCTTTGAGATTTTTCGCACAGTTGGTGAGGTGGTTTATGATTTAGCCTTACCACCAAAATTTTCTGTTGTCCTTATAGTTTTCGATTTTTATATTTTGTGATGATACATTACTGATCCACATCATCTACTTAGATAGGACACAATTTATTTGGATGAGCGATCGACTTTCGTGGAAGAGCCGGTGCTTATTTTAGCTAGTGACGTCAGGCGGTTCCGCACTAGGGATATTCATGTAGTTAATGTTCAGCAGATGAACCACCTATTAGAGAAGGATACTTGGGAGATTGAGAGCAAGATGGGGACCCAACATCCTCACTGTTCAAGGCTTTAAGTATATCCTAATCCTATACTTTTGCGAACAATAGTTCTTTTAGTAGTGGATGTTGTAATGACCCATCTGGTCATTTTCTATATTTCTAATTATTTTTCCATTTAGAGCTTTTTTATAGCTTCCCCAATTCATTTATGACTTACTAGAACTAATAGTTTGGTTACCAAGTAGTTCGTTTGATTTTTAGAGACAATTCCCTATTTTTAAGTCTTCACTAGTTCAAATTGGCTATCAGGCAAAAACTTCAGTCAAACGATATCATATACAAATTTGACTATTCCAAATGCTTTGGAATATGGGTTTTAGGTTAGGTGGATGATGTGCTATTAAAATATAGCTCTTTCAATGCTTAAAATAAGAAAAATATGAAAGCTCCTAAGGTTATTTTTTAGATATGATGTTTTTGGATATGTTTTACAGGAAATCATATTTTGGATGATAAGTTTGTGAAAAAAGGTATTTTTGGATACATTGGAGAAATTATGAATGTTTGAGATACTTTCTATCCTAATCATGATCAAAGCATGTTCGAGAATCGAATAAAAACTAAAAGATGAATCTCGACACCTACTAAGTCAACCTATGGACCGCATATAGGACCGACGGACTGTAGGTAGGCAAAGAAAGTGACATAATTCCAAAATCCCAAGAGCTGAACTTCCAAGAATTTTCCATCTGGTATCTACGGTTTGTACCTGCGCCTAGGGCCAGGACCACAGGTACTACCTGCACCCGGTGCCAGGCCGCAGGTACGGACCACATGTGGCCACCGACCCTGTTTTCTTCTAATTTATTTGGTCTTTGGTTTTAGGTTTACTCATGTACTATAAATATCCTTGATGTATTTCTTAGTAGGAGTAACACACTTTTTATATTCACAAACATATTTTGATTCCAAGATTCAATATTTATCTTGGGATTCTCTTGTATTGACTTAAGTTTATTAATTCAGTTATGATTGTGGGTTTTTACACTTTTGATCATTGTGATTTCATATATTCTTTTGAATATGAATGTTATTGATTTTTTCATAAGCATGAGCAGCTAAAACCTATAGCTAGTGTTGTGGAAACCCAGGAGGATTGACAAAGTTGGGGAAGTGCTTTCGTTGTTCCTAATTGATACTCATACATGCATGGATTTATCTTTGTTATAACAATTTTCTTAATGTGTACACATATTAGGATGCCACCTAGATATTGATGCTTACTCCAAAAGAGGATTAGTGGCTAGTAAAAGATAAAGACAATAGTAATTTGGAGTTTAACTGTCGATCCACTCTTCTAGGTTCTATCTTAGTAAGATGGTTAGGTTTCATCTAATAACTAGAGACTCAAAAGGTAATATTTAAATAAGATCAAGATAAGGGTTAGTAAGGCGACATATTGAGACTAAAAAGGTTAAGGGTAAAATCCTTCTGCTCGTCCGAAAGACTACGGATGGTACATAACTTATCAATTCTGCATGCAAAGTATCGGGTTGGTTCAACAAAGCACAATAATCCTACGGAATTAAGAATCCATGGGAACACAATCATAGTGTTCACCAACACTGATTAAATCTGAAGTTAGTACAGTTACTTACTCGAGATTACTATATCAAAACCCCCTATTTACTTTTCTTATTCTTCCTGCCGACTACAACTACTAAGATCTACAATTTCACATATTCCCTTAGGATTCAACCCTAATGTCTATTGGGTTACTATATTTTTACAGCCACTGTATCATCATCTAATAGGAGGTATTGTTTAGACTTTATCAAAATTTTGGCGTCGTTACTGGGGAACACGGTGTTGATTTGTGATTTGATGTGGTTGCAGTTTTCAGATTTTTCTTTTTGTTTTTAGTTAGGAATACGCCAGCATATGGAGCATAGCCAATCCCTTACTCCCACTAAATTTGAACCCAGAGTGTATCCTATAAATACCTGGTAAGATGTCTAAGCATAAAAGAGATAGACCAAAAGGGGTTTGTGATGTTGTACCTCCCCCTCATCCCGAAAGAGTACAAGATATATTGATATTCAAACAGGTGATCTATAAGATCAAGATAAAGTCAAGAGGAGGGCAATAGAAGAAGATCAACGGGTAGCTAGGGAGGCAAATCTAGCTGAGCAGTGACAAGAAGCAAACCACTAAGCGACACTCGTTTGAAACGAAAATAGATCTAGAAGTGCCTGTGTTCAGGTAGTCCCAGCATATCAATATATACATCCATATATAAATTATGAAGAAGACTTTGGATATATTGAGTCGGTAGAGACTTGATCCATAGTTCCTCCTATTTTTCCCCTAGGCATCAAGTTTGATATCAAGAACTCAATCATCCAGTTTTTAAATCTGAAGGGTGAGTTTACATGTCTGCCTATAGATGATACAAACCTGTACCTTGCCATTTTCCTCGAGAACTATAGTTCATATACAAATCCAGGGGTGAATCAGGAAGTACTCAGACTGAGTCTATTTCCCTTTTCTCTTACAGGAAAAACATCTTTATGGTTAGGGGAACTTCTAAGTGGCTCTATCACTACATAGAACGAGTTGCATAAGTAATTCTTAAATAGGCTCTTTCCTCCATCAATGATGTTGTAGCTAAAGGATGAGATTTATAAATTCAAGTAGTTGCAGTTAGATTCTATGTACGAGGCATGGTTTAGATTCAAGAAGAAGCTGAGCATAGTTCCTAATCATTGGTTGTCAAGGACGAGCTTCTTATAGATATTCTATATATCCTTGACCATCAGGTCTAGATCCATGGAAAGACACCATATCTGGATGAGCTTTTATAAGGATATGCTGGGAGGCAGCTTCGGATATGTTAGATCAACTCTTTCTCACTAACTGAGGGTGGAAAAATTAGGACGCTGAGAGGGGATCTGGTACTTATGCTATCGGTTCCTCTTGCGACCAGAAAGTAGTTAATGACGCTGTAGTACAACAGATTACATTTCTAAGAACTGATCTTAGGATACTTACAAAGTAGCTTACAGCAGCTACTTTAGAGAAGTAAATGCAATAGCAACATAGGGGTCAACTAACAAATCTTATAAGTCAGAATTGAAAGAGGAATCAAATTATATGGATCATCATTTGGCGGGTTTTTTAGCCTAAGGGCAAGGGAACCAAGGTCGGAACTATTATGATAGATGCAGAGACCATAGAAAAGAGCGAGATGGTGACTAGAGGAAAAAGGATAACTACAAAGAGAAAGGATATAGATACATTCAACCTGGTAAATAAGATGCAGAATAAAAAATAGAAGAGATGCTGGCTAAGCAGGCAAAGGGTCAGGAAAATTAAGAAATTAGCCTTAAGGAGATTACGTTCGATATTTCAGGATTAACCCAGAAGGTCGAGTCGCATGCCATTGTTCTCAAATAGTTGGAGCACCAGTTCGGGTAGTTGTCAGCAACTCTAAACTAGAGGAAGCTAGGTACCCTTTCGAGCAACACAATGAAAAATCCTATAAATAATTGTCACGTACTTGTTACTACCACGAGGAGTGGTATCACTACTATGTATCCCCTACGATCGGCCATAGAATCTATTAATGTTGATACATATGGTGTTGAGTCTGAGAAGGTAACAGGTGATAAAGGTAAGGTTGTTGAAGACAAAGGTAAGGGTTTGGTCATTGAGCCAGATATTAGCCAAATTCTAATACAGCCCCCACCTTCTTCTAAGAGATTGAGGCAGAAAAAAAAGAAAGGTAAGTTTAAGAAATTCATTAAAATATTTAAAGAATTAAGATTGAACATACCTCTTCTTGAGGAATTAGAGCAGATTCCTAGATACTCAAGGTTCATGAAATAATTGGTCATAAGAAAGAAAGAAGTGATATTTGAGGATATTGATGGTATACACCACTGCAGTGCAGTTACGACTAAGTATTAGGTGTAGAAAAAGTGTGATCTTGATGAATTCACTATACCATGCACTATTGGGTCAGCCTGATTTACCATAGCCTTGTGTGATTTAGGAGTTAGCATTAATTTGATGTCTCTAGATGCATTCAAGGAATTGGGCTTTAACTCTCTGGAACCAACTTTGATACGTCTATTAATAGTTGACTGCATTGTGAAGAAGCCTGTGGGAATCTTTTTTGATGTCATCGTGAGGGTGGATAATTTTGTCTTTCTAGCTGACTTTGTCATCCTGGACTTTGAGGTTGACACCGAGATGCCCATTATATATGGAAGACCATTTATGGCCACAGGCAGAGCAATGGTTGAAATAGATAAAGATGAGCTAAAATTTATAGTCAATGGTAAGGAGTATACACTCAACATCTAAAAGTCAATGAAACAGCCAATCGATATGAGGGTAGTATCGGTGATTGATTGTATTGATGACCCTGGAGGATATTCCTATAGGTATCTTGATGAATTATGAGTAGTCAATATAACTGCGTCATGTCGCGATGTTAAATAAAGTTTTGCATGAGAGGAAACCCATGGTCTTGTTTGTGAAATCTGAGTAACCAATACAGCCACGTCATGTCGCGACATTAAATCAAGTGTTGAGTGGGAGGTAACCCACTATTTTTAGTGTTCATGTTTTTGTTATTTTCTTTTTTGTAAGTTTTTAGCTCATATACTTACCCAAAGTATGGTAAAAATTTCTACATTCATCGATGTCCAAGTAAGGGGGCTATGTGATCAACCTCTCATGGTCACAAGTCCAACACGGTAAGTTGAGTAATATCCTGAAAAGTTGAAATTTTGAGGATGAACAAAATGTGTAAGGTTGTGGACTTTAACATCTAATTTTACTTATGAAGACTCAAACTTAAATTATGGGACCATAAGTAGCTGGAAAAATATCATAAAGCCAAGTCTGAACTTCAGGAAAGTGGGCCAAAATTGTTGTCCCGGTACATGCGCCAAGCACCTACTGGCCACAGGTAGAACTTGTGCCCATAGCCTGACCATTGGTGCAGGCCGCAGGTAGCTTCTTGCATTGACTAATTGTGGGCCTAATTTTTAATTTAAATTTTGGGCTCGCCAACACTTATATATGACCTAAAATAGCCGCCACCCATATTTAAACAACCTTAACCCCATTCTAACTTATTCTAGTCCTTAGAGCTTCACTTTTCTCTATGGATTCAAACTTCCCTCAGAAAATACCAACTCACCCCACACTTAATTAAAGTCTAAATTGCCACTTTTTTGAGATACCAACTTTTTCCAACAAGGTAAAAACACATTCAAACTTTGGTTTGATTGACTTCTTCATATTCACTTTCGGTTGTTCATATAATAGGTAACTTTATTGGCTCCTATTGGTTATGTATTTATCTATCTATTGTTTAAACAAGTTGATATATGTATTACACTACAAAATATATAGAAACTATCATTCTTGTATGTAAGATCCTTGAAGTAGCCTAAAAGTGTAATGCAGGGCCTTATTTTGATGTAAAATCTAAAGTTAGACCCCAACTAGAAGTTGAACTTGAATGAATAAAAGTAATACCAATAGTTGAGCATGTTTTTTTTCTTTTAAATATGTGATTTATGATAAGTGTATGTACATTGGACTTGTTGGAATTTCAAATAGGTTATAGGGGTGTAAAAATTGAGGAAAAATTCAAACTTTTCAAATTTTGAGTTTTTCTTCAACTTTTGTTATCCCTCACTTTTATTGGAAACTAACAACTAGTTTTACAAGTACATATGGAACCTAAGGCTATGAAGAAGATGATGGTTGGTACTTTATGGAGATGGGAAGATTCTCCTAAAACTGGCAATTCAGTAGAGAAGTACCTGAAGTAGCAACGTAGAGACATTGCAGTTAAGGTGACATGCAGAGTCATGAAAGAACAGACTCTCCAGGCTACTCGGTCAGCTATAGCTCGTCCCAGGATAAATTCATCCAGGATGTTACCACTACACACTCCTTCACCTAATGATGATGAGGAGATAAAGTTGGAGTCTACTCTATAGGTTGCTTCTCAGGACCCCCAGTTTGAGAAGGTGTCCCAAGAATTATCTGATGAGATAGAGTAGGAGGAGCAATCAGTGGTGACTTAGTATGATAAGGATAATGCTACTCATCTACAATAGATAGATGTACCCTAGTCTGAGGAGGGTACAAAGCATGCTACCAAATGATAAGTCTATACAGTAAAGGTAGAGTCCTACTCTCGTGCATGCTTCAAATGAACCTTCTATGGAGGGACATCAGAGGTGGTATATGCTAGGGATGCAGGAGATTTATACTATTGACAGTCATATTTTGGAATCAAGCCTACGAGGTGCATTTATAATGAGCATCGGATTGACCTATCGAGGCTAGATTGAGTACCATAGTTATGGCAGTATTTGATAGATATTAGCTAAAGTGGATGACTAGGACACTTGGTTCTTATAGCTCACCTATGTTATGGTAATTTTATGCATCCTAAAGAGCTATTACAGTCCTTCCTGTGCGCCAAAATCCATGGCTGATCAAATTTTCTAGGTAGATACAGCTTAAGCATACACTGGTTAGAGGGGTCAGAGTTGATATATCAACAGAGAATGTCTATAGAGTTATCTTCATCCTAGAGTATATTAATCCTTTATCTATAGATAAGTACGATCATAGGCTGAGGATTGCACATGATCTACATATCATTTGGAGGCTAAGCACTGACATGGGAGGATCAAGATGTCTAGTTGGATAGCTGGTTATATTTCACCATTGGGTGATGCAACCCCATAGATTGATAGGCATGCTGTGATCAAGAAGGGATTATTGACATTTAAGGTTATGTTCTATTAGTTGCTGATTAGATACAGACTGATACCCATTACTTTGGATAACACATTGATGTAGGAGGGAGCTACACTGGTTTCTTGTATGATGGTAGGTTATGTCGTTAATTTTGTTGCCATCCTCAGGTATGAGTTACATGTCAGAGCCTTTAGGGAGATGACTAATCTTCCATTCCCTTGCATGATTTAGAAGCTATATAATGAGGCTAGTGTGTCTGAGATACCAGGTGTAGACAATAGGGTACTTACGATGGTGACTGTACAGACTAGGACTATGAGGGATATAGCATATCCAAGATCTTCTAGGAGATCGAAATAGTAGGCAGTAGTACCACTGGCCCAGACTGAGGGCCCAATAGATTTCGTAGAGCCTAATTAGGCATATTGAGGTAATATGGGTGTTAGCATTGATATAAAGAAAGGGGAGTAGAGAGAGGCTCCAAACTCCAGGACGCAAGGCGAGGGGACACTAGATACTTCTTCTTCATCCCTATCTTTGACCTTAGAGCCAGTGGGTGTACCCTTAAAGCTTAATTGTTCATCCACTACAACTCCTACTTCAGGTATGATCACTATATTAATAATGTTTTTGTAGATCTTAGTGAATAGCTAGAGGGCCACAGATGCTAGAGTGAGGGTTATTGAGACTGAGAAAACCACCCTCTATGAGAAAATTAGATTAGGTTTTAGGATTAGATTTGAGCAGGCATAGGCTCGATGGGAGGCTTTATTGAGTACTGCATTATCTGACCTATATGCTAACTTTTACACATAGCTTGATGAGTTTGAGGGATGGTATATATCCCGATACACAAAGACATATGCATCGGATCCAGCTCAGATGAGGGAGGATTTTAATATATTACAAGCAGAGGTACACTCTTTCACATGAGTTATGTTATAGCCACTCCTTCAATTATACCACAGGTGGTCCATATATTACCTCTACGCACACCGAGATAGTTTGATTTCTTCATGTTGGGTGATGAGGAGTTCCCAGTAGTTGGGGCCAAGAGAGGTCTCATAGACGACTTGCAAGACCATGATTTACCATAAGACTCAGCCTTTAAAAAGTCTAGGCATAATTTAAAGGAGTCTGCATTCGTCGATAGGCAAAGGCATGCATCTATAGTAGTGGGTGCATTATCCAATAGTGTACCGCCACCACCACCGCCTCCACCAACTGATATGCCCTCATTTGGGGATGCTCCTGATTTTGGCCACCTAGTGTATCCTAGGTATGTTCTCACATTCTGATGTTTTAATTTGTTTTAATGCATTGAGGACAGTGTGAAATTTTTCATTGGGGGTAGGCATACTATGCTACCATGGGTTGTTATTGTCGTGCTTCTTTTTTTATCGGTCATGGTATAGTTGTAAAATCAGCATGTCTAGGATAGTGTTATGTAGTAATGTGTTTTGTTTTTGTGTAATTAGGAGATTTTTAAGTATTTAGGATAATAGTCATGTTTTGACTGATTTTTGATACCCCTCCAAAAATTTGTTTTTTAGAACTGTGTGAATGTATATATATGTAAACATTGTGGATCTTGTTATGGTATTAGGATTAGGGACATCATAATCACTAACGTATAATTTGATGAACCGGATAGGTAGTAGTTGGTAATATTTACACTATGCTATATGTGTGAGATACTACCTAGTTCCCTTTGTATGTTGAATTAAGAACTTGCCAGTTAGTCTTGCCTAGGTTGAAAGATAGTTGGTTAGGAAAGGATCATAGGCCATTTTTTATTTTAGTTCACTTTTAGCCTAAATGACCTTCCATGTGTAAGTTGTATCCCTTGATCCCTATTTTGAGCCTTGTAGCCTATTTTTCTTATTTCACCATTCACCTTCCCATTTATAGTACAACAAACCTATTTTGGCCCTAGTCCTCCTTGGACATTTTGCACCTCAACTCAGGAAAAATGCCTAAGTTGAGGGCGGATATCATAAGGGTGCATAGCATAAAATAGGTATGAAGAAGACTAAAATAAAATTAAAAAAAAAAGAAAATTTTAGTAGGGTTGGGTGGGGTAGAAAAAGGAAAAAGAAAAGAAAAATTATGAAAAAGAGAAAAAGAAATAATAGAAGACCACACCCAATCTGAATGTGGAATAAAGAATAAAAAAGGAGAAATAAGGTTGGAAGAAAAAAGATATTTACTAGTAAGTGAGACCCCAAAGTTAGTGTAGTTCCAAGGAGGCTTAGTCACTTCATATATGTCCATATGTACCATACCAGCCCCGAGGCCTCTGTTACAAGTCAAGAAATATACTATAGTGATCCTAACTTGCCTATCTGAATACTATGGTAAAGAAAATAAAGGAAAGACTATGATATTTGACATGCATTGATTGGAATTCTCTTCTGAGTGTGAGTGTATCTTGATCATCCCTGCATTGACATGCATTGTTTCATATGAGTGAGAGGGACATTTTGTTGTAATGTCACTTGAGTTATATTGCTAGCAATTTGCTTGTTTCGGGTAGTGTAAATTGTATATATGAGTGGTTATTTGTTGCTCAAGTAATTGTCATACCTTGATCCCATTGTGTCACATTGTTTTCCTTCATTTTCATGCATAACTGGTTTTGAAAAATAAGATTGGAGGGGGATATTATGTTTTGAGTTTAAGTGTTGACTGACTACCTTGAATAGCTTAGTTTCTCCTAGTTAAGCGTCGTTTTTGGTTTTGTTGCATTTTGTTTCCTGAGGACATACAAACGTTCTAGGTTGAGGGTATTGATGTGCTATAGAAATATAGCACTTTCGATTCTTAAAACCAGGAAAATATGAAAGTTCCTAAGGTTATTTTGTTTGATATGATGCTTTTTGGGTATGTTTGGCAGAAAATCGTGTTTTGGAAGATAAGTTCATGAAAAAGGTAAAAAAGGTGTTTTTCGCTATTTTTGTAGAAATTATGGATGTTCGGCACACTTTTCATCTTGATCGTTATCAAATAATTTTTGAGAAACAAAAAAGAGCTAATATAAATCCCAGCACCTAATAAGTCAACCTATGGACCACATGTAGGACATATTGACAGCAGGTAAGCAAAGCAAGTGCCAGAATTTCAAAATCTTGAGAGCAAAACTTTCAGAAATTTTCCATTTGGTACTTGCGGTTTGTACCTATGCTCAGGGATAGGAATGCAGGTACTACCTGCGCTCGATGCCAGACCGCGGGTACGGAACACATATGGCCACCGACCTTATTTTCTCCTATTTCACTTAGGCTTTGCTTTTAGGTTTTCCTCATGAACTATAAATACTCTTTATGTGTTTTTTAGTAAGATTAATGCACTTTTGATATTAACAAATAAATTTTGATTCCAAGATCCGATTTTGATCTTGGGATTCTCTTGTATTGACTTCAGTTCATTAGTTCAGCTGCTATTGTGGGTTTTTACACTTCTTATCATTATGATTTCATCTATGATTTTGAATATGAATGTTATTGATTTCTTCACAAGCATGAGCATATAAAACCCATATCTAGGGTTATGGAAACCCTACGGATTGATGAAGTAGGGGAATTGCTTTCGTTGTTTAGAACCGATACCCATGCATGCATTGATTTATCTTTGTTATATCAATTTTATTAATGGGTTCACAAATTAGGATCCTACCTAGATATTGTTGCTTAATCTAAAAGAGGAGTAGTGACTATGAAAAGATAAATACAACAGGAATTTAGAGTTTAACTGTCGATCCACACTTCTAGGTTCTATCTTATTAAGATGGTTAGGTTTCATCTAATAACTAGAGACTCAAAAGATAATAGTTAACTGGGATCCAGATAAGGGTTAGTAAGGTGACATCCTAAGACTCAAAAGTTAAAGGGTGAAATCCTTCTACCTGTCCAAAGAATTGCAGAGATTTTGCATGCAAAGTATCGGGTTGGTTCAACAAAGCACGATAAGCCTACGGAGTTGAGAAGTCGGGGGAAGACAATCCTAGTGTTCACCTACACTGATTACAATCAAAGTTAGTACAGTTATTTCTCGATATTACTACATAAAAACCTACCATTTACTTTTCTTTTTCTGTCTGCCGACTAGAACTGCTAAGATCTGTAATTACACGTGTTCCCTTAGGATTTGACCTTAACCTTTGTTGGGTTAATATATTTTTACAATGATTGTATCATCATCTAATATGAGTTGTTATTTGGAAGTCATCAATGGACACTTGGTTTAGGTCCCGAGGCACCCTGGCTAATTTTGAGCTATTGGTCGAAAGTTAAGAAAAATGGCAAATGAGTGTAGGACCCACTTTTTGTTGAAATAACCTCGGATGGAAATTTTAACTTTGCCATTGAGTCTGAAATATTGAATTTGATAAGGCAGGTCCTTTAGTGTATATTAGAAATTGGATGAATCCCACGGGGTTGGCGGAGACTTGGACATTTTCAAGTCTCAGCTGGTGCTTGTGTACCAACGATCGCGAGCCATTTATCGCCTTCGCGATCTAGCAGAATCCAAGATGTGTCGTGATAGTGATATTTGAATTCACAAAAGCGACTCCCCTGGGATTCATGCAAATATCGGAAATTACAATACATATGTTGTGATAGCGACTTCTCCCCTTGAGGTCAGGTATCACATTGCAATCAACGAGTATGATTATGATACCCGTGTATCTAGGAAGGGTATAATACCACTTTTTCACTTGTTTTTGCCCATTTGTCATCCATTCTCAAGAGTTTTAAACCCTAAGGAGTGGTATAGCTTGGGAATAGAAATTGTGGACAATTGTTGAGGTTGGATAATGATGAATTAGGCTATTTTCCTTCAAATTTAAGGAATGATTCCTTCATTTTCATGGTTGATTTCCCCTTTCTTCCATCTAAAATCCCTAAACCTTGTTGACTTGATTTTAGTATCCATATAGCCTAGAATTCACCTATTTTTAGGGTAATTTCTCCTTGAGAATATGGGGATGTTGAGTTGGTTTTGGAAATGTGATTTTCGTAAAGGGGGCCCACATGGGATTTTTGTATAATTATGGACCCAAAGCATAATAGTGCAATATGGGTATCATTGTTCTCATTTTTATGGGAATATTGAGATTTTTATAGTGTGGCATCTCGTGGAAGCTTCTCGGAATGGAATTGGTAACTTTTTGGATTCTTCAAGCTTTCTTCAGCGTCCAAGTAGGCTAGGTTTTCCCCTCTTCATTTATTGAGATATATCACAATATGGTTATGATATTATGTTAGATTTGGGATGGTTTTTAGGTGTTGCTGATTAAAGTTAATACTACGTGGGTTAGTTGGATCTTTTAGACTAGCCGAAAACCATATTGTAGGAGTATGTGGCTTAGTTGCTTAGGTCCTTAGTAGAATTTCTATCTTAGGTAAAATTAAGCCTTTATTGGCCTATAAAAGTATATTTAGATATCTTAACCTAGTCTGGGGTAGAGTGAGCCTTATAATGGATTTTGAGATTATAAGTGGGTCTTTGACCCGTCTTAGGCCAAGACTTGAACTAGTTTTGGTAGGCCTTATACGCTCATTATACACCTTGGAATTCTTATTATGAGGCTTAATGAGGCTAAGTACTTATGGTCATGAGGGTTTGATTTTGGGAGTTGATGCTAAATACGGTAAAACCTGGCAGTTATGATATTGATTATGATATTAATGATATATATATTGGTTTGAGCTTCGCTATAGATTATGATATTGATGATATATATATCTATTCAAGTATAGATATTGATTATAATATTAATGATTTATATACCAGTTCGAGTTTGACTATTGATTATGATATTGATAACATATATACTGGTTTGAGTCCGACTATTGATTATGATATTGGAAATATATTAAGGAAAAATGGTAGAGAAGGAATAGGGGCAACAACCCCCTAACATTATATTACTCAATTTGATGCTGCAGAGGATGATTTAGACTTTCTTGATGTGACTAGAACAGTTTTCATTATTCCATAGCCATTTCCACCTAGAACTAAGTTCTACACACCAGTACTATGATACAGTTGATAAACTTTAAGGGAGTGTTCATGAGCCTTTCGACTGTTGTTGCAAACCTTCATCTGATGAACTTTGTAGGGATTTTCACTTCCTACAAGCTACCTAATGTGAGTCAAGATGCTATTAGGCTGCAGTTGTTTCCCTTTTCTTTGACTAAAAAGTCCACTCTATGGTTGACTGAGTTGTCACAAGGGTTAATCTCCAATTGGCAAGAACTGAAGACAATTTTTTGATTGGTTTTCCCCACCTTCCAGAATATTGCAGTTGAATGATGAGATTTAAAACTTTAGGTAGTTACATTCAAAAGCATGGTATGGAACTTGGTTGAGTCTTAAAAAGAAGTTGCAAAATGTCTCAAGTTATAGAATATCGGGCCATACTTTTATTGAGATATTTATTAGAGGTTTGAATGCGAACATTAAGGCTATAACAAACAATATTATTGGTGGAGAAATTTTAAGTTTAACTTGGGAGTAGACTTCTGAGATGCAAGATAGGATTACTAATACCAACCCATGTTAGCACACTCAAGATGCAAACATGCCCCTAGGTACATATGATATAAGCATCCACATAATAATGCATAGTTGATGATTTTGTTTCCCACGATTTAGCATATTGAAGACTAAATTTAGTATGTTCATAAAATAGCGTACAACAGTGTGGGCAAAAAATATGAATATGGTTGGTTCACAAGGTATGACACTTAGATATGATGACTCTAATTTTGAGGAGGAGGACAAGTATCCATATGAACAGTTGATGGGTTTTCGAGCCAAAGGCTAAGGGTATAATCAAGAAATTGATGCTTTAGTCAAGGGTACTAAGGTCAAAACTACTAAAAAGTCAATAACTACAATAGGTATAGGTATAGAGATAAAATTAGAGGAAGAGATAATGAATGGAAGAAAAAGGATGATTACAAAGACAGAAGTGGCCTCTATGTTCCATTAGGGAATCGTGATGCATATTTAAGTACTTTGAGGATGAAATATGTGCTCACTAAGGTGGTGAAAAGGATAGAGAAAAATGAAAACAAACTCAAGAATCTTTGAATAGATTTTTTAGGGATGAGTCAGAATGTCGAATAACATGGTACAACCATAAAGTATCTTGAGCAACAAGGTACACTTCCAAGAAACACTGTCTAAAATCTAAAAATAATTGTTATTTATTGAAAATTACCACTAAGAGTGGAAAGATAATTGTTAATCCTCCTATGCCCATAATTAGTGTGAATGGAATTAGAAATTATCGATAATGAGAAAGTAGTCAAATACAAAAATCTAGTTGATGATGTGAATGCATCTCAAAGGCCTCCATTGTTAAAAAAGAGGCTAAGGCTAAAAAAGAAACAAAAAGGAGGTCCTATAAATATTGAATCCTATTCCATAGCTTTCTCCGCCTTTTTCATTAAGAATAAAGAAGAGAGATGAAGAGGAAAAGTTTCACAAGTTTATCTCAATGCTGAAAGAATTATCGGTGAACATCTCTCGAGTTGAGGCACTTGAGTAAATGTTGGGTTATGTCAAATTTATGAAGGATTTATTGAAGAACAAGAGGACTATGAGTTTTGAGAATGAAGATAATGTGAACTATTGTAGTGCAATAGCTTCATGAACTCTAGATGAGAAGAAGGGGGATCCTAGATCTTTCATGATTCCATGTACCATTGGTGTAATGGGAATCTCAGGCCCAACAAGGACCAGAGACTACCCCGTTTCCCACACCAACCAACCAAGTCTGTACCCTGAGTTAGATGAGTTCAAAACATATAACAAGACAGCGTGTTTTACAACACTAAAACTATGGGACAGGTTCACGATCGTGAGCAACCTAATCGAGTTCGACCATACCAAACCTACAAAACATCCATGACCGGAACAAAAATAATAACCAAGTCCATTACCAATCATTCCATAACATAATAATAGAGGATGGAACAATCATAAATTCAGTCATACGGTATCAACCCCAATACCAATTCTAGTACTAAGGACAACACCACTACAGACACCGACCATACTAACTCATAGCAGTTCCACAAAGCCTCTATCCAAATGTAAAGCAATATCTGGTCGGGGGCATGTCCAAAACCAATATCCAAAACTAAAACAATCAAAAACATAAGTATCCAAAACAATAAATAGAGCCTTCTGAAGTATGGAAGCTCACCACTTTAAGTCAACACAAGTTGTATCCGAAATCTAAGTCTAACTAAGACAGAGATGTAGTATGACCAACACCTGCATCGCGTAGGGATATAGCGTAAAAAATGATTAGAAGTTGGAGTGCTATCATGTAACTCTGGATAATCATTAAATAGTGCCAATAGTTCAAAACTAATCAATCAATGCATATAACCAATGCAACACACACACATATATATACACACCATGTCGAGATAGGAAATAAGATTAGAATGAACTTTAGAAACCACTAACCTGGGATATAAAGCTTGAACGTCCCAGAAAAAGGCACCCACAGGCTATATGGGCCCAGCTCTCCCTTAGATGGAAGGGACCCAGTACGTATAACCACAAGAATTAGAGAATCCAAAACCGATCATGCCTATATAGGGGACTCAAACCTCACGGCATAATCAAGATAACTTAAGCACCAAAACATGTAGTAAAGGGGAATTGAACCTCCTATTCATATGTTTATTCAGGGGACTCAAACGACTCGATAATAAGACACCCACACCGTCTAGCATGATTTCTAGTGTTAGTCCTTCGGACTCCACTTTCACGATCTGCATACACATCCCACCATTAAGCCTAATTTAAAAGCACCATTCCACATACACAATCATTAAGTCAATTACCTAACAAGGACATTTTTTTGGATCGTCATACCAACACTACTTGTAAGTATACCACATTCCATGATCATTATCAAGAAACCATTTATTCAATTGACTTTAGGACTCGAACCCATTTTCTAACAAAGACACTTATTGAATTCAAAGTTTAGGGACTCAAATTGATTTAGAAAATCAAACCACCAAGGTCACCATTTAGTTCATTACATGGCCAACAAGGCATTCATAACCATTTACCAACAATTCATATTCATCAGGCCAAACCTTTGTTCAAAACAACATTATCATGTGACAATTTGATTCACTTAGACATTTTCACAAACACTTTGAGGGCATACATTTACCAAGACCAAAACCAACATAAAATCAATCAAAATTAGGGTTAACCATGACCCAATTTTTAAATCACAATTACCAAGCACCCACATGTGCAAACCATAACAAAAATCATGTATAAACATAATTTAAACCATGAGTAACCAATATCCAACAATATGCAAACAAACCTAAAAAATTGGTTTTCAAAACCACCATTAATGAAATATAATAATGCTTTCAAACACATGATATTTGTGAAATAATAATGAGGGAAGTGTTACATGCCTTATACAAGAAGATTCACGAAAGAAATTTGACTCTTAACCACAAGATTATCACTTATGATGAACCCTAGCTTTCTTTTATCTAAAAGCCTTTCAGAGAATTTAAGAGAGTTTCTAAGTGTTTAAGACTAGAATATTAGGGTAAATGGCATCCCAAGTTTGTTAAAAGTCGTGGGGCCTTAAGTGGGTAAGTGGGGAAATGTTCAGATTACCCAAAACTTAAACTGTATAAAATTCTACATGGTGGTATGACTGACTCATACCAGTCATACCCTACTAAACGAATGGTACCCACCACTCGTACCCTAGTCCTCCCCTTGTACCCTAACACTGTCCAACTTATAACTTATCCAAGCCAACCGTATCCTAAAATATGAGTAGTACCCTTAACCGTACCCATAACAGAATCAGAAGGGGCTGACACTGTCCAACATAAGAGTTGGACTCTACCACTCGTACCCTATCTCACGACTCATGGTGATCCATTCCTACATAGATCTAAGTTACTAAGTTTTAGATTAAGTGAAGGAAAACCCAAACCAACAACTCGTCAACCACCATACGACTCGTACCCACCGAATTCATACACATTCCAGAAACTCAACCACCCAATACCTCGTAACACTAGATAACATATGACTAATACTATATTAATCATACCCCATCATACGACTGGTACCCCTAGTCGTATGATGTCAACAAACAAAAATCCAAGAAATTTTCTAAGGTTAAAAACCATGGTATTTTAATCTCCCGCACTTGGATCATTCATCCTCGAATGACAAGTAAGGTAAGGTAAGCATAAGCATGTGCAATCATACTATCACACACTGACTCTATCCTTTAACTAAGTTAAAAAAAACAAAGATGCAAGGATATCCTAGCCTTTAACTAAGATAGAAACAGAGATGCAAGGATCTATTCTAACCTTTAACTAAGTTAGAAAACAAAAGTATGATGAAAAACACATTCTTTCCACACAAATCCTGGGAGAAAAAACCAAGAGCGAATACTTGGACTTGATGTCCTCCTCCACTTCACAGTAGCCTCTTCAACCTTATGTTTTCTCTAAAGAACCATAATCAAAGCTATATCTTTGGTCTGCAACTGATAAACCTTCCGATCTAAGATCTCAACCTAGACTACCTCATAAGATAAGGAATTTGAGATACCCTACACTTTCAAAAGAACAATCAAAGAATGATCACCTACATATTTTCTCAACGTAGAGACATAGAAAATTAGATGAATGGAGCTCAAACTAGGAATCAACTCCAATTCATAAGAAACATGGCCAACCCTCTTCAAGATTAAGTAGGGAACAGTATAACGAGGGCTTAACTTCACTTTCTTGCCAAACCACATCACTCTCTTTGTGGGATACACCCTCAAGAAAACCCAATCACTAACATTGAACTATAAATCCCTATGCCTCACATCCACATAGGACTTTTGGCGACTATGAGCATCTCTTAATCTATCATGACCGCCTTAACCTTCTCCAAGGATGGTGAACCAAATCAGGACCAAACAACTTACCCTCGCCAAGCACATACCACCCAACATGAGAATGATATCTTCTACCATACAATGCCTTAAAAGAAGCCATACCGATGCTAGAGTGATAACTATTATAATAAGTAAACTCAATAAAAGGTAGATGGTTGAACCAATTACCTCCATATTTAATCATACAAGAACAAAAAATATCTTCTAGTGTTTGAATGGTTCTCTCTATATGTCCATCTGACTACGGGTGGAAAGCAGTACAAAGACACAACTTAGTTCCCAAACCCTTTTAAAATGACTTCAAAAAGTGAGATAAGAACAGAGTACAATGATCTGAAATGATTGAAACTAGAGAACCATGCAACTTCAAAATCCCTGCAAGATACAACTTAGCATAATCCTCTGTCGAATAACTAGTCATCACCGATAAGAAGTGAGCAGACTTAGTCATTTTATCCAAAATAACCCAAATCAAATCACACTGATTTTGAGATCGAGGAAGATCGGTAACAAAATCTATGTTAATAACTTCCCACTTCCATTCAAGAAACTAAATCTCTTGATACAAACCATCGAGTCTCATGTTCTTAACCTTCACTTGTTGACACACCAAACACCTAGCCACATAATTAGCCATATCTCTTTTCATATTGCTCCACTAAAAGAACTTATTAAGATCATGATACATCTTGGTAGAACCAGGATGAATAGCATAACGAGATTCATGCTCTATGGCTAAAATCCTTTTCCTCAATCCCTCGATGTTAGGAACACATAACTTGTCTTGGTACCTCAAGATTCCATCATCACCAATCACAAAGTCAACATGCTTTTTTTGAACCACCCTACCCTTAATCCTCGCCAAATCAGAATCTAGCATTTGTTTTTCTTTATCTCAACAACAAGAGACGACTGTGATACTTGGTGCACAAATACACCACCATTCTCAGAGTCCTTGAGACAAACCCCAAGACTAGCCAGACAATAAATGTCCTTCACCAACTCCCATTTTTCCTCATCAACAAAAGTCAGACTCCTCATGGATAACCTACTAAAATCATCAGCAACTATATTAGCCTTACTTGGATAGTAGTGAAGACTCATATCGTAGTCCTTCAGCAACTCAACCCATCTCCTTTGCTTAAGGTTCAACTCTTTCTGAGTAAACACATACTTCAAGCCTTCATGATCAGAGAAGTTATCAACATGAACACTATAACGATAGTGACGTCAGATCTTTAACAGAAATACCACAGATAACAATTCCAAGTCATGTGTAGGGTAGTTCTTTTCATGAACTTTCAATTACCTATAAGCATAATCCACCACCCTACCATGCTTCATTAACACGTAACCTAGACCAATATGAGAGTCATGAAAATACACTACAAATCCATCATTACCCTCGGGCAGGGTCAAAACTAGAGTTATAGTCAACTTATCCTTCAACTTCTAAAAACTTTCCTTGCAAGAATCCACAAGAACTTGACCATTTCCTGGGTCAACTTAGTTAATGGGGAAGCTATGGTAGAGAAACTTTCCATAAATCTCCAATAGTAATTAGTTAGACCCAAGAAGCTCTGAATGTCGATTAGAGTCCCACGTCTAGGCCAGATCTTAACCGCCACAACCTTTTGAGGATCTACCATAATTCTCTCACTAGAGATAACATAACCAAGAAAAGTCATAGTTTTCAATTAAAACTCATACTTAGAGACTTGGCATACAAACGCTGATCTTTCAAGGTCTGCAATACTACATGAAGGTGATCAACGTGATCCTTCTTACTCTTAGAATAGACCAAGATGTCATCAATGAAGACAATGATTGACAAGTCTAAGAAAAAATGGAAGAATCTAGTCATCAAGTCCATAAATGTTGTCGGAGCATTAGTCAACTCAAAGACATAACTAAAAATTCATAGTGATCGTACCAGGTTCTGAAGGTCTTCTTAGGTATATCCACTTCCCTAATCATAAAATGATCGTAACCCGACCTAAGATAAATATTAGAGAAATACTTTATACCTTAAAGTTGATTAAACAAGTCATTGATCTTAGGAAGAGGATATTTATTCTGTATGGTCACCTTATTTAACTGACGATAGTCAATGCACATTTGAAGGGAACCATCCTTCATACACACAAACAACACTAGAGCACCCCAAGGAGACACACTAGGACGGATGAAACCTTTATCTAAGAGATCCTTAAGTTTTTTCTCAAGCTTCTTCAACTGAGCCGGAGCCATTCTATAAGGAAGAATAGAAATTAGACGAGTGTTTAGAACAAAATAAATCCTAAAATCAATTTCCCTATCAGGAGAAACACCAGGAAGATCATCCCATAGAAAAGGATTCAAGAGAAGGACCTTCTGAGTTAAAATCTTTAACCTGGACCAGATGATACAAACACCCTTCGGAGATCAACTTTTGGGATCTAAGATATGAGAAAAACCTCCCCTTAGGCACTAAAGAAGCCCTTACCCACGCAATGATTGTCTTATTAGGGAATTTAAATATGACCTTATAGGTTCGACAATCTAAGGAAACATAAAATGAGTGGAATCAATCCATCCCTATTATGACTTCAAGGTCAACCATATTTAACTCTATCACATCCACAAGATTTTATCTATCACTAACTGATACCACACACTCTATATAGACTCTTTTGCCAACAATAGAGTCACCAACAGGGTAGACATAGAGAAATGATCGAAAATAAATTCAGGACCAAAACCAAAATGTAAAGCTACAAATAGGGTAACATAAAAAAGAGTGGACCTTGGGTGAATTAAATAATACACATCATAAGAGAAAATTTTCAATATACCACTCACTATATCAGGTGATACCTCAGAATCCTGGTGAGAAAAAAGTGCATATAAGTGATTCTGTCTAGTGCCAGTACCAGAAGCATCACCTTTTGATACAGGAGTAGGTAAAGAAGCCACAGGTATAGGTCAGCAGAATAGTGGAAGGGATGGTAAACAGTAGTACAAGAAGAAGACTTAGGGAAATTCTTATTCATTTTCTTTGGCTAGTTCTCTTTATCCTAAGTTTTCTGGTGATCCTAGTTTTCGAGGAAGTAGTGGTCCTAAGGCACAGAGTGCCTAGTCTCAGGCTAGTGAAGCTTAGTCATCCCTACCTTATCTTTTTTGTAGATTTTATATTCATCTTTACCATGGGTAATATGATGAGGTGAGAAATTGGTGTTGTAATTCTGGTCAGCTTGGACACAAACAGCGAGACTGTCCTATAGCTACATTAGCCACTAGGGCTAATAAGGTTCCGATCACCACTTCTTTGGCTTCTTTACCAAAGGGGCCTAGTTCTGGTACCGAAACTGGCTGGAATTATCTCTATGCCCTTGCTACCCATCAGGAATCTAAGGAATCTCTTGATGTGGTCACTGGTACATTACATCTTTTTCTTAAGATGTGTATTATTTGCTTGATCCGGGGTCTACCCTTTCTTACATGACCCCTTATGAGGTTGTACATTTTAGTTTGGTCCTAAAAGTATTTCTGACACCTTTTTTGTTTCTATTTCAGTGGGCGATTCTATATTTTTTAGAAGGAAATATAGGGTTTGTGTGGCGTTTATCTTCCATAGGAAGACTTTGGTGGATTTGATAAAGCTTGATATGGTATTTTTCGATTCATCTTGGAGATGGATTGTCTCCATTCTTCTAATGCTTTTCTGAATTGCAGGACTCAAAAGGTCAGTTTCTAGTTTCTTAATGAACTTGTAATTGAATGGGAGGGAAGTTTCTTAGTGACAATAGAGAGGTTTATTTCCTATCTTAGATTTTGTAAGTTGATTTCAAAAGTGCATTTGTATCACTTAGTTTGGGTTAAGGATTCAAATTCTCAGGGTCCTTCTTTGTACTTTGTCCCTATGGTTAATGACTTTCCAATAGTATCTCTCGATGATCTTCCTAGGATTCTTCCCTAAAGGGAAATAGACTTTGGGATTGATCATCTAATAGATACCCTCCATATTTCTAATCCTCCTTATAGAATGGCTTTAACTGAATTAAAAAGACTAAAAGAGTAGTTAAAGGATCTTCTCTATAAGGGATTCATTCATCCTAGTATTTCTCTGTGGGGTGTTCTTATATTTTTTGGGCATAAGAAAGATGGGTCTCTTCAGATGTGTATAGATTCAACAGTTGAATATGGTAATAGTGAGGAATAAGTACACTCTTCCTAGTATCGATGATCTCTTTGACCAGCTTCAGGGTGCTAGATGCTTCTCTAAGATTTCTATTCATTTGGGGTATCATCAGTTGAAGATTAGGGAGGCTAATATCCCTAAGACTGCTTTTTGAACCTGGTATGGTCACTGTGAGTTTTTGGTGATGTCATCTGGATTGACTAATGCTCCTACTACATTTATGGATATTATGAATTGGGTATTTAAGTAACTTTTGGATCTGTTTTTCATAGTATTTATTGATGATATTTTGATGTATTCTAAGAGTAAGGAGAATCATGTCACTCACCTCCAAATTATGTTGCATACTCTTAAGGATCAAAGGTTGTAAGCAAAATTTGATAAGTGTGAGTTTTGGTTGAATGTTATGACTTTACTTAGTCATGTAGTTCCTTTGAAGGGATCATGGTGAATCCAAAGAAATTTGAGGTAGTTAAGAGGTTTCCTAGACCCATGAATCTAACTGACATTCGGAGGTTCTTGGGCTTGGCTGGGTATTATAGGAGGTTTTTGGAGAGCTTCTCTTTTATTGTTTCTCCGTTGATGAAGTTGACTCAAAAAAAGGTGAATTTTGTATGTTCAGATTCTTGTGAGGATAGATTTGAGAAGCTGAAGGATAAGCTAACTTCAGCACCAGTTTTGACCTGCCCGAGGTTACTGATGGTTTTGTTGTGTATTATGATGCATCCTGTGTGGGACTGGGATATGTATTGATGCAGCATGGTAAGGCTGTGACTTATGCATCTAGGCAGCTCATGATTTATGAAAGGAATTACCCAACTCATAACTTAGAGTTAGCAGTTATTGTTTATGCTCTGAATATCTGGCATCATTATCTTTATGGGGTGTATGTTGACATATATTCTGATAGTAAAAGTTTGCAGTATGTGTTACTTAGAAAAATTTGAATCTCAGCTAGAGACGGTGGCTTGAGTTGTTCAAAGATTATGACATGAGTTTTCACTACTATCAAGGTAAATCTAATATGGTTGTTGATGCTCTTAACAGGTTATCCATGGGGAGCTTATATCATGTGGATGAGGAGAAGTAAGTATTGGTGAAGGATATTCACTAGTTGGCTAGCTTGGGAGTTCGTCTTTTTGACTCCGAAGAGGGAGAAGCAATTGTTCAAGAGGTGGTTTAGTCATCTCTTGGTGCTGAATTGAAAGGGATGCAGATTCAAATCCTATTCTAAAGTAGATCAAGAAAGATGTGGGTCAACAGAAGGTAATGGCATTTGATATTAGGGGAGATGGTATCTTGAGGTATCAAGGAATATTGTATGTTCCTGATGTTGATGGGCTGCGAGAAAAGATTTTGATTGAGGCTCATGAGTCGATGTACACAGTTTATTCAGGTTCAACAAAGATGTACCCTGACTTGAAGAAATTCTATTAGTGGATCAATAAGAAAAAAGATGTGGAAAATATTATTGCCAAGTGTATGGTCTGTCAGTAGGTGAATGTTGAACACTTGAGTCCAGGTGGGATGTCTCAAGAGATAGAGTTGCATGTGTTGAAGTAGGATATGATCAATATGTACTTTATTATTGGTTTTCCATAGTTTTGCAATGAGTACGATTTGATTTGGGTCATTGTGGATAGGATGATTAAGTCTTCTCACTTCTTGCCTGTGAGGACTAACTATTATCGAGAGGACTATGCTATGTTGTTTATCCAAGAAATTTTCAAGTTGAATGACGCGCTGGTGTCCATTATTTTAGACCAAGGTAGACAATTCACTTCTCACTTTTGGCATTCATTTCAGAGAGGTTTAGGGACTAAGGTAAACCTAGCGCCGCTTTTCACCCTCAGACAGATGGACAAGCATAAATGATAAGGTCTTGTGTGATTGATTTTGGAGGTTATTTTTGAGGTTTTTGGGTTGATCACCTTCCTCTTATTGAGTTTTCATATACAATAGTTACCAATTGTGTATTCAGATAGCTCCTTTTGAGGCTTTATATGGTAGGAAGTGCAGGTCTTCTATTGGGTGGTTCGAGTTTAGTGAGACTAGGTTGTTTGATCCTGACTTGGTTCACCAAGCCATGGGGAAGGTGAAGGTGATTAAAGAAAGACTTAAGATATCTCAAAGTAGCCCAAAGTTTTAGGCGTGTTGGAACCCTTGGGGGTTGGACCACATAGTGAGAGACCAGGTCCCACAAAGTTAATCACAAGCAATCAAACAATAAAGTGCAGGAAAACTAAAGGTTGTGCAGGAAAAGACGAACACATAATATTTAATATGGAAACCTCCTTGCTCAAGGGAGGAAAAACCATGGTTTTCCCTCACAAGCACCTCAAAAGTTCACTATAATCAACTTCTAGATTACAGACTCGAACATGAACCTAACTCTAGGTTTCTCTCACTTGTAATAACTCGACTACAAGCTCATCTTAAAAACTCTGCCAAGTCACTCTCTAAACTGATTAACTCTAATCAGTATCAAACTTAGTCAACTCTACCTAAGCGCTCTCTAAGCAAAGAGAAAAGATCATTACTCTTATATCATGAGCAATTCAATTACAAATTAGGACTCACTCAAGACAATTTTTAATTTAGCACACACATATGGAAAAAGAGTTTGAGTAATATAAGATATAGAGTTTTCGCCTTTTTCTCTCTTCAGCACTCTTTTTGTATTTGCAAAAACTATTTGATGAAGAAGCATCTTTTCCTTTTATAAGTGAGTGATGATTAGGGCTGAAATGTCATTGGAATAGGTGTCCTAATAAGTACAAGTAGCACCTGCCAATTTGTTAAACAAAAAGACAAAGTTGTGCAGACGCGTGCCAGCTGTATTGTCGCCTTGAACATCCAGGGACCTAGTACCTTGTAGTCATCTTCTCATCATCAAAACTTCATATAGAAATTTTTCCCCTTTTGATGATTACAAACCAACCACAAATCATTGAACATCAATGCATATTCATTACGTTTAATCAGTGTGATTACCACTTCTGAAGATGGATGTTCCCCCTAACATCATGCTTTCACCATTATGCAACATAGGGACTTGGTCCTTTGTTTTCATTTGCAGCAAAAACTCTAAGAACAATGAGCACATTTTCTCACATGAGCATATTTTCTTCCCCTCTGTCATCATGCACCATTATTCGTTTAGTGCATTTGCATACTTCCCTCTATCAACATACCTTTCTTCATTCATCTATTTAGAACATCACTTACTTCACCCTTTTAGCATGCCATTTAAATATGCAATTCATCTTATCATAAGAATCGTCATCATCTAGTTCCTATTACATAAACTCAGTACTCCCCCTTTTGGCACCATTAATAAGAAATAACAGTAAACCAAGAGTAAAATAAGCAAAAATTAGTTAACTCATGGCCACTGGGGCAACACTAACATTAAGTATAAATTAGAAATTTAAAGGGAACAAATGTATCACACTAAGCAAAGATTCATTCATAAGTAGAGGATAACTATCATTGCAGTGCCTAATTTAAATGTTCTAGGAAAAAGGCCACGGGATTCAAGAATGAATAACACGTGAAGGATAGAGAAAAGATTTTGAAGGAGTAAGTCAGGTTGTTGTTGAGATGCCTTGTTTCTGCATTCAGGCTAAATAAGGACCTCATCGGTTAAGATTGACACCCTCTTTTTCAGTTCAGCATTCTCAAATCTAAGCATTTCAGAGACACATGGGCTTATTTTGGAGAGATGTTGAATTGTCACCTGGAGCTTGCTAATTTCTTCAACCTTGGTAGATAAGTTGAACTTCAGTTACTCTATTTCCTTGCTGAGCTCTTTTAGAGAAGTACTACCTAATTTAACACATTTAGTTTTGGCCAGTGTCTTCATGCCAAGCATTTTTAGCACAGTTCCTTGGAATCCATTTTCACAAACAATAACAAAATGGTCAAATACTTTGTTCAACCAATATCCATAAGGCATGCCATATTTTCCATTTTTCCTAATTTGTGAATGTGTTCCATTATTAAAGTAGATAGATTAATGAATTCAAAGCTACTAAGGCATTCCATAACATACAAATTAGTGGATGAGGCAATGTTTATCTTTTTGGATCTAGGCAGAATCGCCATCTTCACAAAGTCAAAGACCAATTGAAACTCACTCTTGAGTGATTTCCTATTCACTGCAGCCACAGATTTCCCTTTGACCTTTGATGCATTTGCTAAGAATTTTATTGAAGGCGTCTTATTTGAGACAGTTCTCACACCATATATAGGAACTTTTGAAATTCTTACCACTGTTTATTCATTTAGTTTTATTTTTTCCTTGGACCTATGCAGTCAGATTCAACTCATCTTTTGAGAATTCCAAAGTGAAAATAGAATTCCCTGACTATGTCACCAAAAATAGTGGGAATAGGTCCTTCCATGAGATACATCCAACATTGATATTTAACCAGCTCAACTAACTCCACCATACTAGGTTCTTTTACCATATTTGAATCAATAATCCTTCTATTTAACACCTTTTGATTTTTCAAGAACTTATTTCTAACTTCCTTGGATACAACCTTACTTTTCTCCCTATTCTTTCTTCTAGTATAAGTGATCACAGATTTATTTTCAACTACTTTTCTCTTCTTGGGACCAGGTCCTTCAAGTGTCAGCTATTTTTCAGTAAAAACTTCCAGACTATTTTCCAGAGATTTTTGGTATTTTACTGACATTATTTTTCTTATGATCAACTATGCTCTTTCCTAGGATATTTGAAAATAAGATGAGGCTTTCAGCAATCCAAAATTCATCCATCACAACACTATCAGAATAGTTTGGAGCATTTAGGGATGATTCTTCATCAATAAGTTGAGTGATGAAGGAGTTAGGATTTAGAAAGGTTGAGAAGAAGGTTGTTTTTAGGAAGGTTTGGGAAAGTACTTTTACCTATGCTAAGCTTAGAATCCTTTGAACAACATAAAACTAGGAGAGTCGCAGCCATCAGGAAGGTCTTTTTCCTAAAAAGGTTATTTTGGGATTAGGATTTTCCTTTTTTATAAGAGAAAGAGTGGGTTCAGCAAGATTTAAAGTAATAATGAGCACCAGAAGGGGTTTTCTATGGAACAAGATAAGATCAATTTCAGATTTTAGGTGACTCGCCTTCTTTTTGGAATAGGTAAACTTTTTCTGACACAAGGATAGGGAGGACGTGGCTTTTTCTTGATAAAATAGATAAAATATGCACATACAAGATACTAACCAAGAGATGGGACCAGGTCCCTCTCTTGTTTGAGTGAATCTTCAACTTTGTGCTTGTCATATTTTTCCACCTCTAAAGTTGTTCCCATGGGTGTATACCTGCAAAGGTATGGTACTAAGTTAGACCAACATGTACCTAATTTACCAAGGATACTTTTCTTCTAAATATAGCCAATTTTATTAAGAGACATTGATTCACATGATAGTAGCTCAGGCTAATCTAATCAATCCCAGCATCATCTTGTTAGATTTATTACACCACATCCTACCACAACTTGTTATAAAAATAGGTATGAGGACCAGGTCCCAGAAATGGCATTCTTCAAATGTACAGAGTTCCTTCAACATTGCTTTGAACTTTCCAGCCTCTTTCACACCTTTGTGAGCTTATTTTTAGGATAAAAATGCTGAAAAAACCATGAGATTTTTGAATTAGGCTCATGTTTGTACTCTTATCTCCAGATATAACATTAGAATGTTCAGTAAAAAAAAAGGATATTTCCTTCCAATTTTTCCTTCTGAAAAGAGTTCCACTGGGACCAGGTCCTTGTGAATTTTGACTAGACACTTTGGAGTTCTTCTACTTGAGCTGATGTTTGTGATTGAGATTTTGGATTACTATTCTGCATTATTAGGCTCTTGACTATTCCCATTAGTTGCATGCAATTGTTGACCCTTTTTACCTAATCACATAAGAGACCTTCACCTTGAAGTTTCTCGAGTAAGAGAATACAATCATACTTTCCAGTCATATACTTTAGCAATTAAATATCAAGAAGATTGTTCTGAACCCTTTGTCTCTCCTGCACTTACAATCAATTGTTTGACTAGTGAACCCATTTGAGTTTGAGTTCCCAGTAAGAGGACAGAGGTATGATCAAATCCTTCTTGGTCCATCTAGGTATAGAGTTCTTCTTCATACTTTTCAAGGATATGAAATTCTTTGGATAGGAATTCTCTTGATGGATATATCTATTACTGAACATTCTTGCTAAATTCCAACTTTGATAGTGTTCCTTCAAGTGACCATCTCTTCCACAGTGAGTGCATAAGGATTTATAGGCTTTGTTTTTGACATCATAAACAACCTTACCTTGTGAACTAGATGACCAAGTTTTGTACTGATACCCAAGGCCCTTACCATTTTTGACTCCTTGACTAGTTAGGTTAGAAAGGATTTGTGAGGATGAAATCGACTGAAAAGATTTTTTAAGTTCTTTCCTCAGACGGACATAGTCCCTTTCTAACTCCTCATTCTTATGAAGTGCAGTCATGAGAAACCTTTGATAATTCTCTATTTTTTCTTCAAGCTCAACCAAAAACTTTAAGGCATCTTTCTTGTCTTTACTCTCAAAAGCATCTATTGTACTCCTAAGCTTACGTTTTAATAATGAAAAACTCACAAGTGTATCTTTGCAGCTGGTAAAAATGGAAAGACAAAGGAAGAAAGCTCCAGAAATAGAAGAACATCAAAAATAGAAAGACATTCACGATATCCAAGTAAAATCAACCATTAAAAGACAAATGGAAGGAGCATCATAGTCCCAAATGTTATGGAAAATCAAATCACAATATCTCGCCAAAGACATAGAGGACCTCGGTATAGAAAGTAGATCAATCAAGTATCACGAGAATAGAAGAAGGATCAACTTTCCCACAATCATGGTTGTAATCCCCAGATTCACAATACTCTGAATCAATCAAGTAGAAAAGATCATAAGTACATTAGCAAGGCATCAATCTCCATAAAATCAAAAAAGAAATATAGATCACGGATATATCTGATATGGACGTTATTCAAAGACGTATATGGACATATCTGATATGGACATTATACAGAGCTACATTCCTCAATCAAGTAATCAATTCACATCCTTGATTGAGAACAAATCTCTTGGATTTTCTTAGGAAGAGCAGCAGCCAAAGACTATAAAAGAATAAGACGAAGACAAACACTTTTTACACAACTTCAAGGCGAAAATTCAAAGTGTCTCAATCTTAGTCTAACAAGGTTTTTTAACTGTAGTTTACAATTGTTATATAAAGAGTAGGATCGAGTCAACTTTGTAACATCAACTGAAGTTGTTTCACAAGATTTGAAGAGCAAAATAAGTCTTCAGAACTTGTTTTGTATCATTGTACTCGAACCAATCTTTCAATGATCTAAAGAAAACTTGAAACCCAAGGGGACTGGACGTAGGCACTAAATTGGTATGGCGAACCAAGATAAATTTTTCTGTTGTTTACTATTTATGTGCTTAACTTTTTGAGTTTAATCTATCTGTGAAGTGTTTTGAACTGCAGTCGGTTGACTGTGAGGATTCAGTAGTTGACTCATAGAAGAAAATTTTAATTCACACTCCCCCCATCTTGAATTTCAATTGGTATCAGGGCAAGGTCTCACAGATTGAATTGATTAACCGCAAGTGAGCAAAGATCAAATGGCCAATTATCAAATTCTTGGTGCTCTTCTCCAGGATGGTCACTTCTACATAAGACCACCATACTTCAATGGTAAACACTACTCTTACTGAAAAAATAGAGTCATTATCTTTGTCCAATCAAATGACTACCAAGACTGGGTTGCCATCAAAAAGGGTTCTAAGCCAATTCTAGGGCTCAATGAAAAACAAAAGGACAAGGATAAGGAATCCAGTAGTACTGACATAAAAGATCTTAAAAATTTTGATATTACCAAAGAAAAATAGGAGGCAATCCAAACTAATGCACATGTTATAAGTTTACTTTTATATGCAGTTAGAGGAGAAGAATACGATAAGATCTCAACATATAAGATAGCAAAAAAAAGTATGGGACAAACTAGAGGTAACCTATGAAGGAACCTCCAAGGTCAAGAAATCAACAATTGCTGCACTGGTCAATGGGTACGAGTTGTTCAGAATGGAGGAAAATGATGATATTGAAACAATGATCTCCAGATTCAACAAAATCGTATGCGAACTAAAGTCACTGGGGATGATCTATCCTTACAGACTGCAAGTCCAGAAGCTAGTCTGAAGTCTCCCAAAGACTTGGGAAACCAAGGCTTCCATTCTGGAATACGAAAACCTTTACAACATGACATATGATGAACTATGAGGTAACCTTATTGCATATGAGAAAAATTATATCAACAGGTTTCACAGGGATGAAAAAAAAAACAAGTAGCCTTCAATGCTACTCCAACCGGAGATGAGGACATTCTAGAAGATGCTAATAGTGAAGGATTGGCCCTTATCAACCTTAGAGTAAGGCATATTATGGGACAGAGACAGCAAGGATCCCAAAGAGGCAAGGAAAATGACTCCATCAAAAATAATGTTCTTTGTTACTACTGTGGAAGGCCTGGATATTTCAAATAAAACAATTAAAATCAAGATGATGATCGTCCAGAAAAAATCAAAATTTTGTGGCTTGTAGCGATGAAGATGAAACTGAAGAAGAAATAGGGTTGCAAACATGTGATTTATGGAAGCAGGTGGACCTATAAGGTCACATAATTGTCATAACTATAATACTCTTGAGTGTAATATGGATATGTTAATTAATGAAATTCAAAAAATCATAGATGAATATAATAAGCTTGCTCAAGAAAAGAAAAGTTCTGGAGCTCGATTTAAACAAAAACTCCTAGAAGAACGACAAAAATAGCAAATAGAAATTGAGGCATGTCAAGTCAAAAATAACTTGCTTTATGAAGAGCTTGGTGACATAAAAACCAAGTTAAACAATCTTAAAAGGTCCCCAATCCACAGTTTCACAAGAGCAAACTCCTTACAAAAATTTGTGTTTCCTCTCAGGGTCGTTTAAATCAGCTAAGAGCTCTTCTTCTTTTCAAGGACCCATTTGCTTTACTTATGGATAGAGAGGGTACAAATTCAACATCTATAGGTATAAGCCAATAAGTATGTGGGTTTGGAAGCCCATGAAAAGTAATCAAATCGCACGGACCCAAGAATACGTGGGTACCTAAAAAAAAAAAATTTCCTTTTTTTGTAGGAACAGATCTGCAAGAGTTATAGAAAAGGAATGTGGGTCATTGACAGCGGATATTCTAGGCACATGACTAGAAAAAAGGAGAACTTTTCTTCCCTAAAAAGAGTCAACTCATTATGTGAATTCACCGAAGTATATCTAGTAGACGGTCTCAAACATAATGCGCAGCATCAGTCAAATATGTGACCCTGGATTTGGAGTCCTCTTCAAAGCTGAAAGTTGCTCTATCAAACATGACAAAAGAAATATTTCTCTTATCAGTGAACATGTTGATAATATTTATGTTTTAAATAGCCTAAATTTTACCACCTTAACCTGCCTCACTGTGCAAGTCAATGACACTTGGTTGTGGCATAGGAAGCTCGAGCATGCTAGTATGCACATTATTGAGAAACTGTCTAAGCTTGATTTGGTGAAAGGTCTACCAAAACTCAAGTTTGAAAAGAACCACATCTGTGATGTCTGTCAACTAGGTAAGTAGACCAGAACATCTTTCAAACCCAGACACATTGTCTCTACTACCAGACCTCTCCAAACAGTCCATATGGATCTGTTTAGTCCTACCAAAACCGTAAGCATTGGTGAAAAAAGATATGTCTTTGTCATAGTTGATAATTACTCATGATTTACTTGGGTTATGTTTATTGCACATAAATATGAAGCTTTCACAAATTTTGAGATTTTTGGTCAAAAAATATAGAGAGAAGTCGGGCACCTCATCACCTATATTCACAATGATCATGGAGGAGAATTTGAAAATAAGGCGTTTGAAGAGTATTATGATCAAAATGGATACTCCCAGAACTTCTCTTCATCGTGATCTCCCTAACAAAATAGTGTAGTAGAATGAAAGAACTGGTCCCTACAAGAAACCTCTAGAACAATGTTGTTAGAGCACAATCTCGCAAATTATTTTTACGCAAAAGCAGTTAGTACAACATGCCATACCATCAACAGGTGTCTGATCAGACCTATTTTGAAGAAAATACCTTATGAACTCTGGAGAGAAAAGAAGGCCAACATCGGCTACTTCTATCCCTTCGGCTACAAATACTTTATTCATAATAATAGTAAGAATACCGTAGGAAAATTCGATCCACGAAGCGACGAAGGTATAATACTTAAGTACTCTCCCACTAGTCATACTTACAGGCATTTTAATAAAAAAAACTTTGGTTGTTGAGGAATCTATGCACGTTGTCTTTGATGAATCTAACCATCTCATTATGAGTACGAGTATTGATAAAGAATAGATGAGTAATATACAGACTGGAAAAAATCTCAGCACAACTCCAGAGCCCTCCTAAGATAATTCGACTACATCCTCGACAGAGTCGACTCCTACAACAGAAACAGGGAGGCCAATCATTCCAAAAAAATTAAAGCAGGATAGAATCCATCTAAATAAACTCATCATTAGAAATCCAAAAGACAAAGTGCAAACCAGAGCTTCATTGAGAAGATAAGCATCGATTGCCCTCATGTCTCAAATCAAACTAAAGATAACTGATGAAGCTCTCAATAATGAATCATGGGTTGAAGCATTGAAGAAAGAACTAGAATAATTTGAATAAAATCAAGTTAGGACACTAGTTGAAAGACAAAGAAACTGCTCAGTAATCGAAACCAGATGGGTCTACAAAAATAAGGTAAATGAAGAAGGTAAAGTTATCAAAAATAAAGCCAAGATCATAGCTCAAGGCTACTCTCAGTAGGAAGGTAGTGATTACAATGAAACCTTTGCCCCTGTGGCTAGGTTAGAGACAATACAAATCTTACTAGCTCTTGCCACATTCAAATATTTTAAATTATATCAAATGGATGTAAAAAATGATTTCTTAAATGGCTTTATTCATGAGGAAGTTTTCGTAAAACAACCCCCTGGATTTGAAGATCCGTCATTTCAAAATCATGTTTTCAAGTTATCAAAATCACTTTACGGCCTCAAACAAGCCCCAAAAGCTTGGTATGAGAGACTGAGTACAGTTCTACTAAATAATAATTTTCAAAGGGATAAAATTGTCACAACCTTGCTCATTCAAAATCATGATTCAAATCTCCTCATTGTGCAAGTTTACATTGATGATATCATTTTTGGTAGTTGTAACATCTCTATGTGCGAGAATTTTGCTAATTTTATGAAAGGAGAATTCAAAATGAGTCTTCTGGGTAAGCTCACATTCTTTTTGGATTACAAATCAAGCAAACTCCCAAAGGAACCTTCATTATTCAAACCAAAGACACGAAGGAACTCATCCAAAAGTTTGGAATAGAGAAGGGAAAGGCCCATGGAACACCTATGAGTCCATCCACAAGCATTGATTCAAACTTGGCCAAAAAGGACGTTGACAAGAAGATGTATTATGGGATTATCGGATCTCTACTCTACTTAACTACAAGTCGAACAGATATTATGTTTAGTATGTGTAATGTGCCAAATTTTAGTTGACTCTTCAGCAATCTCATCTCACTACCGTCAAATGACTCATTCGATATCTATTAGGAACACAAGACCTTGGTCTATGGTATCCCTGATTTTCTTATTTTGATTTAATCAGATATTCAGATGCTGATTTTGAAGGAGACAAGAGTGACAGGAAGAGAATAAGTGGAACATGTAAAAATTTTGGCGATGCTCTTTTCTCTTGGCTTAGCAAGAAATAGACTTCCGTTGCTCTTTCGACCACAGAAGCTGAATACATAGCTGTCGGAACCTGTGGCACTTAAATCCTATGGATTATGCATCAACTACTTGACTTTGACTTATCTTTTAAATTATTTCCTATTATGTGTGATAACACTAGTGCCATCAACCTATCTAAGTATATTGTGCATCACTCTAGGGCTAAACACATAGATATCAAGCATCATTTCATTCGAGATCAAGTTGAAAATGGTGACATTTTCCTAAACTCCATTGACTTTGAAAATTAACTAGTAGATAGCTTTACAAAACCTCTACTAGAAAAAATACTTTGCTCTCTACAAAAGAGGCTTTGTATTATAAGCAATCATGATATTTAGAAACCTTTTATGCATTCCACTGTCTGCATATTGCCTGTGTATTTTTTTATTATGTCAAAGGGGTAGAAGGATAGAAATATCAGAGTAGCATCTACTAGTCAGGCGGAGCAGAAAAAGCTCAAATGTCAGTTAATACTTACACAAGTCAGGGGGAGCAAGCTGCCAAATAGGGAAGTAAACTGATGTCTACTTTACTTTTGTTGTCATTATCAAAAAGGGGGATATTGTTGTCCTCCCAAGTTTATGTTTTAATAATGAAAAACTCATAAGTGTATCTTTACAACTGGTAAAACTAGAAATTTAAAGGAAGTCGAATCCAAAAATAGAAGAACATCAAGAATAGAAAGACATCCACGGTATCCAAGTAAAATCAATCATTAGAAGACAATGGAAGGAGAATCATAGTCCCAAATATTATGAAAAATCACATAACAATATCTTGCCAAAGACATGAAGGACCTTGTCATAGTAAGAAGATCAATCAAGCACAAGAGAATAGAAGAAGGATCCACTTTCCCACAATCATGGTTGTAATCCCCAAATTCATGGTGGTTCAAATCAATAAAGAAGGAAAGATCACAAGTACATTGGAAAGGCATAAATATCCATAAATTAAAAAGGAAATATAAATCACAGACATAACTAATATAGACGTAATTAAAAGTCGTATATGGATGTATCTGATATGGATATTATACACTACTACATTCCTCAATCAAGGAATCAATTCACATCCTTGATTGAGAAAAAATGTCTTGGCTTTCCTTATGAAGAGCAGAAGCCAATGACTGTAAAAGAAGAAGACAAAAACAGACACTTTTTATGCAACTTTAAAGAGAAAATTCAAAGTGTCTCGATCTTAGTCTAACAAGGCTTTGTAACTGTAGGTTACAATTGTTATATAAAGAGTAGGATCGAATCAACTATGTAACATCAACTTAAGTTGTGTCACAAGGTCTGAAGAGAAAAATAAGTCTTCAAAACTTGTTTCCTAGCATTGTACTCGAACCAATCTTTCAACGATCTAAAGGAAACTTTAAACCCAAAGGGACTGGATGTAGACACTGAATTGGTGTGCCAAACAAGGATAAATCTTTGTGTTTTTTTACTTTATGTTTTATTATTTACGTGATTAACTATTTGAGTTTAATCTGTTTGTGAAGTGTTTTTAACTGCAGGCGAGTAGACTGGGAGTAGTTAGTAGTAGACACACAGAAGTAAATTTCAATTCATCCTACCCCCCTCCCCTCTTGAATTTTAACATCTATTTTCTCCAGTTTACTTACCAAACGCAGATTTTAAATTTTAGCTTTGCAACCTATTTTTGGTTTCAAATATCTAGAGAGTTAAAGCTATCAAATCAAGCTCCTGATCTTCTACTATTTTCTCTAGATAATTATTCTTTTCTTAATTGCAAGCTATCTCTTTTCTCCAGTTGACTCACTAAATTCAAATTTTCATATTTTAACTTATTAACCTGCTCTTCAGTTTTAGATATTTAGAGAGTTAAAGAAATTAACTCAAGCTCTTGACTTTCCACTTTTTCTTCTAGAGAAATTTATTATCAGTCATTTCACACATAGAGTCAATCAGTACATTTGCAAGACTTTTTATCTTTCTAGTAGAATAGTTGTCCAAGTTTGCTTTAAGGTCAGAAAGTGTTACCTAATTTTCTTCTTCATCCTCAGTGTTGGCCATAATAGAAAAAAAGAAATCAAAGGTCACTTTCTCATCCTCCACTGTAAGCATGGAAACATCTATAGACTTCTCAGCTTCATCAGATCCACAGGAGGAGTCACCCAGACCAGCTAAAGCTTGTTTAACTGCAAAATCAGTTACAGCCTATCTTGTTGATTTTACGGGGACCTGGTCCCTATTATTTCCTTCATTACCTCCAATGTTGAGATAATCCTAATAGTCCATTTTTTTATTGGAAAATCCTTAATGAAATTTTCAGGACTTTCACATTTGTGACAAACTTCTATAGTGGCTTATTTTTTACTACTACTTCCACTTCTTCGAAACTGGCCACTTTTCCTCATAGATCTAACAATTCTTTTTTCCAAGTAGAAAATATTAGTGTCTTCTCCATTTTAACCTAAAATTAAAGCTTTTAATGCCAAGGATTTTTCCCTTTTAACTTCCTTACTCTCTTCTTCTTGTTGCTTTTTGAGTTCATGGGTTTTCAAGTTCCCAATAAGTTCATCCGTAGTAAGGTTCTTCAGGTTTTTTTCCTCAGATATGGCATCCACTTTGTGTTCCCATGACTTCGGGAAAACTCCCAAAATTTTCCTCACTTGCTTTTACAATGGAATAACTTCTCCTAAGTAATATAGCTCATTTTTTATGGAAGTGAATGTTGTATACATTTCTTATATTATCTCTCCTTCTTTCATAGTAACGGTTTCATACTATGTTGTAAGTATGTCAACTTTAGAATCCTACACATCTATAGGTAGGATGGTATGTGAAATTATGTGAAGCTCGGACCCATTATTAACCTGATGGTATCAAAATTCTCAGTTGCACTAAATGAAGATCTGATCTTTGTACCCCCTAATCTACTAAAAGTCCTTTTTTATTGATTGGTGTAGTTAGTCTAAGTAGCATTTTCCTCCTTTTATGTACCCTCTAATGTTGTAAATATGATGCATGTGCATAACTTTGCTTTAGCGTTCCCAGTCTGTATGTCATTTTGCTACTGCTAACCTTAAGTATGAACCTTGGTACTTATCACTATTTAGGATCTTTCTATCCTTGCTTGGTAACTGCTAAAATGGTGTATATGTAAAGACTCTTCTTTCACTGCTAAGTTAGCCAAGTAATATACTAGTTGATTACCTTCTATGTATATATGCACTATCTAAATCTGCTTGGTATCTAGTAATTGCCATATCTATCTGATTGTGTCTTCTAGCCTTCATGGCATCTCCCATTCCCTCACTAACAACTTCTGCATCAATAATGAATTTGTTTGAATGATAACTTTATCTTGCTTTGATGAATTACAGTGTCTTGCTGCCTTTAGAATATATCCATATCCTCCAATTCCATACTGTTAGTACCCTCCATTGAAGCTCATTTTGCATGAATTAAATCTCCCTGGGCATTCCTTAAACAAAAATCCCAAGAATTCCCCCCTAAATTGCCTCTTGACGCACTATCAGTATCATACTTGACCCAACCATTATTAGGTGGTTCTCATACTACTGGTATTGCTTTAATTTTAGGCTTCAATTGAGTAAGTTGATTTAAAATTAATGGACATGCACATGAGAAATCTATAGTTGGTTTTCTAACCTTGAGTATCATTCTCAAATGTTTGGTTACATTAAAAATCAGCCTGTGTAATGATATCCCTTTTCCTTCATGCTTCAAAGCATTTCTTCTTCTTCATAACTCCCACATAATCATTCCTGGAATGGCTCTAAAATAAGTTCTCTCCCTTGGTTAAACCTGTTCATTCCACCAAGCATATATAGTATTCCTCAAACTCAATCCTTGAATGTTTATACCTGCAAACAAAGAGAAATAGGACCATGTCCTATTAGCATAATCCGATCTTAACAGCACATAAGATACTATCTCTTGTGCTGAATTTTGGCAACACCAACATTTGGAAGGTTCTTCTACATCCCACCTTCTGACGGTATCATCCACTGATACCTTCCCTCTCCACATCCTCCACATAAAAGAATCATCTTAAAAGGTAAACCATTTATCCATAGCTTCTTGTAGAAATCATTAGTGTCTTCTCTATTCCTAACATAATTCCATGCTGATTCAATACTAAACTTTTCTCTAGTCTCCATGACCAAACTTGTATGTCTTCTTGTAATGTTTGTTAAGGTGGAGATACCTTCTGCAAGATATAATCTACCAATTCCACCTCAAACAGTTCATTTAACACTTCCACATTCTGCTGGCCATTTTGCTTCAAATCCATAACTCTTTAGTATCTCCCATCCCATTCTCTGCTATTTTCCATAATTGAGAAAAAAATACCCTACTCCACTCCAAATGTCAAACCAAATATAAGAATTCCTTTCTTCATTTTCCACACAATAAGATGATTAATGAGATCTCTAACTTGCAACATTTTCTTCCAAACTTGGGGTCCACCCCCTACTTTCCACATAACTTTCTTTGGATGGAACTTTCTGCAATATTTGTTCAACATGAACTCACTCCAGATTGATATTTTTGTTCTGAAATCCCACCAAAAGTTTATAGCAAAGATTTGTGGATACATCTTGAATTAATCTAAATCCCATTCTACCCTCTTCTTCTGGTAAACACATATTAGACCAAGTTACCCAATGCCTACCCTTTTCTCCTATAGTATTACTCCAGAAAAATCTAGCAAAGCATTTCGGAATAGAAGATAGGACATTCTAAGGAGGGTTCATGACTGACAAATAATGAATGGGGATACTTTGAAGTACATGCTTAATTAACACAACCCTCCCTCCAAAGGATAAAAGCTTACCCTTCCATGATTGTACTTTCTTGATGATTCTATTCATGAGTTGCTGGTAATATGACTTCTTCCTCTTATAAAACAATGGGCATCCTAGGTAAGTGAATGGAAAATCCTGCCTCAATATTCCTGTAGCTACTTCTTCCATTACCACAGCTCCATTGGATGCACTACTATGTAAATATAATACACTCTTATCCTTGTTAATCTTCTGACCAAACACCCTTTCATATCTTTATAAAGTTGTTGTTAGTAATTATAGATTTCCCAATTCAGCTTTACAAAGAATGATCATATCATCTACAAAAGCAAGATGAATGAGTCTTGGACTTCCCCTGGGCATGCCAAACATCTTGAATTCCTTTCTTAACAATAATTCCTTCAACCCTCTGGATAGCACCTCTGCTGTAATGATGAATAATGTAGGAGATAAAGGATCCACCTACTTTAACCCTCTTAATGATTGAAAGAATCCCTTAGGTTGTCCATTCAACAACAAGGAATACCAGTTATTAGACAGCAACCTAAATATCATATCTATGATTTTCTCACAAAAGCCAATCTTTCTTAACCCCTTAGTTGGAAAATCCACTCCACTCTATCATATGCCTTAATCATGTTTAACTTCATAACCATGTTAGGTGGTTTTCCTCTCTTTTTTATTTCTGACACTATTTCTTGCACTACCAAAATGTTCTCAGCAATACTTCTTCCTTGCACAAATCCATCTTGTTCTTAGACACAATATTAGGCAATAGACACTTAATTCTTTCATGAATAATTCTTGAAAAAAATTTATTCACAAAATTGCTAAATGAAATAGGTCTTAAATCTGAAAAGGTATTCACCACTACCTTCTTTGGAAGCAATACCAAATTGGTTTGTGTGATAAATCTTGGTAATTCATATCCATAGAAAAAGGCTATTACCATTTTATAAAGATCTGTAGCAATGATATCCCATGCATCCTGAAAGAATGCTCCTGTCATACTATCAGGTCCTCCAGCACTATTTTTGTTCAATCCTATGACTGCCCCTCTTACTTCTTCAATTGTTAGAATCTTCTTCAATTCTGTATTTTGTATTTCATTTACCACTTTTGGTAACACCTTAAATATTGTAAAGTCATCGGTATCATCTTATTTGAGAAATTGATTCTAATAGATTATAATAGCAGATGCAGATATATCCTCTTGATTCTCTAACAACACACCTTTATCATTCTGAATTTTTCTTATTCCTAGCCTTGCCCTTCTTTCCTTCACTATTTCATGGAAGAATTTTTTGTTCCTTTCCACATCCTTGAACCACTCAAAACCTTCTTTTTGCCTCCAGAATTTTTCCTTACTTTTTAATTATAATGCCAATTAAGATTGTGCCTTGAACAAAATAGCTCTATTATCAGTTGTTGGTGCCTGTTCAAACTGTTTCTCCCTTACTTTGACCACATCTTCCAATGTAACAATCTCTTGGAATATTTTTCCAAAAGTTTGTTTACTCCACTGTGTCAAAGCCATTTTAGTCCTCTTAAGCTTTTGATGAAAGATAATGAAAGGATTGCCTTCTACTCCCACCTTCCAATTCTGCCTTATTACCTCTAAATATGAGTTTTATTTTAGCCAAAAATTAAGAAACTTAAAAGGCTTAACCAGATGATCTTGCTGAGTATTGCACTTTATCAACATAGGTGCATGATCATATCCACTACTCACTAGATTTTCAATCTCCATAACATAAAAAATTTCCTGTAACTTATCATTAGAAAGAACCCTGTCTAACCTTTTAAAAATGCATTCCCCATCAGTTCTTCCATTCCACCAAGTAAATTTATTGCCTTTGAAAGGAATCTCCTCTAGATTACAAGTACTAATACAATGATTGAAATTTTGTGTCTCTTCAAAAGTCACTAGTAGGCCCCCTAGTTTCTCTTCCTCATTTCTTATTATATTAAAATCCCCACCTACCAACTATGATTCATTTATTGAATCATTCAAAGAACCCAGAGAGTCCCATAACTGAATTCTTTCTATTTGAGAGCATTTTGCATAAACTAAAGTAATTGCCACCACTATTCCTGCACTCTGGTTTTCCACTCTAAGAGAAAGCTATTGTTCCTCATCACTAAGGACAGTATATTCCACTAAAGATTCCATAAATGCCCATATCTTTCCTGATATATTGACTACTGTATGTTGTATTCCAAGTCTTCTCTTATACTCCTCTATAGATTGACCTTCCTGAAATAGTTCCATAAAACCTATGAAATCAAAATGGTATCTTTTATGCATTGTAATCAACTTAGTGAATGCCTTTTGTGTGTTCACAGACCTAATGTTCCATATTAAAGATTTCATTTGAAGCTGATTTTAATGTAAAATTCCTTGTATGCTTTGGATTTGTTGCTATTGCTTTACTCCTTTTGGCTTGTTTACCATGCTTGGCTTTCAATGACTTAATCTAATTTGGGGGTAAATATCCACCTGCTGCTGTATCTGTAATATTATCCACCAAATCTTCTGTATCCAAGTCCTCCTTTGTGCTATTTGCAATGTCCATCATGTTTACTGCCTCAATTGCCAAAGTTACTACATCCTGCAAAATTTGGTCAGGATTTTTTGTAGTATCTTTCTCCCTCAGTATCATTTCCTTTGAGACATTTGGAATTACTTCATCCATATTGGATTTTGGATGTGCTTGTTCATTTTTCTTGTCATAAATTTGATCTTCTGTTCCTCCTTCTCTATCACCTTGATCATGTTCATTGTTTCCTTCATTGCTAGTTTGACTTTCTTCTGTAGATACTGACTATTTTGTTCCAAAGCTTTTAGTGACCCAGTCTTTAGTGCTTTCCTTCTCTTTTGTATCGCTAGGTTGATGATCTTCTACCTTTTCTTGATTTAAAACATCAAAAGAATTTGATGTTTCAACTTTATCTTTGTTCTCCATTACTTCTCCAAGTATATGACCATATTGATCTTTCTTGTACTTGCTCGTTCTTTGCATCCATTGGTTTTTGTTCTCTACTCTTACTTTTTGCTTTTCAGTTTCATGATAATTGTCCTCCTCCTTAAGTTTGTCTTTTTGTTGCTTTTGGCTTTGAACCTATTCAAATAATTCTGGGTGAAGAATCCAACAGGATTCCTCATCATTGCCTTGTAAATAGCATTCTTTGCAATACTTTGTCTTATGGTCATACTGAATATAAATCCATATAGATTTAATCTCTCCACTTACTTCATTCTCTTCATTAATCTTTACTCTATGTGGAAGTTTAGCAACCAAATCAACCTCAACCTTCACTCATGCACAACTTATCCTAGTATGATTTTTAGTAGCCATATCTACCATTAAAAATTTGCCCACTGCCGAAACAATAGAAAATATTTCTTTCTTTGCAAAAAAAATTGATGGTAGATCTGGTAAAGAAATCCATGTTACTCTTATCGTTGTTTCCACGTCTGGTTCAAACCATGGATCCCATTTAAGAGTCCTCAATTGCCACGACAAATCCTTAGCCATAATATAGTAAGCACTGGTCGAAAGCAATTAAACATAATCCTCCAGTTAATTTAGTCGAATCAGTATATGTCTTGCATCAAGAATACCTATCGAACATTCTCCCTTAATCCCACATTAAATAGTGATTACTTTACTGAGTTCATTGACATTCAGTTTGTCATAAGAGAGTTTGCCAATGATAGCATATGCCAAATTCTCTTGAATAATCTAACTTTTAACCCCAGACGATTTCCAAGTAACTGAGGGTTCTCCATGCATCATAATGATAGGCTTAAATGGAACCCTCATATTTTTATGCACGTAAGGTTTATTTTTTAGTAAATTAGTATATTCTGGAACTGATACCATCTCCTGACCATCTCCCCCTTTATTCTACTATTGTAAATCATCCGGTGGGATCTTCCCACCATATGTCGTTGCCATAGTGATCGGAGGGATGCCTATTACAACAAGGCCCTGGTTCGGGTTATGTCATGTTGGTATCAGAGCCCTAGGTTTATGGTCAACTGGGAGTCCATAAAGTCGTGTCGAGAAGAGTCTTTTTTAAGGATTTGTAGCGTGCCACACTCATAAGGGATAGGCTACAAGGCATTTAGAAATGTTCTTTCTTATGCTCTATTTTCAAGCTTTGGAGACTAAGTCCTGGAATTTTTTCTAATTCCTTCTTGTTCGTTTTTCAGATCATGCCTCGACGATCTAAAGTTTATGGAAACTCCTCTATCCCAACTGGGGATAATGTTGATAGGACACGCTCTACTCATGGGATCCATACTCGGTCTAGGGGTCCAGTCTATGATTTTCCTGAAGTTCCACCAGTTCCCTCTAGTTTTTCTTAGGCTAACGTGATAAATGCTGAGTTTCATCAGTAGATTCATATGATTGCTCAATTGGTAGCTTCTCAGGATGAGCGTGGTGCATCTGTTACTCCATCTTCTGAGGCCACAAGGGTTGGATAGTTCATGAGGTTTAATCATCCAACCTTTATTGTTGTTAAGGTAGATGAGCATCTTCAGGGTTTTCTGGATGGGAAAAAAAAGATTTTCAAGGTTATACATGCCACTAATATGAAAGGGGTAGAGTTTTTATCCTACCAGCTGAAGGATGTGGCATACCAATGGTATGAGGAATGGGATCAGGCAAGGGGTGACACTAATGAGTCATCACTATAGGAGGATTTCTCCAATTCTTTATTGGACTGATTCTTTCCTCAGGATTTGAGGGAAGCAAAAGTTGAGGAGTTTGTTAATCTAAAACAAGGGAAGATGTCGGTCAAGGAATATGCCTTAAAATTTCACCAGTTGCCTCGGTATGCTTTGGATATGGTGTTTGATACAAGGAAAGATATCGGTCAAAGAGTATGCCTTGGGGCTATCTCGTGAGTTGATCCTTGATAGCAAGGATGCCTTGCTGATCAAGGACATGAATATCTCTAGGTTGGTTGTTTAAATTTAGCAGGTAAAAGAAGAAGAAACAAGAAGGTTGAGTTAAGTTAGAGGCAGGGAAAGAAGTTCAAATTATCTGATCATAGTGGTGGCCAACAATAGAGTGGCGGGGATAGTGGTAAGTGGCCAAAGAAGAATTAAAGGAGTTTTGGTTCTTTCTCCATGGCTAGTGCTCCTACCCGAAGCTATTAGGTGATAGGTATTTCCATAGTGGAGACAACTTTATGGCACAGGGTGTCCAATCTAAGGATAGTAGGGCTCAGTTAACTCTGTTATGTCCTTAATATAAGTACTGTGGTTATCTACATCAGGATTTCGATGATGAGGGAAGGGATAGGTGCTTTGGCTATGGTCATCAAGAGCACATGCTTAGGAACTATCCTATTGGTAAAGTTGCTTCGAAGACGAACAAGGTTCCTGTTGTATATTCTTCATCTTCAACATCACGGGGTGCACCACCTAGCTCCGACACTAGTCGAAACCATCTTTATGCACTCACTACCCGGCAGGAGTCTGAGGCATCGCCTGATATCATGAATAGTACGTTGAAACTCTTTTCCCGTGATGTGTATTTTTTACTTGATTTAGGGTCCACTCTCTCTTATGCTCCCCATTTGTGGTTGTATATTTTGGTTTTGGTCCTAAGGTTAGTTCGGACCCTTTTTATATTTCTACCCCGATAAGTGACTCTATGATTGCTGAAAGAGTCTATTGGGGGTTTATGGTAATTGTTGGTAGGAAGGAAACTTTGGTAGATTTGTATGAGTTAGATATAGTAGATTTAGATGTTATTATAGGATGGATTAGTTACAATCATGCTATGTATTTTTAGATTGTCGAACCCGTAGGGTTGTCTTTAAATTCTCTATTGAGTCATCTATTGAGTGGGGGGTGGTTCCCTATCTCCTATGGGGAAGTTTATATCATATCTTAGAGCTCAAAAATTGATCTGCAAGGGGTATCTCTACCATCTAGTCCAGGTTAAATATTCTAACTAGGAGGGTCCTTCTTTGCATTCGGTTCCGATGGTAAATGAATTTCCTGAGGTCTTCCCTGATGACCTTCCTGGTGTTCCTCCTAATAGGGAGATTTAGTTTGGGATTGATCTGTTTCTGAACACTCATCCAAATTCTACTCCTTCTTATAGAATGGCTCCAATAGAGTGTAAGGAGATTAAGAAGCAACTCAAGAATCTTTTAGATAAGGGTTTTATCCATCCTAGTGTGTCCCCATAGGGTGCACTGGTGTTGTTCGTTTGTAAGAAGGATGTTTCCAAATGTGTATTGATTATCGATAGTTAAATAAGGTGACGATAAAGAACAAGTATCCTCTTCCAAGTATAGATGACTTATTTGATCAGTTGCAAGGTGCCAAATTCTTTTCTAAGATTGATCTTTAATTCGAGCATCATCATCTTAAGATTAGGGAAGTGGATATCCCTAAGACAGTTTTTTGTATTCGGTATGGGCACTTTGAGTTCTTAGTGATGTCGTTAGGTTTGACCAATGCCCTGGTGGCATTAATGGATTTGATGAATAGAGTCTTTTATCAATTCCTGGATTTATTTATCATTGTGTTCATAGATGACATTTTAGTGTATTCTAAGAGTGAGGTGGATCATTCCAATCACCTCCGTGTTATGTTGCAGACTCTAAAAGAACAACAGTTGTATGCCAAGTTTTCAAAATATGAATTCTTTTTTAATGTTGTCACTTTTCTAGGTCATATCATTTCTAGTAAAGAAATCATGGTGAATCTGCAAAAGGTACAAGTGGTTAAGAAGTGACATAGACCCACGACTCCAACTGATATTCGAAGCTTCTTGGTTTTATATGGTTATTATAGGAGGTTTGTAGAGAGTTTTTCTTCTATAGCTTCCCCGTTGACTAAATTAACTCAAAAGAAGGTTAATTTTTTATGGTCCGATGCGAGTGAGGGTAGTTTTGAGAAACTGAAGATAAGCTAACTTCGGCTTTAGTTTTGACTTTGCCTGAAGGAACTGAGGGATTTGTGGTCTACTGTGATATTTCCCGAGTGAGACTTGGTTGTGTTTTGATATAGCATGGTAAGGTGATAGCTTATTCTTCTAGACAGTTGAAAGCGCATAAGAGAAATTATCCTACTCATGATTTGGAGCTATTAGCGGTGGTGTTTGAGTTAAAAATCTGGCATCACTATTTGTAAGGAGTTCATGTGGTTATCTTCTCCGATCATAAAAGCCAACAACATGTGTTCACTCAGAAAGAGCTTAACCTTAGGCAAAGGAGATAGGTTGAGCTTCTCAAGGATTATGACATGAGTCTTCACTACTATCCAGGTAAAGCTAATGTATTTGTTGATGCTCTTAGTAGGTTATCTATAGGAATTCTAGCTCATGTAAATAAGGATAAGCGGGAATTGATGAAGTACATTCACCATTTAGCTAACCTAGAAGTCCATCTCTTGGACCCTGAGGATGGTGGGGTGTTTATTCAGAAAGTGGCGCAATCATCTCTTGGTGCAGAAATTAAGGAGAAAAAAGATATTGGATCATGTATTAATGAGAATCAAGGGTGATATTAGTGGAAAGAAGGTGTTGTCCTTCGAAAATAGCGATGATGGTACCTTATGGTACCAAGAGAGGTTATGTATTCCCAATGTTAACAGTTTACGAGAAAGGATAGTGCCTGAGGCGCATGAATCGCACTATGTTGTTTATCCTGGTTTGATGAAAATGTATCATGATCTCATGGAGATGTATTGGTGGAACGTTATGAAGAGAGATGTGTCTAATTTTGTGGCCAAGTATTTAGTGAGTCAATAATTAAAAGTTGAGCACATGAGTCCCGGAGATTTGTATCGAGAAATTGAGTTGCCTTAATGGAAGAGGGAATGATCAACATGGATTTCATTACTAGTTTTCCCCGATCTCATAATCAATTTTATTCAATTTGGGTCATCGTGTATAGGATGACAAAGTCTGCTCACTTTTTGCAAATGAGGACTAACTTCTCTGCCGAGGATTATATGATCTTGTATCTTCATGAAATTGTGAAGCTACATGGGGTACCGGTTTCTATCATCTCTGATCATGGTATATAGTTTATAACTTACTTCTGGTGGTCATTTCAGAAAGGGTTGGGGAAAAAGATTAGTCTAAGTATGGCTTTTCACCCACAGTCGGATGGGTAAGCTGAAAGGACGATTCAGACTTTGAAGGACATTCTATATGTGTGTGTGATTGACTATGGTTGTAGTTGGGTTGAGTATTTGCCTCTTATAGAGTTTGCTTACAATAATAGTTACCACTCTAGCATTAGAATGGCTCCGTTTGAGGCCTTGTATAAGAGGTGTAGATCATTTATTGGGTGGTTTGAGGTTGGTAAGGTGGAGTTTTTTAGCCCGATTTGGTTCACCAAGCCATGGAAAAGGTGAAGGTGATTTGGTATAGGCAGAAGGCTGCCCAAAGTTACTAGAAGTCCTATATGGATGTAAGGCAAAGAGAGTTAGAGTTTGAGCTTTGGGATAGGGTGTTTTGAAAGGTGTCTCCCATGAAGGGAGTGATGCAGTTTGAAAATAAGGAAAAGCACAATCCCCAATATGTCGGTCCTTACATGGTCTCGAGAAGGGTTGGTAAGGTTGCACATGAGTTAAAGTTGCCTTCTAGTTTGAGCTTTATTCATCTGGTGTTCCATGTTCCTATGTTGAGTAAGTGTATGGGTGATGCATCTCAAATTATGCCTATTAGAAATATTGGTATCTCAAATTCTTTGTCTTATGAGGATTCCCGATTGAGATCTTGGATCAGCAGGTTCGTCAATTGCAGACCAAGTATGTAGCTTCAGTTAAGGTTCTGTAGAGGAACCACAAGGTTAAAGAGGCTACTTAGGAAGTGGAAGAGGACATGAAGTCTAAGTATCTTCTCCTATTTTCTACTCCCAGAATTCATGCGGAAGGTATGTGTTCTTCATCATACTTTTGTTTTCTAAATTAGTTAAATAAAAGAATAATTTCCTTGCATCCTTGTTTTCTAACTTAGTTAAAGGGTGGAAAAGTGGTGTGGAGATTTAAATCATGCTTATACTTCCTTGTTCAATCATTCGAGGATGAATGATCCAAGTGGGGGAGAATTAAAACACCCTAGGTTTTGGTCCTTGGTAATTTCTTGGGTTTTGAGTCAATGTTGATCATACGACTCACCATATAAACCGTATGGTAAGAATATGAGTCATGTGACCCAATTTGTATGCAAACTAGTGTTTGGTCTTTGAGTTTTTGGTATGGTTATGGTTTGGTGGTATGGGTTGTATAGTTGGTGATGGGTTGGTTGGTTGATCCTTCACTTAATTTGAAACTTAGTGATTTGACTTTCCTCTGAGTACGAGTGGCTCACTAAGAGCCATAAGGATAGGGTACTAGTGGTATGATCTAAATCGTATACTATCTTGTGTCTAGCCTAAATGTTTCTGCCTAGGGTACGGGTTGAAGGTACGGATCGCATGATCATGGTATGACTGGGGCAAGGTGAGTTATATGGTGGACAGTGTGTGATGTCCAATATCTGTCTAGGGTACGAGTGGTAGGTACCATTCGTGTGTTGTGAGTATGAGTCAAGGAATGGAGTCATACCTTCCTGCGGGAATTCTTACATTTTAAGTTGGGGGTATTCTGGACATTTTTCCTCTTAACCCCTTATGATCCCACAACCTAAAACACTGTTGGGACTTCATTTACCTTATTATTCTAATATTAAACACTCAAAAACTCTCTCAAATCTCTCTCAATTTCTTGGGTTAAGCAAAGTCTAGGGTTTCTTTCAAGGTGGTCAATTAAGGCTCTTAAGGGTGGTTTCTCTCCGTCTTCTTTGTAATCTAAGGCATGTTACTCCTCCCTCATTTTTGCTCAACTAAAGGCATGTTTTATGAACTGTTTTCATGGCATAATTGTGATACGATTTGGGGTTTTGAATTATATGTTGGGGTTTTTGGTTATTAATGGTTGATTTATGTTTTCCCATGTTTTTACTTATGGAATTCATATTATAATGGTGGTTTGAACATATGGTTTGATGGATTGGTCAATTGGTACTTCGTTTTGGTTTTGAAAACTACATGCCCTCAACATGTTTGTTAAAATGCCTATGAGAATACTTTTATTACATAGTTGGACTTTCATTGAAAACTTTGTATGGTATAATATGGTAATGGAACCTAAAATTGGTAAATGGTTTTAATGGATAAATGTTTAGGCCTTGGTGGCCATGGGTTTGATTTAAAACCTTTAGGATACATAGGAATCCCCTAAGTGAACCTAATAATAGAACCTACGGGGTCTATGGGAATCCTCTAAGCTTTGGCTAATGACATTGCTTACAAGTTATAGTCGATATAACAAAACCACTTATTATAGCCATGGTTAATAATACATGGAATTGGTTGGTTGGTTATATGTTAATGGTTTTAATAGGGCAATAATAGTGAGTTGTGATAGCAAACCTTGATGGTGTGAGTCCAATTGACGACACTGGAAACTCATGTTTGCCGACGTGAGGATTGGTCATGACGATCATATACTTATCATGACAACTATATACTTGTGGGGTACACGGGAATCCCCTAAGTCATACTTGTATATGTGTTTCATAGAGGGTGAAGGTTACACGGGAATCAACTGCCCCTGTGATATCTTCGATTCGTGCGGTTGCATGCACTGGGGCCCGTTTAGGGGGTAACACTAGACCCATATAGCCCGTGGGTAGTTCTAAGATGGTTAAGATACACAAACCAAGGGTAATGATTTTAAAGGCATGCTAAACCTTGTTCCCTTTACCGACAAGGATTTTATATATATATATATAGAGAGAGAGAGAGAGAGATGGATGTGAATGCATATGGTTATTTACTTGGTTTTAAATGTTGGCATTATTTTATCCTTATCCTGAGTGCATACTAGCGTTCACCCGCTAACCCATCTTTGGGTGGTTTATCACCATGCGATACAGGAACCGGCCACACTACTCTTCCTGCTCAGTTATCGGATTCGGGGATAGCCTAGAGTTGTATTAAAGTAGTGAGCTTCCATACTCTAGAAAGCTCTATTTCATATTATGGTCTTGCCTTCATACTTTGTTTATTTCTTAGACTTTATTTTTTACTATGGTCCGGTACATGTCCCGACCGAATATTATTTAACTTTCAGATAGAGGCTTTGTGAGACTACTATGGGTTGGTATGGGCAGTGTCGGTATTGGTGTCAGCCTTAGAATTGGTATTGGTATTATGGTTGATACCGTTTGAAAGTATTTGATTTATGATTATTCCATCTTATTATGTTATAAAATAGTTATGGATTTGTTTATGTTATGGTGGTTAGTTCGGTATTGGATGGTTTGACTTATTTGGGTTGGTCATGGTCATGGACCTATCCCAAAGTCTTGAGTGGTAATGTTCGAAATTCATCCGACTCAGGATATGTTTTTGGAGGTTGGGTTGGCTCTCAGGGAGATCTCCGATCCTTGTTGGACTTGGGATGCTCATTACGACAAGGCCCTGATTCAGATCATGTCAGTTATGTGTTGAGTTAATCTCATGTAAGACCCCGCAAAATCCTAAGCTTAATTCAGTCATTTAGTTTTGTCAAGGGGTCCCAGACTTAGAATATTTTATCTAAGTACTCAGACTTAGTGTCATTTTAGCATATGAAGGTTGGCAATCTTATTTTGCGACCTTTACGTCCATTAAAATGTTGATGTTTAGGTTGATTCATGATTAGGAATGTCCGTAGTTGTTTACGAACAAGTTTTGGATTTTTCAGACTTCGTTTGAAGCTTCTTTGGAATCTTAAAACGGTGGATCAATGCGATCTTGGTGCATCGCATCGACTATCGCGTTGATTAATATTTTTCCCAGCTACCAGTGTCCAATTCCAATGAATCGACGTGAATATGGCGTGACGTGTTGGATATAGCGTTGATGCCATTGACACGCCACGTCGACCTGCGTGTCGGTAGCCCAGTTTTTAGTCATTAAAAGACTGCATTCTTGGGAGTATTTAGATCTTTTTCCCTCGACCCTCAACCCCCAAAACAAGAAATTAAACACCCTATAGAGAAAATATAGTCATTCTTTCTCAAATTTGTTCAAGAATAAAACCCTAGAAGATCCAATTTCAAATCAAGAGCTCAAGATTCAACCATAAATTTTCAGAAATTCTTCAACAAAGGTATGTGAAGTGTTCATCCAAGGGTCTCTTCCACCCTTGGAGTCCAAGAACCAACTTTTAAAATTCAAGTTTATGGATTTCATGAATTTCATGTTGGGTTTGATAATATTCATGTCTATAATGATTATTTGAGTTTCAAATCCACGTTCTATGCTAAATTTCATGTGGGGTTTATTGATTTATATATCTTATCATGTGAGATCATGTTAAATCCTTCAAATTATGAATTTGATATTTGAATTTGTGTTCTCACATGTTGATTAGTGTTATGCGCATGTTCTATGCCTTCTAAGTGTTTAATAAATTGTTCATGTGAACTAATAAGAGCAAGAATTCATGTCAAGTTAACCTATATGCAAGATATATCATGCAAGTGTTTGTTAAAATGCCCCAATGAATAATGATGATCGAGTTCATATTTTACATGTTTCATGTTTATCCATGTCTCTTAATTTATGCTATTGAGTCCTGGGGGTACTTGTACCCGACAATTTAGTTGCTAGTCTAGAGCCATGGTCAGTCATAGAATAGTATCAGTCACGTCATAATCAGTAGTACTCTCAGTCAGTTTCAAAACTTAGGAAAACTCAGAGGATTCAGTAATAGTTCATTCTAACTCAGTATTTAGTTCAGACTTTAGTAAACCCTATCAGCTAACAAAATTTAGTAGTATTCCATCAATCAATGGAAACTCAGTGAACTCAGTTCTGTTCAGCTAAGCAGTAAACTCAGTAATAGTTCAGTCCAGCCTAGTACAGACTAGAAATCAGTTCAGAGTCTATTCAGTTGGGAGTAGGATTCAGCACCGAGTGAACCCAAGGATGGGGGCTCACCCACCAGTAAAGGGTGTGATCCTTAGAAGAAGCTTTTGTGTCCCAGAACTACGTAGCTAGCGTAGGTTGAGATATCTTTCTTCTAGACTTTATGAGGGTTGATATATCTCATTCGAGTTCTCCTACCAGCGAGGGTTGACGGAAGAGCTTCCTATCAAAGAGGGTTAACTCACAGCTTGTCCTTACCCGTGGAACGGTATTGACACCCTTCTAATTGGGGTTACAAATTGGATACCAAATCAGTTAGAGAAGGGGCATGTCGGTTAGATGATTACCTCCCACAGTCTCAGTCTCAGTTTCAGTCTCAGAATAGAACTCAGTTTAGTTCTACAGACTCAGGACTATTAGATATAGTCGCTTAACTCAGCTCAGTACGGAACTCAGTATAGTTCCCCACAATTCATAAGTGTCAGATACAGTCACCCAGTTATCAGTTATATAGTATCAGTTGATTAGTATTCATACCCAGTGTTCAGTGTTATCATGATTTCAGTTACGGTATACGTATTCATGCATGTACTCTCATTCAGTCATACTCATGTTATTCAGTTATTATTGTTCATGCATATGAACCCATGCATATCAGCCACCTCACTGAGCATACCAGTACATTCAAAGTACTGACGCATGCTTTTTGCACTATGATGTCTTATATCACAGGTTCCAATGCACGATCTCCAGAGCACCCTCAGCAGATTAGACTTTCAGCATTCAGCGTAGTGGTGAGTCCTCATAGTTCGAGGACATGATTACTATTTACAGTATTTAAGTTTATGTCAATAGACGGAGTTAGTTGGGGACTTGTCCCATCAACTTCACAGTTCAGACAGTTAGAGGCTTCCTAGCCTATAGTATTTTCTGACAGTTATTCAAATTTTAGTTTTGTCTTTAAGTTTTGGTATTTAATACCTTATTCAGTATTATTTATGGATTGAACCTTATGGCATGTTTTTGCCTAATTCTGCATATTTATTCAGCATTATTATTCAGTTATTGCAGCAGGTACCAGTCATGGGTTAGCTTATGGTCCCTCGGGATTATGATCACCATGTAGCGTCCGGGGTACAGACTCGGGGCGTTATATCTCATTACTTTGAGAAAGTATTAAATAAATTTATCCAGTTAAACATAAAAAGTGAGTACCCTATTTAGTCCTTGATCGAGTTAACTAATAATGTTAAAAGAGTTGTGGCTTAATTTGTGTAAGCAAATACTAATGAAAGGGATAATAGTCGAGTTCTTAGTCTTTCTTAGAAGACTAATGATTTGATAAACTGTAATTTTCATACTATTTCATAAGAATATATCGATACAAGTTGGCACCGAATATGCGGAAAAAGAATTTACCACATGATAGGTGTTTACCTCTGGAGGAGATACAATTTCTTAAAACCAAGAAAACCTTTCATTATTAGAAGCAAGTAAATTAAATGAGTTGAGTGGATGAGGGATTATTAAGAAAATACATTGATTTTATAAAATATCAGCTCAAATATGTGATAGTCAAGCCGTTCTAGCTCTGGTATATGAAAATTATATAATGGTAAGTTAAAATTCATAAGTTCTTGACAACAATATATGAGAAAGTTAAATTTAAAATGAAATGAATTCTATCACATCGGTGGAGATTCAAAAGAATTTGACTAATCTATTTACTAAACCTAGTAAAAGGAAGTTATTGAACACAACTTCAAGTTTGATTATGTTAAAACTCCTTAATTATGTCCACCAATAATGACAACCCTACCCGACACTATGAAATAAATAGTTAAGGGTTCAAGGGATAACAAAAAATTATTGATATGTAGATGTTTCAGTACTTAAGTAAGAGATATACTAGTACTGATTGTCATTGATTGGAGGCTTGAGTTCTAATACTCTTAATGAGGTTCAGTTCAAGAAACAAGTGCTTCAAATATGACAAAGATGCTAAAGAACTTCACCTATATGAACATAAAAATTGTGTCGCTTTGATTGGGAGTTAGAGTTGCTCTCATAAATGTTCTTGAATTTTAGATGGCACGTGGCCATAAAAGTGCAAAGCATATTAATTGAAAAGCATGAATGAAATGTTTATGCATGTAGTGTCACCGATGTTATCATAAGAAATAACACGTTTAAAGTTATTATGCTATGTAAAATTTTAATTTCGTCTTTTGGCATTGCACTAAGTTACTGTTCAAATCAAAAGATACATTAGTCTATATGTGAGCATGACTTGATCTTTATGTCCTAATTTATATTTAAACAAGTGGGGAATTATTGAATCTTTTGTTTAAATTAAATTACTAAATGTCTTTTATGAAGAGGTGTCTTTTGGAGAAAAGGTGTCTTTTAGATTAAAGGTTGTTCCCTATCCACCAATTTTATTTAAATCAAACCTCTTGTGTTTCAACGTATCTTTATAGAAAGTGTTTATAGAGAAATTTTCATAGAGTATTTTCCTTACAAAATTTCATAAAGAGTTATTTTCTTCCCAAAAGATCAAGTTCTTGATTTCTTGCTTTTCAGAAGAATCTCTTCACTATTTACTTAATGCTGAATTCAGTATGCTTGTCATATCCAGTAAAACTATTTGCATAGAATCCCATAACAATCTCGTGGAGAAGAGTTAGCAAATATCATTTTTAGAAAAATATTTTGTGTGTGTTTCAAGCCTCTGATTTAATGTTTATTATTCATATTTTTCAACAATTATTACTTATCTATGTACCTCTTTTGGCATCATAATTTTTTCTTAAATACTCTCTCTGTCTCATATTACTTGACATGTTTGCCTTTAAATAATTTCTAAGAAGAAATTAATAAGGGGTGCAAATTGACTATGATGACCCTATTAAACTCACATTAATATTTTCTTTAACTATTGAAGTTAATTACTTTTTCATTATATTACTAAGGATAAAATTTAAAAAAGATGTCCAAATATCTCTTGATTCTTTAAACTTGTCAACTATTTTGAGACAAAAAATTTAAGCAAACATGTCAAGTAATATGAAACGAAGGGATTACATGATACAGCATATTTTTTTTTCTTACAGTGAGTTAACTTCAAGTATCACCAATCATCAGGTTATTCGATAAATTTTTGGATGTGCTTTTGTTTGTTCCCTGAAACTTTGAAAATTAAATGTCATCAAGTATGTGGTGCAATGAATGACCTTCTCTAATCAAAGTTCTGAGGTGCGAGCCCTAGTGGTAGGAAGCACTTTCCCTGAATGGACCATATGTGGCGTGAATTTTCATTAGTCGAACTCCAATATGGAGATCAGACACCAAACGAAAAATCAAAAGAAAAAAAAATAAATGCCTTGAACAAGAGTTTGTTCAATTTAATTGTTATTGATTTTTCAACAAAGATGAACTCCTGCAGAAGTTTCCTTGCTTGATTTTAGCAAAAAGAACTTTTCATGTTTTTTGTGAGACTACGTTCATTTTTTAAAAAGATAAATTCACTTTGAAGTTTTGATTAAATCCACCTAGTATATTACTCTATCGGTCAAGCACATTGGCATCCCTTTAAATTTGGCACAAACTTTCACTTTGACATTTCAACTTGCATTGTTCATTTTAGACACATCATGTAAGGTCCTGGTGTGTCATTTTGATATTTTTTTTAACAATTAGTCAAATATGTGTGGTTTTTGTAACACACTCGTTGATTATGTATCAAATAGCAACATGTAACATATATACAAAAAATAATTTCTAAAAAATATATTGTGAGAAAAAAATTATTTTTAGAACTATTTAGTTAATTATTATTTTTTTAGAAAAAAAAAAGGGAAATGAGTAGCTCAAGTCTTGCGAAGGGTGTTTTGTATGGATTACATGACATCATAATCGTAATACTTAATGATTTTCACATACCATTCAATAACAATAAGCCTCCTAAATTCTCCATAGTTTTGTTCTTGATCAATATTAGCGGAAGCACTTGATTTTCTTCTATTCTTAAACAAAACGTAGGTTTTTGTTTCTCTCTTTACCTTTTCTTTGGAATAGTTTGATGGAACTACCTCTTTCTCTGTCAAAGAGAGGACCCCTTTATAATACGGAGAGTAGTACGATTGTTTCTCGCGATCCATCAACATAAGTTGTCGATAATGTATAGTAGTTTTAATCTCACTAGGTAACTTTTCCATACAAATTTAGGATTTAACTTATTTAATTACTAAATCAAAAAAATAGTTATGTGGTCCATAGAAACTTACATTCTTCCACTTGTCTCATGATTATTAATTTAATTATTTAGTATGCATGTCAATCATAATGTGCACAATTAATGTTAAATCGAACATAATTCATCGTCATTAAATAAATCAATTAATATGAGTAATGGCGGTTGTACATCACTTTATTTGACATAATCTCTTTCATATACTATAATATTAGTATGTTATCTAACATGACCTTTCAAATACATAATGAGTCCAATGATAATACTTAGTATATTTTATATATGTCAGAACTTGTTATCGTCATTCACAATATTATACATACAAGAGAAAATAGGTCACAACAGAAACATATATATAATTTGAGAGCATCAATTACATAAACATAATAAAGTCTTTACATAAAGTCATCCATTACTATTACTAAGGTCCATTCTTTCAACATGTTCAAAAAATATTTTGGACGGTAAGTTTTTCGTCAAAAGGTCAACAATCATAAGTTTGGTGCTAATATGTTCAATTGGCACTTTACGTTTCTAAACTTCCTTTTTAATCGAAAAGCATTTCAGTTTCATATGCTTAGCACCTTTCGAATACTTGTCCTTTTTAGAGAAAACCATTATTGCATTACTATCACAATAAATTTTCAGTGGTCTATCTATATTGTTGACTAGTCCAAGTCCTGAAATAAAGTTTCATGGCCAATTAGCCTAGACTATAACCTTAAAGCATGCCACAAACTTATCTTCCATAGTGGATGCATCTATAATAGAATGTTACGCACTCTTCTATGATATTGCTCCTCCAGCTAACAAGAATAGATATCTAAATGTGGATTTTCTTATACCCACACAACCAGCATAATTTGAGTCAGAATATCCAACCACATCAAGATGATCAGATCTTTTATAAGTGAGCATATGATCTTTCATTCTTGCAGGTATCGCAACACTTTCTTTGCATTCGTTCAGTGATCCATTCCAGAATTACTTTAAAATTGGCCCAGCATCCCAATAACAAAATTGATGTCCGGTCTTGTACATGTTTGTTCATATGCTAGGCTTTCAATTATTGATGTATAAGAAATGTCTTTCATTTTCTTACGTTCTAAGTCATTCTTTGGATATTGATTGAGACTAAATTTATTTCTTTTCTGAATTGGAATGGGACTTGATGAGCATTTTTTAAATTATAAATCTCTCTAATACTTTATTAATATAGACTTTCTGAGACATCCCCAACAATCCCTATGATCTATCCCAATCACATAGGATGTCTCTCCCATATTTTTTATTTCAAAGTTGTTACAGAGATATTTCTTAGTATATTGCAACAAATTAAGATCATTAGTAGCAAGCAAGATGTCATCAACATATAGGACTAACATAATAAATTTACTCCCACTAATTTTTAGATATATACACCTTTCAACAGTGTTTTTCTTAAATACAAAGGTGACAATTGTTTCATTAAACTTAAGATATCATTATCAAAAATTTTGTTTAAGTCTGTATATTGACTTCTTAAGTTTACACACCATTTGTTCCTTTTATTTTATAGAAAACCCCTCTAGTTGTTTCATATAAATTTTTTTCTCCAAATTTTCATTTTGAAAGGTTGTTTTCACGTCTATTTGATGCATCTCTAAGTCATAATGAGCTATGAAAGCCATTATAATTCTGAGTGAATCTTTTCTAGAGACAGGTGAAAATATCTCTTTATAGTTAATGTAATCTTTTTGAGTGAAATCTCTTATAACAAGCCTGCCTTGTGACGTTCAGTGTTGTCAGTTGAGTTGTGTTTGGCCTTAAAGACTCATTGATACCAAACACTTTTTCAACCTTCGGGCAATTTAATAAGGTCCTGAACTTCATTTTGTTTCATAAATTTTAACTCATATTTCATAGCATCTATTTATTTATTAAAGTTGTTACTTTCAATGGCTTGTGAAAATGAAAGTGGATCATTATCAATTTTTAAATTAGATTCAAACTCGTGTAGATATACCAAATAATCATCAAAAATAACACGTTTTCTTTGTCTTTGAGATTTTCTTGATGTTACTTTTTGTGGTTCATTTACTGCGGGTTCATCAATTATAGCTTCATGATGATTAGCGGGAGTACTAATTTATTGTTCTTGTTGATTACTTGGTTGTGCAACAGCTTTAGGAACAATAAATTTTAAAAAAGTGCAGGGTAGAGGAATTCGCACCCTAAATTTTTTAATTTTCACAATATGTGGTTCTTCACTCCCATTAACTTTATCATTCTCGATGAACCTAGCTTTTCTAGTTTTAACTACTCTCATACTATGATTAGGACAGTAAAATCTATACACCTTTGATTTTTTTGGATAGTCAATGAAGAAACCACTAATTGTTCTTGAATCTAGTTTCTTTTCTTATGGGTTATAAACACTAACTTTTGTTGGACAACCCCAAACATATAGGTGCCTCAAACTAGGTTTTCTACCAATCCACAATTCAAAAGGTGTATTTAAAATTGCTTTACTAGAAATCCTATTTAACAAGTAAAAAAAGTCTTTAAAGCATACATCCACAATGAAAGAGGTAAAAATGAGTTACTTAACATACTCCTAACCATATCCATTTATATACGATTATGCCTTTCTGCCACACCATTTTGCTGTGGTGTGCCAAGCATTGTGTATTGAGCACATATGCCATGTTTTTTTGAGAAATTTAATAAATGAATCTAAGTGTTGTCCAGTTTCATCATATCTTCATAATATTCATCACCTCTATCAGACCTGATTATTTTTACCTTTATATCTAGTTATCTTTTAACCTTGGTAATAAATACCTCTAAGTCATTAATAGCTTGAGATTTTTCATGCAACAAATAGACATATTCATAATGTGACACACCAATGTTATGATCAGTAAAATTCAAATATGAAAGAATTTCATTCTTAACTAATCTTTCTAGTCTGTCTTTCGATATGTAACCTAAATATTTATGCCATAAGTAAGCAGATTGTTCATTCATGAAACTTTGTTTGGTTCCACTATTATGATTCAGAGTTAAGAGTGTTTCGAAAAACAAATTATCAAGATTCAATTTTTATAAGTTATCACAAAGAGTACTATTACCAATGAGATAATTATGCTTAAACACACTAAAACATCCATTATCAAAATTAGAAGAGTATCCTATCTTATCTAACTTAGACAAAGAAATTAAATTTCTTGGAAGAAAAGGTACATAACAAGTTTCAAGTAAATCTAAGTGACGCCCACTATCAAGAACAAAATGATAAGTCCCAACAACTTCAACTAGAGTCTTCACTTTATTCTCCATGTACATATATCTTTCATTCTTATTTATCTTCTGGGTTGTAAGAAATAGTTACATCATATTAGAAACATGAATAGTACGACCATAGTAAAGACACCAAGTATTATAAGGAATTTCAGTTAAATTTGATTCGAGACATGTAAAAGCGTTAAGCTTACCTACTGAAATCATGACTTGCGTTTCAAGAAATCTTTCTGAAAGTGTTCAGATTTTTCATCGAAATGGCACTTATCATTCTTGTGTCCCTTCTTACATACTTGATATGAGGACTCATTAACATTAAGTTGCTTCTATTTTTTTTTACCATACTTCTTTCATTTCTTTTCAGCTCCTTGATGATTTACAAAGTTAATAGAGTGGGTTCTTTGATTCTTCAGCTTTGTTTTCTCCTGAACCAACATACCATGCAATTCATACGCGTTTCATTTGTCTTTCATGGTGTTGTAGTTCATTTGGAAAGGATCATACTCAGACGGTAATGAGTTGATGATGCATTGCATAAGAAAATTTTATTCCACTTCCATTCCCAAAAACTTAAGTCTTGATGTTATGTTTGTCATTTCAATGACATGTTCGTGCATGGTATGTGAACCATCAAATTTCATGGTGGTCAAAATACTCATTAGTATCCCAGCAAGAGACTTATCAGCAATTTTAGAGGATTATTCCACAAGTTTCAGAAGTTCGTTTGCATTTTTAATTTTTGAAAAATTAGTCTTAATGTTGCCCTCAATATTCATTTGCATGAACATTAGGCGTAATCTGTTAGACTGATCCTAATTCTTATAATGGGATCTTTCTTCAGCATTGCTAGTTTCAGTAATAGTCATTGGCTTCTTAGAATAAAGTGCAACATCAAGATCTAAAAGTCTAAGATGGAATCTTATCTGTTCACATCAATCTGAAAAGTTAAGACCGTTAAAAGTCGTAACAGAGGCAGAGTACAAATGAAGAGCAAATGCTGCAAATAGAACATGTTCATTTGTTCATACTTTCAGTTATTAATTTAAACATACTATCATATTCAGAATTTGTTTATGTACTCTTAAATACGTATTGATGCCCTTCTTTGGGAAAAACACCAAATCACAAATTTAGACATAATGATGCTTTAAAAGTGAATTTTAACGTAATTCAATAATATTTAATGCAATATTTAATAATTATTATTATCTTTAGATAAATAAATAAAACTAATGACACATCTAAAATATCTTCTTAGTGTTTATAGTGGTTATAAGAACAAACAATCAACCTTTAGGTGATTCGTAAATGTCTTATAACTAAGACTTCAATTATCCATAAATGTCAAATCAATTATAACCATCAAGATTAATGGGTAATTGAATTTTAGTTTAATTGTAAGTTTGAAATTAATTATTCAGTGATTAAAGAATCTCACATAAATCAATTTCAGTTATATAATAATTACTGGACTTAATGGCTTAAAGTATTCTAAATAATAAGATCCCATTATACCACTGTGAACTCAACAACCAATAATAATTTTATCAAGAGACAAGGACACCCTTTGTGGCAATGTCTGAATTGTCCAGTAGGTAATTTTCATATTTAATATGGCTTAAACAATTGAGTATCTAATACGACAACTGGGAACATGAGATAATAATTTTAGGAAAAAACTCAGTGGCTTTTATACCGTCATGGTAAATATTTGTTTAAATATATAGTTCAATCCTAAGAAATCATAAAACAAAATATTCCATATACTTTGTTATTAATAGTTTATAAAAAAAATACTACAAGCCACTGAACAACAGAAATTTCAAATCATGCCTCAAACCCAGAAACCTCATCAAATATAACATAAGTTTAACGAAGCATTTTAGGTAAGGAACTAATGATTCAACAAAAGTAATCAGATTCCCAAGATCATCAAATCTTCTAAAGATAATAAGCAATAACTTAAAGACATTCCTTAATCTATATCTATATCTATAATCTATAATATATTAAAAATGTGAAGGGTGTTGAAATATTGTTTGAACTTTTTTCATTCATTAAAAGTCTTTGCTATAGACAAAATCATCTTTTCACTATTTTTCCTAATATTTAAGAGTTGAAAATTAATTAAATACATTTATGGTAAAACTTTTCCTTATTAGAAATCATTAATTTTATTTATGATAAAACCTTTCCTTATAAGAACTCTTTAAAATTAATGACAACTAATACTTTTTTCATTAGTCCAAGAATTCTCAATTAACTAAATTTGATTTTAAGAAGATATGAAAAATCTAGAAATAACTATAGAAGCGCTAGAATAAGAAAAATTTAAGAAGTACAAAATTTTTACAAGTTTTAAGTAAGTAATAAGAATGTAATCAATAATTGATTTGACTTTAAGAAAAATAAAGATTTTAAATATAGAAAAAAAATAATTGTACCACAAATATGGTTCAAATCGATGTGTTTCTCTTAGTCTCTAACAGCAAGGGAAAGAGGTACTGCATTGCAAACGCAAAAGTGATGATCCATCAACTACTTCAACTTCTGGTAGTAAAATATTTATGTGTTTATACTAAAATATATATTTATGTTTACATTATTATATTAAAGTGTAAAGGATTTTTGAAAAATGATTTGAACTTTTTACACTTCATTAAAAATTTCCACAATAGATAAAATTATTTAATTTTAAATAATACGTTACACATGTGAAGCACGTGCGGTTAAACTATATATATATAATAAAGGAGAATAGTCTAGCATGAGGTTATGACAAGTGGCGTCTTGAGAACTAACAGCGTACAACAAAAATCTATTTTGCAAATTATTAATTAATTTCTATATATTTCTTATTTCATATTATGGTAAAAATAACTAAGTTTAATCAAAAAGTCATTCCAAAATAAAAACTATTATGAAAAAGATGCCATCTCTTAAACTATTTTAACATTTTACAACAAAAACTATTTTATAGATTATTTAATTATTTCATATCTATATATATAATAAAGGAAAATAGTATTGATTAGCCAGAAATATTATTTTACCACAAAAAAATGTTTTATTGATTATTTAATTATTTAATACTATTTTATATTGTGGTAAAAAAAATTAATATTGATTTATATTGGATAAAAACTATTGTGACTGTTCAATTATTTCATTTTTAAGATTAGCAGTTAATTATTTCATATTATTTTATATTTTATTGTTTATTTAACTATTTAATATTATTTCATATCTATTTATATTTTAAAATAAATGAGAGTAGTAAAAATCATTAATCTAAGTTTCATATCTATCTAAAATATGTCGATTTCATATTGTGGTAAAAAGAAAAAAAACTAAGTTTGTGACATAAAAATAAGAAATTATTGTGGTAATTGTATTTTTTTTATTTTTTTCTATTATTGATTTTCTATATTGGCAGCAATATACTTCGAATTTGTAATTGAATATGGATGATTTTAGCTTAGGATGATTCCTTAAATCAAGCCGTTTGATATTAATGTGTATTATCAATTATGCAGTACATGATTATTATCAATTATGTAGATCAATTACGTCATTTTCTATTATATCTTATGCAAAAAAACAAATTGGATAAAATACAAAATTTATATTGTGGTGAAAAAATTAGTAAGTTCCTAAGTTCACTCTGACATTTATGAGAAAAATTTACATCATGTAAAATCTATCTATAATCTATAATCTATATCCAAAATCCATATCTATAATATATTAAAAGTATGAAGACCCTTATAAAAGCGAATTGAACTTTTTGTCCTTCGTTAAAAGACTCTTCATTAGATAAAACTATCTTTTCACTATTTTTTTTAATTATTATTTAATTATTTTATTATATTAACTAGAATCCTAAAATATATGAAAGGAGAATAAATTATTATTTTTCCTTGTACTGATCAATTAGAAATACTCCTAAAATAGGACTCTATTAAGGAAATACTTCTATAAATATTGAGATGCACGTTAAAATACCGAAGAAATCAATTTATTTATTGAGAAAATATGATTGATGTTCATCTAACTTAATTCGTTTGCATGTCTAGATTGGTGGATGCTTAATTTTCTAACCCTCAACTTCATCATTGTTTTTGTCAACATAATAGAATTCAACGTGTGTATATATATATCTTCTTTATTTTCATTCAAGTCATTCTTTAGGGTCAAAATTTTTGCTCACACAAGAATTATTTTCATCAAAATTGAAGCTTTGTGATCACTATTATATTATTTTGTTGTAGTTTACAAGTTGTAGATGAATTTACATGTGGTAGATGAATGTTGGTCAGCTTTAAGGATTTTTTTTAGGTAAAGATTAGGTTTAATTGTATTGTTTTTATATCTTTGTTTTGAAAAAAAAATTGTGTAAAGGTTAAGTTTGATTGTATTATTTTGATGTTCTATTATCGTATTATTTTGTTATAATTAACAGATGGTAGATGAGTGTCAGACGACTTTGAGAAAATTTTGTGTAATTATATTGTTTTGATGTATCTGTCTTCGTATTATTTTGTTGCAGTTTATAGGTGATAGATGAACGTCGATCGGCTTTGACAATTTATTTATTTATTGGTAAAAAGGTTAGGTTTTATTAAATAAATTCTCCAAAAGATGTTGAATTTAATTATTGTATTTATCTTTGTTATTTAGATAAATATCTTATTTAGTGTAATGTTTGAACTCACTAAAGTGAGGTACACACGCGAGAACGCGTATACCTAAACTAGTATATTTAATAAAGGAGAATAGTATTGATTAGCCAAAAATATTATTTTACCACAAAAAATAATTTTATTATTATTATTTAATTATTTAATACTATTTTATATTGTGGTAAAAAAATTAATATTCATTTATATTGAATAAAAATTATTATGATTGTTCAATTTTTCATTTTTAAGATTAGTAGTTAATTATTCCATATTATTTTATATTTTACTGATTATTTAACTTTTTAATATTGTTTCATATCTATTTATATATAAAATAAAGGAGAGTAGTAAAAATCATTAATCTAAATTTCATATCTATCTAAAATATGTCGGTTTCATATTGTGGTAAAAAATATAAAAACTAAGCTTGTGACATAAAAATAAGAAATTATTGTGGTAATTATATTTTTTCATTTTTTTTCTATTATTGATTTCCTACATTGGCAGTAATATACTTCGAATTTGTAATTGAATATGGATGATTTTAGCTTAGGATGATTCCTTAAATCAAGCCGTTTGATATTAATGTGTATTATCAATTATGCAGTATATGATTATTATCAATTATGTAAATCAATTACGTCATTTTCTATTATATCTTATGCGAAAAAAAATAAAAAAGAAATTGGATAAAATGCAAACTTTATATTGTGGTGAAAAAATTAATAAGTTCCTAAGTTCACTCTGACATTCATCAACAAAATTTACATCACGTAAAATCTATATATATAATAAAGGAGAATAGTATTGATTAGCCAAAAATATTATTTTACCACAAAAAATTCTTTTATTATTATTTAATTATTTAATACTATTTTATATTGTGGTAAAAAAATTAATATTCATTTATATTGGATAAAAATTATTATGATTGTTCAATTATTTTATTTTTAAGATTAGTAGTTAATTATTTCATATTATTTTATGTTTTACTGATTATTTAACTATTTAATATTATTTCATATCTATATCTATGTGTACACACACACACACATATATATATATATTAGTAAAAATCATTAATCTAAGTTTCATATCTATCTAAAATATGTCAATTTCATATTGTGGAAAAAAAACAACAACTAAGTTCGTGACATAAAAATAAGAAATTATTGTGGTAATTCTATTTTCCCCTTTTTTTCTATTATTGATTTCCTATATTGGCAGTAATATACTTCGAATTTGTACTTGAATATGAATAATTTTAGCTTAGGATGATTCTTCAAATCAAGGCGTTTGATATTAATGTATATTATCAATTATGCAGTACATGATTATTATCAATTATGTAAATCAATTACGTCATTTTCTATTAGATCTTATGAAAAAATTATATTGTGGTGAAAAAATTAATAAGTTCCTAAGTTCACTTTGACATTCATCAGTAAAATTTACGTCACGTAAAATTTAAGTAATAACTATATTGGTTATTCCTATTAGGTATTCCTAGTTGTATTCCTATATTTACGTTAATGTATTAATTGCAGGCTTTTTGAAATCAGTTAAGCTTCACGAGGAAATATTGCCATATAATTTAATTACACGCCATTTTGTTGTAATAACAACAAACCCAGTGTATTCCCACATAGTGAGGTCTGGGGAGGGTAAGATGTACGCAGTCCATACCTCTACCTCTAAAGAAGTAGAAAGGTTGTTTTCGATAGACCCCCGACTCGAGACACGGAATACTAAACAAATTTATAGTAAAGCATGGAACAAGATGACATAACATAAATATGACAGCCACAAGTAATAGAAAACAAAGAAAAGTAAACAGATTCGTAATAAAGCATGAAACAAGGTATCATAACAAGAATAATACCCCCACCAAGTAATTCCCTACACTAGCGACCCAAACTGACCCTAGCCTTCTGCCCTAATTCGCGTCCTTCAGATCTTCCTATCTAGGGTCATGTCCTCAGTGAGCTGTAACTGCTCCATGTCCCGCCTAATCACCTCTCCCCAGTACTTCTTCGGCCTACCCCTACCCCGCCTAAAATCATCCAAAGCTAGCCTCTCACACCTACGAACCGGGGCATCCATGCCCCTCCTCATCACGTGTCTGAACCATCTCAATCGGACTTTCCGTATCTTATTCTCCACTGGAGTCACACCAACCTTCTCCTTGATAGTCTCATTCCGAACTTTATCCCCCCTAGTCAGCCCACACATCTAACACGACATCCGCATTTCCGCCACCTTCATTTTTTGAATGTGGGAGTTCTTAACTGGCCAACACTCCGCTCCATACAACATGGCCGGACGGACTGCCACCCTGTAGAATTTGCCTTTAAGCTTGGGCGGCACCTTCTTATCACACAACACCCCCGAAGAGAGCTTCCACTTCATCCATCCCGCCCCAATACGGTGCGAGACATCCTCGTCAATCTCACCGTTACCCTGAATCACGGACCCGAGATACTTGAAATTATCACTCTCACATACCACCTGTGATTCCAACTTTACTACCACCTCATTCTCCAGCCTCACGTCATTAAACTTGCATTCCAAATACTCTGTCTTGCTCCGACTCAACCTGAACCCTTTAGACTCAAGAGTTTGTCTCCACACCTCTAATTTATCATTCACCCCCCCCCCCCCCGCGTCTCATCAATCAAAACTACATCATCTGCAAAAAGCATACACCAAGGCACCTCTCCTTGAATACGCCGCGTTAACACATCCATCACCAAAGCAAACAAAAAGGGACTAAGAGTAGATCCCTGATGCAATCCTGTCAGGACAGTGAAATGCTCTGAGTCTCCTCCCACCGTCCTCACCTGAGTTTTAACTCCATCATACATGTCCTTAATTGCCATTTTGTTGTATTATTCCTAATTTACTAAGTTTGCATCATTTGTGGTTAATATCACCAATCACTCCACACACATATATATAACTTACGGATATCCTTAAATTATGTAACTCGGTTGTAATGAAAATCAATATTACAGCTAATAATTATTATACACGTTATTATGTGCTCTTTTCATACAAAGAATGTTGTAAGAATCTATATACATTTGTAAAATAAATATTTTATTAGAAATTACGCGGTATAGATGGAAAATAGATATGGTGAGTTTGTGACCAAATAAACTGATTCAAGGCTTAATATAAGTCAGCATTTGCCCAAACGACTGACATTCTTCAATGTAGGCAAATTACACGTTGATTAAAAACAACCAAATGATCATTTTGTAGCCGTGTATCTTTGTTTTAGCTGTGTGATTATTTTACATAAATCTTGGTATATGTTATATTGATAGTCGTGCATTAGTATATATCTTGAGTGAATAAAAAAGATAGATGTCATCATTATTCTTAAGGTTTTAAATTGTTCTTCTTTGGATAGAGATTGGTTACTTGATACTGTTATTTAGTTAATTGGAATAGATCAATACAAATGATGTTGGGGATCAAGTACTCTTTTTTATTTATTTTGTCTAAACAAATTTAGTTTGTTATTGTACTACAGGTATGAAATCCAGTTTGCCATTTAAAACTCAAGATTTATAATTTGTTCATGTGAAACAAAAGTGCTCTCCTCTTTCAAGCTGGGATATTTTACGTATTCTGAAAATAACATTTTGAGATTCACTTTTGAGAATGCTTGGAAAGTAATGGACTTCAAAGTAGTGTTGTATCCTCTCTAACTCGAAGTTGGTGATGCCTTTTTTTCTATTTCATACATGAATAAACTCTTAGATCGTTTGGTATGTAGACTAAATTATTTTGGCATTATAATCCCAGAATTATAATTTCTGGACTATTTTATTGGTATAAAATATAGTCACGTGTTTTATGGGATAAGATGGGTTATACCAAGACTAAATTTAATTTTTTTATACTATGCTTGAATGATGGTATAAATTAGTCCATGAATAAATTTGTACCATTTACCAAATATGGTATAAATTTTATCCATAAAATATCTCAAATTTATTCATGGATATCCCACCTTATACCTCCTGCCAAATGACCCCTAAGTTTGTCATGTTTTTCCATTCTCAGTTTTCTTTCCAAAATTTAGTTACATGCCTCCACAAGTGGCATGTCAAAGTGAGATTGTATTTTTAGTAATAGGTTAAGACAATGTTTTGCACATTATCTTCAATGTTTCGTTTATCAATTGGGAAAGATATAATATAGTTTAAGTTTCTATTCTTTCATCCTTTCTCTCAATAGAAAATAGAAACATAAAAAGTAACCTGCTCTAATGTTTATTGTATATCATGGCAATGACAGAAAGAATTGAAGAGGTACCGTTTAATTTCACTACAATATTTGAATTTGAGTGGATTGATGAAGATTTCAAGATATATTTAGAATATATTTTTATAGTGTAATTAATAATTTCTAAAAGTATATTAATCTGTCAAGATTGTTTGATATAGCCGGAGGATAAGTAAGTTTTATGGGTTTTTCTGAGAGAATGAAAGTTGTGATCTTGTGAAGAACAATGAAATAGTGATCAAAACTTGAATCAAAAGCTGAGTACATGAGATATCGGCTCTGAACATCGACATGTGTGGTTGTGTATGCTTATGTTAAGGGGAAGACTGAAAATAGTGAAGTCATACTAGTCACGACTAAAGATGCACCAAGAATAGCAACTTAAACTGAATATGATAGTAAATGATGAACAAATCAATTTGGCTTGCCAACTTTCTATTGTCTATATGTAAGAGTTTTTTTTACCAGTTAAGTTTTTATATGTTAGATAATTAAGTATCTCTTTGTTGTGCTTATTTTTATTTATTTTCAATGATTGGTTATTATGAATATCTAAATGAAATGAATATATTTATTCAATTTATAAAGCATTTTGGGTATCAAGGGTTTGATTGTGCTCAACATTAATAGAGACATGGGTGAAGTTGAACTATGCAAAAATAATTTCGATGAGCATCGTATTAATTTTATATATTGATCAATTATTTGCATGAAAATTTTACTCAAAAGTTTTAGTTTTTGTTATTAATATACCATTGTGTAAGAGATTTATGAATTAGAGTTTATGGCTATGACGGTAACGGGTGTTGTTGTTATGCTTGAGGTTCATCCGATGAGATGAAGGAGATACTTTTATGGTACATTTAATTTTATTTTAGCAAATACTTAAGAAGTATAAAAGCATTCACAGATAATATATATAAAAAAAAATTATTCGCGCATCGTGCGGGTATTTATACTAATTTCATAAATAAGGTTAACAGTTAAGAGCAATTTTAATATTATTGGAAAGTCAATAGCATCAAAATTTGGCTCGGAAAAAATTATCAACAGTATATATAAATTCCTAAATCACATAATAAGGTTTATAAATTAAAAGAAACATTAACTTCAATGAAAAATCACTAGGGCTAAAACCTTGCGCTGATATCATATGTAGGGATTATATGACTTCAAAATCGTACAACTTAATTATTTTCACATATCATTCAATAACAATAAGTCAGTCAAGAAACATACCTAAATTCTTTATAGTTTTATTCTTAATCGATATTAGCTGAAGCACTTGATTTTCTTTTGTTCTTAAACAAAACGTAAGTTTTTGTTTCTCTCTCTTTACCTTGCATTTCAAAATAGTTTAATGAAACTAATTCTTTCTTTGACAGAGAGAAGACCCTTTATAATACGGAGAGTAGGACGGTTATTTCTCTCGCTCCATCAACGTGAGTTGTGGATAATGGATAGTAATTTTAATTTCACTAGGTACCTTTTTCATACGGGTTTAGAATTTAACTCATTTAATGATTAAATCAAAAAAATTAACTATGTGGGCAATAAAAACTTATATGTTTCACCGATGAAATTGTGATGATCAATTACTGGGTGTGTTAATAGAGTTGAAGGTCGGACCTATTTTGGTGATGGATTATCGTTGGTTTGTCGGTGAGAAGCTTGGCCGACGGTTGTTAATGAAGGTTAAAATGGTGTTGTTAATGGAGAAGTATTTGATAGTGATAATGGAGGAGGAAGAGAGTGGGTGAGAAAGGTGCTTTTCATATGGGTTAATGGAGGTGTTCTTCAAGCCACCATCTTCATCCTATACCGAAAATCTTTCCATCACTGTCACTCCACTGAAATTCCCTCAACAAATGAACACTCATTAATAGAGGAATCAATTCATGGCACACAATTTTAAATTTCAATGATTTACCTTAAAAAATATTTCTTTAAGGGTGTGTTTGGTATGAAGGAAAATATTTTTCAGAAAATGTTTTTCAATTTTCTTATATATGGTTGGTTTATATATTTTGATAAATATTTTTCAAACCAACTTATTTTCCTTAAATCTAAGGAAAATGACTTATCTTCAAAAAGTAAGAAAAACTTTTCCAAAACTCTCTTTCAACCTCGCTTTAAAGTTGAAATGTTCATACAATTCTCAAAATCATCTACCCCGCCCCTCCGCCCCCAATACCCTATCACCCCCACCCCACCCCTACCCCAACCCCCACCCTACCCCTACCCCTACCCCTACCCCTACCCCCACCCCCAAAATTCAATTGTTTTAAAAAGTATTTCAAAAAAAATTCTTAGTCCATCCCCTACCTCCACCCCACCCCTACCCCTACCCCTACCAGCCTCCCTTTCAAAAACAATATCTACATTTTATTAAAAAATTCAAATTTTTCTCTTACTCCCCCCTACTCTACCTCCTCCCCCTTACCAGCCCCCTCTCCCATCCCTTCACCCCCTCCCCCCCAACCTAAAAAAAAAAATTAAATTTATTTTTAAAAAATTCTCAATTTTTTTCTTTCCCCTTCCCCCTCACTCCCCATCCCTGACCCCCAACTCCTACTACCCCTCCCCTTCTCCCCCCCCCCCTCCCCGGCCATTTTTTTAACAAAATAAATTTAAAACTTTTTCTTACCCCACCCCTACTGCCTATTCTGACACCCCACCCACCCGCCTACCAACCCCTTTTCCATAAACGAATTTAATATTTTTAATTTATTTTTAAAAAAGGATTCTAAAATGTATTTTTACGCTTTAGCTAAACACTAAAATGTATTTTTTGAAAAATATTTTTTCATTCACCAACCAAATACTAGAAAATATTTTTCGGAAAATATTTTCCATCCGCCAACCAAACATAAGAAAACAAGTAAGTAGTCAACTTGTTTTCTAGGAAAACATTTTCTAAGAAAATATTTTGCATGAAAAACATTTTCCTTCATACCAAACACGCCCTAAGTCTTCAATTATTTATTTAAAATTGTGAATTTGGTAGATAAAGATGGAGGGAAAGGAGTGAAGAAGATGAAGTAAGAAAAATATTTCTTACAAAAAAATGTCTTCTCACGCGTTTAAGGTGTGTATATTATATTCACTTTGCCATGTCAATGAAAGGTGCCAAAATGACACAGCGAGATACTACTTTAGGTATTTAAAATGAAAAATGACTAGTTAAGGTGCCAAATAAAAGTTGGTGTTAAGTTTAGAAAACTGACGGTATGCTTGACCTACTCCATCTAATTGAAAAGGCTGAACACTACATATATCATACATTAATTGAAGTATATCATTGGAAATACTCTTGCAAAACTTAAAATGATATTGTTCAGTTATTCAAGCTCAAATGTAACGTTTAATACTGTGGTTAAATTGCATAGACGTTTGGTGTGCTCAGATCGATATGAATCGCATTTGAGAAAAATTGCGTTCGAGTAATTATCACCCTTTGAATGTCTGCCATATATTTCTTTTTCTTTTAAGTGCCCTTCAATAATCAAGCTAAATTTTTATATTTTATAATACATTGATTGAAACACTCTACTTCTAAGGTAGAGAGAACGGTCTACATATATTTTATCCCCCAAGCCTCACTTTATGAGATTATACTGAGTATGTTCTTATTTTGTCGTATAATACATCAACCGATATCAACATATCGATACATTGTTATGTTAACACTTTGATTATCAAATTATATAATATTATCCCATATAAGAAGTCATAATTAGTAGCTCAAGCAGACATGTCCTGGTCGATATGCCTGCCAAAAATAGGGGCATTTTGGACATTATAGACAATTTGTGTTTTGGGGTAATTGTACATGAAAATAGTGTGTGTATCTTTTCTTTTTGGGCCAAAACAAGTCTATAACCAGGAAATTACATGTCATAGACTCAAATGTGGGTGACTCTAGATTTTTGACCCAGTAAGAAAACTAAAACTTGCTTTCCTTCCTTTTTAAGTATTGTACAAATATAATTTTGTCCCTCTACACCTCAAATATATTTTTAAACTTTCTATACTCATTTGTCTCTTAAATTCTATTTTTATTATTTTCACTTTTTTTTTAATTTTATTTTCATGTTTTAATTCATTTGTCTCAACCTTTATTTTTTTATCTCTTTTTTTTCTCAAGCATTATCTATTTCTTCATATTTTTTTCTTTTTTTTTTAATTCATTTGTCTTTAACCTTTGTTTTTGTGTTTTTATTATTTCTCTCTTTTCCTTATTTTTCTCAAATACCTCATCTACACCTCAAATAATTTTAAACTTTTCATACTCATTTGTCTCTCATGTTCTATTTTTTAAAATTATTTTCACTTTTTTATTTTTTCCTTTAATTTTATTTTCATGTTTTAATTTATTTGTCTCAACCTTTTTTTTTTTCTTTTTTCTTTTTTGTCAAGCATTATCTATTTCTTCCTTTTAATATAGTACAAGTACAAATTTGTCCTCTACACCTCAAATATTTTTTTAACTTTTCATACTCATTTGTCTCTCAAATTCTATTTTTATTTTTATTATTTTCACTTTTTTATTTTTTCTTAAATTTTATTTTCATGTTTTAATTCATTTGTCTCAACCTTTGTTTTTTTCTCTTTTTTTCTCAAACATTTTCTATTTCTTCATTTTTTCTTTTTCTTTTTTAAAATTTATTTGTCTCAACCTTTATTTTTCTTTTATTTTTGGGTTTTATCATTTCTCTTTTTTTTTTCCTCATTTTTCTCAAACTTTATTTTTATTTTTTACTCTCATTTTTATTTTTCTCAATTTTTTTAATTCTTCGCTTTTTTCTTAATCTTTATTTTTTTCTTGCTTTTTTTTTTCTCAATTTTTTTTATTTCTCTATTTTGTTTGATTGTTTTTTCTTTTTTCTCAACTTCTATTTTATTTTGCTAATAAATAAAAATTGGATGATCCACAACGAGATCTTTTTTTTTTTTGACATCAAAACAAATTTAAAGACATGAGTCAACTCTTGCCCGTGAGACATAATTTGTTGTTTGAAAGTTCTTGACCTAAGTCTTGCCTCTAAGGCAATAGTTGTAGAACATCTCATAAATGAAAATATAACGTGGTAAAGTCAACTCTTGCCCGTGGGGCATAATTTGTAGTTTGAAAGTCATTGAGCTAAGTTTTGCCTCTAAGGCAATAGTTGTAGAACATCTCATAAATGAAAACATAATGTGGTAGAGTTAACTCTTGCCCGTGGGGCATAATTTATAGTTTGAAAGTCCTTGAGCCAAGTCTTGCCTCTAAGGCAATAGTTGTAGAACACCTCATAAATGAAAACATAATGTGGTAGAGTCAACTCTTACCCGTGGGACATAATTTGTAGTTTAAAAGTCCTTGAGCAAAGTCTTGCCTCTAAGACAATAGTTGTAGAACATCTCATAAATAAAAACATAACATGATAGAGTTAACCCTTGCCCGTGGGGCATAATTTGTAGTTTGAAAGCCATTGAGTCAAGTCTTGCCTCTAAGACAATAGTTGTAGAATGTAGACACGTAATTTATCCCCTTCACAACTTAGTTTTATCGTTTATCCCATATTACCGCGTATCCTATCCACTTGGTAATTTTTCCACAAGAAAAATAAATAAATAACCACCTCTTCTTTCACTTATTTATTTATTTATTTATTTATTTTTTTATCCAAATAACAAATCCTAACTAACTTTGTCTTATTTTAAAGATTCCAACAACCCACCCAATAAAAAATAGACACCTAACCCTTACCCTCCAGTTAAAAAATAACACCTCACCCCTCACCTAACCACCCTCATTTCCCCATACCCCTACCCCATATGACCCCCTCCTTTTCTTGACCATAAAGGATATATACACTCAGAAAACTTCCAGGAAGAGAGATGACAACAACTAGAAGGGGCCCACAGGGAATTAGGGACCTGGATTCATTACATATGCTCCCATTTTCCATCTTTTTAAAAGGGAACAAAAATAACATACACTACGGACCTTTCTTCTCCATCCATACAGACATCCTCATAGAAAAGGAAAAAATACACAAACACTTGAGAACACACTCCTCTCCATCGTCCCTGCCATACACACACATCTACATGCTAAATTTCACACACACACAAAATAGAGTAGAATGAAAAGAGAGAGAGAGAGTCACGAAGAGAGAGAGAGAGAGATAGGGGAGATCGAGAGGGACAATAGAGGGTTTGAGCTTTTTTGGCGAACCCGTCGCCGAAACTATTTGTTTTGGTCGATTCCAGTTGAATCTGGCCAGAAATGACGAGCTTTGCCAAAATATGTTGTTAGCATTGGGGTTCCCATCGTCGATCGAACCAGCACTGATTTGTTCATCTCTGTTTTGAATTGATTTCACAATAATTTTCTTGGCATACTGGATTAGTTGCTCGATTGGGTTTTCTGGTTTTTTTTGGTTCTTCATTTTTACCATTGGTTTGAGGGAATTCGTACACTGTTTGTCTCAGTTATATTGTTGTGGTCAGTTTTGAATTGTTGTGCCTCTATACTGAGTTGGGATTTCATCGTTGTTGAGGTTTTCTATTCGGGCTCTTGGATTTGGTTTTCTTAAACATTATTATCAATGTAATCGATTATTCTAAGGTCCATCTCTTAACTCTACCTCTTCATTATCTCGAATGTGGCTATGTCATGATTTTGTGATGTGGTTTTGAGTATTTTTAGTAGCATTAACCGTTGTTGTGGGTATGAATATTTCATGTGCCTAATTAGTTTGAATCTTTGTTGGGTGTATGTGTTTGATGTTGGTTTCGGATTTTGAGACGTAATTTGATAATCAAAGTATGTGCTAATCATTAGTTGAGAATGAATTTGGGGATGGAATTACGAGATTGATAAAAAAGATGAATTTGGCTTAATGTTGGTTCGTTGTTGTTTTGCTTAATTCGGAATTAAGTGCATGAATTTGATAGTATCATGATAGGCCAAATTATGCAGCCAAATATTTAGGTTCGGGTAGGCAAAATTAGAAATGATGTGTTAGTTGAATGCGTTGAATGTTTAGACGTGCATGTTGAATGTTTTTTTTTAGTTTATCGTATTTAATTCAGATGTATTCATTTGGTAGGGGAATGCCCCGAGGTACTTGTGTTTACTTGTCGGGGAATGCCCCGAAGTATATTGTACCCGGAGGACGTCCGTACCAAAGGCCCGAGGCATCGGGTAAAGCATTTGGAGCATAGTTTAGGTTAGCGTAGGTTACATTTATGCATTTTTCTATTTTGGGACTGTATAATTGGACTGAATATTGTATTTTGGATTTGTTTGGTTTCGTGTGTTTGATTGATTATTTTATGTGTTTCGTGTGGTTTATACATTTGTAATGACAAATTAGCCGATACGCTCTACCAAGCGACTGCGGTCGAACCACGGAATCGAGGGGTGCCTAACACCTTCCCCTCGGTCAACAAAATTACTTAGTCGAAATCTCTATTCACAAACCAGTTGCTAAAGAGTCAAATCATTTCGAAAAGGATTTTCCAAAGGTGACTTGGCACACAGGATTATGTCAAGTGGTGACTCTGAGTTTAAATATAAATAATCCTTTTTCGAAACAAATTTTCATCTTTTTATCACTTAATAAATAAAACCCTTTCGAAACTTAAATTATAATCTATCTTTTTGTAGTTAAAAAGGGGGTGTGACGGCTCTGGCGACTCTGCTGGGGAGATTTCAGAATTCGAGCTTATTTTAAATTTGTATCGGCTTAGTTTGGCACTATAGGTGTATAGATATTTTATTTGTGTTTATTATTTGTGTTATTGTTGTTGTGCGTTTTTGTGCTCCTTGTTTACAGTTTTTATTTGTGTTACCGTTTTGTATCTGGCATCATGTGCATAACCCGAGTCATTCTTTCTGCAACAAGTCTGTAGTACACGTTGTGTACACGACCTATAGTTGAGTCACCCTTATCTTAGGAGGGGGAGCCGTTAGTTGGTATGTAATAGGTGGAAAGCAAAACAGCCACTATCAACCAACAACCTTGTTAGTGAACCCCAACATAGGTTAGCCTTTAGATCATTCTTATGTGCATCATATCGAGACTTAGCGGGGCCCACTTGGTCCTTTGTAGGAGACTCATCTCTAAGGCATCCTTTCGTGCTAAGTGTTGCATCTTTGAGGGTAACGTGGTCATTTGACGGACTGATTTGAGGAAAACATGTGTTAGAAGTGAAGTGTGTAGGCAATGAAAAATTGACAAAAAAAAAGAAAAAGAAAAGTGAGTCGAAGAAAAAAGAGTTTCGCAGTTTTTAGAGTTCTTTATGACTTTTATTTTTCACAATCCAAAAACTCAAAAAAAAATGTTCATACCATTTTCACGCATTTACTCAAAAACAAAAAAATAACGTCAAAAGATTTTCCCTTTATCTCCTTTAGCATGCATCCACAATTCAAAAAATTTCAAAAAGATTTTTTAGAGACTTTTTATAACAAAAATGGTCAAAGTTTTGTACATTTCATAAAATGAAAATACTAAAAAAATTTAATTTCATAGTTAGTGGTGTTATTTTTATGTGAAGTGTCTGTTAAAAACCCAAAAAGATTTTATTTTTACCGTCCGTCTATAATCCCCTCTCTCAGGTCAAGTCTTAGTTCATTTTATTCCTTAATTGTCCAATCTGAATGAACTATGCATACCTGATTCTCTTCCTTCGGGGCGGGATACGTAGGCAACCCTCAGCGGGTCCTGTAACTCTCTGTTTTGGTCTTTATTTTGGTTTTAACCTAGGGTTTGTCTCTCCTTGACCCAGTATCGTTAGCCGATTCTAGCCAAGTAGGTTGATGTCTCTTACTGGTACTATTCGATGAATTAGAGACATAAAGTGGTTTGTCCCTTCGACATATGACTGAGTCAAAGTCCCAAGGGTTGGGAATCTTTTGCTTTTATCGAATTTTTAAGTTAATGTCTTATGTGTTGTTACAGGATGGATCCGTCCACAAAGTCCAGAGTCATGATGGTTTTCAAGGTGCCCAAAAATTTAATCAAATGGTGGGACATGTTTAACTACGTCGAAAAACAGGAGTTAAAAAAGAAGTTAGGCACTCTCACTTCCCTCCTAGAACTTACGCCCTGCCCATATCTGATCGAGGCTATATTGACTTTTTGGGATCCAAGTTGTTTGGTGTTTAGGTTTTGAAATTGTGAAATGACGCCTACTCTGGCAGAGATATCTCGTTTCTTTAAGTTTCCTTACATTAAGCAAACAATGATTCGGGCGCGGACTCATTCTCCTACACGGTTTCTTTATGGTTATGGTTTAAAGGGCAATGACAACCTAGTGTGTCTCAAACAATCTTGGGTCTTCTTTGATTATTTGTATGCTCGGTTTGGTCCCTCGGACGATTTTGATTGCTTTTGGAATGAATTTTATACCACTAAGGAGAATTGGGAGAAACGTCGCCTAGAAGTCTTCACTCTCATCTTGTTGGGCATTTTGGTCTTCCCATTAGAAGAAAGACGGATTAATACTCGTTTGCAGACTGTAGTGATGGACTTATTTTATAAAAATCTAGGGGAAACGTTCACTCTCATCCTATGATCTTGGCAGAAATTTATAAATCTTTAACCAAAGTAAAGGGGGGATGAGATTCTTTAAGGGAAGCAACCTGATATTGCAATTATGGATGATGAAGCATTTGCATTCACCTTCTTTGATTAGGTCGGATGTGATCGATCGTTATGTGCCTGAGCGAGTGAAAGCCATGAATCATAGAATACATTTTGATAAGTTCTCACTGCCAATAGGGATCGATGCTTGGATTGAATTTCTCGAGTCAAGAACTGAGGACAATATTCTATGGACCTATCTCTAGTTTCATCCAAAAATAATCTTGTGTGGTTGTCGGGTGCAACCTCTTTTAGTTCTGTTAGGGATTAATTGCACCAGACCGTACTCTCCTCTTAGGGTAATGCCCCAATTAGGTAGACTGCAAGATGTTCCACCGGTAATGGATCTTTTGAAGAATGTTGAGTACTTTAAGGATCAAGCCTTAGGCGAGAGTGAATACGAAAAATTTTGGAATCACGCAACAAAGCTAGGTGTGGATACTCTCCAAGTAGGTTCGGATAATCCAGGGTACACTCAGGAATATGGGGTCTGGCTTTAATCCATACCTCGGGGTGTCAGCAGACCATTACTAGTGCAGCTTAGGGAAAGAATACAAGAAGAATGCATTGTTGATGACCGTCAGGATGAAGGTGAATGGGCCAAAGCGGAGACACTGAGAGTTTAGTTATCAGATTTTCTCATGACTATAGAAAGGTATCAGAACAATCTTTTCAGGTGCACTCCCCATGAGGCGGGAATACGTGCCAGAAACTTCTTCCTTAATATCAAAGTATCCTTGCAAGATATGCTACACAATTTGAGTGGGAGAAAGAGAGCTTCACAGACAGGCTCATCTCAGCTAGGGTCATCATGCAACGCACCAATTTGAAGGAGCACTACTTATCTTTTATTTAGTTTGAATCCTTTGTTTTTCTGTCATTATTGTGTCTTTGTCAAGTCGGTGTCAAGTTTTCTTTTGGAGTCGAATACTAGGCATGTTGTACTGTTGGTTTAGAATGCCGTTTAGTCTTTGTTTATTAATATTAAGGTTGTCTTAAATTCTAAGTCTGTTTAGTTGTTTCTTTTATGAAAATATAGTGAAGTTCGTTGTTTTTTCTGTCGTTTGTTTCGCGCTTTTTGTCAAAAAAAAATCAAAAATTTCAAATTTGTGATATTTACGCATATTTTTCTCGAACTACGCAAGATCTGATTCATGTACAACATGATATGTAGGCAACCTACTTCTGGGTTCAATCTAATCATTTTGTTTTTTGGTTTTTCATTATTTTTTCTTTTATTTTAAGGAAAAACAAAAGCCATAAAAAATGATAAAAAGAGAGGAGACAACGAGAGAGGAAAAGAAAGAAAGAATAATGAGAGAAGGAAAATAAGGATTAAAAAAAGAGGCGTGATTGGAGTAAAGAAACAAATGGGTGTAGGAGAAAGATCGGGATGATGTTAAAATGACCTTGCTACCCTCAAATACTGGTAGAAATGCGCATGAATCTAGGACAATTTTATAAATGTGATTCCTATGCTTGTTGTGTGACCTAATCCTAATGGGTTATGTCTTTGATGAGCATGTTCTTTCAGATAAGTGGTTGGTTTACAACACTCTGGCTAGTCACCCGTACTTCACTAGATCAAAAGTGAAGCTTCCCATGGCTAGTAGGGAGATTGAAAATTCACCCGTTGACCCAGATCAGGATCCTAGGGAAGAAAGTTCAGAACGCAATGATGAGGTGTTGAGACTCAGAAAACAATTGATAGATTTTCATCGGGCGTGGGCTAGTGGAATGCCTCCTCCTCCACTCCCTGAAGATCTTGGGAATATCTCCAATTGCCAACCGCTCTTTCAGGTGCAATTCTCTACTCCCGTTGAGTCACCGGAGCATGCACCAGGATTCACTCCACGTTAATATTACCCTGGCACTTCTAGTGTTCCCCTGGTAGTCTCTCAACCAAGGCCCGCAACTCAGCCGGTGCCACCGGCAGCGCCTGTGTTCGTGGCTCCGCCACCACCTGAAGCTCCCACCTATATTGTGCGTCCGACAATGGTACTTCCTCGGTCATCTAGTGAGCCAGTATTGAAAGTTTCAGATAATCAGTATTATTCCTCGGAACCAACTTTGAAGATGAACGAACCGTATGGGTACACTCAGCCACCTGTATTTCCATTTGATACAAAGAAGCCTATTGCATCAGAGGAATAAAAAGTCATGGTGCGGAAATTGAAAATTTTAGAACAGGCCATGAGGAATTTGCAAGGATTCGAAGGTTATAAGAGTGTTTCCTATAGAGATCTTTGCATGTTCCCAAACGTTAACCTTCTCTTTGATTTTAAAATGCCCAAATTTGAGAAGTACGCGGGGCATGGTGATCTCATGGCGCATTTGAGACGTTATTACAACCAATTAAGGGCTGCAGGGGGAAGAGAAGAGTTATTCATGGCTTTCTTTGGTGAGAGTCTTTTCGATCTGGCTTCAAAATGGTTTATCGATCAGGATATTGACAAGTGGAATAGCTGGGATGACTTAGCTACTGAGTTTGTGCAACATTTTCAGTAGAACGTCAACCTGATTCCTGATGAAAAATCCTTAGTCAACATAAAGAAGAAAAGTACTGAAGGCTTTAGGGAATACGCGATAAGGTGGCGTGAACAGGCCGCCAGGGTAAAGCCTCCAATAAAGGAGAGTAAGTTGGTAGAGGTCTTCATTCAGGCACAGAATGAGACCTATTTTCAACATTTACTTCCGACGATGGGAAAGTCATTTATTGAAGTCCTCAAAATGGGAGAGATGATAGAGGAGGGAATCAAGACTGGAGAATTGTGAGTTTTGCTGCATTAAAGGCCACCACCCAAGCAATTCAAGGTGGCTCTGGAACTTTTGGAGGTAAAAAGAAGAAAGAGGACGTGGCGACCATTGTAGCTGGATCCTATTTCTATCCCAAAAGATCGCCTCGCCCCTATCATCAATCCCAAGACCAAGACTATGCCCAAGCTCCATATATTTCTCTCCATTATTACTATCCCCCGCAAAAGCCACTATACTCCATTCCACCACCCCGTACCTAGTATATAGCGCACAACCATATGCTCAAACCCCTTCTTACTCGCAATGGCATGCGTAAGCTCCTCAAAATTGTCCTTCAGCCCCACCAAATTACCAAAACCCCTCCAAATATGGTTTTCAACCTAGGCCCGATTATAAGAAAGAGAAGGTAGCCAAGAATCAGTTCACGCCACTCAGGGAATCGTATGCTAGTTTGTTTGATAGGTTGAGAAAGATGAATGTCTTGAGCCCAATTCAAGAAAGGCTTTCGAATCCACCTCCGAGAAATCTGGATTATTCTTTAAGGTGCACATATTGTTCTGACATGCCAGGGCATGATATCAAGAAATGTTGACATTTGAAGAGAGCCATCCAGGATTTAATTGACGCGAATCAGATTTTGGTATAGGCCCCGGAGATTCCAAACATCAACCAAAACCCATTGCCAACCCATGCTGAAACCAACATGGTGGAGTTGATGTATGAGAGCAAAGAGTCGTCGATGTGTTATAAGCCTATTGTCAGAATACAGACCAATGAATGTAAATTTGTGAATGTGGCAGATTCGTTGAAAGCAATGTCAATGATCCAGGAAGAAACAAGAGAATATAAAGTTCAAGAAAGCATAAAAAAACCTGTGATCACGGTAAAATGAGTTGGAACAGCTGTTGGTCCAAGTCAGGACAAACCTATGTTGACGGTGGTAGAAGCTACGGGTAAGCCTATTTTGACTGTAAAAGGAGTACTCGCGGCGCTTATTATCATCAAACCGGCAACCCAACTTTTGATAGTTGATATGAAAAAGATCCCCTGGAACTATAAGTGGACTGTGATGACTTATCAGGGAAAGAAAGTCGAGGAAAAAGTAGATGAGGTAGGGAGTCTCACTCGATTAGGTAGATGCTTCATGCCTGAAGGTTTGATGAAGCCCAAGCCAGTGGTGAATGGGCCTTCATCTCTCAAGAAGCCTTTCACTGAAGAAGAAGCCGAAGAATTTTTGAAAAAAGATAAAATTGTCGGAGTATTCGATAATAGATTAGTTTAAGAAGACCCCTGCTCAAATTTCCCTCTTATCTTTGTTACTGCATTCCAAGGAATATCGTGATATTATATTGAAGGTATTGAACGAAGCATATGTGCCTAGGGAGATTAGGGTAAATCATCTCAAGAAAATAGTTGAAATTTTTTTTGAGGTGAATCGAATCAGCTTCTCTAATGATAAGTTACCTGTTGAAGGTACGGGGCATAACCGGGGTCTTTACATTACCGTGAAGTGTGAATATTTCTACGTCACTCATGTTATGATATATGGAGGTTCCAACGTAAATATTTGCCTTATATCCACCCTACAAAAGTTGAACATCGGTGTCGAGAGGATCAGGCCCAACAATGTATGTGTCAGGGCTTTCGATGGAGAAAAAATAGACTCCATTGGTGAAATAGTGCTAATGTTGATTATAGGGCCTATTGAATTCGCCATAGAGTTCCAAGTGTTGAATATTGACTCCTCGTACAATCTGTTGTTGGGAAGACCATGGGTCCACAAAGTCGGGCCGGTTGCATCTATGTTGCACCAGATGGTCAAGTTTAAGCATGATAGACAAGAAGTTCTTATTCATGGTGAAGGGGATTTGTCTGCCTACAAAGATTCTCCCACACCTCTTATTGAAGAAAATAATGTAGAAGAGACATTTATCTATCAGTCATTTGATACAGTGTCGGTGGATCATATCCTTGAAGGGAAGGTTATACCGGGACCACAATTGTCTTCCACTTCTGTCATAGTGGTGAATGAGCTGTTGAAGTATGGATTTGTCCCAGGAAAGGGTTTAGGAGTGTCCCTGCATGGTATTGTTTGTACCATATACCCGAGTGAGAACATGGGCATTTTTAGTCTGGGTTTCGAACCTACGACTGAAGATCTAAAGAAGGCCAAGAAAAGGAAGAAAGAAACATGGTCACTCCCTCGCCCCGTGCCACTACTTAGTAAGTCATTTGTCAAGAGCGGCGTCGCGAAGCCTGTGGAATTCAGAGCTGAATTGGTTAATGACTTTCAGAACCCGTTTATTAAAGTTGACATAGTTGAAGCAGGAGAAGGTACCAGTAAGGCAGACGTGCAATTCATAGGTCCTGAGATCCAGCTCAACAACTGGGAAGTCACTCCTCTCCCCATCAAGAGGAAGTTTTGGTAGTTTATTTTGTTTTTCTTTCAGTTTTGTTGAGTTATTCCAGGGTTGTAACTTTGAATTTATCTTGTTTATATTCTATTGTTTGTGTTTAAACCCTCTTATCTTTCCCTTTTAATAAAATGCAATGTCCCTTTTATTTTGTGTCAAATGTATTTTGTTTGGTCTTTTCTTTATACAGTTCTCTTTATGTTGACTCTAATGACATGACATCCATGCGGAATTTTCAGCTTGATCTTAAAATCCAAACTAATCAGGATATAATAAAGCAAGAGGGGGAATATGATGAAGAAGTGGCGTTAGAAGAAATAAGCAAAGAGTTGGGACAATTTGAAGACAAGTCGAATCCTAATTTGAATGAAACTGAGACAATTAATCTTGGGAATCAAGAAGATATTAGGGAAACTAAAATCAGTGTACATGCTTTGCCACAGCTAAAAGATGGAATGATTCAAGAATTAATTGATTATAAGGATGTTTTTGCATAGTCTTATGATGATATGCCTAGTTTAAGCACTGAATTAGTGGCTCATAAATTGCCAACTGATCCTGTCTCCCCCCTGTGAAACAAAAGTTGAGAAAGTTTAAAACTGATGTAAGTATCAAAATCAAAGAGGAAATCATGAAACAACTTGAAGCCAAAGTCATTCGAGTGGCTCGTTATCCTACGTGGTTATCCAATATTGTTCTTGTCCCAAAGAAAGACGGCAAAATTTGAGTATGTGTTGATTACCGTGATTTGAACAGAGCAAGTTTGAAGGATGATTCCCGCTGCCCAACATCCATATTTTGCTGGACAACTGCGCTAAACACGAGGTTGCCTCTTTTATGGATTGCTATATCAGATACCACCAGATCATTATGGATGATGATGATGTGGAAAAGACGTTTTTTATTACACCATGGGGGACTTATTGCTATCGAGTGATGCCGTTTGGTTTGAAGAATGCTGAAGCAACATACATGAGAGTCATGACCACTATGTTTCATAATATGATGCATAAGGAGATTGAAGTCTATGTATATGATGTGATTATTAAATCAAAGAATCAGGATGACCATGTTAAAGATCTAAGGAATTTATTCGAAAGGCTCCGCAGGTATAATCTCAAACTCAACCCGGCAAAATGTGTATTTGGAGTCCCGTCGGGAAAGCTGTTAGGGTTTGTAGTCAGCCTCAAGGTATTGAATTGGATCTCTCAAATATCAAGGCCATCCAGGATCTTCCGCCACCCAAGAATAGAATAGAGGTGATAAGTTTGCTTGGTAGACTTAACTACATTAGCAGGTTTATTTCTCAACTCACAACCACGTGTGAGCCCATTTTCAAGTTACTGAAGAAGAGTGCTACAGCTGAGTAGATTGAAGAATGTCAGGAAGCGTTCGATAAAATCAAAAGATATCTATCAAATCCGCCCGTGCTGGTACCACCGGAGCCTTGGAGGCCTTTGATCTTATATTTATTGGTCATGGACAATTCTTTCGGTTGTGTCCTGGGTCAACATGATGTCACGGGCAAAAAAGAGCAGGCTATTTATTATCTTAGCAAGAAGTTCACAACATATGGGGCCAGGTACACTCTTCTTGAAAGGACATGTTGTGCCCTAACTTGGGTAGCACAGAAGTTGAAGCATTATCTTTCGTCCTACACTACTTATCTCATCTCCCGCATGGATCCTTTGAAGTATATCTTTCAGAAGCCTATGCCGACTGGTCATTTGGCAAAGTGGCAAATATTGCTTATCGAGTTCGAAATTATATATGTGACTCGAACCGCCATGAAAGCCCAAGCCTTGGCATATCATCTTGCTGAGAATCCCATCGATGAAGAGTATGAGCCATTAAAGACATATTTTCCTGATGAAGAAGTGTTATGTGTCGATGAAGTCGTTATAGACGCTGATCTAGGATGGAAGTTGTTCTTAGATGGAGCGGTCAACATAAAAGGAGTCGGAATAGGTCCAGTTCTTATCTCTGAATTGGGGAAACATTTTTCGATAACAGCTCAACTTTAATTTTATCGTACCAATAACATGCAGAATATGAAGCGTGCATTCTTGGTTTGAGGTTAGCTATTGATATGGGAGTCTAGGAACTATTAGTGTTGGGGGATTCAGATTTGCTCGTCCATCAAATTCAAGGATATTGAGAGACACGAGATTTAAAGCTCATACAGTATCGATAATGCTTGCAAGAGTTATGCCAACGGTTTGTGTTAGTAAAGTTTAGGCATATTCCGAGAATCCATAATGAGATTGCTGATGCTTTAGCCACTCTGTCTTTAATGCTCCAGCATCCTGATAAAGCCTATATCGATCCACTGCATATACAGAGTCATGATCAACATGTTTATTATAATGCGGTTGAAGAAGAGCTCGATAGAGAACCTTGGTTCTTTGATATCAAATGATACATCCAGTTAGGAGAATACCCAACACATGTCACCACGGATAAAAAAGGACTATTAGGTATTTGGCTAGTGGATTTTTCTCAAGTGGGGGAATCTTATACAAGAAAACCCCGGATCTGGGACTTTTGAGGCGTGTAGATACAAAAGAAGCTTCGACAATCATGGTTGAAATACACTCTAGAGTATACGGGCCGCATATGAATGATTATGTCTTGTCTAAGAAGATTCTTCGAGCAGGTTATTACCGGCTTATTATGGAGAGGGATTCTATTCATTTTTTTTGCAAGTGTGATCAATGTCGGGTACACGGGGATCTGATACATTATCCTCCTATTGAGTTGCATGTAATGTCTGCTCCATAGCCTTTCGTAGCCTGGGGAACGGACGTGATTGGACCTATTGAGCAAAAAGCATCAAACGGGCATAGATTCATTCTGGTGGCCATTGATTACTTCACAAAGAGGGTAGAAGCAGTAACTTTCAAGTCAGTAACAAAGAAGGTGATAGTAGATTTCGTTCATGCCAATATCATTTGTAGGTTTGGAATTCCAAAGATGATCATTACAGATAATGCTGTCAATCTCAATAGTCACTTGATGCAAGAAGTGTGTCAACAGTTTAAGATCGCACATAAAAATTCCACTCCATATCGTCCAAAGGAAAATGACGTTGTGGAAGATGCTAATAAGAATATCAAGAAGATACTATGGAAAATGGTACAAGGGTCTAGACAATGGCATGAGAAGTTTCCGTTTGCACTGCTAGGTTATCGCACTACTGTTCACACTTCAACAGAGGCAACTCCATATTTATTGGTGTATGGGACAGAAGCGGTCATCCCTTTAGAAGTTGAAATTCCCTTTCTTCGAGTCATTGTGGAAGCAGAGATTGATGATGATGAGTGGGTCAAAACCCGATTAGAACAGTTGAGCTTGTTTGATGAAAAAAGACTGACATCGGTATGTCATGGACAATTATATCAGAAGAGAATGTCTCGAGTGTATAATAAAAAGGTACGACCAAGGCGTTTTAAAGTTGGTCAGTTGGTATTGAAGCGTATACTTCTTCATCAGGTTAAAGCGAAAGGCAAGTTCTCCCCAAATTGGCAAGGTCTCTTTATTGTGAAGAAAGTGTTGCCCAACAGAGCTTTATATGACAGATATGGAAGGCAAAATGGCAGAAATGGCTATCAATGTTGATGCGGTCAAAAGATATTATGTATGATATTTTATCCTTTGTTGGTTCTATTGCATGTTTAGTACTGACATTTTTTAAGATTGATATAATGAAGGCATTTCATTCTGCTATCTAAATATTATGTCATCCTTTGTCTACCCCGTTTGATCTTAGTTCTATTTTCTTTCATATCCCTCTTTTGGAATCAAAACAGAGTAAAAAAATAAAATGTCAAGAAAAGAATAATAACAAGAAAATAAATAAAATAAAATAAAGAGAAGATAAAATTAGATCAAAACAAAGAACAAGCTGATGGAACTACGTGCGACCTGATTCTCCTCTCTTGAGAGTGAGGTACGTTGGCTGCCCTATTCAGGGCTCGGTCCAACCGAATAAAGATTTTAGAGTCACTCAGTCAACAAAAAATGGGGCATGAGTTAATGTGTTGTTTTAGTTGATTCCAAAAGTTGTAAGTCCCGCCACCATTTCAAGTGTCGTTTGAGCCTCTTGCCATCCTTTTCTTTCTAACCTTATCCAAAAGTCAATTTGCAACCAAAGAAAGTCCTTCAGATCAATCTTTGATAATGTTAAGGCTGAGGATGCAATGGATATGATGACATATTTTGGGAACTACTTGTCTTCCTCAGCATAAGGAATCAGGAGAGAAATAAAAATGAGAGAGTCTTATTGGTGAAAACATTCGCGAGCACCATAAGGCGATAGCGAGTTGAGAGAAATAAAAATGAGAGAGTCTTATTGGTAAAACCCCTCATGGGAACTATAAGGAAATGGTGAGTTGAGAGAGATAAGAAATGAGAGAGTCTTATTAGTGAAAACCCTACGGGCACCGTAAGACGATAGCGAGTTTGAGGGAAATAAAAAGGAAAGAGGCTTGTTGACAAAAAATCTAGCAATATGTCATCAATTGAATAGGGTGTATGAGTCCAATAGGTTTGAAGGAGAAACTCAGAGGAAAAGTAATGAACTCAACAAAAATAGGAAGTTTGGGTGGGAAGATCAGGCTGCTTAATCCAAAATGCATGTCATACTCATTGGAGTTGGTTGCCGTATTCAGATAATTTTTTTTTTTCGAATAAGGGACATTGCCCTTTTATTTCGGTTACATATTCATATTTTTGTCTTTTTATGTCATTTATCAAAATAAAAGTCACCATCATTTCTTCACACGTTAAGGCAAGTTTGTGTCAAAAAAAGCGAGAAAGGATTTCAAAACTTGATACTAATCTTTCCAGTTGTATGAGGAAAAGACAAGGACCAACACATGAAAGAAATATAATCATAATTCAACACAAAGCAAAGAAAGTCTATCAACCGACAGACTGCTGGATTCATGGGAGTATTCAGATTTAAAAAGGGTGCATCTCAGAGGCATGGTAAAATATAAATTCATTGTTTGAGTCAGAACTTATTTCCCTCAATCTGGGTTTGGATTAATAGCGTGACAAGACAGGGGCAAATGTCAACAATCTGAAACAAAGATACAAAGAGCGAGTGTTGTAGCAGATGTCTGGAAAGCCAAGTGTTGTAAACCACCACTGAGTTTTTAACTAACAAAGTTGTCTTTGATTAAACAGGGTCAAATTTTTTTCCAGCAAGTTCAGCTACTGTTGGGAAGGGATATAGGGATTTTACTTTCTGTTCAGGACCTTCCTGAAAAATGGGACTTTACTTTTTATTCAGGACCCTTCTGAAAAATGGGATTTTACTTTTTGTTCAGGAACCTCCTGAAAAATGGTACTTGACTTTCTGTTCAGGACCCTCCTGAAAAATGAGACTTTACTTTCTGTTCAGGACCCTCCTGAAAAATGGGATTTTACTTTATGTTCAGGACCATCCTGAAAAATGGGACTTTACTTTATGTTCAGGACCCTCCTGAAAAATGGGACTTTACTTTCTGTTCAGGACCCTCTTGAAAAATGGGACTTTACTTTCTGTTCAGGACCCTCCTGGAAAATGGGAATTTACTTTCTGTTCAGGACCCTCCTGAAAAATGGGACTTTACTTTCTGTTCAGGACCCTCCTAGAAAATGGGACTTTACTTTCTGCTCAGGACCCTCCTAGAAAATGAGACTTTACTTTCTGTTCAGGACCCTCCTGAAAAATGGGACTTTACTTTATGTTCAGGACCCTCCTGAAAAATGGGAATTTACTTTATGTTTAGGACCCTCCTGAAAAATGGGAATTTACTTTATGTTCAAGACCCTCCTAGAAAAGGGGACATTACTTTAAACAAAAATGAATGAATGAAATCTTTCTTTATCATAATCTTCGTTTGGATAGATTTTTTTTAGATTTGATTTTGGTTTCAGGATCCCACCTGAAGAATAGGGTGATAAAAGTTGAAAGTCAGGATCCCGCCTGAAGAACAGGGTGATGAAATTGAAAGTCAAGAGCCCGCCTGAAGAATAGGGTGATGAAAATTGAAAGTCAGGAGGCCGCCTGAAGAACAGGGTGATGAAATTAAAAGTCAAGAAACAAGGTCAAGAAGTTGAAAGTCAAACAACAAGGTGAAGAAGTTGAAAGTCAAACAACAAGGTGAAGAAGTTGAAAGTCAAGAGACAAGGCGAGGAAATCAAAATAAAAATAGTGAGTCAGGAGCCCGTCTGAAGAATAGGGTGAAGTAATTGAAAGCCAAGCAACGAGTAAAAAAAATTGCAAGTCAGGAGCCTGCCTAAAGAATAGGGTGATAAAACTCGAGTCAAAATTCCAAAAGAAGCTGCATAGATAGGATTTTTGTAATTTCATTTAGGTGTTAATTTGTAACTTTCATTTCTGATGTAATAACAGAGCCGCGGACCGAAACCTCGAGAGGACCTCACTCGACTCTCCAACTCGGTACAGTCCATCTCCTTCCTAATTATTTGTGATACCTATCACTTGATTTCCTCATAACTTGGGTAGGTAGGATATCCTAAGTCAAGACTCGGTTGTCCTACCTCCTTCTGTTTCATCCTTTGAATAACGGTCGGGATAAAATTTTGTCTCATTGTCTACTTCTGTGTCTGAAAATACCTTGTGTTTACATCCAAAGGAGGCATGATGTAGACACGTGATTTTGTCCCCTTCACAACTTAGTTTTATCCTTTACCCCATATTACCGCGTATCATATCCACGTGGTAATTTTTCCACAAGAAAAATAAATAAATAACGACCTCATCTTTCACTTATTTTTTTTTATTTTTTTTTATCCAAATAACAAATCCTAACTAATTTTGTCTTCTTTTAAAGATTCCAACAACCCACCCAATAAAAAATAGACACATAACCCTTACCCTCCATTTAAAAAACAACACCACACCCTTCACATAACCACCCTCACTGCCCCATACCCCTACCCCACGTGACCCCCTCCTTTTCTTGGCCATAAAGGAAATATACACTCAGGAAACTTCCAGGAAGAGAGATGACAACAACTAGAAGGGGCCCACAGGGAATTAGGTACCTGGATTCATTACATATGCTCCCATTTTCCATCTTTTTAAAAGGGAACAAGAACAACATACACTATGGACCTTTCTTCTCCATCCATACACACATACGCATAGAAAAAGAAAAAATACACAAACACCTGAGAACACGTTTCTCTCCATCGTCCCTGCCATACACACATATCTACACGCTAAATTGCATATGCACACAAAATAGAGTAAAACGGAAAGAGAGAGATTCACGAAGAGAGAGAGATAGGGAAGATCGAGACAGAAAATGGAGGGTTTGAGATTTTTCGGTGAACGCATCACCGGAACTATTTGTTTTGGTCGATTCTAGTTGAATCTGGCCAAAAACAATGAGCTTCACTAAAATCTATTGTTAGCATTGGGGTTCCCATCGTCGATCGAACCAACGCTGATTTGTTCATCTCTGTTTCGAATTGATTTCACAATAATTTTCTTGGCATACTGGTTTAGTTGCTCGATTGGGTTTTCTGTTTTTTTTTTGTTCTTCGTTTTTACCATTGGTTTGAGGGAATTCGTACACTGTTGGTCTTAGTTATATTGTTCTGGTCAGTTTCGGATTGTTGTGCCTCTATACTGAGTTGGGATTTCATCGATGTTGAGGTTTTCTATTCGGGCTCTCGGATTTGGTTTTCTTAAACATTATTATCAATGTAATCGATTATTCTAAGGTCCATCTCTTAACTCTACCTCTTCATTATCTCGAATGTGGCTATGTCATGATTTTGGGATGTGGTTTTGAGTATTTTTAGTAGCATTAACCGTTCTTGCGGGTATGACTGATTTATGTGCCTAATTAGTTTGGATCTTCATTGGGTGTATGTGTTTGATGTTGGTTCCGTATTGTAAGACGTAATTTAATAATCGAAGAATGTGCTAATCGTTGGTTGAGAATGAATTTGGGGTGGAATTACGAGATTGATAAAAAGGGTGAACTTGGCTTAATGTTGGATCGTTGTTGTTTTGCTTAATTCGAAATCAAGTTCGTGAATTTGATAGTATCATGATAGGTGGAATTATACAGGTAAATATTTAGGTTCGGGTAGGCAAATTTAGAAATGATGTGTTAGTTGAATGCGTTGAATGTTTAGACGTGCATGTTGAATATTTTTTTTAGTTTATCGTATTTAATTCAGATGTATTTATTTGGCCAGGGAATGCCCCGAGGTACTTGTGTTAATTTATCGAGGAATGCCCTGAAGTATATTGTACCCGGAGGACGTCTGTGCCGAAGTCTCGAGGCATCGGGTAAAGCATTTGGAGAATAGTTTAGGTTAACATAGGTTACATTTCCGCATTTTTCTATTTTGGAACTGTATAATTGGACTGAACATTATATTTTGTTTTTTTTGGTTTCGTGTGTTTGATTGATTGTTTTATGTGTTTCGTGTGGTTTATACATTTGTAATGTCAAATTAGCTGATACGCTCTACCAAGCGACCTTGATCGAACCACGGGATCGAGGGGTGCCTAACACCTTCCCCTCGGTCAACAGAATTTCTTAGTCGGAATCTCTGTTCGCAAACTAGTTTCTAAAGAGTCAAATCATTTCGAAAAAGATTTTTCAAAGGTGACTTGGCACACCTGATTATGTCAAGTGGCGACTAAGGCAATAGTTGTAGAAAATCTTATAAATAAAAATATAACGTGGTAGAGTTAACTCTTTTCCGTGGGGCATAATTTTTTGTTTGAAAGTCCCTGAGCTAAGTCTTGTCTCTAAGGTAAGAGCTGTAAAATATCTCATAAATCAAAATACAATGTGGTAGTGTCAACTCTTGCCCATGAAACATAACTTGTTGTTTGAAAATCATAAGTCTTGCCTCTACAATGTAGTAGTGTCAACTCTTGTCCATGAAACGTAGCTTGTTGTTCGAAAGTCATAAGGCTTGATTTTATAATGTGATAGTGTCAACTCTTGCTCATGATATGTAACTTGAATGGAAGAAATCGAAGAAAAGACCAAAAATTATAAACATTGCGGAAAAAGAAGAAAATAAAGAAAAATATTAAAAAAATAAAAATCAAAGAAATGTAGAAGTTGAGAGAGAATAGGAAAAAAATAAAGGTTGATTAAAATAAAATAAAAATATTAAATAAAAATAAAGGTCGAGAAAAATTTAAAAAGAAAACAAAACAAAAAATCAAAGAAAAATACAAAAAGTATTTTTTAATAAAAGTAGACGTTGAGAGGTGTAATGAAAAAAAAAATAAGGGTTGAGAAAAACTAAAAACAATAACAAAAAAAGGAAAGAAAAAATAAAAAATCAAAATAGTATAAAAAAAAAGATGAAAGGAAAAAGAGAAGAAATTCAAGGTTGAGAAAAGTTAAAAATAAAAAGAGAGAAGAAAAAATAAAAATCACAGTAAAATTAAAAAGAGAAAAAAGATAAAAGTTGATATAAATATGGAGTTGTTATCCATTATGAGGATCATTTATATAATTTACTTAATTGATCAAGGAAAATTTTGTCCAAAAAATATTAATTAATAGGTAAAGGCTATTTTAAGAAAATCTTTTTATTTGGGGCTAAAATTTGAAAGTCACTCCAATTTCGGTCTATATTTTAAATTCACCCGTATATAGCTTTGCTTTACAGGAAGGCCCCACATAAACTCGGGTTATTCTAATAAACAGATCCAAATTAGAGTGGCTTTTAAATTTTAGCCCCAAATAAAATGGCTTTGTTAAAATAGTCTTTACTTGTTAAGTCATATTTTTTGGACGAAAATACCATCCTCCAAAATGTTCCTTGTTCAATCTCTTTCTTTCTTTTAAATTCCAAATTCCAGAATCAACCCATGCGATGGCTCTCTAAAGCCAGAGGCTAAGTTTTCGAAACCATTAAATCTCTTTCTTCCTCCCTTTCTTCCAAATTCTAGAATCGACTTTCAAACATTTGCAGAATCGACTTTAGTCGTAAGGGTTCTTCAGGTATGAAATTCATCATTAAAATTCATTGTGGTAATTTTAGCTTATTGATGCATTTTGGTAATTTTAGCTTGTTATATAATTAGCATATTGGTTTGATTTTTGGGGAGGTGAACATAAGCTGAACTTGGGATATGTTGTTGTTGTAGTAACATATTTACCATTGAGGAATTCCATCGAACAAGTTGTGAGGAATTTGTTATTGCGGTTATAATTGTATTTGAGTAGTTGTGGGGCATTGGTCTTGGAGGGAAAGGCCGTTAATATGGGAGTTGATGTTAATTGCAACATATTTTGGGAAGGCCAAACGTATAAGGTCAAGGTGGTACAAGAAATTAGTTCCAAGTATTTCATAGTGGTATAATTAGCATTAGAATATGATGAGGAATTGTGTCGAACAGGTTGTGGGAACTTTGTTATTGCGATTATAGTTGTGTTTAAGTAGTTGCGAGGGTTTGGTCTTGGAGGGAAAGGCTGTGTTTTCCAATTCGGATGAATCCAGCCTATGTTTTAGAGATTAAAGAAGCACTAACTTGTTGATTCTAAGAGAGACCACCTTAGTTATTAGCTTTTATAGCATAGAGCAACAAGCAATGGGTTTAAACTCTCTAATGATAGTAGGATTTGGCACAAGAAGAGAACTACAACCACCAAAATATCTAAATAATAAATGCATTTATGAAAGAAGGGTGGATCCAGGGTTGTATATCACAAGGGCCTTCGTGAAAGAATTACACTATATATATAAGAGGAAAAGTATATTTTTATGTATATATAGTAGATACAGAATCCCTTGATTTCTTTCGTGTGTTCACCTATTTATATTCGGAATTCCCTTAGTGAAAGTCCTGACTTCTTCACTGATGACAGACCACATTCAAGTGCTGGGTAAGTGAAAATGGAAATACTTTTAGCTTTGGAAACTGGTTGTGATGGAACTTACCTTAAAACCTAAGATTGTAGAGTTTCTATCAGTTCATAAAGTTAATATCATATACTCTAGACAATGACTATAGATGAGCAGTTTCTAAGGCTGCAATCATTGAAAATGACAAATCAAATATCTGACCTTTTAAACCTCTAAAGTCCAATGTGTTCAATTTCTTGTTCAAGATATGGTGTGAATAGTGTAGACATCAATAATTATTTTTCTAGTTTCCAACATGTGTATCTTGTAAGGTCCCTCTAGTTAGTACAGATGAGTTTTGCAATTAGCTGTTACTCTATACCACATTTTAAAGATACCAGAAAATGTCTGCCACTTTGCTAGATTGAATCCAAAAATAGCACAGACAGAGAGTATTGTTAACTTTGTTTCAACATTTTTATCCATTCAAGATTGTGTTTTTATGCTATTTTTGGTCCTAAATTACGTTCATATGTACAAGCAAAAAATTAGGTTGACTTATGCTCTCTGAAGAGTTAAGGTTTCATCGTTTGAATTTAGATAGCTTTAAGACTCCATACATCCAACATTGTATTCTTGAGATGTAAGTTGAGCGTGCATGAAACCTTAAGCTAATTTTTTTTTAAAAAAATGTAAGTTTTCAACTTTTGATCATTGACTATATATTCTATTGCAGGCCAATATTTGATGTTTTGAGTGATCTTACTATAGAAGTCGGATCATCTTGTTTTGCTCTTCACAAGGTACAAAAATGAAGTGTGCAATCTTTTTTCCTCTCTTGTAATTTAATATACCGCTTACATCATTGCAATGCTCAAGTCTATGGAAAACAGAAGTTGTGCAAAGAAATGGCTAGTCTAAAGTACCTTGAAAAAGATTGATGTTTTAGCCGTTATAAGTAGGCTACCGATATCAATACAACTGTGTTGGGGAGAAAAGAAAAGTCAATAGCCAGATGCAAAAACAGAACTACAGAACTTAAGTTATGTGCTTCGTGTTGAAATTAAGAAAAATGAAAGAAGAATACCTTGGATACATTTCTAATGTGATTGCTAATTTTTCCTTATTTGCAGATCTATCTTGTTTCGCGAAGTGGAAGAATTAGAAAGTTCTTGCTAGAGGCGAAGGATACAAAGGTTTCAAGAATCAATCTTACTGGTCTTCCTGGCGGATCTGAAGCATTTGAACTTGCTGCAAAGTTCTGCTATGGAGTGAACATTGAGATTACCATATCAAACGTGGCATTACTCAGATGTGCAGCCAGGTTTATGGAAATAACAGAAGATATCTCCAGGAAAAACTTGGAAATTCATACTGAGGTATTCCTTAAGGATGCGGTATTTCCAAATATATCAAACTCGATATTTGTTCTTCATCACTGTGAAACATTACTACCGGTATCTGAAAAAGTCAATCTTGTTAGCCGGTTAATAAACGCAATTTCAAACAATACCTATAAAGAGAAGCAACATCTGGTTTTTCAAAGCTAGAGTATAATTTTCTACCCAAACCTGTTCAATGCGTTGATTCTGAGACACCATCAGACTGGTGGGGAAAATTAATTGCGGTGCTAAATCTGGATTTCTTTCAGAGAGTTCTGTCGGCAGTAAAAACAAAAGGTCTTAAACAAGACATTATCAGTAGAATTTTGATAAATTATGCCCAAAATTTTCTTCAGGGCTTGTTCATCAAGGACCCTTGTTGGTTAAAGGAAGTTTCTTGGATTTGGATTTGCAGAAAAGACAAAGGATCATCGTCGAACCAATAGCTGGCTTACTACCAAAATAATCCAGGAAAAGCGCAGTGCCAATGGCTTTTCTTTTAAGTTTGTTAAAATCTGCAATAGCAGCATTAACATCAACTTCTTGTAGGTCTGATCTAGAGAGGCGCATTGGTCTGCATCTAGATCAGGCAACTCTTGAAGATATTCTCATACCTGCAATTCCACATGGAAACAATCACAGCCCTCTCTATGACATAGATTCTATCTTGAGGATTTTTTTTTTCTTGAATTTGGATAAGGATGATGAAGAGGATAATCCATTATGAGATGAAAGTAAAATGGTTTATGACTTTGATAGTCCTGGATCTCTCAAACATAGCTCTATCGTTAAGGTGTCAAAATTATTGGATAATTATTTGGAAGAAGTTGCACTAGATCCGAACCTAACACCATCAAAGTATATAGCACTGACAGAGTTACTTCCAGACCATGCACGTCTAGTTTATGATGGATTATATCGAGCTATAGATATTTTCCTCAAGGTAAGCTACTCAACCTCTTCAACGTGCTCCCACTCACCTATTCAAAATAATTATTGTTCTCACAGAAGAAGTTTAATATATTTTTAACACCATTCATGACATTCTCACGGCAGGTTCATCCCAACATTAAGGACTCTAAACGCTATAGAATCTATAAAACTATTGACTGCCAGAAACTATCGCAAGAAGCTTGCAGTCTTGCAGCTCAAAATGAATGTTTGCATGTGCAAATGGCAGTCCAAGTGCTATACTTCGAACAAATCAGACTGATAAATGCAATGAACGGAGGGCATAATCAGTTCTTTGGAATTAATAATCAGTTCCCTCAGCGTTCAGGTAGTGGTGCGGGAAGTGGATGTATATCTCCTAGAGATAACTACGCATCGGTCAGGAGAGAAAATAGAAAACTGAAGCTCGAGGTTGACAGAATGAGAATGAGGCTTACAGATTTAGAAAAAGATCACGTCTCCATAAAACAGGAGCTAGTAAAGTCACATCCTGCCAATAAGTTGTTCAAGTCATTCACCAAGAAATTAAGCAAGATCAATACACTATTCTGAATAAGAGATTTTAAGCCTATAGGGGGAAAGATAACTCAGAAAGTCGATTACTCTTTCAAAAGAGAAGGCGTCATTCAGTTTCTTGATGTTGTACTCTAGTATGAATAAGAAAGAGTATATAGTGTTTCATAGTACTAAGTTTGATGGATGTTGATGTGTTGAGTAAAGTTCCTTCTTGCATATTGTCTTTTGATTGTAACCTTGAAAGAAGATACTCACTCAAACTTCTACTTTAAAGGTATATAAAAAAGTGTGAGTTTTTCATAGCTTCATGTAGTTTGCACTTAATTTGCATATTGCAAACAAAATATGATGACGTGCATGTCAAATATTTCAATTACAAACATCCAATTTAAGGTTATCAAATCAAGCACAACAAGATATTCACTGCGATGTTTGGATGACAACTGCATGTGGGGGTTTCATGCCTCGAAGATTGAAGATTCTTTGCTCTTTCAAGTTACTACATATGAAAAGGCTCACAGTTGCTCGGTTGATTTCATAACGTCCGACCACAAGAATGCGACATCACAGGTCATATGTGACTACATACTAGAGCTTGTGCATAACTCTAGTAATGTAATCACACCAAACTTCGTGGTTGATGAAATGAGAATGAATTATGGAATAATCATATCCTACAATAAAGGATGGAGAGCGATACAACATGCCTAAACGGTGATAAGAGGAACCGCGGAAGAGAACTACAACAGGTTGCCATCATATCTTCACATCATAAAAAAAACAACCCAGGCACGTACACAAACATAAAGAGAGACGATGAGAACAGGTACAAATGCTATACTGTTGAAATTGAAAACTTTTGACCAAGAGGCAAATGTTTATTCTTTAATTGCACTGATTAGATTATTAACATATATGCAAATCTTGCCTCATGGGCAAGACTTAAGAAAATTGTTAAACTTGAAAACCTTTTCCCAAGAGGCAACAATTTATTAATTACACTTACTAGATTATTAACATATATGCAACTCTTGCCTCATGGGCAAGACATTTTAGAAAACTGTTGAAATTGAAAACTTTTTCCCAAGAGGCAAAAGTTTATTCTTTAATTGCACTGATTAGATTATTAACATATATGCAACTCTTGCCTCATGGGCAAAACTTAGTTTGGAAAATTATTAAAATTGAAAACCTTTGCCCAAGAGGCAACAGTTTATTCTTTAATTGCACTGATTAGATTTTTAACATATATGCAACTCTTTTCTCATGGGAAAGACTTAGTTTAGAAAATTATTGAAATTGAAAACTTTTTCCCAAGAGGAAAAAGTTTATTCATTAATTGCACTGATTAGATTATTAAAATATATGCAACTCTTGCCTCATAGGAAAAACTTAGTATGGTTGATCGCTCTGTATTCCCGATTTTGCTCATATACTAGGTGTTTCACTATAAGTTGTTATTTATTTATCATTTTATTTATAGGTAGACTATATTGATGCAACAAGATTTTTTGTAAGAGAAGAAGGAGTTGAATATATTATAGACCTGAAGAGCAGGACTTGTCAATGCTTGGTATTTCAAACAGATGAGATACCATGCACCCATGCAATTGCAGCGATAGAGAATAGACATATGAACAAGTCTAGCTATTATTCTCCTTGGTTCTCAAGACAGTCTTGGCTACAAATATACCAAGGATAAATCCTACCAGTTGGAAGCACAACATCATGGATTGTCCCAGATAGCATAAAGGATCTGATCACAAATCCCCCAGATAAGATGGTTTTGCTTGGGAGAAGACAAACATCCAGATATCCTTGCAGAACAAAATCTTCAAGAAATAATTACAGATGTTTGAGATGTAAAAGAACCGGGCATAACAGATCAAATTGTCACTATACTCCTATCCTTCATCCATATGCAAGAAGATACAGAAAGAAAAATAAGAAAACATGATTAGTTTTACTTTTTATCCGAGAAGTTGGATCAAAATAGCACTTATAATAGGATTTTTTTTATCCCTATTTTAGTTAGTAACAAGTACTTTTGACTTTCAATCACGAATGTCTTCTTATTTATATTGAAGTTTTAACTTGTGGTGAAGTATTTAACTCAATACCTTCTTATTGATTGTTTATAAAAATTACTTATTATATTAATTTTTTTTATATATTGATGTGCAAAAATATATCATATTAACAGGATTCGGGGAAGAAATACACCCCCAAGAGATGTGATGTGAATAATTCCACGGGATACACTTTAAAATTTGCCTTGAAGGCAAGATGCAGAACAAGTTGTGCCCCATGGGAAAAAGTTAACACTAGTTTATTCTATAATTATTCGACAGATGATCTACAACACTTTCCCTAGAGGCAAGACTTAAGCCCTAAAGAAACAAGTTATTCCCTATGGGAAAGAGTTGACACTAACTTAGAATTAATAACTTGGCAGATGATCTGCAACTCATGCCCTAGAGGTAAAACTTAATACAACAAACGAACAAGTTATGTACCATGGCCAAGCATTGCTACTAAATTAGTATGTGATGATTTGGTAGATAATTTATAAGTCTTTCCCAAGAGAAAAGATTTTTAGACCCCAAAGGAACAAGTTATGCCTCAGGGGCAAGAGTTGACACTAGCTTATTCTGCAATGATTCGACAGATGATCTACAACACTTGCCCTAAAGGCAAGACTTAGACATTAAAGATTCTCTATTCTTTTGCACCTGTTCTGTAGAAAAGGGAAATCGTCTGTCGAGCCGTATATTGTAGCACATAATATTCTGTTGTCTCATGTTGTTGCTTATCATGCTTACCAGAAAATGTTCAAGGTAATTTCAATTCAAAGAAATCTTTTTTGTAGATTCATCGATGATTACTGAGCTAAAAAAATAAAGAAAAATAGTATATGAACATTCATGGCATAGCTATATAGACATCTATTGATTTTTTTGGCATCAATCACTATACCACGTTATATGCACAGAATAATAGATTAAGGATCATGAAGTTTATGTTGAACGATGCTTACTTCGACTTTGCTGTGATAACAACTTGTAAGATATCAAAAGTAGTGCTATTTCAATTGGACAATAAGTCTAAGGGTATTCAACTGATCACCTTTGTTACTTCAGCTTTCAGGCACGGAGTTGCAATTGAAGAAAAGGTACGCCGCCTGAGTAGTTGTTCAAATGTCTATATTCTGCAAGTAGTGATAATTGTCTTGACTAACATGTCTTTCTCCAGGCTGTATCTGGTTGGCTTCGCATCATCCCATGGGCCATTAGGAAGTTGATGAATTACATTAAAGATAAATATAGAAACCCGTTAGTGATGATTACTGAAAATTGTAAGAAATGTCATCCTGCAATAGCAAAAACTGAACATGATTGATGAAAATCTATGCTTGAATTTCTTGATTGTAGGTATGGATGAACCTAACAAATCCCATATAGCGTTAAATGATGCTTTACAAGATGACAGGAGAATAGCTTACTACAGAGACTATCTCTCAAATCTCTCTGTTGCCATAAGGTCACTCAAACTTCAATTTAGCGCGCACTTTTCATTACTAATGTTTCAAGGTTCTTTGTTTTTCTGTTCTGGCATCAAATTTAACGAAAAGAATCAAACGAATACAGGGAAGACAACTGCAATATCAAAGGTTACTTTGTTTAGTCACTACTTGATAACTGGGAATGGAACTTAGGTTATACTGTAAGTTTTGGACTATACTATGTAGACTTCAAGAACAATCAAACAAGGAATCCTAAGTCCTCTGCTAAGTGGTTCAAAAGTATGCTGATATCAGAAAGAAAATTGAACGCGATATAATGAAATATGCTTTACATATGGATTCGACGATGCTGGAGGCATAAGATGATACTATGAAATCTGATTCATATACATAAGTGTCATTGCTTGTACAATATGTTCCATAAAATGATCTCTATAACTTAGCTTCATAGCTTTTAATATAACACACATTTGAATGCAATGATTTAATAAAATACGATAGATTCAAAGGAAATGAAGCATTTGATGTTTGTTATCTTCTCCCCAAGTTCATCTTATGTGACATCAACAGTACCAAAACATCTTTCATGGAAAAGTTCAAATACATAGCACTAGAGGAACAAACTATACCTTTCTATGGAACAAAACTGAACTGTTGTAGTAGCCCAGTGTTGGCAATATAAAGTTTTGGGAAGATGTATTACTTGTAAACCCTAGCGCACGTGCACAATATTCACACACGATGTTCTTCAATCCAAGGAGAAGAGAATTAACATCACAATGAAAATTTTCAAAACCATGGAGATTACAGCTGTCATCGCTGCCATCAAAACTAATTTACTTAAAGGATAAATTTATTAGCATGATGCCAATGACGAAGAGAGTTGACAAATCAGAGGATTTTGTGTCTGTAACAAGTACCCAACGCATATAATGTCGGTAACAAATCTAACTTTGTTGTTATTTAGAGGACAAAACCAAAAAAAGTAAGATATAAGCATTGTGTATAATGACTTTATTTTATTTATAAGACTCTTCAACAAGTCATTGGCAGCCCTGCATGGCCAAAAACCCTCGACAAAACCCTCAATACCTATTCTAGAAGTAACACTTGGTCATGTAACTTCGATGAATTCAAATAGCAATAACTACGAAGACATCATGATTGACTACATTTTGAGACAATCACCATCATAACCATGAATGCCAAGCCCATGAAAGATGCCTCCAATGTCGTCTCCACAATGCCTAATTTAGTACTTTCATCAGCATTAAAGAAAACCTTGTTGCCTCCAAAGAGATTGTTGAAGAAATCTGACAAGGTGTTCATCATATCAACCATAGTTTGTGTTACTATTTGTGTAACATTCTGCAAAAAATCTATAAAAGAGTTCCCGAATTTAGATTCTTCTACCTCAGATTTGGAAGATGCACTCCTTCGGGATGACTGAGAAAAGAAATCAGCATCAGCAACGGATTCATCTATCTTGTGATCCGAGTCTGGGAATTATGCACCTGCGAAAAATGGTATTGTAGTAAGAAGCTTGACCATTATGAAATATTTTAGTAGAATCAAGGACATCGATTTCTCACTGTTTTTCTGTGAGTCAAGGAATTCTTGAAGGGATGGATTTTGCATTACCACATTCCACACATTTGGGTCACAAGCAATTGAAGCAATAACGCTCTGGGAGGGAGAAAAATAGAATTAACATTAGCAAACCTGGCAGACTCGTAACCCCCATACACGACTAAGACCATACTCCTAAGAGCTCAACAAGTTATTAGGAGTGTCCACTAGGATGCAACATCATTAAATCCAAGAAAATGGATAAAAATTACTTTAGAGGACTTTTAGATCAACAACGCCTAATCTATCTAAGCCACTTCATGCTCATGCCTCAAGCTAAAATATGAATGAAGAAAGATAATAACACCATCCATCCGCCAAATAATAGAATTGGATATAACAGTGGACACTTGACACCATAAAGAATTATCTTGACATTGAAATGGTGCTGCTTCTTAAGAAATCTAACTATGTCACAGATTAGTATTGGACTCAACTTAGATATATCTCTTCTACAGATGTCAACATCTAGAAAAAGGTACCTAAAGAAAAATCAAATGAGGCAAACCACACTGCAAACTCGCAAGGAAGAAGAGTTCTAAATTCTCACAGTCACTCACAATTCCAAAAAAAATAGTCCTTATTTGAAGAGATGCCACAAGTGGATTAGGGGACAACTTATTATACAGTAGTTCCACTTTTTATGTTGCAACTACAATATTTAGTTCAGTTTTTGTTAACTGGATCTTCTCACTTGTTCAAATTGAACATATTTATACGTTCCTCACCCCTAGTAAAGGTTTATGCTAAAGGATTAAAAGAAAAAATTGTTATATCCAGTTTCAAACACATAAACATACAACACTAAATAGAATATGAAAACTAAGAGAACATGTAAACATAAATGACAAAGAAGAAAACCTGAGCGACAGGAGTTTTATTTAGAAACCTAAATTCCTGCATAACATATTTCGGTGCAGACTTTGTGACTACAATCTCGCTGACAACAAAGCTTTGGAGAAGGGTGATGAGCTCGAGCCGGTTACACAAGATCCACCATCTTCATTAGCAGATCCAGAAAAATATACCCTATAAATTTAAGAAGAGTTTAGAATTGACACTATGCGAGTAGTCATTCACATCATCTATTAGAACAGATAAACATCTGTACGCAGAGTAACATTTAGAAGTATATACCGCAACCAACGTCCAATAGCCTTTCAAATCCCAGACGTAAGCCTTCTGGGGGCTAAAGGTTAAATATTGATGAAAGTATTACGAAAAGACTAAATATTTCAATAGTAAGAGCAGAACAACAGCCAAATAGACAAGAACATTTTCATTATCTCCTTCATCTATTGCAAGTCCAAAACTTAAGTTTCTATCTTCACTGGCACTGTTACATAAAAAATGTATTTGGACTCTGACAATGTCACCCAACTATAATACTAATGAGAATGATATTTTATGACACAATAAGTTGAAAATACCCATTTTTTTAATTAATCCAATAACCCTTAACAACAAAAATGCCTCAACTCCTTGTGATTAATATATATGAACTCCCACGGTGCTTATTTGCTCTGAGTTTTAAAAGGTAGCTCCTTTTTAAAAGTTTAGTTCATATTGGGCTAATCCAAGTTACATTAAAATGAGGCAACATCAAATTGAACATTGCAAGTTTACAAGTACAACAGATCTCTTATTATCCTAATTAGCAAAAAATTTCCTGGGGAGACAATTGAGAAAGCATGTTCATTAAAATTGTAACTTTATTCGTCAATCAAATCAATCAACTGAGTGATCACTCTTCACTTTTACTTAGTAAGTTCTATTTTACTAGAGTAAATTTAACTGATCTTTGAAACTAAATTGAACATTGTAAAGTTTGTTGCAATATGTCCCATTTTACTCTACTGAACAAAAATAGATTTAGCAAATAATTAAGAGGCGTGTTCATTAAAAATTGTAACTTTATTAGTCGATCGAATCAATTAACTAAGTAATCACTAAAACACCATTAAGTTTTACAAAAGACTTCAATTTCTATGATTATAAAACACAGACACACCAAAAGCAATACTTCAAAATCAACAATAACAACAGATACTACTCCATCCACTCTATTTTACTTGTCACGTTTCATTTCACGAGAATCAATTTAACCAATCTTTGAAACTAAAACGAATTATATTAATTCATTATTTCAAATATAAAATTATCATATTTGATGTATAAGTTGCACTAACAAACTAAATTGCAGAAGTTAGATATAAAACTACTCCCTCCGTTCACTTATCAATTTTGTTTAACGAGAAACAATCTGACTAATCTTCTAACCTAAATTTAATTTAATTAATTCACTATTGTATACATAAAATGTAGATATTATCTACAAAAACTATACATAAAGTACTGTAAATTGCAATAGCACAGTAAATCACGTACTTTTCGAGAGCGTGTTTGAGATCAGAAGTAGCTTCAGTAGCTTCCTGAAGAGACGGAGCACCACCAAACACAACTCTCGGTAACGTTTCACCAACACTAACCATTATTTCCTCCTCTCCACCAGCCATCTCCCAGTTATTAAACTCCGTCACCACTTTTTGCATTGGAGACACATCAAATAATCCTCCTCCACCTCCACCGTTAATCATCGTGACAACACAGAACTTCACATCTTCAGATGACAATAATATAGCGGAAATGGACACCGGACAGACGAATTTACGTGCGACGATGTAAACTGGATGCTTCGCTGTAACGGAACAGAATTCGTTGTTTGGCACGGTGACTCCGGCAACTTTTGCCGCTGCTTTGAATGCTCATTCACCACCCATGATTTTTTGTGATTAATTTTTTTTTTCTTTTTGGAATTTGGATGGATTATGGAATTCTTAAGGAATGAAGAGACTCATTGGAGGGGAAAATGGTACTTTTAGTATATTAAAAAGTAAGAAAGGCTATTCTTCAAAGACATTCTTATTTAGGGTCAAATATCTAAAGCCACCCATATTTGGGTCTATGGCATGCAATTTCCTGATCTTTTTCATATATGTCATTTAAGTATAAAAATATTTTTCTTACAATTATCAATACAATATCTTATTTAGATTCTTACCAATTTCAATAATATATTTATTAGAATATTAGGAGTCAAAATACTACAATTTTCACCTAATAAGAGATAATCTTAGTAGTTTTTATCTAATAGGAGGAAATTTTAGTTGTTCTTTTTACCACAATGCTTAAATTTGAATAAATCAAAAAAATATTTTTTGTTGTAAGATGCCAAGTGGCTATCTCTATGCCACTCCACTTACTTGTAGGATATAATTATAAAACCTTGAGTTTTCATGACCTAAACCTCCTAAAAAATATCCCATGAAGTTAACTTTCCTGTTCCATAAATCTTGCCTCGATCCGGCATCGTGGCAAAAAGTTATAAAAAAATTTCATCCAGGAGTCTGTTAGTTGCCAGTGATCATGACTCTTGATGACACATAATCAGACCTTACGAGTCGTTACAAGGATTCGTAGTCACAACAGTGAGGGTCCCAAGTCTTCAGCCCAATGACCACGACTCTACTTAGTGATTTGTAATCAGACATTATGAGTCGTTGGGAGGGACTCGTAATCACAACATTGTTTAGACTAGAATTCTTTTTAGTGGTTATGAGTCCAACACATAACTCTTAGTAAGACTTTATGAGTCATTATATAGACCTGTAGCCTGACCAGTTGTCACAACCTGAGACTACCCCTAGTCGTAACACGGTGCTAAAGGACATAAGTGACCCCAAGCTAACTCATGATCTAGTATCTTCTATGAGCACTGAATAAAGTTATAATAAACCATCATATGTGGAAGCTAAACTATTGAGAAGTTTTGTTAAGATATAATATTGAAACAATACCCAACATGTCTGAACTGCTAATACAACTGAAAACAAGTCTGACTATCTGAAAGCCTCTAAAACATGAGGAGTTGATGGGGCAAACCCCCAACTAACTTTGACTGACTGAAATATAAGTAGTATTTAATATAACTACAAATAACTTGTCCTCGATGGATGAGGACTCACCATAACTATTGCTGAGTGGAAATGAACTGACTAAGGGTGATCGGGGAACTGAACGTCTGAACCTATATTATGAAATAAATATAGATCAAAAGAGAGTATGCAGTCAGTACTTGGAATGTACTGGTATGTGAGATAGAACTAACTGAATTACACATAAGCATTGAACATGAATGCATGAACACGTAAAACGACATAGGTCCAATGAAAGCATGTACTAAATAATCTGTAAAACTGAATAACTGAATAACTAATAAATTGAATACTTGATCGTACAAACCTGAACTGAAGTGGTTTGAATACTGAACTAAAACTATGGGAGCTAATATTTAACCGACATGCCCTAATTTGAGCTAATCAGGATCTAACCTGTAACCCCAGATGAAAGGGTGTTAATACCTTGCCATGGGTACTGACACTAGCTGTGTGGATCCACTAATCTGATGTCCTAAAAGACCGGGGTATCAAGCCTAAACTGACGAGTTACCCCTGAGATAAAGTCAAGCCTAAACTGATGAGTGATCCTTTATAATCTACACTGGCTACATAGTTCTGGAATATAGAAACTGCAACTGACGACTCTGCCTAAGCTGATGAGAGAGATGTCATCCCTGAGTTCACTTGGTGCTAACTATTACTCCTAACTGAATGACACTAATATCCTTATACATTTAACATGATCTGGTACTTATAAGAAGTTGAGCATGGTTCAAATTGAAAAAGGCTCAACATGATGATAATCTGAATATAATCATAAAACATGATCTAGTACTTACAAGTTCTCATTTTGATGTTATTCTAAAATTTAATAATACAAGACAAATCTGAATGACTTGTAACCTGATAACACTGATAGACATGATTTTCCTAGGTATCAGGTGTTCATAACCCACCTACACTGAATAATACATTAAGTACAATAACATTATTATAATACTATAATGATATTTATGATCCGTAGACCAAAACATAGTACAACTCACTAAACTGATGAAATCCATGATTATAAGTATGGGAAGATGTTAAACTTATGAGGACAACATACTCACATGGTTAAATTCATAAATTGATAATCAACATGGTGTCAACTGAACATGATATGGGGAACTGAGTTCATAAAGCATGTAAGAACATAATTCACATAAGGAAACACATGATCATGGTTTGTATTCAAAACTATTAAGTGAAAGTTGAATAAATTAATACTTGACATTGAAATTTCATCAAAAGAGGAAAAGGGTTTATACTTGAAAATTAAGAGATTTTGGGACTTAATGGATGGAAGAAACCAATTAATGAATATCCCACATACTTGAATTCCTTGTCTTCTTGGGGAAAACTTGAAATTGAGGCCTTAGAAGGGTGGATTCTTGGAAAGAAACTTTTGATTTTTGTGTTCTTGAGAATAGAAAGAGGTTGAACGTTGTTACAAGATGATGAATGGGGCAAATAATGCCCCTCTTGGATTTTACGTCGTGATTTGGGTATGTTGGGAAGAGAAAAAAGGCCAAAATACCCCTCACCCCTTAAATGAAGGCTGCAAGATTTACACTACAGTGTGGCACGGTGGCTATTATAGAGGCTATCCTTCATGACATGTTGCGTATAGTGTAGACTATCCTCTGTGACACGCTGTGTATCACAAAAACTATCCTCTGTGACACACTAAAATTGCAGAGGCTTACTGCCTTCGTGGTCCAAAAACACCCCAAACCTTTTCCAAAAATTCTAAAACTCTCCCGTATGACCCTTTAACATCCCTAATTATATTCCAACTTATAAATCAATGTTCCGAACATGAAAAGTCCAAAAATAAAATGTTTAAAATCTTGGGGTGTTAAAGTGACCATGTCACTTGAATTTAGTGTGAAATAATAGCTTTGGGACCTTTAAACATGGGACGAATAGCTGAAAACTCATCTAGAATCTTGTAGGGTATTACACCAGTAAAGGATCCAAGAATCAAGCCTCAGACTATGACTTCACCCAAGGACTCATAGTCAGTTGTAATAAGTCATTAGGAGGCAGTCGTAGTTAGACTAGAATGTACCCAGTATACCAGGACCCCAAGTTACAACTCAGATCATGACTCGTGGTCAGTCGTAACGAGTCATGAGGTGAGTCATAATGACTGGGAGCATGTTTTCTTGCACATTTTCCCAGGGATTTTATGTCTTTTTCCACTCCCTTAAAAGCCAAACCCATGTTGTTTTGGATTTTCAATGGGTGGTATAAAAGATCCAAATCCCCAATCCATAACATAATCATCAATTCCATACAAGACAAATCACAAAGACAATTTTTTTCTTCCTCGAGAGTGAATTAGGGTTTCTTAAGAACAAGAACAACTTCAAGTATTTCACCAAATATTTTGCTTTAGGTATGTAGGATATTCATCAATGGGTCCCTTCCACCCATTGAGTCCCAAGAACTCTCTAAACTTTCAAGTGTAAAACTCTTTTCTTTTTTGCGGGGTTTCAAGTTAACCATGAATTTTACGAATCTCCTCTCAATTGTTTTGATTTTGATCCATGAAAATATATTTTCTTATGATAATTGTGTTTCCATATATTTGATAATGCAAATGTCTATATCATGATTGGCTATTGAAATCTTGGGTGTTTTTTATGATTTTCCCATAATATGGATTGTTAAATATTTTCCAAGATCAGTTTGCATTAGATAGTGTTGGTGGGTTATGAACACCTAATACCTAGATATTCATGTATGTCACAAATGCCAGGTTACAAGTCATTAATAGCATACTTGTATTATTAAATTCAGATTACCATCATATTGAGCATATGTCAGTATCAGTCATATTAAGCCTTTCATTAGTATCAGTGTCACTTCAGTTGGGAGTAGGAATTAGCACCGAGTGAACCTAGGGATAAAGGCTCACCCGCTAGTAGAGGACTGAGACCTTTAGTAGAAGTCCCTAAGTTTCAGAACTATATAGCCAGTGTAGGTTATGAGATGTCACCTACCAGTTGAGGGTTGACACTCTCTTAAGGGTTACCCACAAGTAGAAGACTAACACCCTAGTCCTTAGGGACATCAGTTTTTGTAGATCTACATAGCCAGTGTTGGTACCCTTAGCAAGGTACTAACACTCTTCCAACTGGGGTTATAAGTTGGACCCCAATTAGCTCAGATTGGGGCATGTCAATTAAATATTAGATCCCATAGTCTCAATTTAATATTCAAATTATATCAGTTTAGGTTTGCATGACCAAATGTCCATATATCAACTATTTAGTTATTCAAATTATTTCAGTACACGTTTATGGTTGGTCTTGCACTCGTTTTACATGTTCATGCGATCATGCTGAGTACCTATATGTATTTTAGTTAGTCCCTATCTCACATAATAGTACATTCAAAGCATTGAATGCATACTCTCTTTTGCGTTATATTGATTGCACAATATAGGTACGGACGCTTAGTTCCTAAATCATACGTAGTTTATTCCTTTACCCCTCAGCGACATCATTGGTGAGTCCTCATCATCTAAGGACTATTTATATTATTTATCCCACTTTCCAGTATTTTAGTTTGTTATTTCAGTAGTCAGAGTTAGTTGAGGACCTATCCCAACAACTCATCAGGATTAGAGACTTTCAGACAGTCAAACAAAAAGTATGTTTTTAGTGATGATTTTCAGCACATTTGATATTGTTTTGACGTTCCGATATTTTATTAAATGACTTTTGCACAGTATTTTTTAAACCCTTTTTAGTATTTTATAGTTTGTGCTAGATCATGGGTTAGCTTGGGATCACTTGTGGCCTTAAACACTATATTACGATTAGGGGGTAGCCTCAGGTCTTGAAAGTACCAGTCAACTTTATTATTTATACTATATAGAAGAGTGATCATGGGACAACCAAGGGAATAATAGACATTTTTCTTAGTCTAAAAAAATCTTCTGCTTACTCCAGTTCTTTTCCAGATCTTTTCTAGAGACACAATATGTATAACTAGAAACATCCATTTATCACCATCTCTCTTTCATAATCCTTAAAGTGTCACAATGTTACTTTAATTTTTCTTCACCGTCATTAAACTATTTCTGTTCCCTTCATCTTTTCAGCGGGTTACAATTGAAGGTTTGTTCATATGTCAATTTTTTCTCAATTATTATTCATTGTTTCCTTCACCCTTTTATTCTTTTTCAATCCTTGACTTTTTTGGGTTCTTTTCATATAGGGTGATTGAGAGTACATTTAGAGAGACAGAGACAAAAGTTATATCTTTGCTTCAAGAAGTTGTATAACTATGCGAAATTGTCTTCTCCTTTGGTACTATCTGCAATTGTTCATCTTCTTTCCTCTGTTGTGTTCATTACTTCAGTAAGTTTTCTTCTCCATGTTTCTTGATTTCTCTGTGTTCTGGTCTTTGTTCCTATACTTACAGTTCGTCTATTTTTGGTGTATATTGGATGTACAGTAAAAAATTAAATTGAAGAGGTCATATAATTTTCTGAAATGCTGAAAGAGAGTGGTTCATAGTTGCTTTTTAAGGAAGCTAATGCTCTACATGGTGAATGATTAGGAGTGTATAGTGCCTTAATATTTCACGATTGGTGAGGAATTAAAAAGATTCAAGGTAGCAAAGAAAGAATGAGAAGGTCCTAAAGCAGTGCAGTAGGGACACCTTTAAAGGAGAGTGAGCCATCCCTTTAAGAAGGGAAAAGTCTCTTTGAAAAGTCACTCTCAACAAAACACCCCAAAAAAAACTTCGCTCTTTGCTCAATCCGTCTCTTTGCACTCCTTCGTTTATCATTATCTTGTTGTGGGTGTTCTTCTATGGTTTTGAGCTTATATCTATTGTCTATATGGCTATGAGGTGAGCTATCCCCCTGTTTCTCCTTTTTCTTATTCCATTTTCCCAAATTATTTGTACTATTTTTAAGATTGTTTTCATTTTAAATTTGGAAAATGTTGCTTCGAATCTTTCCTGGAGATGTTACTCTACAATAAATACCCTAAATAGAACTCAATGATTGATTGACCAAAATTTTGGCTATAAAGAATGAAATCATGATAACTTAAAATACTTTCATTTCAAGTTATCCTTTAACTTAGAAGTCATAGACAATGAACCACTCAAACTTTAGATCACGACTTGAGGTTAGAGGTTAAAATTAAAACTTTTGTTTATACTTTAATCCTTTAAGTAATTACTTGTGCACTTTCCTGTCCAAATCTGTCAAATATTTGCAAACTAGATCTAGAGGAGCGCATGCTAGCGCGGATCCAGTATATATTTCTTTTTTTGTCTCAACCTATGAGGCACAAATAAAATTTAGATAGTTAATCAAATTTTTATATGATTTTTAGATATTTTAAGTAGTTAACTATTGTGATTTATAATATTTTTTTCATAATTGTCAAATAATATATAAAGTTCCATATGTTGCAATAATTTTACCTTAAAAATCCTATGATGCTTATGGATGTGCACAAGTTGACTTCATGACTACTGACTACATAATTTGCAAAGAAAAATGTTAATCAATATCAGCAGGTCGAGAGAAATTGCATCATAGTTGACTTGGGGAGTATTTTGTGTCTTTGGTTTGTATAACTAGCAGGATTAGTTTCAATTTTCCCAGCTCTTTGATACTCTTCTCATTGACCTTCATAGGTAGAATCCTCCTATTCTTTCGACCAAATGAAAAAAAAAAAACCAAAAATTTTGATTTCAAATCCAATGATTTATTGACCTACAAACGTATATCAGTGCACAAGCCTATGCAAACAGGTTTTACAATGGTAAATAGCCTGATTTCTATAGGTCATGGTCAATAAGAACTTATGACCGGGGATCGACAAACTGAAAAAATAATATTGTTGTCGATACCATATTAGACCCAAAAGCAACTGAACTCGAGGGCCACCTCTGAGAGTGAGACTTATTGCTGTTTTTTGTTCTTCCGCATATGCTTGGTAATTCTTTATGATGTTTGTGTCATTAAACTATAGGTTGTTAAGGCGATTGGAACATTGTCACTTCTTCATGTAAGGTTTCTCTATTAATTGACACTCAACAACCAAGAAATCATCTTCACGACACAACAAAGGTTTATGTAAAGAATGCCAAGCAACACCAAATTTATCACGATATGCTCGTTACTGAAAAAAATGTCGGTCTGTTGCAGCGGTGGCTCAAAGAACAATGGAAAAAGCTAAGTGTATTCTTGAAAATATAGGCTCTTTAAATCCTACCGAACCAATGTATGTTACTCAAGATAACTATGATGATGCTGGATGCTCTTCTTTTCTTTTAAAAACAGGTTACGACATCAAACTGATTATTTTCTCTTTTCCTTATAAATATGCTCCGCTATTCCTGCGTATAATACTTTCCTCAGAGTTGTGCCTGTTTACGACATTCTTATGGCACCATATGTGCTTCAAAAGGGAAAAAATTTGGTTCTTCCTTTGTAGATTTGTGAAAAAAGTTACTTCGTCAATGCGTATTAGCCATTTGTTTCTCCATCTGCTCTGTCTATACCTTGACAATTGCATTGAGTAAAGTTCGACATCAGACACTTCATCTGCGTCGTAAATTCCAACTCTTGAAAAGGATTCAACCGCCCGTTAGTATGAACTGTAAATTTAGTTAAATTGCTCCTTCTGTCTAATTAAAAAAGCTTAGTTAAAGAATACAAGCATTATAACTAATATTATCCAATTATACTCTGATTAGTTCTGTCAAAATTTCTTCCAAATTATTAATTCTGGTCGGCAAACAAATTAAATATGACCCATTAAAAAATAATAAGTTAACAGTTATTTCAAAAAAAAAAAAGATGTAGTTATATTATATAGGGAAAAGGCTCAAATATGCGACTGAACTATCAGAAATGACTCATTTATGTCATCCGTTAAAAGTTGGGCTCATTCATGTCATCGCCGTTACAAAACTGGCTCATCCATGCCATTACTTTTAACAGACGATTTTTTTTAAAACAGCTTTGCCACGTGGCGGCATATTAGAGGTCCACGTCATTTTTTATTTTTTTTATTTTTGATGCATTAAAAAGAATCCATCCAACTTTTTGATCCATTAAAAATTAGTTTGATCTATAACGATTAGGTTAATAGTAGGTCAAAATTTTCATTAATTTTTTTTAAAATAACATAAAAATATATATGAAGAAATCAATAAACATATATATATATATATATATATATATATATATATATATATATATGTATGTATGTATGTATAAAATATACATTAATTTATTTTATATTCCCATGTTATCTAACTTATCAAAAATATATTGAATTTACTTTTGTTTTTATATATGTCAACTCGCCTTAGACTATATTATACAAATTCCATGTCATCTTCATTTTATTCTTTCTTATTAGATATTTTATTTCATTAAAGAGAAAAGAACAATAAAAATTTGGAATTAATCAATTCATTGAATTAAGTATATAATGAAATGATGAGGACTATACATACATAATACTTGTGAGTTGTAACTTGCATGCATGGCTTATATATTGTTTTTATTCAATTTCTAATTCAGATTGGACCACTTAAAATTAATTACATAAGGATATAAAACTATGACGTCTCACCAATTTTTATGTAACTATATCATTAAATCAAATTGTAATTTAAGAAAAACATAATTGTAATTTAGACAAATATTCTACCTCCAATGATTAATTGAATGAGTTGGAAAAAATGATGCATAATTTATAGATTTTTCATTCATGTAAATTATAAATTTTGGATCATTTTGCAATCAATAAAATTCCACAAATTCATTCACTCCTTAGTCGTTGTTTTTTATTTTTTTTTATTTAACGATTTATAATTTTAATATCTTCTATACAAGTGTATATTTAATGTATACATGTGTATATGTTTATATATCTTATATAGAAGTGTATATTTAATGTATACAGGTGTATATATCTTCTATAGAAGTGTATATTTAATGTATACATTGTGTATATAGCGTATATAGTGTATATATGTGAATAGATCTTCTATAGACATGTATATTTAGCGTATACATGTGTATATGTTTTATAAATTAGTATATAACTATACAAATATATATTGTAATGTATATATATTGTAGTATATCTCATTTAAAGTATTACATATACATAGAATAGAGTGTATGAATGTTAATAGATCTTCTATAGACGTGTATATTTAACGTATATATGTGTATATATTTTATAAATTAGAATATAACTATACAAATATATATTGTAATGTATATATATTGTAGTATATCTCATTTAAAGTATTACCTATACATAAGAATAGAGTGTATATATGTGAATAGATCTTCTATAGACATGTATATTTAACGTATACATGTGTATATGTTTTATAAATTAGTATATAACTATACAAATATATATTGTAATGTATATATATTGTAGTATATCTCATTTAAAGTATTACATATACATAGAATAGAGTGTATGAATGTTAATAGATCTTCTATAGACGTGTATATTTAACGTATATATGTGTATATATTTTATAAATTAGAATATAACTATACAAATATATATTGTAATGTATATATATTGTAGTATATCTCATTTAAAGTATTACCTATACATAGAATAGAGTGTATATATGTGAATAGATCTTCTATAGACATGTATATTTAACGTATACATGTGTATATGTTTTATAAATTAGTATATAACTATACAAATATATATTGTAATGTATATATATTGTAGTATATCTCATTTAAAGTATTACATATACATAGAATAGAGTGTATGAATGTTAATATATCTTCTATAGACGTGTATATTTAACGTATAGTCGTTGTTTTTTATTTTTTTTTATTTAACGATTTATAATTTTAATATCTTCTATACAAGTGTATATTTAATGTATACACGTGTATATATCTTCTATAAAAGTGTATATTTAATGTATATATTATGTATATAGCGTATATAGTGTATATTTGACCGGTTTTTAACCGGGTTTGACCGGGTTTGACCGGGTTTTAGTGGGTTTGACCGGATTGGATTAAGTGGGCCGGTTCCGGGTGGGTTTTAATATTTTTACTGTGCAGCCCGGCCCGGCCCGGACCGGTTAAGGCCAAACCCGGCCCGTAACCGGCCCGGAACCCGGTAAGAATGAGAGGGCCGGTTCCGGGTTGAACCGGCCCGGCCCGTTAGACAGTCTTATACTAACCTCATTGTTTCAAATATTGGAGTACATGAATTCGTCAGGATAGTTGATGTTAAGCCTAAGTCATAACACTTGTTGATGAATAGATGGCGGGCAGCGGATGCATAAACTTTTTATTACATATTTGTCCCTAACCTTTTGCAAAGATATGGTAAGGATGAATAACATTTTTTCCCTTCTGAACCACAGTTGATGATGAAAAAGTTTGGCCTTCAGTAACTACTGATGAAGGAAGAATCACCAAAAATATGACAAAACACAATTTGGAAATGCAAGCATCACACTAATCACAACATCATTTTGTAAATAACAGGTAAATGTATGTGGCAACAACATTTGCTTTATAGATAATAGGGAAAAGGCTCAAATATACCACTGAACTATCAGAAATGATTCATTTATGTCATTGTTAAAAGTTAGGCTCATTCATGTCATCGCCGTTACAAAACGGGTTCATTCATGCCATTACTTTTAACAACCGGTTTTTAGAAAATAGCTTTGACACGTGGCGGCATCTTAGAGGTTCACGTCATTTTTTTTAAAAAAAAAAAAATTAAATTAAATTTTTTTCAAAAAAAAAAATTTAATTTTTTTTTATGCATTAAAAAGAATCTACCCAACTTTTTGATCCATTAAAAATTAGTTTGATTTATACTTTTAAAATTTGAGATTATTTGTATATTGCCCCATATCAATAGTTTTTTTTTCCTATTCTGGCTTTCACGTGTGACTCTGTTCACAATACGGATCAACGGGGGAAAAACCCTGCATTGGACTTGATTCTGCTGAGTTCTCCCGTGAAGTCATAATTTCTTCAAGTTTGAGGTCGTCGTTGGGCTCTGGTTCCATTCCTTGGTTTCTTCTTTCTGCTCTAATCCAATCTCTGAGGCAAACTAAAACATTCATTGCGTTGCTTCCCAATGAGTGTCGGTTGTCTCCAAGCTGCTGTCGTCCCTGACTGAAGGCGCTCTCTGATGCAACGGTTGACATAGGAACATTCAAGATATCTCTGGCTAATCTTGAAAGTACAGGATATTGTGATTCATTATTCCTCCACCAATCCAGCGTGTTGATCCGTCGTCTGCGATCCTCTGGTGGCGTCCGCAGATAATATTTTAGCTCTTCCCGATAAGTTGATGTGTAAGCTCTCTCATCCACACTGTTCCAACAAGTTAAATCATAAAACGAATCAGGAAAACCACTATGTGCCGGCCTTTTAGAAGCTGATGGCTCCTCGGGAGGATGAGGAGCGACAGTTGGAGTGATATTTGTAGGTACGGCTGAATCAAATAAATCAGCATAGTGATTATATAATTTTTCTATATAATCTTTTGCATCAGCCGTAGCCGTCCACAAATCAGGTTGTATTTGTTCAAAATCATGGTTAGTATTTATTTCTAAGTTAGTATAAATAAGAGTACTAAAGTGACACATATGATTATATTTCATGCACGGATTTAACATAGCAGCAACCAAGTAAATAGGGGGAATCGGGAAGAAATATTTTTTAAATTTCGTAAACATAGCGCCAACAGCTTCTTTATAACCTTCTTTATCTTTATATTGTCGGAGCAAACCAGAAATATCGGCTATATATGCCAAAATATTACAAACAGTAGGATAATATGCACCGGAAAATTCAACCGTAGCTACATAAAATTTTTCTAAGAACTTAACAAGATCATTAATTATAACCCAATCAGAATTATGTAGCATGCAATCAGCAGAATCAGCAAATGAACCACAATGTTGGTTAAAAGCTAGTGTAATAGGAATTCTATATTTATAACAAGTTTTTAAAAATTCATACGTAGAATTCCATCTAATATCAATTTCCTCAGGCATCAAAATCGGTGCAAGTCCATTTTCTTGACATTTAACTTTAAATTCTTTAATTCTAGATCTACGATTATTTCCTTGAATAAAACCAACAGCAAGACGAATTTTTTCAATATAAACCTCAAAAAAGTCAAGACCATCTTTTACAATTAAATTATATATATGACATGCACACTTAACATGAAAAAATTCAGGAAAGGGCGGAGATAGCGTAGATTTTATTTTTGTTATAGCAGTCTTGTTGTTAGAAGCATTATCAAAAGCAATACATAAAATTTTATTTTCTATACCATAATATCCGGCAATTTTAATAATAGAATCAGCAATAAATTGTCCAGTATGTTTCCGATCTTCATCATATAAAAAAGCAAGAATACGTTTTTGCATTATGAAATTACTATCCATCCAATGACAAGTAACGGTTAAATAATCATTTTTATTTACAGCACGACCAAGATCGGAAGTTAGGGACAATCTACATTGAATATTTTTTAAGAATGTTGATAAATAAAAACAATATTGTGAATGGAGTCTAAAAATATCAGACCGACAAGTAGTTCTAGGAATACCATTAAACATAGGATTATAAATTGCTTGTATATAACGAATAAAGGCATCAGAAGAAGGAAAACTAAAAGGCAAACAACCCACAGCTACCATTTTAGCTATTTCTTCTCTGTCCCTCAATTTATTATACTTTTTCGCTACTTGACCGGTTGTTGGGTCCATTCTAGTTTGCGTTGACCCACCAACATCCCCACCACCTTTTGCAATATTCAACTCTCTAGTGTGATCTTCAGCTATATGTCTCATTAACGTACCCGTACCCCCTTGCTTACCGCCACTTCTATGCTTATATTTTTGTTGACAAATATTGCACTGCACCTCAATATCTGATATACGTTCAAAAAATTGCCATGCAATACTAGTTCTTTTACGGGGTTTTGGGGCACTGGGAGGACGGGAAAGGAGATTAACTGATTCAGATCTAACGTTAGCATGTCCTACTGCGGGTGTTTCAGCAATATTTTCATCATCTTCGTCTACATTAACTGCATCTACTTCATTTTCTTCTTCTATACCGTAATTTTCCTGAAATTCTACATAATCCATATCGTGAGCACCTACACCTATTTCTTCCTCAAAAGGTGTACCAAGCGGTACCGGAGGCGAAGTCACACGGGTATATCTATTACTTGAACTACCTCTACCGCTAGTAATTCGCTTTTTACTACCACTACCGCTTCCGGGACAAAAATTTCTAACACCTTTAGTAGCGAGGTTTTTTAATTTATCCATAATATAAATTAAATTAAACTAAAAATATTCAAAATACACAAATATAATAAAATTAAATATTAAACAATTAATACAATAAATAAAAATTAAACGTAAGAGATGGAACGACAATACCAAATTTTGGAAGTATCCGAAGATTGCGACTTTAGAAACTTCCGCTCGTACTTTGTAAACGAAAAATTAAAAATTTAAATTGAACACTTTAAGAAATTAAATATATTGAATATTTGAGAATTGAGAATTGAGATTTGAGAGAGAATGAGATTTGAGAGAGTGAAAAATTGTGTGAGAAATGATTTGAAGTTATAGGGTATTTATAGATTTATTTTGGGGATTAAAAAATATTTTTTTTTTTTTTTTTTTTTTTTTTTAAAGTTAATGGGCCCAAACTAGCCGTTTGGACCCAAAAACGGTAATATAGCCGTTGGGCCAACGGCTAGTTTGGCCCAATAATTTTTTTTTTTTTTTTTTAATTCCGGGCCGGTTCCGGGCCGATTAACCGGCGGGCCTGGACCGGGTTGGTCCGGGCCGGGTTAACCGGGCCCAGTTTAAAAAAAAAACCGGACCGGAACCCGGAACCCTAAAGCCCTAGGGCTTACCGAGCCGGGTCAAACCGGTCCGGTTTGATATGTAGGGCCGGTTCGGGCCGGGCCAGCCCGGCCCGTTTGACAGGTTTAGGTTAGTATGACCCCTCGCCAATTTTCCTTTTCCCACCATTTGTTTCTGCATTTGATGTGCCCATAAATATACTAGATGTTTGTGCTGACTCAAGTTCAGCATCATTGCCACAAATGCATGCTATGGTTTGACTTTTGAAAAGGTTTTCGCTGACAGTTAGCATGAATATGAAATTTCAATTAATGTGCTCTTTTTGTCACATACAAATTATATAAGTAATGTTAGCCTATTATATTCTGATTATGCTCCGTTTAGCATTTTTCCTCCAAACTATGGATTCTGCTTAGCCCAAAAATATAAATGTGAACCATGAATAAGTAATTAATAGCATCTTAAAACGTTTTTAAGAAAAAGAGTAACTTCATTAATTATAAAGCAAAATATCGCTGCGATATACATTTCTGTGTCTTATTTCACAAAATAATATTGTCACTAATGTGATGCCTTGCATTAACTCACTGACTTTTTTCGTGTTCATGTTGATTCTCCCTTTATCATATCTTCTGGCTTCATAGTTATGAAGGGTCCACCTTTTTCCTCATCAATTGTGGTTGACATTCATCCTTTTCATGTTTTTGAAAAAGGTAACCCGCAAAAATGTATCATATTTAACTTTTTACGTCTGCTATGTAAAGTTACTCATCAATAACGTTTATAAATCAGGTTCAGCATCAGCTACCGCAAATGATTCATGTCCTCCAAGATTTGAAACAGTTAGAACGAGTTGTTAGTAGTTGCTCCTATATTTTTATTTATCTTTACTATCATTGTTTGCTCAAGAGTCAAGATTTCCAACTAATTGTGTGGTTTGCTCATTCAAACTTGTCAATGGCTAGAATATATCATACTACTTTTCTTAATCTTTCTTATAAAAGATGAACTTTAGAATGCACCTCTACACATTTACTCAAATGGCTCTTTCTTGACTTTTTTGATATATTCATTACTACCATACTATTTAATCGCTGATAGAGTAAACTTTTCTCTCCAACAAATGGTCTTTCTTTGTTTGATAAACTTTTCTCTCCGACAATTGAGCTTTCTATGTTTGATAGGGACCGTTACAACCATATGTTGTAACTTGTAAAATAAGACAATTTCTTGAAAAGGTAACCTATTATAGGAGGCTCCATAACATAATTTAGTTTTTGGTATATATGTTTATTTATATTCACTTTCATACAAGTATACAATTTAAAAATTAGACGATTGTATTATTTTTTATTTCTTAGTTACTTTTTTCTTCTAAGAAAATCAAACTAAAAATGTGTAGCTAGAGACTATTAAGTGGGCGTTTGGCGATGAAAATTAAAATTTTTAAAGTTGGAGTTGAAATTTTTGAAGTTGGAGTTCAGTAAATTTGCAATTTACTTGGTAGAACTTCCTCACAATATTCTATAATAGTATGCTACAATGTTTTGACCACTTACTGAAACAAAAGAATAGGTGAGGGATCTCTAACTTTCTTTTTTCTTTTCCTTTCCATTATTTCTTTCACTTAGCTAGAGCTTAGATGTACAGCTGTCAAAATGAGCTTAGATCGTGAAGTTGACCCAATCTAACCCTTTAATTATGTGGGGTTGGGCTAAGTTTTTTCAACCTATTTAAAAACGAGGCTTATAAGCCGAGCCTCACTTGGCCCGTTGACCTCAGAGGCATAACCCGTCAGCCTCAGAGGCTAGTCCATGGGCTGGGACATTAAAAATGATTATTAAATATTTTTAAGTTGATCATTTATTTATTAGAAATTAGGATTTTGTCAATCTTTTCTAACTAGTTATTTTTTTATCCATCCTTTGGTTGATATTAATTTTTTGAAAGTTCTTAGTGTGTTTTTGAAATGGCTGGTAAGCTGCTTTTAGTTGTGAACTTCAAAAATCTGCTTTTACTCGTGGTGGTTTAGTAGTTGTTGCCTTTGATTAATGCAATATTTTGTTATTTAAATTTAAGATCTCTTCTGTTATAGTTTTGCTGCTTTTATGTAGATACTTTGTGTATATTTGTATTTATTATCTTAACCGTATTAGAATTTTCTTATGGAATTTGTAGCTAATCATCATTTCTCTGCTTATTACAGTAAATGCCATGAGCTAATTACAACTAAGGAATCGTTTGGTGTGAGGTATAAGGGATAAATAGTCTGAGATAAAATGAAAGACTATTTTATCTCATGTTTAGTGTGATATATTAGTTAGTACCGACATTATTTATCGTACTATTTACACCATAGTAATAAGATAAATTATCCTATATACATGGTGGGGTAACTAATTTTAGAATAACTAATCCCGTAATTAATTATTTTGAGATAACTCTTTTTCAACAAAACAACTCCTAAAGTTTTTAGTAAGATGCCTATAACATGCTAAAAACTAATAGGAGACATATTAAAGTGAAGCCATAAAAGTTGGTGATTGTCTAGTACTTACAATATTTTTATTTATCATATTTTGAGTTGCTTTTATTTTTTTTGAAGGGCCCACATGTCCCAACCTGGCTCGCTTAGGGCTGGGTTGGGCCGTTATTTTAAAGGTCCTTTAGTTAAAAGGACTAGCTCATTCTAGCCCGTTTTAGTCTATTTAATTCTTTAATCCGTTAGAATTGAATTGGGCCAACCCATTTTAAAAGCTCTACCTAGAAGTATATATAATGGTATACTTGTATTATATAGATATTGATAATTGATTGGTGCCTCATAATTCTACAGGTGTCAATATTTTTCAAGAATTGCAAATAAGAAGAATGTCAAACGGTGTAAAATGCATCACCATTTGTCAATACATAAATAGTACTCATGGATGTAAATAATGTGTCATCTTGCAACCACATGACATCTAAAAATAAATATTTCGTCATGTTTTGTACAACTTGGACAATTTTATTAGTAAGAAGCTCTCCCGGGGCCCTGCATATAAATCCCTGATTTAATAATCTATTTATACACCTCAATATGCAATTGTATATTAAAACAAACTTGATCATAAATAAACAGATTTTTAATAGTGTTAACACGGGCCATATCTCATATATATAGATAGATAAGTTATTTGGTTACTATTTATTAATTGGTTATTCTATTAGTAATTTGATTTTCTTGTAATATTTTTTGATTACTCAATTGTATTGAAATCATTTATATTTATTTTTTATTATATTTTTATATTATATATCAAATTTAAATATGTATCATTGAAGGAGATTATTTTAAGGATAAATCTTAGTTATTGTCATCCAATAATAATTAATCTTAATAGTTTTCATCCAATATGAGTTAGACTTAATTATTTTTTTTATCACAATATAAAATAAATATTGAATAAATATGAAATAATTAATAATCTACAAAATAATTTTGGTTGTAAAATGCTAATTCTAAAGACGATACTTAGCATAACCTTATGTTAGACTATTCTCCTTTATTATATACTAGTTTAGTGAACGTGCTTTGCACGTGGATATCACGTTTAACAATAAATATATATATGAAAAATAAATTATTATGTGTACGCTATATTATTAAATCTAAAACTTTAAATAAGCAATTAATACACTATTAAATCTACATGTTAATAGTAACAAAAAGTAAACATCAAATAATTCTTAAACTGTCTATAAGATGAGAAAATATAGCATATTGTCACTATTATTATGAAGTTTAAATTTTGTTTATGTCAGTTTACTAAATTATTTGTGCCATCAGTACATTAAAATTTGAAATATCAAAATTTCTCAATTTAGACCTATAAGAGGAGACAAAATGAGCATAGCGTCATTAGTATTTCATTAGTATATGGTATTTTTTTCGTCTCAATTTATATGCACAGTTCGAATTTTGAGAGTCAAATTTCTTTATTTTGATCTTGAGATCAAATGTACAATGTTTAAAATTTTTAAAAAATAAATTATATTTTTAGAAATAATATAAAAAATAGTATAAGTATTATTGACATTAGCACAGTAGCTAGCAACTTATATAGCCTATATAGAACTTATAACATAAAAGTGGTGGAACAACATGTTTGTTAAGCTTTAAACAAATTGCAGAACCTTGCCACAATGTTGATTATGATTTTGGGGATCAGAACCGAATAAATCGGGTTCAAACCGTAAAAGTTAAGATAATTCTCAATAAAGAGTATTTTCTCTACATATAAATTCTGAGTAATTTGAATTCATGCTACATAGTGGTCATTAGAAAAAAACGCTTTCTATAAAAGGCATATAACTAACTAATTTAGATATATCAAAATTCTAAGTAAATAGAGGCCGAATGGATTAGGATTAATATAGAAACGAAAAAAGTTGTATAACTTGTTAATTTTTCTTATATACTCAAAGAGTTGGCTCCCGTATATTCTTCAAAGAGTTGACTTCAAGCAAACAAAAGTTTTCAAACCTAAAAATTCACAACTCAAAAATTCTAAACAAATTAGTATGAATATAAAAACGAAAAAATTTATATAACTTGTCAAATTTTTGTATATACTTTAAAGATTTGGCTCCCATATATACTTCAAAGAGTTGACTTCGAGCAAACAAAAGTTTTTCAAACCTAAAAATTCACAACTCATAAATACATGAAGAAGGCACAAGATCATACAAATAGTAAGTTAAACATTAATTGGCTCCCGTAAAAATGCTTCTTATCAAGGATTTATAACTAACTAATTATTTATAAATAAATTCTAAGAAAATAGTGGCCAAATGCATTAGTCTAAATATAAAAATGTGAAAGTTATGTAACTTACCAAATTTTGTGTATACATAGAAGAGTTGACTCCGGTATATATTCTGGAGAGTTGACTTCGAGCAAATAAAAAAATTTCAAACCTAGAAATCCACAACTCAAAAATACATAATGTTATGAAGAAAGCGCAAGATCATACAAATGACAAGTTAAAAACATTAATTGGCCAACTCAAAAATACATGATGTTAAGAAGACGGCGCAAAATCATACAAGTAGCAAGTTAAAAATATTAATTGGCTCTCGTATATTCTTCGAAGAGTTTACTTCGAGAAAATAAAAGTTTTTCAACCCTATAAATTTACAACTCAAAAATAGATAGTATTAAGAAGAAGGCACAAAATCATACAAATAGCAATTTAAAAGCGTTAAAGCTTAAAGAGAAAGAATAAAATACATAAAAGAGCATAGCTTTAGAGTTTCTAACTAATAAAAAATTGAAGATTGCTACCACAATACAAAAATAAAATTTATAAGCCAAAAAAAAATTATAAGGAAATTTTTCTCAAAAACAGTGAAAGTAAAAGAATTGTCGTTCTTTTCCCAAAATTCAAGGATTTCTACCTCTACTCTATTACATGTGATGTTTGAGGCATTTTATTTTCCAAATGGAATTCCTAACTATTAGAGAAAAATTAAATAATTATTTCTGTATATAAGGAAAATAATAACCTTTTACCAATTATATATTTTATTCATATATTTAGGAGACTTCTAATGAAAGATAAAAAGTTCGAATTACTTTTCTAAGGGTATTCACACTTTTAATATTATATATTTAAGGGGCAAAAATAAATTAATAAAATTCTAAGTCTAATTAATCTTGGGATACAATTAATTTTAGGAGACATTGTATCACAAGTAAAACAAGGAAACCGCGTCGACAGGTTTTGTTATAATACAATGAATTTTTGAATTTTTACCTATAAGGTAACCTACTTATTCTTTTTCCCTTTTTGGTCATTAAAAAATTATTTTTATTGAATTATTAAATAATAATTTAAGAAAAAAAGTTAAAAGACTATTTTATCTATTGTAAAGACTTTTAATGAAGGGCAAAAAGTTCAAATCACTTTTTTAAGGGTCTTCACATTTTTAATATATTATTATTATTATAATATAGGTATATATATAATACAAGTCAAATGGCCGCCTTAGCTTTTGATGACATCTTTGGAGGCCAACACCTAAAGGCTCAAGACTTGGTCACCCCGAGAGCACAAGGATATTCAAGGAAGGCCCGTTTTGAGCATGACTTAAAGTAATCCCGCGTGTGGAAGGTTGCTTGGATGCTTACATTGTTGTTAACCTGAGAACCACAAGCCTTGACGTATAAACCATCCTCGATTTTGAGAGCATTGAAGAGGCGCCATTCATTCAAGTCCAACACACCTTGGCCTCCCCTTCATTAAGGGTATTTTGGACATTGCACATGATGTATTTACACACCATGCCAGCCCTCTCATTAAGGGCAAAGTATTTTTTTTTTATCTTCTTTTGTAATATACTATAAGTAGGATTGTTTAGGTCTTCTCTCATTAGTTGTTTAATGATGAAAATATGAGACATTGAAAATTCTCTCTCTTGAGACTAGAACACCTTAGTGTAGTTCGTAGTTAGGTCTTGGATTAGCCATTGTAGTTTAGGGCTTGAAAAAGCCAATATTGTTCTTTGCTTGGAAACAGTAGATCTTGAGGTGAGTTGATTCCCTTGGCGATCACCGTAAGAACTTGGTGCTTGTTAACGTGTTTTGTAGAGGTGTTAGAGTTTAATATACTCTTTAGTTGCGACATTACATGTTCTCCTTGTGTCAAGTTAACTATATTCTTTATCGCTTTAAGTTTGTGTTTGTTTCTTGTACCATTTGTGTCTTGTTGTTGCGGGTGAATGTGGGTTGTTATTGTTCATGTGTGGACTATTTTGTGCTTGTATATACCGTGTGGTATCATTTGGTATCAAAGCATGACTTGATCTTGTTCCCACAAGATCAATCTTGGGCTCATAAACTTGAAAATAAAAAAAGTGTTAGAAAACTAAAAAATCAAAAAGAGGCAAATCTGTCCATTTTTGGTGTTCTTGGCCGAAATTGTGTTCCTCTTCTTGTTGTTATTTTGGCCGAGATTTGTGTCTAGATATAGGTGTGTTTTTGCTATCTTGGTTATTTCTAAGTATTAGTTTTGTCTTCACTAACACCCTTGAGTCTAGATCCTAGTTGAGATTGAACATTGTTGTTGGTATTGTTGTAACGGTTTCAAGAACTTGAACATTGTTGGTGTTGTTGTGTGGAACAAAACTTGAATGTGTGGTTTGAGCTCGTGTAATTGGTATTTTGTTGTGGTTTTTAAGCTTGAAAAAGTTGTTGTTGATTGTTCGAGGTTCAACGTGAGGCTAGGTTTTCAAACTTGTATTGAAAGTTCTTGTTGTTCTAGACTATCTTCATGTCTAGTTGCAAAAAAGCTCTTCAATAGTGTTGTTTGATCCAAAAGCCAAGTAGAAAGAAGTGAGGTCTTTGTTAGTCTTGAAAAAAAATTCCAAAGACCTACCAAAAAGGAAGGAGGACAAAAAAATCTACAAAAGACTTGGTACCAAAAGAGGGAAAGAACACTTTTCTAGGTGTCTAAAAGAGGAAAGGGCCACCAACCCTTCAAAAAGGTGTCTTGCCCAAAAGGTGTAAGACAAGTCAAACCTTTTTTAATGTGAAAAAGGGCTCCAATCTTGATATTTTTCTTCTCCAAGGCCGAAATACACTTCTTCAAGAATTGAAACTTGAACCAAAATTTCAAAGTTGGAAAAATAAGAACCTTTCAAAAATCGCAACCAATCCTAGACCGCCACATCACTAATTTTTGTACAATATCGAAACTTAGGGCTCAAAATATTGGATTATTAGTTTCTTGTTGTTGATTCTTAGTTTTTTTTATTCTTATACTAATTGGCAACTAGTAAAATACCTACTAAGTTGTAAATTAGTTTTTGAATACGTTTCTTTCGTGTCTCCGTTATTTGTGTGTTTTTCTAGTTTGTAACTCGCAGTAACTTCTTTGTTTCAAGTTCGTAAGTGAATTTTATTTTGTGTCTTGAGTCAATCAAAACAAGAATCCATTCCGGTCGCCAAGTAGGATTGATATCTTATTGACTACCGGAGTATAAACAACTTTCAATATTCGCCGCTCCAATTATGAGAATCACAAAGATGAGTGTAAATGAGTGTTGGTGAGGAGCTTTTACTACTAATCTTATTTGTTTTCTTTTGTTTGTTGTAGTCTTTTTTTTTTGTTAGGCACCATGGCTTCCCATAATTTCAAGGCCACGTGTGATCGCATCAATGACGATCTTGAAGATATGCAACGACACATTGAAATTATACGCCAATTGTTACCCAAACTCTTCCCTCAAAATTCAATTTTCCAAACAACTTGCGATGAGAGCTTCCCAAAGAAAGTTTCTATCCAAGCTTGTGACGAACTTTCACACCGAGGTAAAGACAAACATACTCATAAACGACAAGGTAAAATAGCTAACTCTTATACTTTGGTGCATGTGAATGATGGTCATGTGGTTAATAAACCATTGAGTATGAGTAATAGCCTACCTATATGTGAGTATATTGATTCTTTGCCACTTGTGGATGATGTACATGTTGTGAAAGTGGATACACTAGTTGATCCTATAGATGACCGAGTTAACTCTTCTTGTAAGATTGACTTGTGTTTACCTAGTGTTGAAGCTATTATGTTGAATAAAAGTACATCGTCGTGTGAAAATTGTATTGACCAACTTATTTGTGAAACTTATCCACCACTTGAGTATGTGTGTGATGTGATTAATAGAACTCAAGTGAGTGAAATACTTAAAAATGTTGGTCAACAAAATGTGAGTGAACCTGAGAGACATTCTTGGGACAATCTTATGCTTGAAACCTCCTTAAAACTTGATATTGATCTTTTAGAGAGTGAGGAATCTGCTAGTTTCAAATCTTCCTATGAGATAGATCATGATCTCTTTAGGTATAATGTCTAATTTGAAGATAATATACACACTCCTAAGGAATCTAGTGGAGAAAATGATGGTATAGGTTGCCTTAAAAGTCTATAGCCGATATGTTAATCCACTATGGTGTGACAACATTCCTCCTAAAGATGGAAATCACTTTTTGAAAGATGAGAGTACTCTTAAGGGTAAGGAATGTGTAGTCCTTCTTGAAAAGCCGAGGGCAAAGGTGTCATTGACTTCTTGGGGTAATGTTTCTAAATTTACATCCTTGCTTGACACACTTGTGCTTACATTGCATGAATACCAACTTGAGAATGCCAAGTTGCCTATTTACTTGAAGGAAAGAATGTGTATGTGCTTAAATGCTTTATCTCCACCTGTGTATACCTTTACACTTGGTTTTTTCCTATACTACCTCTTTGCCAATGATGACATCCATGCTAGTTTTGGATTTGTATTATGTAGAGGTAGGAAACTTATTGGTTGGTGCACTTGTTCTAATGACTATGCCATGTGTGTTTGGTGGACTTTAAAACCAATAGTGGCACCACATTTTATGAGGTCACTTGAAGGGGTAATGAAACAATTGTGCTTTATGGTCCCTAAGTTACGGGTAGATTTACCTTTGGGACTTCGGGATACTATTGAGTCCTTTGTAGTTTCTTTAATTATCTCTTAATACTAGTCATAACCATGCCCTTTGTGTTTTTTTTGCTAAGTTTTTCATGACTAACACAACGGATTCATGGTTATATTTCAAGTATGTTCCGCCTTGGCATGATGATGTTTATTATTATGCTAACTCTAACCCTCATGCCATGAGAAAGTTGTGCTTGTTTGTCCTTTCTCTTGTTTTGTAAGGTATGGATTTGAGGTCGAATCCTTTTCAAGGAGGGGAAGATTATACAAGTCAAATGGTTGTCTTAGTTTTTGATGACATCTTTGGAGGCCAACACCTAATGGATCAAGACTTGGTCACCCCGAGAGCACACAGATATGCAAGGAAGGCCTGTTTTGAGCATGACTTAAAGTAATACCGCGTGTGGAAGGTTGCTTGGATGCTTACATTGTTGTTAACCCGAGAACCACAAGTCTTGAAGTATAAACCATCCTTGATTTTAAGAGCATTGAAGAGGCGCCATTCATTTAAGTCCAACACACCTTGGACGCCCCTTCATTAAGGGTATTTTGGACATTGCACATGGTGTATTTACACACCATGGAAGCCCTTTCATTAAGGGCAAAGTGTTTTTTTTGTCTTCTTTTGTAATATACTATAAGTAGAACTTTTTAGGTCTTCTCTCATTAGTTGTTTAATTATGAAAATATGAGATATTGAAAAACCTCTCTCTTGAGAGTAGACCAACTTAGTGTAGTTCTTAGTTAGGGCTTGGATTAGCCATTGTAGTTTAGGTCTTGGAAAAGCCAATATTGTTCTTTGCTTGGAAATGGTGGATCTTGAGATGAGTTGATTTCCTTGGCGGTCACTGTAAGAACTTGGTGCTTGTTAACGTGTTTTGTAGAGGTTTTAGAGTTTAATATACTCTTTAATTGCTACATTACGCGATCTCCTTGTGTTAATTTAACTATCTTCTTTATCGCTTTAAGTTTGTGTTTGTTTCTTATACCGTTTGTGTTTTGTTATTGCTGGTGAATGTGGGTTGTTATTGTTTGTGTGTGGACTATTTTGTGCTTGTTGATATCATGTGGTATCAATAAATATATATATACATATATATATATATGTATGTATTATATGTGTGTGTGTGTATATATATATATATTTATTTTGAGCGCCTGATATTTAGTTGAGTTTATTTTTGAAGCACGTTGTGACTAGAGCAAAGCTAGAGTTTTAATTAGATAAACTCTCTTTTTTTTTAAAATGACAAAAAAAATAGAACGTCGTGGAAAAGTGGTGCAAATTAGTCAAATCTTTCACTAAACGTTATATATATATATATATATACACACACACACACTAGTTTAGGTGTACGAGCCTTGCGTGTGCACCTTATTAAATGGGATATTTGTTTAAATAATAAAGATGAATATAATAATCAAATTTAATATCTTTTGAGCATGTAAAGATGGAGAATTTATTTATTAAACCTAATTTTTATCAATTTTTTTTTAAAAGTGGATCGACATTCATCTAACATCTGTAAATTGCAACAAAATAATACAATGATAGAGACATCAGAATAATACAATTAAATCTAGTCTTTACACACAAAAAAAATTTCAAAGTCATCCGACACTCATCTACCACCTGTAAACTATAACAAAATAATACGATAATAGAGATATCAAAATAATACAACTAAACCTAATCTTTACATAAAAAATTTTCTCAAAGCCGACCAACATTTATCTATCACCTGTAAACTGCAACAAAATAATACGATAAAAGTGATATCAAAATAATACAATTAAAATTAAATTTTACACATAAAAAAATCTCAAAGCCGATCGAGATTTGTCTACGAATTGTAAACTACCACAAAATAACAAATTAATAGAGATATTACCATAATACAATTAAACCTAACCTTTACCTAAAAGAAAAATTCAAAGCCGACTGACAATCATCTAGCATCTGCAAATTAAAATAAAATATAAGATGATAAAGATATCAAAACAATACAACTAAACCTAACCTTTACACAAGAAATTCTTCAAAACCAACCAACATTCATCTATGACCTGTAAACTATAAGCAAAAAATATAATAGTGATCACAAAGCTTCGATTTTGATCCAACTAACTCTTGTCTGAGCAAAAATTTTGGCCCTAAAGAATGATTTTGAATGAAAATAAAGAAAATATATAAATACACACATGTTGAATTCTATTATGCTGACAAAAACTGTGAACAATTGAGGGTTAAAAAATCAAGCATCCACCATCTAGACATACAATCAAATAAAGTTAGATGAGCATCAATCATATTCTCCCAATAGGCAAACCGGTTTGTTCTCTAGTTTAACGTACATCTTAATATTTATAGAAGTATTTCCTTAATAGAGTCCTATTTTATGAGTATTTTTCTAATTGAACAGTATAAAGAAAAATATTAATTAATTCTCCTACCATATATTTTAGGAGTCCTGTATATTTTAGAAAGTCTAGTTAATATAATAAAAAAGTAATTAAATAATAAATAAAAAAATAGTGAAAAAACAGTTTTGTCTAAAGAAGAGTCTTGTAATGAAAGGTAAAAAGTTCAAATCACTTTTCTATAGTCTTCACACTTTTAATATATTATAGATTATAGATATAAATAGAAATTAGATTATAGATCATATATGTTGAACAATTGATAAGACCTTTTAAAAAATGAATGAATAAATTTTTTAAATAAAATAACAATACCTAATTAAATGTTGAAAAATAATTTTGAAGGATCATACAAACAGATTTTGGCATATTATCCTTGTTTCATCCGTTGATTGCAAAAATAAATATCTATACATATAACACAACTCAATTACTATAAAAACTTGTTAACTCTATGTTATTCTATGTTATGATTTATTATCAATCCAAATACACAATTAAAAATATAATGATAAAGAAAGAAAAAAATTAAAGGACAAAATAACTATTTCTACATACCTTTTATTTACGTAATGATTTAATCACCGCATAGAAGAACTCCTTTTATGAAAGGAGTATTCATAAACTAAAAAGAACTTAATTTTAGACTCCTATATAATTTGTATTAGAATATCATCCATTGATTGTCAAAGAGAAAAGAGGACTCCTATTTATAATAAAAAGGACTCTCATTTTAATTTTTATTTAGCAAAAAATTATTTTCAGCGATAGTTTTTTATTTACAAAAATAAGGTAATTTTTATTTTGCCAAAAATATAATTTTATGATAGTTGGTCTAAAGAAATAAAAGTTTTTATTTTTCAAAAGTAAGACAATATATTAGGAATCTACTGGATGTATAATTGTTACCATAGTGTTTTAGTTTGTTAAAAGTAATGGCAACCTATAAATTTTGCCAAATATACTCCTACGTTTTTCTTTTGCCAAAAAATAAGGCAATGTTTGTTAAGTCTTACCATATATTGTAAACTCCTGATTCCATATATTTTAGGATACAATATTATGAATATAATTAAATAATAATCTATGAAAATAGTGAAAAGACGATTTTGTCTAAATGAGAAACTTTTAATGAAAGGCAAAAAGTTTGAATTACTTTTCTAAGGGTCTTCACGCTTTTAATTAATTATATGTGTGTGTGTGTGTGTGTGTATAGGGTCTTTCTAACATACTACATGAAGGTAGTATGTTAGCCTCATCCCCACTTTTTACTTTACATAAATATCCTAACTATTCATTAAAAATATAGGCTTTTTGGTCCTTTCATCCAAAATTCCCCAATTTTTTCCTCCCTTCATAAAGTGACACCAATCCCTCCATAAATTAACAACAATTTTTTTCATTAACATAATTCCCTAACATTCCGTTCCTCATCCCACATTTCCCAACTCCTTTCAATTATTTTCCTTTTGAGTAGCTCGTTCTCTTTCCTCAATTTCATTATCTTCCGCTTTAGTATATGCATATCTCATCAATTTTTTCTTTTCTTTACTCACTAAAATTGTAGATTAATTTGTTAAACTTTTTTAAAAAAAGCAATGAATTATTTTTCTGTCAAAGTAAGGTAGCCACACTTTTTAACTCATACAAGCAAAAATGTCGTTTCTTAAGTGATTGTCGTTGTTTTCTTGAGAATTTATAGCTCCACGTGTAACAAACATGTCCATAGACTTTTCATTATTCACAACAAACATATTCAGCTCAAGTGCTACTGAACATTGTATTGAAAAATATTGTACCAGACAGATTATTAGTTGCACTTCATATGTGTTTTTCTATTTTTCAGCCACTCGGTGACCTGGGAACACTAAAAGTTGATGAGAAAGGCGAAACATTTTCTTCTGGTGCTAAATGTCATTATTTTCTCACTCGTTTATTTGGTCCCTATTTAATGATTTCCTCTTCATTTCTATGAGAAAAGCTGATCTCACTCTGTTTTGCTTTTGATAGGTACAAGTGTGTGACTTCTTCAACATTGCTCCTGCAATTTTGTAGTCTATTACTTCATAGAAACAGGATACTGAAAGTTTTGAAACATGAATTTGTATATTTCTCTGATTTTGAGCGCCTGACATTCAGTTGAGTTTATTTTCGGAGCACGTTGTGACTAGAGAAAAGCTAGATTTTTAATCAGATAAACTCTCTTTTCTAAAAATAACAAAAAAATTAGAATCTAATGGCAAAGTGGTGCAAATTAGTCAAATTTGTCATTACACGTTATACTTTTACATTCTTTTAAGGGGGGTAATTATAAATCGTGAATTATGGGAGAAATTAAGAAAGACAAACAAATCAAAAATAAATAAATAATGATATTTAGTAGGATGAAACTCTAGGTACGTAAGTGAAGGATACCTTCGATGAGAAGATTTGGTTAATAGGCCTCTTCAAGTTTTTAATTAGCAAAATGACCTACTTTTATTTTTTCATTAGTCAACCCACCCGCACTTCTCGCGGTCTGTTATTGTACCTCTATTTTATTACGTATGAATTTTAATAATTAGTATAATCTTTTTTTGGGAACTGGACATAGCAGAAACTTTAGTGCACTTACTTTTTTTTTGAAGTTTACCTTGCAATGAATAATTGTGTGTAGCCATGAATGCACTTGAAGCGGAAGCTCATTTTCTTTCAGCATTTTAACATAATATAATGACCCCATAATTCATTAAATTAGGGTACAAATTAAATATCTAAGTTCATGGGCATGTATTAAAATGAGGACAATCTTTCACCATTCATAATTGCAGCTAGTCTCATCAAGAATTTGGCATGTATTAAAATGAGGACAATCTTTCACTATTCATAACTGCAGCTAATCTCATCAAGCATAAGAAAAATTTGTATTAAAATTTATAAACAAATAATTTTAATATTGATTACATAATAATTCTTGATAAAAATTATACAAAGTTAAGAGAGACAAGCAAATTAATTAAGATACCAAACCACCAATCTAGTATTTTTAAGGCTACAAGTGTAAGCGCATTGTTTGTGAAGTCTGAATATTTTTAATCAACAAAAATCGTCGTGCTCCCAAGAAATGATAAATTGAATTCACAGAGAGACCTAATGGTCCATGCACCACCATTCTCATAACAATCAACAACATCTAAAAAGATGCATGATCATAATTCAAAACTTCAGGATAATCTACAAGCACATTATTTTTACAAAGATTCAAAGAAGTATTGTAACACAGAGGGTGAATGAAATGAATGAAGCTGAAATTTATAAACTACTATATTCCTATAGCGCAATCAAAATTCGTGGTATAGCTTCAAAAGTAATGACAATAGCTTCATAGGGTCATTTCACCTTAAGATTTGAAGGACAAAAAAATTAGTATTTGTGTTATTGTCTTTCCAAGTTTCTAATCTCAAAACAGTATAGGAAAAATATATACTTATAGATGCTTTTTTTCGAAATGGCTGACTTTAGAAGGGATTTAAGACGATGTATTATTTCTTTCTTTATTAATTACATATCAAAAATAAAGAGAGATTGAACTCTTTTCTCCTGGCAAGTTAATTTGAATTTTGGGTTGCAATTTCAGTAGTAATCACTGAGTATATATATTCCATCATAGTTGAATGAGAAAGAGTACAGTTTTTGAAAAAAAAAATGAAGGTTCCTCATCACCTAGTCAACTATGCAGGGACAATGAGAACATAAAACTTGTTTGGAATACAGGAAAGGGGCAAAAAAGAAAGAGAAAAATGATAAATACAAATGTTAGTTATAGAGAGGTGCCACAAATAAATAAAAACATAAACATACATGTAAATCACATAAATAAATACATAAGATGATATATCCTTTAGTCTGCGTATCCTTATGCTAGAAAAGCCATATATATTTGAACGCGATCTTTTTGTAAATAATTTGCACGTCAATTTTAAAAAACATGAACGCTCATGAAGCCATAAAAGATCTAAAAGAAAAAACAAAGCATTGAAAAATGGGGAAAAACTTTACACTCTGAACTTTGAAGAAACCTAAAAATCAAGTACTGAAAAAAAAAAAAAACTAAAAAAACATGTTATCTAAAATGTTAGTACCGAGTGAAAAAGAAAAAAATCTAACAAAAAGGAAAAACATGACGAAACTTACAATTGTCTGGGTCACAATCCTTTGAACCATGAACAACCCTTTAGCAAATACTCCTAATAAGCTCTCTAATAATTGAATTCATAAATTAAAATAGAATTTGTGAATGGTAAGAGTCTGTGGGATATATTCTTAATGGAATACATGAAAGGTTGTGTTATTCCATGAATGTGGAAGTTGAAAAGATTGTAAGTTATAACGTGGGTAACAAAGACAACAGTTTCTTCATGTTAATGAATACATATTGTTATATTAAATTATTAATGATAAAAAAATGAGTAAAAATATCAAAAAAAGAAAAAGAAAATAATATGAATGGTAGTCTTATAAATATGTTACCTCAGCAGATTTTAGAAATATATATGCATATATTGATTTTTAAGTTTTCACAAATAATTTTTATTTTTTTCTTGCATATTTAACACGATTAAGATTGTTTAAGGAGTGATTTTTAATTATTTTTTTTACATAGCACATAAATGAGAAAATTTTAATAACATTGATGATAAACGTTATTTAATATATATGTGTGTGTGTGTGTGTATATATATATATATATATTGATTTTAAAAAAAATAAAAAAAAGATAATTTACACAAATACACAAACTTAAGAGGCATAAATGCATAAAAAAATTTATTATTTAAAATATTTCATAAAATCTCATATTTATCTTGATATATATTAAATAAGAAAGTAATAAATTTGCATTTATTTAGGGGAGTAAATCATGAGAGAGAATCTTTTAAATATCTAAAATATAAAAAATCAAATTAGAAAATTTTCATTAGATCTTGTAATTTGCAATGCACAATTTGCTTCAATTATTTTCATCTTTATTAATATTTTCTTTTTAGTTTTTTTTTTAAAGTTTTACTGTGTGATTCATGTTGACAAGCATTCATATTCTTTTGAAGAACCTTCATACAATAGAAGCTAAAAAATCTCATAGTTTCTGGCGGAACCTAGCAATCATGATGACCACTGTAATGGCATCACTCTTCCGTCGGCTGCTTGTCATCCCATTTAAGACAATACCATTAAGAGAAAAGAGAGAAATTGAGCAATGTTACTAGATTTTCGATGAGAACAGTGGCAAAGGCAACAGTGGATGTGGAGAAGTTGTTGGTTTATTTGATTGTTTTTCAATGAAGGTTGAGAGTTAATGGGTAGTGGTGAAGATAGAGAAGAAGATCACTCCATTAAAATGAATTTCATGATACATACAAATGTATCACTATGTCTATGTATCATAATAAAAAAGAAGTATCTTTTATGATACATATGAATGTACTTGCATGCTAATGTATCATAGTATTTTAATTTGTATATAATATGAAGCTTATTAGTATTTGTTCATGAAACAAGCGAATTTATCTCTGTGCATATGTATCATAGTAAAAGAGAGTATAATTTTTATTCATAATACATATGAATGTACTTGCATGCCTTCATATTCATCATAATACAAAAGAATGTATTATTTTATTCATGATACATATGAATGCATCTACTTGCTCATGTAACAAGTTTATCAATTTTTAATGTATACATCAGAGTAGTATGTGTTTATGATACATATGAATATCTATTCACACAACTATATTGTTTTTAATATCAAAGTCCATCAATTTTGTATCAAAATGAATTAATGTATCAATCACAAGTACTAAGTATACATGCATCAGACATATGTATCCGATAAATGTATTTGATATATATCAAGAACTTGTGTTTTCTTTCTACAATTTAAGGATGATACATATGTTTGAAATCTAATATATGAGATATATGTATCATAAATATGTATCATAAAAATCAGTGCTACGTGATTTAAAGTTTTTTATATATATATATGCAAAGATTTAAAGATATTTTAGAGTTTCTCTCTCATGATTACTCTCCTAAATAGATTGTAATTTTGTTTCTTGCTTATTTAACTAACCGATTAGTTTAAATGTATCAAAAACGACATGTATCAAGGCTTAAAATATGTATCATAAAATGAGATTTATGAATTTTTATGTAATTAGGCAAAATTGTGGTAAAAAATGTTAGCAACTCTAACTTATGAAATTTGTGTAAGTCACTTTAATGAAGAACTAGTGAAAATATCTGCGCTTTGCATGGTTATAAAAAATATTATTTTTACAGTTATGAAATAATTTCTTAATAACCTTATAATTTATTCTGAGTGTAATTTTATGCTTTAAGAACTTCTATAGAATTTTCCTCTTTCTATGATGGTACTTGGCTAGCTACTCATTCATATAATATCCATGTTTCAGGCATATTAATCTTTACACATTAATAATTATTTAAAAAAAAATCTTTTGACATTAAGACTAAGACAATTAAAGAATATACAAAATACAGTGTCATAATAAAGGCTAAATCTAAAAATATGTTTGAAAGAAATGGTAGGAAATTAGAAAAGCTAATTAAAGAATAATTAATACATATGTGAAGAACTAATTACTTCCTATATATTCATGTAATGCAATGTATAATTATGTTACTTGTTATGGTCATTAATTATCTAATTGAATTACACTAAATGCTATGAGCAAATGAAAATTTCATCTCAAAAAGATTTTAAAATAAGAAAGTAAAGATATAGCAAGTTAAAAGTATAAAAATGAGAAAGTTGAAATATTAAACTGAATTCTTAATACATTTTCAAAGTGAATAATTTGAGTTGCATGAGTAATATTAAACATGTGTTTTTCTTTCATTTTTTTTGTTCAACTTTTATCCTAATTTGTTTCCACTTCTCCGTCTTCCCCAGTAATATACCTTTTGTGATAACTTGTGCTTACTAATGAAATACATATTAAAGAATAAATTTTTAAAAATAAAATATCCAACATATCCTTACGAAAAAATTTCTGATAGATATTCATCAACCTAAGAGGGAGGTGGTAGTCATGTCAAGAGACTCAGAAGTCCTAGCATGCATGCTGGAATAAAATTTCAAGAATTCCAATTCATGTATAATTTTAATTTTAACTTTTGATATGATGATATTAAGTTTTCTGAGTTAAATAACATAAACTTCATCCCTACCCCACACGTTATATAGAACAAGACCTAAAACTTCAAAAAATATTGTATTAGTCCAAATCATTGTTATTCTTTTGCTATCAAGTTTTTAAACATTCTAGACTTTTTATCACTAATCACAAGCTAGAAGTTGAATCTCAGTATTGTTATGAGATGATTTAGAAACATAATTTTATTTTGAAGAAATATTAAACATTTTTAATTACGTACCTTGCCTTGGAAGTACCAAGGGTAACATGATGTCTTGCTTGGTAACATATCAATTAATTACATATAAATTAGTACGTACTTTCTTCCTTTTAATTTATGTGAACCTATTATTCTATTTGAAGAAAAATAATATATTTAAAAAATAAATAATAAAGGTTTTGAAACCTAAGATCATAAACAAATAAACATGTCATACACTTGTGATTTATGTTACAATAACTATTTAATTCTCATTAAGGATAAAAAATGTATTCTAATCTAATTAAATTTTTTATCAGCATAAACCAGCTCACCTATATATTCAAACTCTAAATCCACTTTGCATAAGTGACAACGCTCAAACTACAGCTCTCGTAAGAGTGTAAGCGGTCGTTGTCAAATATATAACCCAACTGGGTTGGATATCGATCCCACAGAGAATATCCGGTCACTAAGTAAGCAAAGATTATTAGACTTTTGGTGCAAGTCTCGTAAAAGGGAGGATTTTGTAGCGTGCAATAATGTAACAAAATAGTAGAGTAAAAATGGAAAATAGCAAAGTAAAAAGGAAAGAATGTTCAGTAAGATGTTTAACCAATGAGAATTGAGAGTTGGGGTTATGTCCACCTTATGAGTTATACGTCTCTATTGGCTATGAGTTATGCAGAATTCAGACATGCATGTGCTTATAGAGAATTGTATTCTATGGTAAATCCAGGCGTCTTTCGACCATCAAGGATTATTTTACTTTAACTCTTTCGAGCTTAAAGCGTGTCTAACGGTACAAACTCTCCAAGAGGTTAATCCAGTTACGGCACTAACTTTTTAACAGGGGTTGGTGCCCTATTACCTTGACATTATCTCTTTTCCAGACATATAACTTTTCTTTCGAACAAGTTAATGCTATACTGGCGTATTCTATGCGTTTGCAACCACAAGAATTTGCATTAAGATGAAGAGAATAATGATATAAGCAGCATACGTGTCACGAATTCACAAACTCATAGCAATAGATAGTATCTCATAAGGCTTCCATAACCCCAACAGAGAAGTTTAGCTATTCATGAGTGCGATGGAAATCACAATAGACATTATCATTATATCAAAATAAGATCTCACGTGTAGTATGTGTCTTGTGGCGTGAAGTCCTTTGAGAATAACGTTTCTCTTGTTGTGTAACTTAAGATCGAATAGATGAAGAGAAAGTAATAAGAATTAATTGAATAAAAAGTAAAAGTATGAGAATTCGAATTGATGGAAGAATTAGAATGATTCGGAACTAGAAGTAGAATGCTTAAAATCTCTAACAAAATAGGGTATTTATAACACCCATATCCTATTCCTACTAAGATATTGCATTACTTATCCTAGTCCTACTAGGTTACTGCATCATTGTCCTAATCCTAATAAGTTACTGCTGATCCCCAAAGTCTTTGGAAATGCTGTTTTTGCCCGGGACAGATATTCCATGCGTCACTTTTGGTCCTTGGCGTCCAAGCTTTCCCTTCCTTCTTTTGTGAAGCTTCCTTGGGCGTCAAGTTATCCATAATATGCTGAAATCTGCATCATTTATACCTGAAAACTTGCTAATCACGTTTGTTAGCTCACTTACAGGAAAAAGGACTAAAAGTGCATGAATTATATATTTTATCCTCAAAACTTAGCTAAAATATGGGTCAATTATAGTACTTTAGGCGTGTAAATACACCTATCATCAACACCCCACACTTAAAGCTTTGTTCATCCTCGAACAAAATATCATGTCCATCTAAACATCTACTTAGGGTTTCACAGTAACAACACAAAATTTTCATCAAGACAGGCACGATAATTATAAACAAAGAGTAGTTTTCTAATCACGTCTAGAAACAATTCAACCTCTAATATAGACTCGTGATGATGGTTAATTCGTATTCAAAAGTTAAGGCACAAAGAATCATATACGACTTACCCAAAACTCATCAACCATGTGTGTCTCACAATATGTCACCCATAATTACTCACAAGTATTTCATTTTTCAAAACATGGGTATAATATTATCCTTTCTCTCACTCTCACAAAGAATTCATATGTTTCAACTGATGACCATAGGCTTGCCCTTAGTGTAATGCTCTACTAATATCAGAATGTTAAGCTTAGGATCAAATAGGTCTTTACAAGTTGTAATGTAGGCTAAGGGACGGGTAGGACTATTTTGGCCAGAAATAGTGACTATGTTCCTAAGAACTTTAATACATCACATTATTCCATTAACACTCTCTTTTAATCAACCCTGCTACCTTTCTTTCATCTATCACCCCTTTTCACCTGTTTTGCCATTCAAGCATAACTATCTTTTTATTTAATCATAAACACAATTTATCTTTTTGTTTTTTGATTTCTTTTTCTTTTTTCTTTCTCTTTGATCCTTTTTTTTCTTTTTTTTATAACACACCTCCATGATAGCCACTCTTTTTCATAACAAATTCAAGTACCAATACACTCTAAGGCATTACTCTCACCCAATTTCCTCTTATTTTGTCACATGACTTCACAATTTAAAGAACTTAGGAATTTGGATCAAATTATGGTCTTGAAAAAAAAATGGATTAGGCTTACATATGAGGCTGTCAAAGAAAATGGCTTAAAGGCTCAAAGGGGTTGACTAGGATAATGTCCACGGGTAGGTAAAACGAAGGTAAACAAGTATTGGTTGCCAAAGAAATGCCTAAATCATCTCCTAAACTCACACTCTTTATTTCTCTTTACACACACACCAGGCAAGTTCTAGCATCAGTCACAAACACAGAATATACTATCATCTCACACACACAAGGCACATGGTTAACTTTATTGGGAGCAGTATAGACTCTTGACCCAACAGATGAATGAATTAAACCACACAGTTATCACACAGTGAGTCACACTTAGAGCCTAAGTGTCTCAATAGTAATGATTCTAGCACAAACTCTTGTCATAACACCATGCCGCCTATCAGAATAATTTCATGCATCAAAATCTAAAAAATTTAAAATTTAAACTAACTAATTACGACTAATTAAAACAAACAAGAACTAGAATAAATGCAAATGCAGACAAAGAAGTAAAGCATACAAATACCAGCACCCCACACTTAGACGGGACACACTGCCCTCAGTGGAAAATAAATTAGAAGAACCTGGTTAGTCGGAATCCTCCTCTATGTCTGGGGTCATACCCCCTGCGTCGGAATCATCATCAGAGTCATCGTCATCAGAGTTCTCTTCCACGTCGGAGTCTGGCATTCGTCGATCATCATCGGTTGGCATGTCGTCATCAAGAGGTTCCTCAAAATATACACCTACTCCACACATTGCCCTCGCATGCTCATTCATTGGGTAGTCATAATCCAACTGTTGGAGCTCTGCAGCAGTTGGAACACGACCCCCGCTCATCATGGTAAACTTCATCATGCCATATAAATGGCGGGAGAAGCTTTCGTCGCGAGCATGTCTTTCTGCAGTGGTTAGGTTGACGCCATGCATGGATTTAGCATCTTTAACCTTTGTGAGGTCAAACTTCTTCGGGTTGTGTGGAAGCTTATGATCAGCCGGTTCCTCTTCAATGTCTTCCTTCCTCAATATTGCACTCAACAGGTTGCCAAAACTGAAGTGGGACCTCTCGTGTAGCCTAGCTTTCCGCATTGTAGATCGAATAATTGCCCCAATTTTGATAGGGACATTCGTCATCAATGCGTACACCAGGCACACTCTATCTTGTGTTATCTTTGTGTACTGTGTCCCTGGAATGAGGCAAGAGTTGACTATTCGCAGCCATATCCTAGCTTCCCTATTCAAAGAGGCATACGGGAAGGTATTGTGCCGACCGGTATCCTTGTGACGACTCCACCGTGCCATTGATCTTGTTCCTCATAGTGTGTGTCTGATTGCTCTGTATGGAGGTCTGCGATAAAGCTCCTTGAATGGTGTGGGATTAACAGATGGCAAGCCTAGAAAGGAGTTGAAGAACTCCGCATTTAGTTGCAGAATTTGGCCCCGAATCTTAACTTCACTCCCTGTAGTTTTTGGTGACCTGATGGTATAGAATTCTCGTGTTAAATCGAGATTGCACTCTCCCATATCTCAGAAGATGAAATAAAGATGTAACGCCATTATCTTAGCCAACATACGAGGTTCTTTCTTTGCTAGGCTCTCCTTGTGTATCAACTCCATGTGAACATATTTCTTCTCTTTATTGTTCCTATACCACTCCTTTCCTTTATCCTCTAAGACCCATTTAATTTCGAACATGCGGCGAGGTATTTGCAGCGAGGAGGATTTGCCTTGCTCTTTTCGTCCCCTTTTCTGGCCTTTTTGTGAATTGGTTGCTTTATCCTTTCCTTGCCTTGCTTTTGGTGCCATTGTACCTGAGATTAAAATAATATTCATGTTAGCTTCATCTCGGTGGATACAATCAATGAACAAGCAGTAGTGGCACCACCCCACACTTAGTTTGTTGGTACAGACTAATGAAGTGAACGATGTCAATTACTCAGACTTCATCGATATACGTTTTAGGCTCTATATTCCAACAATATAATCAGTGCAGTCATACTTCCAAAAAAATCTTGGCAATACTTTCATGGTTGATACATCTTTTGATCAAGACTACTACATAGAGATTGAATCAAGTTATAACATCTAGAAATAATCACAACCTCACAAGTTGGTAGTTTAACCATGATTCTCATCTCGATGAACAAGTCATTCCAACATGTAAGCTTTCTATTTACAAGATTATGCAATTTTCGTGCCCATGTCAATTCCGCAAAAGTATGACAGTGTATGAAAATCAAAGACAAGTTGGAAACAAGTTAAAATCATCCTTACGTATTCTTTCACTCACTTAGTAGTATCACAAAAAATCAACCACATTCAAATCACCAATACTACTTCAAGATCTAACAATTTATTGTAGGCGTAGTATTGTAGTACTTACAGAATATAAAAGAAGAACAAAGAAGTACTTACTTGGTTGATGCCTTTGGAAGATGTTCTTGTGAAGTAAAAGAGCAAAAGGAAATTTTTTGAGAGAATTTGGAGAGGTAGGCGGCGCTTTTCTTAGGTTTGCAATGTATTTTTGGTCTAAGACTAAGTTTCTTATTTATAGGGAAAGCTTGGGTCGGGTTTTGACCCATTTAAAATCGGATTTGGAGACCAAAAGTGACCATAGGCGGCGCCTTTTGCTTTGCCTATGCTTAGCATAGGCGGCGCCTTTTGCAAAGCATTGTTGAGCATAGGCGGCGCCTATGCCATGACATTGTTAGGCATAGGCGGCACCTATTCCATGGCACATGAGATTCAGAGACATAATGCTTTTGCATAGGCGGCGCCTATGTTATGGCACACTTAGGCATGGGCGGCGCCTATGCTATGGCACACTAGATTCCGAGAGCTTAGGCCATAGTATAGGCCTTGCCTTGTTCGTGGCCTAGATTTACATAGGCCTTGCCTTGTTCTTTGCCTATATTTTCATAGGCAATGCCCAACCCATAGCCTTTTGCTTCTTCAATCCTAACTTACCACCTTGAACATGCAATTCTTCCAAATCAAGCGTTGAACTCAATCTCCTTCTTTACACCTCTTGCACCTACACTTACTCAAAAGCAACAAAAACGATTAGGACAATGGGTTGCCTCCCATCAAGCACCTTAGTTTTGGTCGTGGAACGACTCTTCTTTTTGGATTTTTATTTAACAAAAACAAACACTTAGTAGAACGAAAGAAAGAATGAAAAATGATGGGTTGCCTCCCATCTAGCACTTGATTTATTATCGCGGCACGTCATAGTTACCTCGAGTACTTAGACTTTGTCGAGGTAGATGGTGGCCATATAGTTTATCGAGTCAATAGGACCGATATATGGTTTTACTCGTTGGCCATTCACCTTAAAGACAACACCATTATTGTCTTCTAGCTCAACTACTCCAGACGAGTAGACTTGGGTAACTTTGTACGGACCAGACCATTTGGACTTTAACTTACCTGGGAATAGCTTCAGTCTGGAATTGAAAAGAAGTACCATATCATCCTTTTGAAAGTTTCGTTGAACAATCCGCTGATCATGATACTTTTTCATCCGTTCCTTGTAGAGGTCTGCTCTTTCATATGCATGTAGACGGAATTCATCCATCTCATTCAGCTGCTCCAATCTAAGATTCATGGCATCATCCCAATTCAAATTAAGTTTCTTTAACGCCCACAATGCTTTATGCTCGAGCTCAATGGGCAAGTGACAAGCCTTCCCATAAACTAGTTAGTACGGGGACATGCCAATTGGCGTTTTGAATGCAGTCCTATAAGCCCATAGTGCATCGTCCAGCTTCTGAGACCAATCCTTCCTATTAGCATTTACAGTCTTAGCAAGGATTTACGTGATCTCTCTATTGGAAACCTCTACCTGTCCACTAGTTTGTGGGTGATAAGGTATGTCTACCTTATGTTGCTTGACACCATATTTGGCCAATATGGATTTGAACAGCTTATTGCAAAAGTGATATCCTCCATCGCTTATGATAGTACGTGGTACTCTAAAGCGAGAGAAGACATTTCTCTTCAAGAATGCTATAACACGCTTTCCTTCATTGTCGGCCAATGCTATTGCTTCGACCCATTTTGAAACATACAACGACTAGGATGTATTTCATTCCAAACGAATTTATGAATGGGCCCATGAAATCAATACCCCATACATCAAATAGCTCAACTTTAAGAATTTTCGTCATGGGCATCTCATGGTGTTTCGAAATTGCGCCTTGTCTCTGACATTGGTCGCATCTTCTCACAAATTCGTAGGCATCTCTAAATATCGAAGGCCAATAGTATCCACTTTGCAATACCTTTCTTGCTGTCCGATTACCTGTGTGATGTCCCCTAACTTGGGAAGTGTGACATGCCTCCAATATATTCGACACCTCTACATGGGATATGCATCACCTGATAACACCATCCGCGCATCATCGAAACAAATATGGCTCATCCCAAAAGTAGTGTTTTACATCATGCATGAACTTCCTCTTTTGATGGAAAGATAGATTTGCAGGCATCACATTACTCACCACAAAATTCGCAAAGTCTTCATACCATGGTAACTATTCCATTATTGTGGCTAAGATCTCTTCGTCAGGGAATGCGTCATCAATCTCAAGATCAGGCTGCGCTATATGCTCGTTCTCGAGTCTAGATAGATGATCAGCCACTTGGTTCTCGCAACCTCTTCTATCTTTTACCTCGAAATCAAATTCTTGTAGCAACAATACCCATCGAATTAGCCTTGGTTTGGCATCCTTCTTTGTCATTAGATATCTCAGAGCTGCGTGATCAGTATGAACTACCACTTTGGTTCCCAACAAATAAGAACGGAACTTTTTAAAAGCATACACAACCGCTAGAAGCTCTTGTTCTGTGACAGTGTAGTTCTTCTGGGCTTTGTTCAAGACCTTGCTTGTGTAGTAGATTGGGTGGAATAACTTTTCCCTTCTCTTGCCAAGTACAGCACCCAAAGCTACCCCGCTAGTATCACACATGACTTCAAACAGTAGAGACCAATCTGGTGCTACAATGATAGGAGCTTCAATTAGCTTCCCTTTGAGGCATTCGAATGCCCTCAAATAGTCTTCATTGAAGTCAAACCTTGCATATTGGTCCAAAAGTTTGCATAATGGACTAGCAATTTTGGAGAAGTCTTTGATAAACCGCCGATAGAAACCTGCGTGACCGAGGAAACTACGAACTCCCTTTACTGAAATTGGGGGTGGTAGCTTCTCAATAAATTCAATTTTAGCTAGATCAACCTCAATTCCTTTTTCGGAGATTTTATGCCCAAGAACAATACCTTCTTTAACCATAAAGTGGCACTTCTCCCAGTTCAGCACTAGGTTAAATTCAACACATCTTTGTAACGCCATACTTAGGTTTGCCAAGCATGATTCAAATGACTCACAAACAACTGAAAAATCGTCCATGAACACCTCCAAGGTGTATTCAACCATATCAGAAAAAATGGATATCATACAACGCTGAAAAGTGGCTGGTGCGTTACATAGCCCGAATGGCATGCGTTTGAAGGCAAACGTACCATATGGGCATGCGAACGTTGTCTTCTCTTGGTCTTCGGGGGCAATACAAATCTGATTATAGCCGGAATAACCATCAAATAAATAGAACCATCCTTTCCCCGCTAATCGATCGAGCATTTGGTCCATGAATGGCATTGGGAAGTGGTCCTTAAGCGTCCATGAATTTAGCTTTCGGTAGTCCATGCATACTCTCTATCCTGTAATAGGTCTGAGTGGAATAAGCTCATTCTTTTCATTCGCAACTACCGTCATGCCTCCTTTCTTGGGAACACATTGTACTGGGCTCACCCATGTACTGCCAGATATTGGATACACAACCCCTGCATCTAACCACTTAATAATTTCTTTCTTCACCACTTCTTGCATAGGTGGATTGAGACGCCTTTGATGCTCAATAGTGGGTGTGTAATTTTCTTCAAGTTGAATCTTGTGTGTACAAATCCCAGGTGGAATACTAATGATGTCAGCGATGGTCCAACCAATGGCTCTTATATACTTTCGTAAAATAGCAATGAGAGCTGCAACTTGCTGCTCACCCAAATCGGCTGCCACAATGACTGGGAGTGTGCTTCCGCTTCCTAAGAATGCATACTTTAAATGATTTGGCAACTCTTTCAACTCTAACGTGGGTGGCTCTTCAATAGATGGTTTAGCTGGTGGTGTGGGATGATTTTTAAGATCAAGGTCCAACTTCTTGGGAGCATGAGGATATGACCCAAATCCTGTTAGAGCATCAATAGTTTCTTCATAGTTTTCAACATCCTTGTGTTCAAAATTCATGAGCGCAACCGCCAATGGGTCGTCAATAATCTGCTCCTCTTCAGATAATTCTTTTTTATCATCAGCAAAAACATCAGCTACCGAGAATACGTTCAGTTCTTTGGGGTGCTTCATTGATTTGCACACATCAAAGCGAACTACTTCGTCATTTATTCGGAATAAAAGCTCATTAGCTCTTAAATCAATAAGCACACTTCCTGTTGCAAGGAAAGGGCGCCCCAAGATTATGGGAACTTCTGAGTCTGCCTCACAATCCAAAATAACGAAGTCTGCTGGAAAGATGAATGAAGAAACCTTCACCAATACATCACATAAAATACCAACAGGTCATTTTACCGACCTATCCGCCATTACTAGCCTCATGTTGGTTGGAGTAGGATCACCCAACCCCAACTTTTTGTAAATAGATAATGGCATCAAATTGATGCTGGCTCCTAAATCACATAATGCTTTGTCAAAATTCAAAGATCCAATGGTGCAGGGAATAGTGAAAGCACCGGGGTCGGCCTTCTTCTGAACTAGTGATCGGGTGGCAATTGCGCTGCAATGATGAACAGTATCTGTCAACTCATAGCTTGCTGCCCGCTTCTTTGTCAAAAGATCCTTCATGAATTTCGCATACCCAGGCATTTGTTCAAGCGCTTCCACCAATGACACATTAATGGTCAGCTGTTTTAACATAGTCGTGAATTTGCTGAACCTTGTATCATTCGCCTTGTTCTTCAATCTTTGAGGAAAAGGTGGTGGTGGAAGGGGAATAGTTTTCTCCACCACTTTCTTTTTATCGTGTTTTGGTTCAGTGATATTTTTAGACCGTGGATGTTGAGGAGTGACGTCATGAACGTCTTGGTCAGCTTCTATGGCGTCATCATCTTCCTTATTTTCGGCCACTTGCTTGCTTTGGGATGAATTTTCCAGCACCTTACCACTCCTGGTAGTAATACCCATGCATGATTCATCGTTCCTTGGATTTTGCACAGTGTCACTAGGTAGAGTGCCTGCCTTTCTTTGATTGAGTGCTGCTGAAAGTTGGCTCAATTGCTGCTCTATTTATTTTATTGAAGTGGAATATGAGTCAACCAATTGCTTCATTGAGGACAAATCATTTATTACCTCCGTTACTCCCGCGCTGGTTGCTTCCACTCCTTTCAACAATTTAGCCATCATCTCTTCCATATTTCCCGACCCAGATGCAGTGGTGTCACGTCTTCCTGGGGGAACATATAAACCACTATTTTCATTCTTGTTCTTCCAACTACCTTGGTCGCGGTCCTTGTATCCAGATTTATCATAATAGTTCCGACCTTGGTTTCCTTGGGCATTGCCTCGGAAACCCCCTTGATTATTCAAGTAGTTTGCTTCTTCCTCATAGTCGGATTCATCTCTTCCCTGTGATACAACGGCCTTAACCTTTTCGGTCTTCCCTGATAATAAGTGCTTGGTAAGAAGATCCATCTGCGTTTTCATGTGAGCCATATCTTGGTCATGTTCCTCTTGTCTATGCCTCTGCTCTGCAGTCATGCCAATAGATATGGTAGAGCTTGCTACCTCAGAATCTCTGGTATGCCAAGCTCTACTCTGCTTTGTCATACGATCTAGCATATCACTTGCCTCGAGAAAAGTAAGGTCCATGAATGACCCACCTGTAGCATTATCAACCACTGGCTTAGTCACTGAGTTCAAAGACCTGTATAATATCTCCATCAAGTAGATGTTGGTCATCTGATGATTTGGGCACCACATAAGCTTCTTCTTGAACCTCTCCCATGTTTCGTGGAGAGCTTCAATTGGAAGCTGTCGAAAATTGCTGATCTCATCTCTCAACTGTGCTCTCTTGGATGGCGGAAAGAATCTTTCTAGGAAAGCGTCTTTTAGTTGCCTCCTATTAGTAATAGAATCAGGAGTCAGCCCATTCAACCATAGAGTTGCCTCCCTAGATAGAGACAATGGAAATAAGCGCAACCGAATTGCATTCTGTCCAACGCCTGGATTGTCGAATGACTTGCATGTAGAGATGAAGTTAATCAGATGCATATTTGGATCATCGCCTGCAAGTCCACCAAATAATCCCTTGAGCTGCAATAGTTGAATCGTGGTGCTGGTGATATTGAACTTTGCTCCAGGTGCCAAGGGCGGAGGAATAATAGCTCCTGTAGCACCAGCTCCATCCAGATCGTCATCATCATTATCAAAAGGAGCCTGCATAGCTCGGCGGTCAGGTCTCATTCTAGCTTGACGATCTCTCCTATGCATAGGTGCCACCACCTCATCAGTACGCCTTGGATTTAGTAGCTCCTCATCACCCAGGTCCTCATCATCAGGATTTGTTGCCCGACCTGGGTTATCAATATTCTGTTGATGCACTTGAGCAGCTGCCAGTGCAGCTAGTCTAGCCTGCTCCTGTTGAGCCGCCCTTCTGTCAATGTCATGTTGTGCATCCATTCTGCCAATAAGTTGCGGTTCAGGGTTTATGGGTAAAAATGGTTGACCAAAACTTCGAGTATTTGTCATGCACTGAACAAAATCTGTAGAAAACAAAAACAACAACTAAAAGTAAAGTACGAGAATCTTTGACCAAAGGGTCTAGTAACTATCACAAACTTAGTTGACAACCGTATTCCCCGACAATGACACCAATTTTTGATAACGCTCAAACTACAGCTCTCGTAAGAGTGTAAGCGGTCGTTGTCAAATATAGAACCCAACTGGGTTGGGTATCGATCCCACAGAGAATAGTCGGTCACTAAGTAAGCAAAGATTATTATACTTTTGGTGCAAGTCTCGTAAAAGGGGGGATTTTGTAGCGTGCAATAATGTAACAAAATAGTAGAGTAAAAACGGAAAATAGCAAAGTAAAAAGGAAAGAATGTTCAGTAAGATGTTTAACCAATGAGAATTGAGAGTTGGGGTTATGTCCACCTTATGAGTTATACGTCTCTATTGGCTATGAGTTATGCGGAATTCAGACATGCATGTTCTTATAGAGAATTGTATTCTATGGTAAATCCAGGAGTCTTTCGACCATCAAGGATTATTTCACTTTAACTCTTTCAAGCTTAAAGCGTGTCTAACGGTACAAACTCTCCAAGAGGTTAATCCAGTTACGGCACTAACTTTTTAACAGGGGTTGGTGCCCTATTACCTTGACATTATCTCTTTTCCAGACATATAACTTTTATTTCGAACAAGTTAATGCTATACTGGCGTATTCTATGCGTTTGCAACCACAAGAATTTGCATTAAGATGAAGAGAATAATGATATAAGCAGCATACGTGTCACGAATTCACAAACTCATAGCAATAGATAGTATCTCATAAGGCTTCCATAACCCCAACAGAGAAGTTTAGCTATTCATGAGTGCGATGGAAATCACAATAGACATTATCATTATATCAAAATAGGATCTCACGTGTAGTATGTGTCTTGTGGCGTGAAGTCCTTTGAGAATATCGTTTCTCTTGTTGTGTAACTTAAGATCGAATAGATGAAGAGAAAGTAATAAGAATTAATTGAATAAAAAGTAAAAGTATGAGAATTCGAATTGATAGAAGAATTAGAATGATTCGGAACTAGAAGTAGAATGCTTAAAATCTCTAACAAAATAGGGTATTTATAACACCCATATCCTATTCCTACTAAGCTACTGCATTACTTATCCTAGTCCTACTAGGTTACTGCATCATTGTCCTAATCCTAATAAGTTACTGCTGATCCCCAAAGTCTATGGAAATGCTGTTTTTGCCCGGGACAGATATTCCATGCGTCACTTTTGGTCCTTGGCGTCCAAGCTTTCCCTTCCTTCTTTCATGAAGCTTCCTTGGGCGTCAAGTTATCCATAATATGCTGAAATCTGCATCATTTATACCTGAAAACTTGCTAATCACGTTTGTTAGCTCACTTACAGGAAAAAAGACTAAAAGTGCATGAATTATATATTTTGTCCTCAAAACTTAGCTAAAATATGGGTCAATTATAGTACTTTAGGTGTGTAAATACGCCTATCATCAATAAGCTCTTGAAATATTAGCAAAATCGTGTCAGGTGAATCTTGCCAATTTGCATGTATAGATGCACTGAATGGTAAAGTCATATTAAAAAAATTATGATTGAAATCTAAATTAATTATTCCTACTAATTAAACTGCTCAAAGTGAAAATAATTACTTGCAAGAACCACATTGTTGGGGTTTTCCTCTAACATGGAGTGCTTCTTGCACTTCTGTAGTATTCAAGTTTGAATCAACATAGTTTCTTGTGCACGGGCCGTACCACGCCAACTTGAGTGTCCTCACAATTGTAACATCGACACAAGTTAAGAATTCAAATAGATGAAAACTTCATTATAAATACTTCTTTTGATGAGACAAACTATAAATAAAATATGAAGAAAGAACTTGTTTTGATCATAAATAAAGAACAATACTATGAAACAACAAATTATTATATATATAAATTACTAATATATTTTTGATGAGAAGAACTATAATTATAATATGACGAAAGAACTTATTTTGATCATAAACAAAGAAAGTAATACTACAAAATAATAAATATTTTTCATATTTTGGACAACTTTTGGGATCTCTAATAGAAGAAGAATTATATAGATAGAAGGGAAGATGAAAATTGTATATTTAACATTAGTTAATGATATTTCATAATTAACATGACCTAACAAAAAGAAGAGTTACAATCATTTATTATTACATTAGTAAATGCTAATTATCTTAAAATTAAATGAAATAGGTAATTAATAGATAAGTGTTAAAATTAGAAAAAAAACTCAAAAAATTGACAAAAAAGATAAATAGGAATACTTGCTTGTGAGACATGCCACAGAGGATTAGCTATTGATCTCTTTTATATATATATATATATATATATATATATATATATATTGATTGGGCTTTAATTACATATTAAAAACCATGGGAGCTATTTGAGACACTGATGGAATATTTTAGAAAGTCGATCAAATTTATTATATAGTTTTAGATATTTTAAGTTGTTAATTATAATAATTTTTACGATTTTCTAAGTAATTTTCTGTAACACCCCAATTTTTTGAATCGAAATGCTCCACGGTGCTCATGACCCTGAAAGACCACAAGCTAACTCACGACTGATATTTGTACCTGTACACTACATAATATATGTATATAAATGCGGGAACATGAACTGAAAGGCCATAAGGTTCAATACTGAGCATAATCTGAATAATAACAATTTCTGAATAAAGTGGTATCACAATACCAAAACAAAACCAAAATACTGAAGTCTGAATCTAGTCTGTAGTCTAGTCTGAAAGCCTCTAACTGTCTGAAGTGGGGAGTGAAAGGAACATGTCTCCAACTAACTTCTGACTACTGAAAGCCAAAATGAAATACTAAAGTAATAAAGTAGTAATCATGTCCTTGGAGAATGAGGACTCACTGCTAACTTTGACTGCTGAAATCTGCAATGCTACTGTTGCTCTGGAACTCGTGCCTCTGAACCTATGGCGTAAAATAAAATACCATAGCGCGAATGCGTCAGTACGACTTAATGTAATGAGTATATGAGTGAGGTAGGCTAAATGCAAAGGATTTATATGCATGAACAATGCTGATTGATATGAACATGAGAATACATACATGCATAAGTAACTATAACTAAACTTGTGGTGATACTGACTACTGAGTCTGAATGCTGACAACATGAGTGTACTGATACTGAGATACTGAATGAATGAGTTCACTGATATTAATATGTAAGTTACTACTAAGTGAGGAACTAATACTGCATTACTGAATAGATGAACGACTATTTCTGACAGTTTGAATTATGAAGAACTGGTCTGATTGACTGTTTCTAACAGTTCTGAAATTAAATACTGATAATGTGAGTTATGATGACTGATATAACTAATATGGTTGTGATGATCAGCATAACCGATGTAAATGATACTGAGCGACTGTATCTGACAGTCAAAGTTCTGATGGAACTATTTGAGTTCCGTTCTGTATGGAGTAACTGAATCTGAGATCAGTCCTATTTAGCGGGTGATCTCTGAGTATAATAATAACAAAGATAATTTGACTTAGTCTGAGATTAGTCCTACCTAACGGGTGATCTCTAAATCTGATGATACTGATACTGATTGACCATAGTTAAGGTCAGTCCTATCTAGTGGGTGATCTCGGAGTCTATTGATAACGATAGGGATTGATTGTATCTGACAGTCCTGAATCTATAACTGAAACTATGGGATGTATTTATCTAGCCGACATGCCCCTTTCTAGCTAGTCTGGGGTCCAACCTATAACTCCAATTGGAAGGGTGTCAATACCGCGCCACTGGTAAAGACAACAGTTGTGGAGTCAGTTTAAATGTGCTAACGGGTGATCCCTGAGTATGTCATCCCTATCTAATGGGTGACATCTCGTACCTACGCTGGCTACGTAGTTTTGGAACTCAGGGATTGCTCCTAGGGATCTCAGTCCTATCTAGCGGGTGAGTCCCCATCCCTAGGCTCGCTCGGTGCTGAATCCTACTCCCATCTGAAAGAAACTGAACTGATTAATTGAGCTGAACTGATTAATTCAATTGAATTGATTAGATGAACTAAAATGATTAGTTGAACTGATACTAGTGGTATTGTTTAGCGAAGCTAAACTGAGTTTACTAAGTTCCGTTGACTGACAGAATATACTGTTGTCTGAGGACTAACTGAGAGTACCGTAGTTACTGAGATTTTACTTGGAATCCTGAAATCACTGAGATTACTGAACTACTGAGATTTTTTGAGATTTCCTGAGTCACATGGTTGACTGAGTTCTATGGATCATGGCTTGACTGAGAGTATCGTGAAACATGACATGGCTCTAGGCACACAACTAAATCATCGAGTACAAGTACCCCTAGGACTTGATGGAGGGGAACTGATAAGACATGACTTTTCTCTTTTTGAACACATGACCAATATTCATAATTCAAAATACCATAAGTTGGAGATTTCATACTACATATAGTTCTCAAAGTCTTATACATGGAAGGGAATGCACATAACAACATGCCATAAGTCCATCAATCTAATTTCATGAACATTCCATCAACAATCATGATGCATAACAATATCATAGAAGTCATTATTTTCATAAGGGTGTAGCATGCATTTGTCATTTAGGTCATAATTCAACTATAATACATGACTTTTAGTCTTTTAGGCACTTTATCAAACACCTTACATGCACAACTTAGGCATAGGTGTAATCAACAAATTATTCATCATGAACAACCAAACTTGCATGTTTCCAACTCATATGATATCATATATTTATAAAAACACATAAAGATTCAATCTTGGGAATCATTCAATATCAACAACATGAACATAATCCATTCACCACATAAATAACATAATATAGAATTTAAAAGAGTGTTCTTGGACTTCATGGATGAAAGGAATCCATGAATGAACACTACGCATACCTTAGGGATTGAATCTTGAAAGCAAATTGACCTTTCTTGAATGTTCTTGGATTGAGAATCTGAATTCCTTAATATCTCGTGGAGAGTGTGATGGGGTCTTGAAGTTAATTGAGAAGAAACCCTAAGTTTTTTCTTGGGAACAAAGAGGGTTAATAGCTTTTGAAACTAAATACCAATAACTAAATACTTATTTTTGGTGTTTTATGTTGTAGGGGTAAGGTTTAGGGTGAAGTAAAAAGACAAAAATACCCTTATGAAATTCTTCCCAGTTGCTGAAATTATCAGCTGACGACCAAGACTGATAAGCCGTCAGATCTGTGATAGCCCGTCAGCCCAGGACGTCACCTAGGAGATGGAATTGATGGGTTGCTGTCTAAGCTTGACGACATAGATGATAAGTTATCAGAAATGAGATAATCCGTCAGACAGGTCGTCAGAAATGTGATAAGCCGTCAGACAGGTCGTCACTCAGTTTTCAGGCTGACATGCTGGAGTAAAATGGGTATAACTTTTTTCTCCGATATCGAATTTGGGAGAAATTATTATCGTTGGAAAGATAATTAAATTATATATCTTTTGGTGGGTTATGAGCTTAAAAATTTGTAGTACAAAGAGATATAATGTCATTTGAAGTTGACTATAGCAATATCCTTCCCAAGAATTCAATCGGTAAGGAATGTTTTGATTTATATGATAGCTAGGAGTTATTTGAAGCCATAATATACCTCTATCTTACTCATAAACCTATAAAATAACCATGATGTACTATGTATAAGATTGAAACATGGTGCTAATATTGGTTTGGATTTTTTGGGGTATTACATTTTCAAGTAGTACATGTGTAACACCTCAAATTTAGGCCCTGAAAAATCCCTGAGCTTTGAGCTCACTGCCCAACCTATGACTCACTATAAAAGTCATAATGTCTCTATACGAGTCTAAAAGACCCCAATCGTAGCCATACCAGTGTGCTATGATGAAGTTTCTGTTGTGACTATGACTAGGGGTCACGAGTCGTAAAGACTCTATACGAGTCGTATAGTCCCAAACTATATCCTGACCAGTAAAGTTATCCTAGGTTGTTGCATTGATCACGACTAGAGTCAACAAGTCATAATGACTCTAAATGAATCGTAAGGTTCCAATCGCAGGGTGAACAGTGTGTACCCAAAAGTTTTTGTCCTGATTACGACGAGGATCCTATGAGTCGTAGGGTCACTTGATGAGTCATATAGAGACTCATAGTAATTGGCGACAATTTTTCAGCTTTCAATGAAGGGTACTTTGGACATTTCTCTCTTTCCCCACTTAGACCCCACGTCTATAAAACACCTTTGAGGTGTTATTTTCAATACTTATCAATAATAAACACTCTCTCAAACATTCTCAAATCCCTAAGGAAAGAACAAGCTAGGGTTTCTCAAGGAATTGGTAATTAGAGCTTCTAAGGATTGATTTTCCTCCATAATTCTTGATATCTCAGGCATGTTACTCTTCCCTTAAACTTGTTTAATTAAAACATGTATTCAAATGGTTGCTCATGTGGATTTGAATATGGGTTTTGATATGATTGAGGGTTTTTGGAATGAATGTTATTTGAATTGAATTCCCATGATTTTATATGCATTGTTCATTCTTTATCAATGGTTTTTGAATTAATTGGGTCCATGGGTATGAGAATTCAAAAGGGGTTCGAAGCATTCCCCCAAATTGATGAATTTGGTTTGGAATTTGGTTTTGTAAAGTGTGTTCCTTCAACCTACTTGTGTAATTGGCTTCGAATATGATTTGTCATATGGTTTAACTTACTCACCTATATTATTGCATTGCATAAAAGGTTAAACGAATGAAAAATGATTTTCAAAATCCTTGTTGGCCATGTTTTTGATATTAAATAGAAGCTCAGGGGTCGATACATTTGATAACGTTCAACTTACATGTCAATTTAAGTGCAAGACAGTCGTCGTTAATATATTTATCCAACTTTGGAGTCGGGGTCGAATCTACGAGGAACAATGTGAGTGACGATTAAATTAAGTCAAAACAAAAGATGCTAAATTCAAACCAAGGGTACAAAAAAGATAAAAATGGGGGGTGTGAAGAATATCACAACTAATCTTTCTTTTTGGGGTCTTCAAGTACTAATTTGGGGTTACGAATATTAGAGTCTAAACGATTAGGCACGGATCTTGGGATTATGCTTTCCTAGGAGCAATTTATGCAAGGGAGCATGATGATTCGGTGCATGTTCTATTTGTTGATGATGTGGTAGGCTAGGTTGAAGGTGCTTGAGACTAGTTTGTCAACATAGCTTCAAAGATCTCACTCATTTACCCTTTTGAGTACCTAAAGAGTGTGTCAAATAAAGCCACCCAATACCTTAATTAGGCATCCCTATTTCTAGGATGATACCCAAGTTATAGTCAACTTCATTATCACTCTTATGTCTAAGATAGTGACAATTTAGCAAACTATACGAATAATTGTCTATTATTGCTTTAGTCTCCGCATCCCTCTTTCAAAGACGATGTAGGTTCCTAAAGTTCACCCAAACCCTTTTTTCGAAGATGGTTTGAGCTTTCAGGAGCTTGAGATTTTTACCCGTAAACCCATTTGGGTATTTAGGGTTTTCACCCACAAATCCCAACTATTTTGGACAAGAAATAATAGAACCCATCATTAATTAACTACTACAAGAACAAATGAATCACAACCCACACACAATTACACCCTATTCTAACATAATCCCAAGAGGAAAAACTAGCTACTCATAAGATAAATAAGTAAAGATTTTACCCAAAATCTCCATTGACATGATTTAAGAAAGACTAAGTGAATGTTACTTCAAACTTGAGCTCAAACAAATCTTCAATGGGAGTGTGCTAATTCTTCACTTAGAAGCTACTCCAATGTATTCTTCACCCAAAACTAATACAATATTTTCTTCTCCAGCTATGGAGGCTAAGAACTAGAACAAAGTCTAAAAATTGGGAATTGTCCCATGATTTTATAAGTGTTTGAGTCTTCTTTTGTTGGGAAAATTTGGGACAACGACGTACTTTTACACTTCTACCCTTGGGCTGAAATCCTTCTAGACCGCGATTGTAATAGATTCACTGTGATCGCGGTCAGAGCCACGCGATCTCGGTAGGTCAACCTTCTTGACTAACCGCGATTGCGGTAACTGAGGCTATGTCTGCTCTAGGTCTCCAGTTGCACTTCTTTGCTTTCTTTTGATCATTTTAATATCCAATACACATCTTTTCATATCCTCAACTATGTGCCTGCAGAATGTGGATATTAGTCCATTCAATCACAATTATGTCTCATTTACTCATTCATAACATGGTAATGTGCACGATTATTTAGTGCAAATGAGTGGTAAATTCACTACTCATCAACACCCCTAACTTAAAGCTTTGCTTGTCCTCAAGAAACACTACCTCTTACCATGATACAATACATATTTGTACCCAAATTCTATTACCCAATGATCATGATAACTTCTACTTGATTACTACAACAAAAAACTCTTCACACATGGGTAAAACTATTTTAACAACACCCATCGACATAAAATGCAATATTAAAGGATGGAATAGACTTTAAGGAGCAACCATGTAACAACTACTAACACTCTAGAAATGACTTAAATTTTTGACCTCAACCACATTATACTCCTTTTTGTCTTATTTTTTGGAAGATGACAACATCACCCACTCAACTTGTTCACATGCCTCCTCACTAGAAAGAAAATTCTACACACCAAGTTATCAACTATACAATAAGGAATTTAAGTGCAAACACTCTCTCTCCCAAGAACTCTCTATGTTAACAAGTGTCATACCATAGGCTTTCCCTGATTTTCAATCTCCACTACAATAAAAGCAAATGATTGGAGATCTCGAAGGTCTTTTTGAGCTTGTAACTTAGGTTCGGGTTAGGGGAGGGTATCATTTAGGAAAAATATGGATACACCCTTTCATTGAACATCTACATCACACTATTTAATCCACTTTTGGCTATGGGCCACTTTCCTTTGTTTTCATTCTTAACACATGTGCCTACTTTTTCTTCTTTGGTTCACCCATTTTCTTTCTATTTTTTTCTTGAAAATTTCATGCAATTCCTTCCTTTGTTAGGTCCTTTTTTTTTCTCTAATCATTAGTTTTTAATGTTTAAGCTCTTTAGGCATTCACTAATAACTTTGTGGCCCAAAATTACTTCCTTCAATCTTCACCGCCCCCAACTTAGGCTTTTAGCCTCAAGTAAGCTCACGGTTTGTAATGTGTTTGCCAAAGAAAGGTCTAAAATCTCAAAATGGGTGACAAGGGGTAACATTTATGCATGGGTAGGATTTTTAGGCTAAAGTGGCTTCAAATATCACAAAGATGGCCTAAGATCATTTCTCCAACCAAATACAATCAAAACTAGCCTTGAAAGACTAATGGGGCAAGTTCTAGATGACACAAGTATACACGAGATGTAGACAACTAACTCACCACACATGGCATGAAAACTCGCCAAGGAGGATCAATTTCCCCTCCCGTTACAGACAAAAATTAAAGTATCTATCAATATTCACAAGTCAAAAATTTATCGAGTCACAAAAAGAGAAAATATTTTGTTACAAAGTTGCTCACGTCTATGCCCTTAATTTGTCAAAAATTCTTGGACGAAGGGGGTTGTTTGTTTTGCATTAGCACCACGCATAATTTTCTAACTTATGGCAACAACCGAAGACTTAGTCTCACATTTTGGCTTTCAAATAGGTATCCATATGACTACTCAGCTTTCGCCACAGGTATATAATGTGATCCTGAATTTACAATACCACAGGTACTTAGACTTCCCTTGAATTTGTGACCTTGATGCCACGGGTACTTAGAATTTCCCTGAATCTATGACTTAAAATCCACTCATGACGCTTTTCCCTTAAGAATGTCGTCACTCAATCTATCATAGGAATAATCTAGTCATGCATCATCATAAATAAAATAAAACTAAGTAAAACATAAAATCTAAAAACCAAGCGTAATGACTAATCCTTGGAAATATGGGCACCATCAGAGTGCCCAAACATAGCATCCCAAAAACAAAAACAAAACATCATCCAAAATTTCATCAAAACAATATAAAAATCATCCAGAAATATATCAAAATAATACAAATCAATGGGCACCTCCAACTGAAAGGATAGAAGTGTCCTCATCGCATGAGCAATAAAGAAAGAGAAAAAGGATGCTCCCTGAATCTATCTCAAGAGCTGCCCTCTCCTGTAGACTCCACATTATCTCCACCAGCATCAACGTCTGACCAGTCAGTAGGGGCCTCATCATCACTCTCGACCCTAGGAGAAGGTAACCTATCACGAGGTTTCAGGACCTTCCACAGGCCTTTCACCTCCTTCCATATCTTATTAAAAATTCATCTCTCTTCTTTATCTTCTTATGAGAGTCCCAAAGATCCTTGTGAGACTCTGCCAGTGCTGAGTATGCCCTCTCAAGTCTAGCAACTATACCAACCTACCTTTCTTGCTACTTATTATACTTCTCATAGTCCTGACGGGACACATAAGAATGATGCCTAGGGGATGACTCTCCCGGCCCTTGAGGCAAATCTGATACTAGCTCTTTGATGGACTTGATATCAATACCAATATCTTCCAGAAGCCAAGCAGCGGATGGTCTACAAGATTTGGGCTCCTCAGCTATTGACTTGACCAAGTCAACTTGTCTCTTCTTGCTTTGCCCAAGAGCACCCTCACCTCTGATTTTGAGCGGAGTGATGCGGAAGCTTGGTTTTGCCCAGGTATCTGTGGGATACGCCTCTACCTCATCCCTCCTGCATAACTCAGTAATAAGAGAAGGAAAGGTAAGAAGTGTACCACCTTAAATCTTAAAATGCCTCTATTCTTTAAGCCCAATCTAGCCCATATTCCGAGCAATACCAGAAATAAGACAGGCTACCATGCGAGCTCGCAAATCAGTGACAGAAGTCATATGTGTGCAAGGAAAAACTCTGCTGCAGATGATGTTCTACTAGATTTTGACCTCTGTTGTGAAGTCATGCAAAGAGATCCCTCTTTTGGTGACAGCCTAGGAGACCTCTCATTAGGGCACAGTAGACCAGCCATCCAAATGTCTAGCTCACATCCTTTAACTTGGAAATTAGCCATGTTTGCATCCGGGAGCATAAATACTTTATTCACTTATTTTGCACCAAAATTCACTTCCTTCCCCCTAATCATCATCACAGGATTTAAGAGGGAGACTATATTGAGATTTGCGTAAAACTCTCGCACCCAGTTCTCATTAACCTCACAGGGGTCTGGGGAAAAACATATCCACCCAAAAGTAGCAAGCCTATCAAAGAATCCTGGGTACTGGCTGGCACCTTGTCCATGAAGAAGCCTCTCTCTAGAAGTAGGTTGGTCCTTGGGAGGTCACTGTAATACTGGCTGTGACATTCAGGAGCCACAAAATGGATGTGGTCATAGTCTCCCATGTTGAGTACCTATAGGCAATATAATCTAGACCACTATTAGCTATTTTACACCAAAACCATGCTAGATTAATCAGTTAAACTCATGTGGCGATGTTGTATTCGGTTTTGGCGTGAGAAATTGATATGCAAAAATTTTAGACTCAGCTAAAAGATGGTCTCAGTTATTGCTATCGCGGACCTTTTATCGCGATCGTAGACCCTTGACCATAATTTTAATTCCACAATCGTGGTCCCGATGACAATGATAGCGGTAACTGGGACCATATTTGACAGTTTCTGTACAACACCAAAACACTAGATTTCAACCCCAAAATAAGTTCCAATTTATCAATCTCTCATTATGCTCATGAAACTTTAACCCTCAATGCTAGATTATTGCCCTCAAAACTCAAATGAACTAATATAGATTTCATTGGGGCAATTAATCAAATATATGGTGTACACATGAATTCTATCATTTATAAGCCTAAATCCAGGTACTCAAGACTTCCCCGTTAATGTATACACTAACTACAATAGTTAACAACCACAATAACCATACAAAAACATGGATTTAGCACTGAAAACACTATTGTAGGCCTTTTGCTAAACTACAATTTCAAGCCTAAAACAATATCAAAACAAGGGATTTTGGATCACTTATCATGTTATAGGATGAGGATGAATTGAAATTCACTACGCAGACACTCAACAAATGCATAAGCCTTAGAGAATTTTGAGAAAATTTGAAAAAGAGGCATGAGAGAGAATAGGCAGTCCGATGGTCATTTTAAATTGCATTGACCAAGATCACAGCTAGATGCCCGCGATTGTGGACATGTATCTACCGCGATCGCAGTGACACAGACCACAATCATGATAGTTGAGACCAATTTTTAGGTTCTCTATATTCCCTTTCTTAGTCCAAACATGATTATTTCACACCTTTCCTTTTTCAAGTTCAATCAATACACCTCCAAGCACCAATATTTCATGGATTAGGCATGAACAAAAAAACAAAAATAAAATCTACTCTATCATGCATAAATGAAAGGATATGGGCCACTTTCATGATATAATGGGTTTATTCCCATCTTTTGTGGCAAACCACCCCTCCCACTATCATTTGTATTTCCACTTAGAAGATTTGAATATCAGTACCAACTTTCACTCACTATGAGTTGAGCGGCATCGGGATAGAAGATTCAAATCTTCCAAGGTGAAACAATATAGAGAAAAGGGCATGATGATGAAGTATCCTTATTCATAACCCCACATACCTTAATTATTGAAGAAATCTTTGTGTTCTTGAGAGAAAAAGCTTGGATTATTGTTCTTAGGAAAAGAGAGGGATTTTACATGAGTTGTTGTGAGGAAGATAGGCAAATGATTCCACTTTTTGAGTTATAACTCGAGTTAGGACGACTGAGGTTGAGGGGAAAGGACTACACTACCCCTTGGTCTCTTTTTCCCATGGAAATCACCATCATGGTACAACCCCCAGAAAGGTGGAGTGGACCTCACGTGGAGACTCCCAAAAAGGTGGAATGGAACTCGTGTCGCGAGCCTATCGCGAGACCTTACTGTTTATCATAAAAATGTCATAACTTTTTACTCGGGTGTCGGATTAAGGCAAAATTAGTGTTGTTGAAAATCTAATTCGATTATCTACAATTTGGTGGGTATTAAACTACCAAATTCCACATAGACATAAAATTATACTCATTCAAAGCTTACCTTTGGGAAATCAAACACCAAAACTTAGCCGATTCAAAAGCTCTTAACTCACCTTGATCTAAGTATAACGCCCCGAGAGTACACCCTAGGCGCCACACGGTGCTTATAGTCTTGAGAGAATACAAGCTAACCCATGAGATGGTACCTACTGTGAGCACTGAACAAAACTGATGACAAAGAGAACATGTGCGAAATTTAACTGAAATGCCATAAGGTTTTAAAAACTGTAATCAATACTGAATTATGAAGTTAACATTTGAAAACATACTAAAAATCTAACTAACTGTCTGTACTAGTTTAAAAGGCCTCTACTGAATGACTGAGGAGCTGATGAGACAAACCCCCAATTAACTCTGACCAAATAGAAATGACTGAAACTGATAACGTAATATGAACTAAATAAATCATATCCTCGAACTATGAGGACTCACCACTGCTACGACTGATAGTTTGGAAAATCTATGAGTGATTCGAGAACTGAGTGTGTGAACCTATGATTTGATACATCATATCGCAAGAAAAACGTATGCAATTAGTACTTTAAATATACTGGTATGCTAAATGAGGTAGGATAATATGCATGGTTTCATGAATATGAATAATAATTTTTTGAATATATATATATATACCATGAAGTACTGAATATAGTGCATAAAATCTGTAGATACTAAGGATATATGAAATCTGTAAGTACTGAGGATGCATGACCTAGCATATAACATGTTCTGAATAAAATTTGTAACTACTGAAATATGATAACTGAATAACTGATAAGTTGTATGCTATGGTCAAGCAAAACTAAACTGAGTTCTGAACTAAATACTGGAACTGAAATTGTGAGATGTATCATCTAATCGACATGCCCCACTCTGAACTGATTGCGGTCCAACCTATAACCACAGTTGAAAGGGTGCTATTACTGTGCCACGAGTACTAACAATGGTTGTGGAGTCAGTCCTAACTAATGAGTGACCCCTGAGATCGGTCCTAAACTGAAGGATGATCCTTGAGAGTGTCAGTCCTAAACTGGTAGGTGGCATCTCGTAACCTACACTGGCTACGTAGTTTTGGAACTTAGGGATTTCTTCTAAGGACCCAGTCCAAACTAATGGGTGATTCCCAATCCCTAGACTCACTCGGTGCTGAATCCTACTCCACACTGAACTGACACTGATTATGGGCCTGAGCTAAGCTTAACTAAAGAGAGAATTGACTTGGATTACTGAACGTATCTAAGTTCGACTGATATGATAACGGATTGAACTGATTGTGCTTATACGTGTCTGAAACTATTCTGAAACCACTGAGACTAAGTAAACAACTAAATTTCAGGTATTCATAACCCCTAGGACTCGATTAACAATAACAATAGGGTTACATGAAAGCTTTGAAACTATGGAGGGAGATCATTGTTCACAATTATTCACTTAAGCATTTCATCAAATACATGGAGACTAAGACTTTAACATGGGGATACTTTATAAATATGAAAAGATCACACAATCACATGACCAAATCATAAACTGAGGGTTTTATTTTGAATTCGCATGAACATGATATGGAAACCATGAAATTTAAAACATACTAAAGCTTTAGGGACATATTAAGTAGTCATTGTTCAACATCCTTATATCTAAGCATTTTATCAAACACTTGATATTCATAGCGTAGGCTAAGCATGAGAATAGTTTAAAGCTTGTAGTAATAGCATGATTTTGGTACTAAATCACCAATTAAGGTTTTAAATCAATGAACAACATCATTCAAATGTGTAAACAACAACAATTTCGTGTAGACGTGATATAAAATTTGAAATTCATGAAAGTTCATGGACATAATTCATAAAATATGTAATAAGGGCTTCTTTTAATGAAAATAGATTGTATACATCATGTAAAATCAAAATTAATAAAAGATTCATGGAGATAAATCATTATAAACATATAATTTCATGATTTAAAAAATAAAAGATGGATTCTTGGACTCCATGGGTGAAAAGGGCCCATGGATGAACATCTAACATACCTTAGGGTTTTAATCTTGCAAAAGAATTTAAGTTCTTGATCGTTCTTGGGTAGGTAAGCTTGAATTCTTAAACTTTCTTGAGGAATTAATGGTTGAACTTAATGAATTTGGGTGGTGGCTAGGGTTTCATTTGAAGAGAAAATTGTGAAAATATTGAATATAATGCTTTAACTAATGATTAATCCCATTTTTGATTGAATAGGATGAAGGAAAAAGGACTTAAATGCCCTTGAGAAATTAAAATCGGAACTAAAAAACTGGAAATCCCTACTTTGACACCCGACGCGATGCGGTACAATCGCATCGAGCCACTAGAAAAGGATGAACCCAAAATGGCACTCCTCCGCGATGCGGAGCTATCGCATTGCATCTATGGAAATTGATGAGCCTAATTTTACCCATCACTACGATACGATGAAATTACGTCGCCTCAATGGAAAAGATGAGTGCCATTTTTGGGGTCTCTGTGACGCGGTGCTACTTATTTTGATCTACCGCTCTCACTAAAAGTACCATAACTTCTCACTCGGGTATTGGATTAACGCGAAATAGGAATCATTGGAAAGCTAATTCAATTTCCTACAATTTGGTGATCTGGAGCTAGAAAATTCTTAGTAGAATAAAAGATATGCTCATTGGAAGTTTACTATAGCAATATTCTTCTCAAAACTCAATTGGTAAGGAATATTTTTTTTAATCTATTAGCTAAGAGTTACTTGAGGCCTTAATATACATCAAACTCACTCATAAAACTACTAAAGCACTATAAATTTATTTCTCATGAGCTTGAAACACTATCCTAATATTGGTCTGAATTCTCAGGGTATTACACTAAGTGACTCTTATGAACATATTTTATACATAATAAGATCTCTTCTCACTAGGCTAATGACCATGAGACATGCATTGAAATATGAAATATAGGATTGAAGGTTACACATGTAGGAACAACAATTCATTTTCTAGATTAAGAACATACGAGGTATTACACACTCTAATGTCCATCTCAACCACCACATAAAGAATAATTATAATCCCATTAGGATTGAAATGGTACTTCTATATCTCTCTGGGGAGAAAATCTATAATCTCTCCTAGAGTAGGGTCCGTCATAATATGGACATGGATCGGCAAGATAGCACTTCCAACTACCAAAATCATATTTGTCGAAAGATGTCATATAGAAAAGTAAAACAAAAACAAAAATATACCTAACATAAGAAACAAAAGAAAATCACAAACAAATATTTACAAGTTTGAATTCAAGAAAGTAAGCTAGAATTCCAAACTAACTTAATACACCAAATTATTCCCCGAGAACGACGTCATTTTTTATAACGCTCACCTTACATATCAATTTAAGTGTAAGTCGATGGTCGTCAATATATTTACCCAACTTTGGAGTCAGGGTCGAATCCATGAGGAACAATGTGATTAAATTAGGTCAAAACAAAAAATACTTGGTAAATTCAAACTAAGGGTACAAAAAGATAAAAATGAGGGGTGTGAAGAGTATCACAACTAATCTTTATTTTTTGGGGTATTCAAGTACTAATTTGGGGTTATGAATAATTAGAGTCTAAACGATTAGGCATGGATCTTGGGATTATGCTTTCCTAGGGGGTAATATATGCATGGGAACATGATGATTCGGTGCATGTTCTAATTTTTATGATGTGGTAGGCTAGGTTGAAGGTCCTTGCGACTAGTTTGTCAATATATCCTCAAAGATCTCACTCATTTACCCTTTCGAGTACCTAAAGAGTGTGTCAAATAAAGCCACCCAATACCTCAATTAGGCATCCCTATTTCTAGGATAATACCCAAGGTATAGTCAACTTCACTATCACTCTTATGTCTAAGATAATGACAATTTAGCAAACTGTACGAATAATTATCTACTATTGCTTTGGTCTTTGCATTCCACTTTCAAGGATGATATAGGTTCCTAAAGTTCACCCAAACCCTTCTTTCAAAGATGGTTTGTGATTTTAGGAGCTTGAGATTTTCGCCCACAAACCCATTTAGGTATTTGGGGCTTTCACCCACCAATCCCAAATATTTTGGACAAGCAATAATAGAACCCATCATTAATTAACTACTACATGCACAAATGAATCACAACCCACACACTATTACACCCTATTCTAACATAATCCTAAGAGGAAAAACTAGCTACTCATAAGATAAATAAGTAAATATTTTACCCAAAATCTCCATTGACATGATTTGAGAAAGACTAAGTGACGTTACTTCAAACTTGAGTTCAAACAAATCATCAATGGGAGTGTGATAATTCTTCACTTAGAAGCTACTCCAATGTATTCTTCACCCAAAATTAGTACAACATTTTCTTCTCCAAGTATGGAGGCTAAAAACTAGAACAAAGTCTAAAAATTGGGAATTATCCCATGATTGATTAGGGTTTGAGTTTTCTTTTGTTGGGTAAATTTGGGACAGATATATGCTTTTACACTTCTGCCCTTGGGCTGAAATCCCTCTATGCCGCGATCATAATAGATTCACTGCGACCTCGGTCAGAGCCACACGATCGCGGTAGGTTGACCTTTTTGACTAACTGTGATCGCGGTCTAAGGACCGCAATCGCGGTACTGAGGCTATGTCTTCTCCAGGTCTCCAGTTGCACTTCTTGCTTTCTTTTGATCCTTTTTATCTCCAATCCTTATCTTTCCATCTCCTCAATTATGTGCCTGCAAAATGTAGATTAAAAGAACTAAGTGAATAAGATAAATAATTAAAATTTTTACCCAAAATCTCCATTGACATGATTTCAGAATGACTAAGTGAATGTTACTTTAAACTTGATATCAAACAAATCTTCAATGGGAGTGTGCTAATTCTTTACTTAGAAGCTACTCCAATGTACTCTTCACCCAAAACTAATACAATATTTTCTTCTCCAAGTATGGAGGCTAAGAACTAGAACAAAGTCTAAAAATTGGGAATTTTCCCATGATTTTATTAGTGTTTAAGTCTTTTTTTGTTGGGAAAATTTGGGACAGCTACGTACTTTTACACTTCTGCCTTTGGGCTGAAATCCTTCTAGGCCGCGATCGCAACAGATTCACTGCGACCATGGTCAGATCCACGCGATCACGATAGTTTGACCTTCTTAATTAACTGTGATCGTGGTCTAAGGACCACAATCACGGTAATTGAGGCTATGTCTTCTCCTGGTCTCCAGTTGTACTTTTTGCTTTCTTTTGATCCTTTTTAGCTCCAATCCATATCTTTTTATCTCCTCAACTATGTGCCTGCAAAATGTAGATATTAGTGCATTCAATCACAATTATGTCTCATTTATTCCTTCATAACATGGTAGTGTGCATAATTGTTTAGTGCAAATGAATGGTAAATTCCCCACTCATCAGCATTTCCCTGAGTTTATTTGATAACTTAAAAGGGGATGAGGCATCCCTAAATTTGATTTGATAACCAAAAGAGATCGAGGAATTCCCCAAATTTAATTTAATAAATAAAGAGGGGTCGAGGCATTCCCTTATGTTAATGAAATTGTGATGGTATAATTATAGCTTGCAAGTATAAGGGTATGACGATACATATGGTGTGCCTTAATGGTCAATACATTGGTTAAATGGATGGATTATGTGAAACTTATTTTAATATGGGCTTAAAAAGAATTGTGTAGCTAAGCCCAAAGATGGATGTCTCGGGTGGACTGATACTGGAAACTTAAGTTTGCTGGTATGATGATTGGTCTTGATGATCGTATGCATATGACACACTTTTATATATAAATATTTGTATCCTGGGTTAACGTGGAGTCGGGGCATTCCCTGATCTTTCTTGATACCTCTGGTTTGTACGACTAACACACACTAAGGCCCTTTCAGCAGGGATAATTGAACCCATAAAGACTGTGGGTGCCTTTTTATGACAATTAAGCTACACATCACCAGGATAATATTTTACTTTCATGTTAAACCTTATTCCCTACCCCAACTATGTATGTACAATCTGTGGATGTAGATTTTACTGTGGTTTTGACTTGGCATTATTTTATACCTTCCCCGAGCTACATGCTAGCATTAACCTCACTAACCATCTTTAGACATTGTATCCCCATGCTATGTAGGAATTGGAGACACTTCTACTTTTTCTGCGTAGCAATAGGTGGTTCTTGGACTATTCTTGAGTCAGCCTGAAATAGTGAGCCTCCTTCTTCTGGATGGCTTTTTACTTCATGGTCTAATTTTGTCATAGATTGTTTCTTTGGTTCCCTATTTGGTTAATGTTGGGGGCATGTCTTGACATAGATTGGTTTTGGTCTGTTTAGAGGCTTTGTAGATTATTGTGGACTAGGATATTGTAAGAATTCTGAAGTTTCTTTTTCTGAGTTGTCTATCTTGTTATATATTTGGAATTCATCCGCTGCTAGCTATATTACATGTTGTTTGTCTAGGTAAAGGGGGTGGTCTCTAGTCCTCAGCGGACTTGCGATACCCATCATTGCCAGGCTTGGTGTAATAACCCAAAGATTTCTAGCAAATTTTGTCCCAAGAATTCCTAGTATTAGATTCTAAAGTGAATAATAATTATTCCATGAGGAATTTTCAAGATTTTCACTTTTTGTCATGTGGAAAATTCAATAAGATTTCCATCGATATATGATTCGCTTAAATCCGATAATCGGGTAAGAAGTTATGACTATTTCAAATTTTCATCGTAAAACAACGCCATATTAGTCAGTGGAGCATCGTGCCATAAGAGGAAATGGCATTTATCAATTTTCAGTAGGTGTCCACAATTATGGCATGTCACGCCAGCACTCAAATTCAAAATTATCCTTTTTCCAGTGTCTCAGCGCGATTTCCCCCGTGTCGCGCCAAAGTTCCAGGTCATGAAGAAAGGGGCAAAGCGATGGCTCCGCGTCGCGCCATCCCTCAATTTTCTAATTGCGAATTTCCAGTGACATGGTGCGATAACTCCGCGTCACTCCAGGGGCCCAGTTCGGGAAAATTTTACTTAAATTAAATGACGCGTCCAAGGTTAAAAGGGTCAATTTCCTACCCCTATTTAAACCAATAACACGTGATTTAGCTATTCTTCACCCAAAATATACTATTTTCTCTCAAGTTTCTCTCAAGAACAAGTTAGGGTTTCTATTGGGGATTCAAATTCAAGAAGGTTTCACCATCAATCTTCATGAAATCACGAACTAAGGTATGCATAGTGTTTATTTATGGACTCCTTTCGTCCATGAAGCCCAAGAATCCCTTTTCTAAATTCAATTTATGGATTTTCTTATGAATTTCATGATTGGGCTGCTTTTGTTCATGTTGATAATGAGTAATTTAATTGTAATTCATGAATGAGTGTTTAATTCTATATGGGTTGATCGGTATAGATTCATGAAACCCTAGGACTAGACCCTTGAATGATTAAATTGAAATTGAATCATAACAGTTAATTGTTGTATGATGTTGTTTACACATTCTATGCATACTATGTTTTTGGTTGAATGCCTAGATGAAGGGAAAGTGTCTAATTAGCATGATATCATGAAATCCCCATGTACGTACAAGCTTATGCCTATCACATGTTTGATGAAATACTTCAGTAAATGTATTATGATGATTATTATGTATTCAAGTAAGTCATGCTTTGTCAGTTTCCTTCCATTGAGTTCTGGGGGTACTTGTACCCGAAATATTAGCTGTGTACCTAGAGTCATGTCATGTTTTCACGATACTCTCAGTCAAGCTATGAATCCTTAGACTTTAGATAGTCTTATGACTCAGGAAAAATCTCCATGATCTCATGACTCAGTCAGTTGTCAGGTATCAGTAGTATTCCATCAGTCAACGGAACTTAGTAACTTAGCTCATGTTCAGTTCAGTAAATCATGTTCAGTGTCCATTCATATGGGAGTAGGAATTAGCACCGAGAGAACCCAAGGATGGGGAAACACACTATCAGATGAGGGTGTGATCCTTGGAAGTCATCCTTGCATTCCAGAACTATGTAGCCAACATAGGTTGAGATATTAACACTATCCGATGAGGGTTGATGAGGTGGATAAGCACTGTAAGATAAGGGCCCCACCATTTTCTTTTAGGGACACTATCAGATAAGGTTCGCCCACAACTTGTCTTTACCAGTGGCGCGGTATTGACACCCTTCTAATTAGGGTTACAGATTGGACCCTAACTCAGCCATAATGGTGTATCAGGGGCATGTCAGTTAAATACTACCTCCCACAGTTTCAGTACCAGTCTCAGTAAAAGAACTCAGATAGTCCTTCAGATTCAAGACTATCAGATACAATCAACTCAGATACAGTAAGGAACTCAGATAGTTCCATCAGATTCAGGATTGTCAGATATAGTTACCCATGTTATCAGTTACATTCAAATACAACTATTTATGCTATAAGTTATATCAGTTATTAGTATGTTATGTCATCAGTATTCAGATTCAGTAATCATGATATCACAGTGTCAGTTACAGTTACGTATTTATGTATGCATTCTCGCATTCATGTTAGACAGTCAGCTAGTATTATTCATGTATGTTAACCCTTGCATTAGCCTACCTCACATGTATACTCAGTACATTCCATTGTACTGACGCATTTTCACTATGGTGCTTTCTTTTTTATGTTACACCATAGGTTTAGAGACACGAGTTCCAGATCAGTAGTAAATTCTAGTCTCAGCAGTCAGAATAGAAGTGAGTCCTCATCTTTCGAGGACATGATTATTTCTCCACTATTTCATTAATTAGTTATTAGTTGGAGTTAGTTGGGGACATGTCCCATCAACTCTTTATTCAGATTATTCAGACAGTAGAGTCTTTTAGACTAGATGCAGACTATTATGTTTCAGACTTCAGTGTTTACAGTTTTGTTTTGGGTATTGTATTAACCCACAGATGTTATCTCATCCATGTTATGTTCAGTATTGAACCTTATGGCCTTTTAGTGCATGTTTCTGCATTATTCAGTATTTTATATAGTATATAGGTACGAATATCAATCATTGGTTAGCTTGTGGTCCTTCGGGGTCATGAGCACCATGTAGCATATCGAGTAATAGATTTGGGGAGTTACACCTGGTTCGGGTCGTGACAATATGTTACTTTATCTATCCTCATTTATGTGATATTGATAAATTTGGAAAGTTAAATTTTTTTTTATACACCTTTCAAATATTTTAAATTGATTAATATTACTGTTATAAATTTATTTACATTATAGTGAATGTCTATCAAGATCTAATAAGATCTAGCTGATATCTATCAGGATTTGATGTATTTGTCTTTTAGTGTGAAACTAGGGATAAATCCCCCTATAAATAGAAGGGCTTCCTTCATTGTAAATCATCTCTCAAGAGAAATAAGAATCACTCTCTCTATTCTCTCTAATCTTCTTCTTCTTCTTTATTGTTTTATATCATATTTTTGTTACTTTTTATGAAAATTTCAAATTATATATCCCAATTTATATTGCACTGATAGAATTTCAAGTCAACAAAATTGTTTTGTGTGTCTCTAAATAAATTAAATTATTACTTATTATAATTATAGTACTTTTACATAAATTTTAAATATATAACAAATTAAAAATATAAATAAAATAATTAAATTAAAACATAAAATATGAAATTACAAAAGTGTCCTTGACCAAAAGCAGGCAATTAAAAGAAGGAATGACAACCGTGAATATTTTGCTTCAGCTGTCTACTCACTCATGATTCTATATAGTTGTAATTACTTGTAGTGGAGACACTAATATAGATTTTTTTTTGGCGGGGGGTGGGGTGGGGGCGGGGTTAGGTCAAAATAAGATTTATTCATTAATAATATTATAAATCATAAGAGGTTACAAAAGTAGCTACAGATAGCTTAGCAAGAGACAGTAGTAGCCTAGTACTATTTATACATTCATGATAGTTATGGGGTGCAACAAGCCCAACAAAAGGAGTTTCACTAATGTCTTCACCCAGCAAGTTTCGAAGAAACACTGGGAGAACTATCGATATTTAATAAAATTATTTATTTCTAGCTAATAGCTCTCTTTGGCTAGGTTTTCTACTATTCTATTGAGATGTATAGCTTCATGCTACATCCGAGTATTCCCCAGTCTGAGGAGAAGATCCCTACTAGAAGAAACTAAGCAATTATTATTAGTATTGAATTGTTATTCAAATATGTTGATTACCTCTAGAGAGTCAGTTGCAATCTCCAGTTGAGTGACCTACATATCATGAGCAATCATAAAACCATAAAATAAACTCAAAAGTTTCTCTTCCAATGATGAATTAACATTTATCTTTGCACTAAAACTTTTTACCCAACCCCATAGATTAATGCGGAGGACACCTCTACTCCTCTAGCTTTATTAGAGAGATTGTAAGAACCATAAATGTTAAATTTTAGACCCTTTTCAAAAATCCTCCAAGGTTTAGGTTCTTGAGGGGTCGTTATTCTAGAGCCAACAGTTAGAAAGAGAAACTCTATAGCTCGTTCGAAGGGGTTAGATATTTGGATATCAATTTTGTAGTCATAAATGGTTGTAATTCTGAGTAATCCAAATGTTTCATATATAAAAGGGAAAGACTTCCTTCCATATGAGTAAATTATTTACCAGAGAAGTGGTGATATTTCGACAGTGGTTTACCAACAGATGGGCAACGAGTTGAATTGAGGGTTGCATAAGGAGATCATCCCAGAATTTTTGGACATGAGGGCATTGAAGAAAAATATGGATAATTCTTTCTGGTTGGTTGCACATAGTATAATTTGGATCAATGTCAATACCAATATAGTTTTAAAACTGTTTGGTAGGAAGCAACCATGATAGCACAACCATAAAAAACATTTTAGATTATTGGGGCACTTTTGCTTCCAGATCCAATTGTAATTTTGACACTAGTGAGCTTCATGGATTGATCTTGTAAGAGTTAATTATAGGCATTTTTTGAAATAAAAAATCCCATTTGACATGATGGCTTATGTTTGGTAGTCTATTTTATGATTGGGGAGAGGGATAGGAATCAATTTGATCCGAAGTTCATCTTATTTTGGAGCTTATAGGATATTATATCAAGGTTCCAAGAATTAAAAATTATAATATAACTAACTCTCATGTCCAAGTCTCTTGGTGTAATACCCTGCATGTTTCTAAGCTAGGAAGTGAATAAGATTTCCTACGTATGAAACCTCCTATCCTGTGTGTAGCATTTTAGTGTATGACTTACAATGAATATCCTAGCGATAGGATAGCTTGATATGTCTTAAGTATGCTAATATGAGTCGCTTAGAGTGATGCAAGCTAAGAGTTTCTGAATCCATCAAGTTTTAGTGTTTGATTTTGTAAGGGTCATATTTGAACGAGTATAACTAGATGTTAATGTGGTATTTTGGCTGATTTAGACCCACCAAATTATAGAGAATCGAATTATCTTTCCAACGATACCAATTTCTCCTTAATCCAATACTCGAGCAAAAAGTTATGCCCATTTTCGTGAGAGACAGTAAGGATAGGCGATTGGTTAGGCGCCGCCCAACCAAACTTAGGCGATTGGTTAGGCACCGCCCAACCTAGCTTGTGCAATTACTTAGGCGCCGCCTAAGTCAGTTCCAAGTGTCAAAAACACTATGTTTTGAGTTATTTTGAGGGTAATTAACTCTTTTAACACTCCTTACACGTCCCTAAACTTAACCCTACAAAATATATAGCTTCTAAACATATTACAACCCTATTATCATCTCAAAGCTCATCATCCAAGAGCACTAAAAGAGAAAAACAGCTAGTGTTGCATAATTAAGCTCGAAGATCCGATTTCAAGGAAATTCCTCCGTCAATCATCAAGAATCTTCCTTCTAAGGTATGCGTAAGTTGATTCATGGACTCCATTCATCCATGAAGCTCAAGAACCATCTTCTAAATTATGTATTATGATGTTTATGTTGTTGGTGATTGATGTTCATGTGGTTGGAGTTTGATGATGCCTAAGATGGAATCTTTGTACGTTTTGTGTGAGGATATGGTGGTATTTAATGTATAAATATGTGAAATTGGTGGTTGAATATTTGTAATCTTGATGAATCCACCTATGCCTAATATGTGCATGTAAGGTGTTTGTGAAAATACCTAAGGGAATAGAAATCATGCTTTTATGACATAATAAGTCCTAAATGACTATTCCATGTTCTAAGTTTATGTTCAACGTGATCCCCATGCTATTGTCTTGAATTGAAGATGTTGTATGAGATGCTCATGATATTGTTGTGATATGGAATAACCATTTTATTGAATCCATGCAAGTATATACATGTTGTGTGCATTCCCGATCATATGATAGTTTGTTGAGAATAATTCTTATTATGAAATCCTTACTTATGATATTGTGAATTGTGGACTCTACTTTTATGATCAAGTCAGTCATGTGTGTCAGTTTCCTCCTATCGAGTCCTGGGGGTATTTGTACCCGAAAACTATAGTTGTGTTCCTAGAGCCATGTCATGTTTCACGATATCCGAATTCAAGCTATGATTCCATAGACTTTAGTTAGTCATGTGACTCAGGAAAACCTCATGATCTCAGTCAGTTATCAGATATCAGTAACATTCCGCCAGTCAACAGAATTTAGTAAGATTAAGTCATGTATAGTTAGTTATTCATGTCCAGTCCCTCCGGATGGGAGTAGAGGTTAGCACCGAGTGAACCCAAGGATGGGAACTCACCCGCCAATTCAGGGTGTGATTCTTAATAGTCATCCTTGTGTTCCAGAACTACGTAGCCAACATAGGTTGAGGCATCTTAACCTGTCAGATTTGGGTTGATGAGGTGGTTTAACCTGTCAGTTTAGGGTTCCCACCGTTCTCATTAAGTACTTGCCAGATAAGGGTCACTCACAAGCTGTCCTTACCCATGGTACGGTATTGACACCCCTCCAGTCGGGGCAGAGATTAGACACTAGCTTAGCCATAACGGCATACATGGGGCATGTCGGTTAAACACTACCTTCCACAGTTTTAGTATCAGTCTCAGTAAAAGAACTCAGGGCATTCTTCAGATTTCAGTATATACAGGATTGTCTGATACAGTTGTCCATGTTATCAGTTGTAGTATCAGTCATGAAAGTTATCAGTAAATCATGTATTATCTTACAGGTCATGGTATCACGTATTCATGGTCCCAGTTTCTATATATGTATATTTCCACTCCCACGTTCATATTAGTCAGTCAGTGTTGTTCGTGCATGAAACCCTTTATGTTCAGCCTACCTTCCTCGTATACTTAGTACTCCAGTTGTACTGACACATTTGGGCTATGATGCTTTCTTTTCATGTTACACCATAGGTTTCGAGACACGAGCTTCATCCCAGCAGTAGCGGTAGCATTCCAGTCGCAGAGACACAGTGAGTCCTCATTGATTCTAGGACAATATGATTTGATACATTTAATTATTTCTTCAGTTTAGTTTCAGTTCAGAAGCAAGACAGGGATCCTAGCCTTGTCAAGCTCAAAGATTTAGTTCAGAATAAAAAAATTGAGGTTTTCTCCCAAGGGGGAGATGGTGTTCTTTGTTGTCAGGGTCGTCTATGTGTTCTAGGTGTAGATGAATTGAGGCAGCGAATTCTTGCAGAAACGCATGGTGCGTGATACTCTATTCATCCAGGGGCTACTAAGATGTACTGCGATATGCGGGAAATTTATTGGTGGAGTGGGATGAAGAGAGATATTGCAGAGTTTGTGGCTAAGTGCTCTATATGTCAGCAGGTTAAGATAGTGCATCAGAAACCTAGTGGTTCCATGCAAGTGTTCACCATTCCTACTTGGAAGTGGGAAGAAGTGAACATGAACTTCGTGATGGGTTTGCCTAGAACTTGTCATCAGCATGGTTCAGTCTAGGTCATTACAGATAGAATGACCAAGTCAACTCATTTCCTTTCTGTTCGTACTTCTTATTCTACCGAGGATTATGCCAAACTTTATATCAGGGAGTTAGTCAGGTTACACGATGTTCCACTATCTATCATTTCAGATAAAGGTACCCAGTTTAGCTCTCACTTTTGGAAAGCATTCTAAAAGGGTCTCGGTACCCTAGTCCATCTCAGCACAACATTTCATCCTCAGAAAGATGGTCAAGCAGAGAGGACCATTCAGACTCTTGAAGATATGCTAAGGGCGTGTGCAATTGACTTTAAGGGAAGTTGGGATGACTACTTGCCTTTGATTGAGTTTACATACAACAATAACTATTATTCTAGTATTCAGATGGCTCAATTTGAAGCTCTCTATGGTAGAAGATGTAGATCTCCGATTGGTTGGTTCGAAGTTAGTGAGGCCTCAGTAATAGGTCCTGACTTAGTATTCGACGCTTTAGAGAAAGTTCAGTTGATCAGAGAGAGACTCCAGGCTGCTCAGAACCGACAGAAGTCGTACGCAGATGTTCATAGAAAGAATCTCGAGTTCGAGGTCAATGACTATGTCTATCTTAAGATCTCTCCCATGAAGGGAGTAAAGAGGTTCGGCAAGAAAGGGAAAATCAGTCCCCGATATGTCGGTCCCTTCAGATCTAGCCTCAGTCCATCCAGTCTTCCATTTCTCTTTGCTCAAGAAGTGCATAGGTCACCCAGAAGTTGTTGTCCCTATTCAGAGCATCGACATTCAGAACAGCCTCTCTTATGAAGAGATTCCAGTCAAAATCTTAGATTATCGAACTCGTAGATTGAGGAACAAAGAAGTCCCTCTAGTCAAGGTTTTTTGGCGAAATCAGCCTCATGAGGGAGCTACTTGGGAAGCAGAAGCAGATATGCATACCCAATATCCTCACCTCTTCCCCACCAATTCAGATCAAGCTCAAGGTAACAGTTCTCCTTAAGCTTATTCAGTTTCATGTTCATGTTTCCAGTATAAACTTGGTACCTATTAACCGTTGCATACTTAGTCATGCATTCATATATCAGTTGTCCATGCATTAGATATGCACGAGTTTAGTATGTTTAGCATGTCAGTCATGAGATCAAGTTCTAGTTCTTCATGTTCAGTTCAGGTTCTATTATCTTGTATCCCTTCTCAGTAAATTCTCATTTGAGGACGAATGTTCCCAAGGGGGAGATATTGTTATACCCCTCATGTTTCTAAGTTAGGAAGTGAATAAGTTTTCCTACGTATGAAACATCCTATCCTGTGAGTAGAATTTTAGTGCATGACTTACAATGAATATCCAAGCAATAGGATAGCTTGCGATGTCTTAAGCATGCTCATATGAGTCGCTTAGAGTAATGCAAGCTAAGAGTTTCTGAATTCATCAAGTTTTAGTGTTTGATTTTGTAAGGGTCATATTTGAACGAGTATAACTCAATGTTAATGTGGTATTTTGTCTGATTTAGACACACCAAATTATAGAGAATCGAATTAGCTTTCCAACGACATCAATTTCTCCTTAATCCAATACCCGAGCGAAAAGTTATGCCCATTTTCGTGAGAGACAGTAAGGATAGGCGATTGGTTAGGTGTCGCCCAACCAAACTTAGGCGATTGGTTAGGCGCCGCCCAACCTAGATTGTGCAATTACTTGGGCGCCACCTAAGTCAGTTTCAAGTGTCAAAAACACTATGTTTTGAGTTATTTTGAGGGTAATTAAGTCTTTTAACACTCCTTACACATCCCTAAACTCAAACCTATGAAATATATAGCTTATAAACATATTACAACCCTATTATCATCTCAAAGCTCATCATCCAAGAGAACTAAAAGAGAAAAACATCTAGTGTTGCATAATTAAGCTCGAAGATCCGATTTCAAGGAAATTCCTCCGTCAATCATCAAGAATCTTCCTTCTAAGGTATGCGTAAGTTGATTCTTGGAATACTTTCGTCCATGAAGCTCAAGAACCATCTTTTAAATTATGTATTATGATGTTTATGTTGTTGGTGGTTGATGTTCATGTAGTTGGAGTTTGATGATGCCTAAGATGGGATCTTTGTATGTTTTGTGTGAGGATATGGTGGTATTTAATGTATAAATATGTGAAATTGGTGGTTGAATATTTGTAATCTTGATGAATCCACCTATGCCTAAGATGTGCATGTAAGGTGTTTGTGAAAATACCTAAGGGAATAGAAATCATGCTTTTATGTCATAGTAAGTCCTAAATGACTATTCCATGTTCTAAGTTTATGTTCAACGTGATCCCCATGTTATTGTCTTGAATTGAAGATGTTGTATGAGATGCTCATGATATTATTGTGATATAGAATGACCATGTTATTGAAGCCATGCAAGTATATACATGTTGTGTGCATTACCGATCATGTGATAGGTTGTTGAGAATCATTCTTATTATGAAATCCTTTCTTATGATATTGTGAATTGTGGACTCTACTCTTATGATCAAGTCAGTCATGTGTATTAGTTTTCTCCTATCGAGTCCTGTAGGTATTCGTACCCAAAAACTATAGCTGTGTGCCTAGAGCCATGTCATGTTTCACGATATCCGAATTTAAGCTATGATTCCATAGACTTCAGTCAGTCATGTGACTCAGGAAAACCTCATGATCTCAGTCAGTTGTCAGATATCAGTAACATTCCTCCAGTCAACGGAATTCAGTATGATTAAGTCATGTATAGTCAGTTATTCATGTCCAGTCCCTCCAGATGGGAGTAGAGATTAGCACCGAGTGAACCCAAGGATGGGAGCTCACCCGCCAGTTCAGGGTGTGATTCTTTGTAGTCATCCTTGTGTTCCAGAACTACAGTGCCAGCGTAGTTTAAGACATCTTAACCTGTCAGATTAGGGTTGATGAGGTGGTTTAACCTGTCTGTTTAGGGTTCCCACCGTTCTCATTGAGTACTATCCAGATAAGGGTCACTCACAAGCTGTCCTTACCCGTCGCACGGTATTGACGCCCCTCCAATCAGGGCAGAGATTGGACCCCAGCTTAGCCATAACGGTATACATGGGGCATGTCGATTAAACACTACCTCCCACAGTTTCAGTATCAGTCTTAGTAAAAGAACTCAGGGCGTTCTTCAGATTTCAGTATATACAGGACTGTCAGATACAATCATCCATGTTATCAGTTGCAGTATCAGTAATGACAGTTATCAGTAAACCATGTATTAGCTTACAGGTCATGCTATCACATATTCACGGTCCCAGTTTCTATATATGTATGTTTGCACTCCCACGTTCATATTAGTCAGTCAGTGTTGTTCATGTATGAAACCCTTTATGTTCAGCCTACCTTCCTCGTATAATCAGTACTCTAGTTGTACTGACGCATTTGCGCTATGGTGCTTTCTTTTTATGTTACACCATAGGTTCCGAGACACGAGCTCCATCCCAGCAGTAGCGGTAGCATTCCCGTCGCAGAGACACAGTGAGTCCTCATTGATTTGAGGACAATATGATTTTACACATTTATTTATTTCTTCAGTTCAGTTTTACGGAGTTTGTTGGAGACATGTTCCTTCAACTCCTTATTTAGATAGTTTAGAGGCTTTCATATTTATGTTCATATTTACGTTCAGACTTAGCCTTCAAATTGAGTTGTTTTGGGTATTTTCACACACATAGTTTTATTCAGTTGAACCTTATGGCCTTACAGTTTTATGTATTTCGCATTATCATGTCATGATTTGCAGTATACAGGTACATATATCATTCATGGGTTAGCTTGTGGTCCTTCGGGGTCATGAGCACCGTATAGCATTCCGGTTTAGCAAATCGAGGTGTTACACCTTGGTACCATTGGTGATAGTGTAAAGGGATTTGTTATTTGGAATCCATTCGTCATTCCATAAATAAATTTTATAACCATTCCTAATATTCCACTGCATACATTCTCTACAAAAATCTCAATTGGTTATGATATTTTTCCATATAATACTTGTGGATTTAAGGTGTTTATGATAGACGGATATACTTGTTCCCCCAACATACTTATTAACAAAGAGGTATGCCCAAAGGGAGTTGGGGCTACTATAAAGCCAAGCAAGTTTAGCCAGAAGGGCCCCATTTTTAATGCTATATTTTTGGATACCTAATACATATTTTTCTTTTGATAGGGTTAGGGTGTCCCAATATAACAAATGGATCTTTGAATAAATATCTATGGTACCCCAAGTAAAGTTCCTTTGTATATGATTGATTTGCTTAGGGATATTGATGGGGAGATTAATGTAATACATTATGTGAGTTGGGATACTTTTATGGGAAGACTTGGCTAGGATTGTTCATTCTTCCATATTCAAGAACTTAGTTTTCCACCCCATAAGCTTCTTCTTAAGGTTATAAAGGATGAATTAAAAATCGTCCCTAGTGGGAAACTTATTGACGATAGGAAACCCCAAGTATTTCCTAAATAATGGGTTGCTTTTGATGTTGAAAAAAGTTAACGTATGGAGTTGGTTTTCTTTGGAATAGTTAAGTGAGTAAATAATCTTAGACTTTTGACTTGACCATAAGCAAAAGCTTATCAGGATGGATTGAATTTTACTACAACTACTAGGCTTAGTAGTAGATACTAGGACCAAATCATTTGCAAAAAACATATGAGAAGGTAAACGTCCATGCTTAGATGTCCAAATCGAGTCCCATTCGATTAAATAGATAGTTTATCTAATGTTATGAGAGAGAACTTCCATACACAGAATGAAAATATATAATGATATGGATCCCCTTTACGAATACCCCTAGTAGGATGAAAAAAATTAGTTTTTGTACTGTTAATTAAGATAGTTGTAGAGCTAGTATAGATATAGGACATAATGAGGTTAATTAACTTAGGATGGAATTTAAAATATAGCAAAGTATGGAAAATGTAAGACCATTTCATATTATCAAAAGCTTTTTCTATGTCAATCTTCAAAAGAAAACAACCTATTTTCCCTTTTATTCTCCTAAAATGGTTAATAATTTCTTGAACTATAATTACATTATTTCCATCTTGCCTTGTTTATACAAAACAAGTTTGGTAGATACCTATGTGTTTATTTATTAGAGGTCCCAGTCTACGAGCTATAAGTTTGATAATAATTTTATAAAAGGTATTGTAGAGGCTAATAGGACGAATTTTTTTTAAAGTTGTAGCATTATTGCATTTAGGTATGAGACAAATATGGGTCCTATTAATCTCTTCACGGATATGTTCCTCCTGAAAAGCTTTAGTACAATGTCTTGTAACAGATGGCCCCATAATATTCTAATATTTCTGATAGAAAAAAGGTGTAAACCATCGGGGCTCGGGCTTTATAGGGATGAAAGAAAAAAATTCTCAAATTTTATTTTCAAAAGAAAGTCTACTCGAGTCTTTCTTGTCTCTATCAATGAGTTTAATAGCCCCTACTACAATAGGTATATTAAAAGATTTATGATGACTAGTTTTCATGAGATTTTGGACGAAATTAGAGGTGTGAGACATGATACTAGTTTGGTCAAGAATCCAGTTATGATGCTGATCTTGAAGGGATAATATTCTATTTTTTCTTCTTCAAATAAGAGTAAAGGTATGAAAGAAATTTGTATTAGCATCACCATCGTTAAGCCAATTAATTCTTGACTTAAGTTATTAAAAGTCCTCTTCTATTTTTAGAATATTATTAAAGTTGTGAATAAGATCTTGTTCAAGATTTATAAGGAAAGATCAATGAAGGTATTTTGGTAAGTCCTAAATACCCTAGAGCCTTCGCAAAATATTCTTTTTCCTAAAGAAGATATTCCCGAATAATTCCAGATTCCAAATAGTAGATTTAATTTTAAATTTTTGGATTGTGTCATTTAGAGACAAATTATACTCCCATATTTGTTTGACTAAGTTAGGAAAGTACAAATGAAATGTCCACATATTTCAAATTAGAAAACACTAATTTTAGTCACGGGTCCTACCCTAGAGAGATGAAGAACCGGACAATGATCAGAGTGACTCATAGGTAAATGCATGTCTTGGGCATCCAAGTGGCTTAAGAACCACTCATTATTAGGAAAAATACGATCAAGTCTTTCAAAAATTAAAGCGCCTTTTTGTTTAAAATGCTTATTTAGCCATGTGTACTTACTACTACGAAAGCCTATATCAATAAACTCTGGAATAATTAACAGCATCCTAAAAATAATTAGTTTTTGATTTGTTGAGTGTATTACCACTTTGCTATATCTTTTTTTGATGATGAACAACGGACAAAAGGGACCAAGTTCCTGGGACGTCATGAAAAAATACAGCTATCACAAAGTCTGCGCGGTTTTGTCTTCTAGTGTAACAAACTACGCAGGTAAGCTTATACCTTTCAGGATACTTGGCCCAATCAAATTTCTACCCTAATCATTATTCCACTATAAAAGAAAAAGAATGCTTCTCAAATTGGTGTTTTTTGCAATCTGATTATTCAAGCAAAAATTGGCAAAAACTCAACTTTGTAACAATGCTTAAGTTATTGATTTTATTATGTACTAAAAAAGTGTGTGAGTTCTTGGTTTGTAATTGAATTACTCATGTTATAAGAGTAATATCTTTTTATTTTCTGGAGAGTGCTTAGGTAGAGTTATATGAGTTCAATAGTGGTTAGAGTTAATCAGTATTGAGAAGTGTTTCTGGTAGAGTTTTCAAGGTAGGCTTATAATAGAGTTATTACAAGCAAAAGAAGCCTAGAGGTACACGCGTTCTTGATAGAGTTGTCAAGGTAAGCTTGTAGTAGAGTTATTACAAGCAGGTGAAGCCTAGAGTTAAGTTCAAATCAAATTTGTAAACAAGAGGTTGATAATAGTGAATTGTTAAAATGCTTGTGAGTATAAACCGTGATTTTTCCTCCCTTGAGCAAGTAGGTTTCCACTTTAAATCCTTGGGTTTTTAATTTTTTGTAAAGCTTTAGATTTCTTATATCTTTTTTGTGTTATTGCCTGTAACTGACTCTAAGGGACCTGGTCCCTCATAGTATGGTGCAAGGTCCAAGGTTAAATAATTGGTATCAGAGAAGGAATAATCAAAAAGGTTCACACCTAGAGTGAGTTGGTTATCATGGTGGATTCACCTGGTCTGGAAGAAGGGAAATCTACCCTTAAACAAGAGAAGAAGGAAGCAAAAAGTGAGAAATCTTTCGCTTTGAAGGCTTCAGGATCTGATTCTAGTGAAGAAGATTTTGATGTTGCCTATATGGCAAAAAGAATTATTAAATCTATCAAGAAAAGTGGTTAGTCTCCAAGAAAGGAAGTAGCAACAAAAGGGTGGATGTGGAAGTCTGTCACAAATACAGAAGTCTTGAGCATTTTATTAAAGACTTTCCATTTCACATTATCAGGAATATCTCAAGACTGGAGGTGACAAAAGAAAGAATAGGGACCAGGTCCCTATAAAATCAAGAAGAAAAACTTCAACTGATTATGCAGTTAGGTAGGCTCTAGCAGTGTGGGGAGAGTCCTCCAGTGAATTTGATAAAGCTGAGAAGGCTAAAGATATGTCCATGCTAGCTGTGGAGGAATTCAAAGTTACCTATGATTCCTTTGTTACTTTTATGGAAAAAACTGAATATGAAGAAGAAAATGAGGTAAGAAAAGGGGAATGCAGTTAGAACTGGTTCACGAATAGTGGATGTTCAAAGCATATGATAGTGAGGACTGACTACTTTCTTTCTCTCAAGACACTTTAAGGTGGAGGTGTTTCTTTTGGAAATGGAAAAAGGGCTATATTCATGGTGTGGGTAAGATTGAAAGATCATCTTATCAAGCAATAGAAGATGTGTACTAAGTGAATGGACTAAAGTACAGCCTTCTAAGTGTGTCTCAAATCTGTGATAAAGGCAATGAGGTCAAATTTTTAGTAGATGGATGGACTGCATCAAGCTTGAAATCTGGGAAAGTCATTCTCAAAGTGAAAAGAATCAAAAACATGTATGTGACTGATTTGGAGTCAGTGGCTGATAGGGAATTAACTTGATTAAGTGTTCAAAGTGAAGATGCTGAATTATGGAACAAAAGGCTGGGATATATAAGTTCCTCTTTGTTAAACAAGTTGATTTCAAGGGACCTGGTCCGTGGAATGCCAAAACTAAAATTTATAGACAACAAGGGGGGTAATTCTTGTGTCAAGGTAAAAAAAACCAGGTCTTCCTTTAAGTTAAATGAGTAGGTGAGTACTTCTATACCACTAGAGATGTTGCATATGGATCTATGTGGATCTGTTAAAGTCTAAAGTGGAGGAAGAAAGAAGTATGTGTTTGTAATTGTAGATGACTACTCAAGGTTCACCTTCACAATGTTTTGAGAACAAAAAATGAAACCTATGAGGTTCTGGTTACCTTTGCAAACCAAATACAAATGAAGCTAAATTGTAAGATTGCTCAATTCAAATCTGATCGTGGAACTGAATTTAAAAATCCAAAGTTGTAGGATTATGTGCTAAAATGGAATAAGTCATAAATTCTCTACTTAAAGGACTCCTTAGTAAAATAGAGTAGTTGAAAGAAAGAACAAAACCCTCATAGAGATTGCTACGACCATGCTGATTAATAGTGGACTTCCAAAGAACTTTTGGGCTGAAGCTATAAACATTGCCTGCTATATGACAAATAGGTACTTGATATATCACTCCTAAACAAGGCCTTATATGAGCTTATGTTTAATAGAAAGCCTAAGCTGGACTACTTCGGACTTTTTGGGTGCAAATGCTTTGTTTTAAATAATGGAAAGAATGATCCAGGAAAGTTTGACTCCAAAAGTGATGTAGCGGTATTTTTGGGCTATTCCTCAACAATAAAAGCATATAAAATTTTCAACAAAAGAACTCTGTGTGTTGAATAAAGTGTGCATGTGGTCTTTGATGAGTCAGGAAAGATACTAAATCCAGGTGATGGTAAAGAATTGGAAATTAAAGAACTCATTCCTGTTCAAAGAGATGATATTACCGAGGATATAGTCAAGAGGTAAATGATGTAAATGATAATGATGGGAGTGATGGTAATCTTGGGTCTCAGTTACAGAACCCAACTCCAATTTAAGAACATCAAGAAGGATTCAGTCAAACTCCTCAAGGACCTGGTCCTAGTGGAGCTAATCTTAGAAGATCAAATTAGAGGCATAAATCTTCTCATCCACTTGAGAATATGACCACATCTTTAGATTCTGGAGTTCAAACAAGAGCTCAAGCCAAAAATTCCACGATATTCTCAATATTTCTGACCCAAATTGAACCAAACAATGTACAAAAAGATAGAAAAGATACTGACTGGATTAATACAATGCAGAAGGAGCTTCAATAATTTAAAAGAAGTAAAGTTTGGCACCTGGTTCCCAGACCTCTTGGCAAAATAATTATTGAGACTAAGTGGGTGTACAAAAACAAGCAGGATGAACAAGGAACTCTCAACAGAAATAAAGCAAGGCTGGTTGTTCAAAGGTATAACCAAGAGGAAGGAATTGATTATGATAAGACATTTTCCCATGTAGAAAGGATAGAGGCCATCAAATTCTTATTTTTTTTGTTGCTTTTATGGGATTCAATCTCTTCCAAATGGATATTAAAAATGCATTTCTAAAAGGAAACTTGAAGAAGGAAGTATGTGTCAAACAATCTCTAAGTTTTGAAGATAAAAATTTTCCTCATCATGTACTCAAATTGGACAAAGCTCTCTATGGATTAAAGTAAGCTCCTAAGGCTTGGTATGAGAGACTTTCAAAGTTTCTTCTAGAAAATGGCTTTAAAAGTGGGAAAATTGACAATACTTTCTTCCTAAAGTTCAGAGGTAGCAGCTTGCTGATTGTTCAAATTTATGTTGATGATATTATATTTGGAGCTACTTCTAAATCCCTATGTGGAGAGTTTGCAAAGCTAATGAGAAGTGAGTTTGAAAGGAGCATGATAAGAGAACTGAGTTTCTTCTTAGGTTTGTAGATTAAGAAAACTTCTCAAGGAAAATGATCTGTAAAAAGAAGTACATCAAGGAACCACTGAAGAAATTCAACATGGGATATGCCAAGACAATTGAAACTCCAATTAGAACCAACTTAAAGATAGATAATGATGAATTTGGCACCCCAGTTAATGAGACCATGATAGAGGGATTATTGTATCCTTACTAAATCTCACTCCAAGCAGGCCAGACATTGTGTTTAGCGTGGGAATGTGTGCATAATTTTAGGCCTCTCCTAAAGAGTCTCATTTGAAAGTTGCAAAAGGAATTCTCAAGTACCTAAAAGGTATAGGGGAGCTAGTCCTATATTATCCTTCTGGAGATAGTTTTGATCTGAAAGGATATGTAGATGTTGATTATGCTGGATATATGGTGGACAGAAAATATACCTCAGGAATGGTTTATTTTCTAGGTTATTCCTTAATCTCCTGGGTTCTAAGAAATAGAATTCAATTTAGCTAAAGCTGAGTATATGGCAACAACTTATTGTTGTGCTCAATTGTTATGGATAAAACAGAAACTGAAGGACTTTGGGATTATCTCAAACACTATACTTCTGATGTGTGACAAAGTAAGTGCTCTCAACATGGCTAAGAATCCAGTGCATCATAAGAAGACTAAGCACATTAATGTGAGACATCACTTTCTAAGAGATAATGTTGAGAAGGGATCTATTTACATAAAAATCTACAAGACTGAGGATCAAATAGTAGATATTTTCACTAAATCTCTTCACAAAGAACAATTTGTGAGGAGCAGGATGAGAGTGGGACTAATTAAAATCACCTGACCTATAAGATAAACGGTTGTTCTCCCTAAAAATGTCTATGATCAGGAGATAGGTATCCTTGATAGAATATGTACTTATTAGTCTAACTCAGTATCATACCTTTTCAGGTAATCACCCATGGGAAAAACTTTGGAGGAGGACGAATATGACATGCACAAAGTAAGGATTCACTCAAGAAAGAAAGGGACTTGGTCCCATCTCTCAGGTTAGTATTATACAAATGCAATTGTTTTTGTTCTAACAAATAAAGTCGCATCTTCTCTCTGTTCAAATGTCAAAAAGTTATTTTATTCTAAAAGAAAGGATAAGTCACCCCTAAATTGAAATTGATCCCATCCTACTCTTTCAAAAACCCTTCTTATGCTTACTCCTTTCTTTAAATTTGGCTATACCTATTTTTTCTCTTAACAAAAAGGAAAATTCTAGTCACAAACAGTTCTACTATGGAAAGGATCTACAAATGGATAAAAATTTCTTTCATGTCTTAAAAAGGAAACTGAGTTTATCATTAATAAGAGTTCTCTCTCAAATCCTTTTGAAAAACACCCTTCATGTCCTATTCTTCCTAAGCCAAAACCCTTCTTCATTCAAATTATTGATTAAGAATCATCCCTGAAACCTTAATTTTTTTTGATAATATATTGATGGATGATTCCTGGGTTGCTGAAAATCTCATCTTACTGTTAAATAGCCTAGGAAAGAGCATATTTCTCCCTAAGAAATAAAATATGAGTAAAACACTGAGAAATTCTAGAGAAAAGTCTTGGAAGTTTTGCTGAAAAGTAGCAGACTCTTGGGGGACCTGGTCCTAAAAAGAAGAATATAGCTAAAAGGGAATCTATGATTACTTGTACTAAAAGGAAAAAGGAAAGAGAAATAAGGTTGTACCCAAAAAGTTAGAAACAAGTTCTTGAGAAATGAAAAGGTGCTAACTGGAAGGATTTTTAATTCAAGTGTGTTAACAGAATCAGGTATGATGGAATTGGTTGAACTTGTTAAACATCACGGATGGCTCCATGTAATGCCCCAAATCTGGTACCCGAAATGCTACACGGTGCTCGTGACCCCAAAGGACCACAAGCTAACCCATGACTGATATCTGTACCTCTATACTACATAAAATAATGAATAATGTGGAAATAAGAACTGAAAGGCCATAAGGTTCACATAACTAAAGTAACATATAACATCTAAACGGGGTATGAAATACCCAAAACAAAACTGAAAATATTGAAGTCTGAAGCATGATAGTCTAGAAAGCCTCTAACTGATTGAACTGTCTGAGTAAGGAGTTGATGGGACATGTCCCCAACTAACTCCAACTAATAAACTAATTAATGAGATAACAAAGAAATAATCATGTCCTCAAATGATGAGGACTCACTTCTAACTCTGACTGCTGAAAGTAGAATCTACTGCTGATCTGGAGCTCGTATCTCTAAACCTATGGTATAAGAAACCATAGCGCAAATGCATCAGTACTATGAATGTACTGGTATGCATGTGGGGTAGGCTGAATGCATGGTGTTCAGATGCATGAACAATACTGACTAACTGACTAATATAAATATGAGAATACATGCATGCATACATAGTAACTATATCTGAAACCATGATAACATGAGTACTGAATCTAAATACTGATAACATCATAATTGATAACATGAGTGACTGTATCTGACATTCCTAAATCTGGTGGAACTATCTGAGTTCTGTTCTGTATATGACAGTCCTGGATTCTGAAGAACTATCTGAGTTCTTTTATTAAGACTGATACTGAGACCGTGGGAGGTAGTCATCTAACCGACATGCCCCAAATAATGCGTTATAGCTGAATTGGGGTCCAATCTATGCCCTGATTAGAAGGATGTCAATACCGCACCACTGGTAAGGAAAAAATGTGAGTGACCCTAGTATAACAGGTAACTCTAATGAGAATGGTGGGAACCCTCATATAGCAGGTTAAGCCACCTCATCCACCCTTATATAACAGGCTATGATGTCTCAACCTATGCTGGCTACATAGTTCTGGAATGCAAGGATTGCTTCTAAGAATCACACCCTCATATAACAGGTGAGTTCCTACCCTTGGGTTCGCTCGGTGCTAATTTCTACTCCCATATGAATAGACATTGAACATGATTTATTAAACTAAACATGGACTGAGTTACTAACTTTCATTGACTAACGAAATCCTACTGACATCTGACAACTGACTGAGTTCATGAGATCATGGAGATTTCCTGAGTCATACGACTGTCTGAAGTCTAAGGATCATGGCTTAACTGAGAGTATCGTGAAAACATGACATGGACCTAAGCACACAACTAATGTTTTGGGTACAAGTACCCCCAGGACTCGATGGAAGGAATCTGAACAAGCATAACTTACTTGAACATATAACTATCATCATAATCCATAATACATTTATAGAAGCATTCCATCAAAACATGTGATAGGCATAACTTGTACATACATGGGAATTTCATGATATCATACTAGTTGCGCATTGTTCCTTAATCTAGGCATTTAATCAAATACATGGTAGGCATAGCACATGTAGAAAACATTATACAACAATTAATCATCATTATTCATCTCTAATTTTATCATCCTAGGGTTTATTCATAGGTTCACATGAATATACATCTATACAAATCAATTCCACATAAAATTGATCACCAAACATGGATTTGAATTCAATTGATCATTCTCAACATAAACAAAACTAACCCAACATGAAATTCATAAAGAAATCCATAAATTTAAACTTAGAAAAGAGATTCTTGGGCTTCATTAATGAAAGGAGTCCATGAATGAACACTACTCATACCTTAGTTCATGATTTCGTGAAGATTGACGGAGAAACTTTCTTGGAATTGGATCTTCTATGAAAACCCTAGCTTATTCTTGAGAGGTTTTTGAGAGAAGAGAGTGTATTTTGGGTGAAGAGTGGTTGAATCACGTGTTAAAGGGATTAAATAGGGGTGGCAAGTTGACCCTTTTAACCCTAGACACGTCATTTAATTTCAGTAAATTTTCCCGAACTGGGCCACTGGTGCGATGCGGTGATATCGCACCATGTCACTGGAATTTGAAAATTTGGTAAACTGAGGGTTGGTGCGCTGTGGAGCCATCGCGTTGCCCCTTCTTTTGCGACCTGGAACTTTTGCGCGTCGCGGAGGAAATCGCGCTAAGACACTGGAAAAGAACAATTCTGAATTTGGGCCCTGGTGTGATGTGCCATAATTATGAACCCATACTAGAATTCGCTAAATTCCATTTCCTCTTGTGGTGTGGCAAGCCATTGACTAATATGGAACTGTTTTACGATGGGAACTTAAAATAATCATAACTTCTGACTCGGTTATCGGATTTGGGCGAATCTTATATCAATGGAAAACTTATTGAATTTCCCACATGATAAAAAGTGAAAATGTTGAAAATTCCTCATGGAATAACCATCATTAAATTTAAAAGCTAATACTAGACATTCTTGAGATGAAATTATCTAGGAAAAAGTATGGGGTATTACAATATCTCCCCCTTGAGAATATTCGTCCTCGAATAAGATTGATTGAGAGGAAAAAAAGACAACTGACGTACATACTAAACTTGAATAACTGGAAAATGATCTCATGACTGACAAGTTGAACGTCTACTACTGAACATGCATATGTGATGCATGTGTAACTGATTCATGAATGCATGACTGTTTATTCAATGGTACTTGATACCAAGTATATAATGGGAACATGAGCATGAAACTACATACCAAGTTTGTGATGAACACTGAACATGAAACAGAGTAAGCTTAAGGAGAATTGTTACCTTGAGCTTGATCTGAGTTGGCAAAAAAGAGGTGAGTATACTTGGTATGCATGTATGCCTCTACTTCCCAAGTAACTCCCTTGATGGACTGATTTTGCCAAAGAACCTTAACTAGATGGACTTCTTTGTTCCTCAATCTACAAGTCTGATAGTCTAAGATTTTGACTGGAATCTCTTCATAAGAGAGAGTGTACTGAACATTAATGCTCTGAATAGGGACTATAACTGAGGGGTCACCTATGAACTTCTTGAGCAAAGAGAAATAAAAGGCTGGATGAACTGAGGCTAGATCTGAAGGTAATTCAATCTTATAGGCTACCTTGCTAAAGCGACTGTGAATCTTAAAGGGACCGACATATCGGGGACTGAGCTTTCCCTTCTTGACGAATCTCTTCACTCCCTTCATGGGAGATATCTTTAGATAGACATAGTCACCAATCTCAGACTCAAGATCTTTTCTATGAACATCTGCATAAGACTTCTGTCGGCTCTGAGCATCCCGGAGTCTTTCTCTGATCAACTGGACTTTTTCTAAGGCGTCGAATACTAAGTCAGGCCCTATGACTGAGGACTCACTAACTTTGAACCAGCCAATTGGAGATCTACATCTCCTACCATAGAGAGCTTCGAATGGAGCCATCCAAATACTGGAATGATAGCTGTTGTTGTATGCAAACTCAATCAAAGGTAAGTGGTCATCCCAAATTCCCTTGAAATCGATTGTACACACCCTTAGAATATCTTCTAACGTTTGAATGGTAATTTTTTCTTGACCATCTGTCCAAGGATGAAAGGCTATACTGAGATGAACTTGGGTTCCAAGACCCTTTTGAAACATTTTCCAGAAATAAGAGGTGAACTGGGTACCTCTGTCTGAGATAATAGCTAGTGGAACATCGTGCAATCTGGCCAACTCCTTGATGTAGAGTATGGCGTAATCGTCGGCTGAATTAAAGGTATGAACTAGAAGAAAATGAGGTGATTTGGTCATTCTGTCTATAATGACCCAGACTAAATCATGCTGAGGATGAGTTCGAGGCAAACCCATCACGAAGTCCATGTTCACAACTTCCCACTTCCAAGTAGGAATACTGAACTCCTGTATAGACCCACTAGGCTTCTGATGCTCTATCTTAACTTGCTGACATGTAGAGTACTTAGCCACAAACTCTGCAATGTCTCTCTTTATCCCACTCCACCAATAGATTTCCCATAAGTTGTGGTACATCTTTGTGGACCCTGGATGAATAGAGTAGCGCGCACCATGCACTTCTGCAAGAATTTGCTGCCTTAAGTCATCTACACCTGGAACACAGAGACGACCCTAACAATATAAAACACCATCTCCCCCTTGGGAGAAAACCTCTACTTTCTGATCCTGAACTGACTCTTTCAACTTGACAAGGCTGGGATCTCTATCTTGCTTTTCTTTCACCTTAAAAACTAGAGATGATTCTAAAATACTCAGAACCCATATATTACCCTCATCTGTATCGACTAAGCGAATGCCTAGTCTGCTAAGATAATGGACTTTTTGATCTAATTTCTTCTTACTGTCCTCAATATAAGAAACACTACCCATGGATAGTCTACTGAGAGCGTCAGCCACTACGTTGGCCTTGCCCGGATTATAGAGGACACTCATGTCATAATCTTTCAAGAGCTCTAACCACCTTCTCTAACATAAATTGAGATCTTTCTGAGAAAAGACATAGTTAATACTCTTATGATCTTTGAACACATCTACATGAACACCGTATAGATAATACCTCCAAATATTTAAGGCAAATACTACGACTGCTAACTCAAGATTATGAGTAGGGTAATTCTTATCACGGGGCTTAAGATGTCTGGAGGTGTAGGCTATGAACTTACCATGCTGCATGAGGACACAACCCAAACCTACTCTGGATGCTTCACAATACACTACGAACCCATTTGGACCATTTGAAAAAGCTAAAACTGGAGCTGAGGTGAGTCGAGTCTTCAACTCCTGAAAACTCTTATTGCAAGGATCTGACCACTAAAACTTGACTTTCTTCTAAGTCAATCTAGACATAGGGGATGCAATGGAAGAAAATCCCTCAAAAAATCATCTGTAATAGCCAGCCAAACCTAAGAAACTCCTAATATCTAATGGAGATATAGGTCTAGGCTAGTTTCTTACTGCTTCGGTCTTTTAAGGATCAACTCTAATGCCATCACCGAAAATGATGTGACCAAGGAATACTAATGACCTTAGCCAAAATTTACACTTACTGAATTTGGCGAATAACTGATGATCTCTGAGAGTCTGAAGTACTGTCCTGAGATGGTCTGCATAATCATGCTCACTATGAGAATAGACCAGAATATCATTTATAAAGACTATGACGAATATGTCCAAGTAATTTTTGAACACACGGTTCATCAAGTCCATGAAAGTGGCTGGGGCATTGGTAAGACCAAATGACATGACAAGAAATTCAAAGTGACCATAGTTAGTTCGGAAATCTATTTTCAAAATGTCATATTCCTTAACTCTGAGCTGATAATAGCCAGATCTGAGATCTATATTAGAGAAATAACTGGCATGCTGAAATTGGTCAAACAAGTCATCGATTCTGGGAAGAGGATACTTGTTCTTGACCGTGACCTTATTGAGTTGGCGGTAGTCTATACACATTCTGAGAGAACCGTCTTTCTTGTGCACGAATAATGTTGGAGCGCCCCACGGGGAAATGCTGGGCCTGATGAATCCTTTATCTAAGTGATCCTTCAATTGTTCTTTTAGTTCTCATAGTTCTACTGCTGCCATTCTATATGGAGAAATAGAGATAGGCTGAGTATTTAGAAGAAGATCAATGCCAAAGTCTATTTCCCTTTCAGGAGGAAATAGAAGAACTGAAGTTTAACTTAGCTGCCAAGAATGAAGAAATTAACAAATACCAAGTGACAATTCAACATCTTTCTAAAAGAAACCCATGTGTTTCTGAAGTGCTTACAACTGAGAATGCTAAACTAAAGAAGAGACTTTCAATCTTAACTGATGAAGTCCTTAGCTTGAATGCAGAGATAAGACAACTAGCCAAGGAATTATTGCACTGTCATGCTATAGAGAACAATAACATGGCTCTACCTCTCCAAACCCTCTTTCTAAATCCTTTACCTATTAATCTATCTGTATTTATGTGGCTTTTTCTCTAGAACATTTAAATGATACTTAACTTTTAAATGTGAATGAATCTCGGTTTGTGTGTTTCATTTGTCTCTTCCTTAGGTTTAAAATTGTTCTTCATATTAGTGTTGCACCAACTAAATTGTTCTTATTTTACTCTTGGTTTACTGTTAGCACTTTTCAATGATGCCAAAAGGGAGAATACTGAATTCATGTGGTAAGGACTAAGGGGTGTGTGTGCATAATGTATTAGGAACAGGTACCAAGCAGGTGATAAGTGATACGTTCTATGCAGTGATGTTGAAGTAAATATGGCATATTGAAAGGGGTAGTACAATGAATAAAATAAGGGACCAGATTCCTTGGTTGACATATTGTTAGGGGGGAAAATGATGCATAATGATAAGGGGATCATTCACTGACAGTAGTGGTAATCACTCCAACTGTATAAGGTGAATGGGTTTGATGCTCCAAAGATCTATGAAAATTTTATGGCTTGTCGTCATCAAAGAGGGGGAAATTTTTATATCTTATTTTGATGATGAGCAACTGACAATAAGGGATCTGGTCCTTGGCACGTCATGAAAAAATATAGTTGTCACAAGTTCTGTGCAATTTGGTCTTCTAGTGTAATAAACTATGCAGGTAAGGTTATACCTTTCAGGACACCTGGCCCAATCATATTTCTACCCTAATCATTATTCCACTATAAAAGCAATAAAATGCTTCTCAAATTGGTGGTTTTTGCAACCTGATTATTCAAGCAAAAATTGGCAAAAACTCAACTTTGCAACAATGCTCAAGTTCTTAATTTTCTTATGTACTAAAAGAGTATGTGAGTTCTTGAGTCAAGTCGTGGTTTATAATTAAATTAATCATGATATAAGAGTAATGCCATTTTATGTTCTTAAGAGTTCTTAGGTAGAGTTACCTTAGTTTAATATTGGTTAGAGTTAATCAGTATTGAGAAGTGTTCTTGGTAGAGTTGTCAAGATAGGCTTGTATTAGATTTATTACAAGCAGGAGAAGCCTAGAGTTAGGCGTGTTCTTGACAAAGTTGTCAAGGTAAGCTTGTAGTAGAGTTATTACAAGCAGGTGGAGCCTAGAGTTAGGTTCAAATCAAATCTGTAATCAAGAGGTTGATTATAGTGAATTGTTAAATTTCTTGTGAGGGCAAGCTGTGGTTTTTCTTCTCTTGAGCAAGGAGGTTTCCACGTTAAATCCTTGTATTTTAAATTTCCTGCAAATCTTTAGCTTTCTAATATCTTTTCAATGTTATTGCCTTTAACTGACTCTAAGGGACTCGGTCCCTCATAGTGTGGTGCAAGGCCCAAGGTTCAACTTATTTTTTTCTCAGTGACAGCACCCAAGCACACTTGCAAGTGTACGTGGTCTTATCAAGTAATATAGTGGCTTCAAGGAAGCCCAAGTATAGATCTCTCAGGGACTTGCGTTCGCCGCCTATCCAATTCGAGTTTGAAAAATTGAGAAGAGTAAAAAAATAGAGTTTTAGAATTGTAAACTAAGAATAAACTAAACTAATGTGGAAAAGTAAATTACTTAGGACAATCTATGGATAGAAGCCCAAGGTTAAGGCTTACGAATAATTCTACTACGTTATTGAAATTCATTCGGTAAATTGCTTATCGTGGTTGCTGATTTGTAGGGTTAATTGCATGATTATGGTATCCTGACCTCTAACGTTTTACCTAATTTGGATATTACAACTACATCACTGAGTGGGGATGCAATAATTCAATTAAGTGTTTTAAAGCTATCATCATAAGTGTGAATCAAGTAAGGCTTCTAAGTATATCCCTAAGTTTAATTCTTTATTTTATAAAACAATAAAAATACAAACTTTATTTATTTCCATGATCTATCTACCTATTCCCTCTCCCGAGATCAAAAGATCGACAATATATGTATTTTACGGGTGATTAATCAATAAAATAATTAAATTAAGAATAAACAAACAACCATAATGATAAGAAATTAAATGAAATTAATTCAAAACAAAAGTAATCATGAACGTGACCTTAACCCAAGAAAGGATTTTTATCCCTTAGTAGAAATATTCATCATCCAATCCCTTGGATTGATGATACAAAACCATAAAAGAAACTAAATTAAAGAATAATAAAACCTAAATAATGTGTAGAGTAGCCTCCCCTTGTCGAAAGACGTCCAAAAGTGAGTAAAAACGTGATATAATATGTATATATAGCATAAGGGTAAGCCAAGTCTGTGTAGGAGTCGAATTGGAGTGAAACACCCAGGTGTGGAGTGGAGAATACGTCGCATGCACTTACTGGAAGTTGGCTTCTAAAATTTCTCTAAGGCATTGGGCCCCTGAAGTATAGCTTATGGCGCACGCTGTATTTCACCGAAATGGAGCATGCTAAGCACCCATATCACACGTAGCCAATGTTTTGGATCCCTTCTGAGTCTAATGACGTGTCTCATGCTCTGAGAATACTTTACACACACCCACACTCTCCCAATACTTTTCAAGTATCCAAATTGGAGTCAAGGTATGTTTTGTGCTTCCGTGATCCATTCCAAGCCTTTTTGAGTTGTTTCCTCTTGATTTTAAGCTTGTATATCCTTAATATATCATAATCATCCATTCACCAAGCATCATATAGCATAAAACACAACAATTTAAGGCTCAAAACAACACAACATCCAACACGATAAAATAGAAACACGAGCTAAGCATAGGCAAATTTCACTTTGATCTTTAACTTGTTGTTTTGACTCTTTTCTTGATCCAATTTACCCTTGAAAATTATCAACAAGTTGTTTCACATATAATTACACATAAAAATCATTTGGAATACTTTAAAAACAATAGAATCCACCTCAATCAACTAGACAAACACCTAGCTCAAGCTAGTAAGGCTAGTTTTTCGGGTTGAACTCTAATTGACTCTTTTAAGTACAAAATTACTTGGAATTCACCTTGAACCAGATAAACACATTTTTTAACACATTTATCTCATTATAAACCATTATAGATTAGAATCATCCTCAAAAAGGCTGAAAAGACAGGAATAAGGACGCTAGAATGCATAAATACACCCAACATCACCACCATACCCTTAAAGCCTTGTTCTTCCTCGAGCAACTCTTGACTACAATCATCATCAAGTATGGAGACTCTACACTTCAACTAAATGCAAGAAACTGAAGCTATCACTACAATGACTACATAAAATGCAAGTTGCTACACTAAGCATGTTATTTACACAATTGAAAGCTCATGACTACTACTCAAAAACATCCTATCCTCAAGAATTGACTCACCTAGTGGAAAACTCATGCTTATCATTCAATCAAGGATATCGTACAGATCACCTATATTCATCAAACATGTGCCTAAAAACAAGAGAGTTACCCATAAACAATCACAATTACACAATTCAAAACATGATGGGTACAAGAATCAAATTACACTCAGTCTCACAAAAATTCACAAGTTACACACAATAAACCATAGTCTTGACCTTAGTGTAATGCTCCACTAATAGTCGAATGTAAAGCTTAGGATCAATTAGATCTTTTTCGGGTTATAATGTAGGCTAAGGGACGGGTAGGAACTATTTTGGCCAAGAATAGTGACTAATCTCTCTAAGCGCTTTAATACACTACATTATCCATTTTGAGTCAATCTCCAACAACCAAATTACACTTTTTCATCTACCCATATCTTTTGTTTTTGCCCTATCTCATTTAAGAATTTTCACAAACACTTGGTGGGCACATAGTTTACTACCATAAAAATCATTTTTTCTCAACCATGGCAATATTTTTAGCATCAATTATATCACATCAATCCACCACACATCAATTATAAACACAAATAACTATTACCTTGGGGCATCAATTTCACCTTTTTCTTCTTCAATTTCTCAACTCCTTATTCAATTATTTTTTTTATTATAGAACTTAGGAGCTTTTTGGATCAAATTAAGGTCTATCAAAGAATGAATTAGGCTACTTATGAGGTTTCCAAGGAAAAAGCTAACGGCTCAATGGGGGTTAACTAAGATAATGCACAAAGGTAGGTAAAAAAAGGTATAAAACAAAGCTATCAAAGAAATGCCTATATCATCTCCTAAACCAACATTCTTAATTTTGCTTCCAAGAACTGATCACATCAAAGCTATTTGTTGATGAAAGACTTGATCACATCACTCAAAAGACTTGACAACCACTTTTCACCGACTTTTCTTGATTTAAGGACCTTGTTTCAAGGAGAAATTACCAAAAGGGTCAAGTCTTGTTTTGAACTTGAAAAAAAAAAAGCTTCAAGACCAAATTTCCCCCCATTAACCAATTCCACTATTTCCAAATTGTAGATTGGTCAAGACTTGAAATTTCTTTGGATAGAAAATTGGGGTCTTGAGGGTCATGGGTTCCTCTTGATTCAAGTAAGAATTTGGTGTAAATATCTTTTAGTCTTAGGGTCCTAATCTTCATGTTAGGGTTCTTAGATTTTAGGATATTTTGTGTTAAATTACTATCCATCATTTTGTAATCTTGTTATTTGTATCTTGATATAGTGAAGCCGTGTGGGGATCTTTCAATTCACTATAGTTATTACAATCTTGTGTTATTTATCTATCTTGTTGAAAATTGTTGTTGTTGCCTTGAAAACCTAGAGAAGCTGAGTGGGGCCTTTAATTCTCTAGTGATGTTGTTCTTGTTGTTCTCTTGATTCCTTGTTGTAAGTTTGAACTTGTATCATAATGTCCTGGATGTTAGGCATAACTGGAAGGAAGGATGGGACACCTATTAGAGGTGGTTGATGAGAGGGACCACCATTGGAGTTTCCCAAGTTGGGATTTGGATAATGAAATCTATGAACGCTGGTAGTTCATCGATGGTTGCAGTACCATTGACATCCATAAGTGGTTGTTGTCGATTTCCATGGCCCTTCTTATCACATCAAATAATAAGATAGCTAAGACAAATAGGTTTTGGATGGCTAACATATTATCTCAATTATCTATTTATATATGTAGAGCTATTGATTTCTCTTAGAGATATATTTCAATCCAAGAGGTTGGGTTAGGATTGGGTGGGATGTGAGGATAATGTAGACTAGCATCATCCCCACTGAAAGCCCCATTATTAGGATAAGATAGATAAGCAGTAGTAGAGTTTGAGCTGGTATGGAGTTCTTATTGTAGTAGAAGGGGGGTTTGAGTTCTTTGAGATTGATTGATGTGAGCTTAGAGGTCTCCTTGGCATTTGGATAAAAGTAAGTGAAGTGCTAGTAAGTATGGTACTAGTTTTAAGTATGGTACTAGGAATATTTGGTTTATTAAAGGATGGTATAATGCTTCTTGAGACCTAGGAAGGGGAGTTACATAGAATGGATCCCATATTTACCAAATCTAGATCTTTAGATTTTTCCATGAGGTTACTATATTTGGGGTTATTAGACTTTTTGGTCAGATGGAAAAGTGTCAATTTGGCTTATTGAAGATATGGTATAGGAGAGGGCCACGTTGGCTGAGATATGAGATGGAAGGGATTTTTGTTTAGATGGATATCCATATGATTGATGTGGCATGGATGAGCCTTTACTTTCATATCTAGTGGGGCCCAAAGTGGGAGTATTAGAAAAAGAGGTGGTGGAACTTATAACACCCCGAATCTGGAACCCAAAATGCTACACATTGCTCATGACCCCGAAGGACCACAAGCTAACCCATGACTGATATTTGTACCTGTATACTGCATAATATACTAAATAATGTGGAAAACATGAACTAAAAGGCCATAAGGTTCACATAACTGAAGTAAAACATAACATCTAAATGGGGTATGAAATACCCATAACAACTAAAATAACAGTCGGAACATAATAGTCTGGAAAGCCTCTAACTGACTGAACTGTCTGAGTAAGGAGTAAATGGGATATTTCCCCAACTAACTCCAACCAATAAACTAATTAATGAGATAATAGGGAAATAATCATGTCCTCGATGGATGAGGACTCACTGCTAACTCTGACTGCTGATATCTGGAATCTACTGATACTCTGGAGCTCGTGTCTCTGAACCTATGGTATAAGACACCATAGCGCAAATACGCCAGTACTTTAAATGTACTGGTATGTATGTGAGGTAGGCTTAATGCATGGGGTTCATATGCATGAACAATACTGGATAACTGACTAATATGAATGTAAGAATACATGTATGCATACATAGTAACTATATCTAAAATCATGATAACATGAGTATGCTGATGGCTGATGACTAATGACTAAATTTTGATAACTGATAACTTGAGTGACTATATCTGACAGCCCTGAATCTAATGGAACTAGCTGAGTTTCGTACTGTATCTGAGTTGACTATATCTGACAGTCCTGAATTCTGAAGAACTATCTGAGTTCTTTTACTGAGACTGATATTGAGACTGTGGGAGGTAGTCATCTAATTGAGGTGCCCCAAATGACGCATTATAGCTGAATTGGGGTCCAATCTATGCCCTGATTAGAAGGGTGTCAATACCACGTCACTAGTAAGGACAACATGTGGTGACCCTAATATAACAGGTAACTTTAGTGAAAATGGTGGGAACCCTCATATAGCAGGTTAAGCCACCTCATCTACCCTTATAGCAGGCTATGATATCTCAACCTATACTGGCTACATAGTTCTGGAATACAAGGATTGTTTCTAAGAATTACACCCTCATACAATAAGTGAGTTTCCATCCTTGGGTTCGCTCGGTGCTAATTTCTACTCCCATCTGAATAGACACTGAACATGATTTACTGAACTGAACATGGACTGAGTTACTAATTTCTGTTAACTGACGGAATACTACTGATATCTGACAACTGACTGAGTTCATGAGATCATGGAGATTTCCTGGCTCATAAGACTGTCAGAAGTCTAACGATCATAGCTTGGCTGAAAGTATCGTGAAACATGACATGGCTTTAGGCACACAACTATTATTTCGAGTACGAGTACCCCTAAGACTCGATAGAAGTAAACTGATAAAGCATGACCTACTTGAACATATCACTAACATCATAATCCATAATACATTTGTTAAAGCATTTCACCAAACATGTGATCTGCATAAACTTGTATGGGGATTTCATGATATCATGCTAGTTGGGCATTTTCCTTCATCTAGGCATTTAATCAAACACATGGTAGACATAGTATGTGTAAACAACATTATACAATAATTAAACATCATGATTCAATTCTAATTTCATCATTCAAGGGTTTAATCATAGGTTTACATGAATCTACATCTATACTAATCAAATCCACATAAAATTTATCCCTCAACATGGAATAAAATTCAATTACTCATTATTAACATGAACAAGAGCAGCCCAATCATGAAATTCATAAAGGGAATTCATAAACTTAAACTTTGAAAAGAGATTCTTGGGCTTCATAGACGAAAGGAATCCATGAATGAACACTATGCAGACCTAGGTTGAGTTTTCTTGAAGTTCTTGAACTTGAAGAATTTGAATCTCTTAGTTCTTGAAGAAAATTTGGATTTTGTTCTTGGAGATTAATGTTAGAGAGAAAACCCTAGTTTTGTTGTTGTGAAAGAATGATGAACAAAATAAGCTAAGGTCGGATATAATTGGGTATATAAATGGGTGGTAAAAGACTAAAAAATGCCCCTTTTAAAAAAATGACTTAAAATAACTAAACGGGACCTGTGACGGCTCGTGCGACAGTCCGTCATTGGCTCGACGGTCCGTCGTTCCAACTATCGCACATGGATCTGAATAGGGTCTCACTGCCTTGGGTTCGACATCTTGGGAGATGGTCTATCATAAGTTCAACGGTCCATCAATCTGCCCATCGTACCTTATCCATAAGGTGGCCTCACTGTTTCCCTTACGATGGCCTTAACGATGGTCCGTCGCTAGTCCGACGGTTCGTCGGCCTAGGACGTCACTCCTAGGCATAAGGTAGTCATACTACCTTGCTGTGACGGTCATGGGCGACGGTCCATCGCTAGTCTAATGGTCTGTCGGCCTCACCGTCGCTCCTGGGTGATTTTACTGCCTTCTGTATTTTGACCATAACTTTCTCCTTCGATGTCGGATTTTGATGAAAGTGGTATCGTTAGAAAGATAATTCAATTTCCACATGACAAAAAGTGAAAATATTAAAAATACCACATGTACAAAAGTGGATTCATCTTTCAAAGAAAGTTTTTAACATTTTTGGGATAAATTTCAAGCTAGAAAAAAGTATGGGGTATTACAGAATTGGAGGGTAAAGAAGTAAATTTGTTAGGGGGTGAAGTAGGGGACAAGTAGGGTAGGGGTAGGGGTTATTTAGGCTCAGTGTTTGCCACCAAAGAGGAAAACTTACTAGTAATTACGTCATTATTTGCATAAATATTATTTTCGAGATTCTAGCATGAAAGCTTAGTTTTACGAATTGTTCAACCGAGTTTGAGATATTCCCATGAACACTGAAGTTTTCAACATATTTAAAAATCTTTTTGTCTAAGTACTTACCTATATTAGAATGAAATAATTTTATCATTAATACTGTTAACCTCATCGAGACTTGACCTTTTCGAAAGTTTGGGGTTTTTTAAATTACTCGTGTCTGAGTTGTGCTTTTACTAACTTTAGACCATCTTCCTTCTCCTATTAAAAATTATTATTTCCTAGTGATTCTCCATTAAAGTTGTCTCCTTTATTATCATTCTTGTAGTGATAGATGTCATTGGATTGTGCTTTTGATCTTCTGAATGTGACTTAATTAGGGTGCAATTAAGTTGTATGCGACCAATACACCCACACGATTTACATAATAGATCCTCAACCTCGTAGATAATTTGTTGTTTTAGTTGGACAATGTATGTATGCATTTTGACTGGGACGCCCATAGGAACCTCAATGCAGATATGGGCATATCTCCTTCATAGGTCGAAGAGGTACAAATGTTAATCTTAACTAATTTCCCAAGCTTACTCCCTATTTTTGAAAGAATTGAATAATCATAGTATTCAGTAGGGAGCTCAGGTAGGCGAATCCAAATGTCAGTGAAGGTTTTGATCGTTGCAGATGGCACAAAGTTAGGGTGCCATTTTTTGATGGATAAGTTAAACCCATTAACAAACCATAGACCTTTTTGTTGGGTGAGTTGCATGTTTTATTCTTTGAGGAATTTAAACATATGATAATCATGACCAGATCTATAAGTGTTAGTTCTTCAATGGATTTTCACAAGCTAATTAATTTATGTTTTAGGTAATCATGCACTACTTTCTTCCCAATCAATTTTATAATTAGGAAATATTCCCCAAGGTTTGAAGATTCTACATTTTTTCTCTCCGATTAAAGAAATTATTTACACTTCTGAATGAGGGAACAAGATCTTCCACATCTTCCATATCCTGGTAGAGGTTAGAAGAAGTAGTTCTATCAGATGGGGGATTTAAGTTGTCTTTTATTCTTCCAAGGCATAAGATACCGGTTGGGTAAGGATATTTGCAAAGGATTTAGGGTCACTAATTATGGGAGTGGGAGGATCCTTCCTGATGGAAACATCGATTATCATGGTGTCCGATAGATTTTTTGGTAAGGGTAGTGGGTTGGCTATAGTGGCATTCATTGTGTTTCTAGTGAGAAGCCAGTACTTCTCTCTCTACAAAGCAAAAGGTTATTACTTCCTGACCTACCTCGAAGAGTTACTAATATAGCTACTACTAATGATAGTTGGACATAGCATTATATGTATGAAATATCCTCGTAATTATTAACCCCTCCCTCCCCCGCCCCAAATAAAAAAAAGAATTGGGAAATATTTTGAAAGGAATTTAAGGGTAATAATGCCATTAATCAATTTAATACATGCATTGAGATCCTTTGTATTACTAAAAAATGAAAAGGGATGGTATTAGTAATACATAGCTAAATACATAATAGAATGTATAACTAATATTAGTTATATATAGAACAAAAATATGTATCAAACAAGATACTAATAGTACACAAGAATAATGCATACATTATTTTTATTAATATACTCTACCAAACGACCCGTAAAAGACCCTTAAGTCTGCCCTATGTTGCATACTATAGCAATGTTCGTTATGTGCATTCTAAATTTTAGTAAGGTTAATCTATTTGAATAATTAGATATGTTGATGATTTTTTTTTAATTTCTTCGACTGAATCTACTTTAAAAGACAACAATAACTCACTGCTAACTTTATGTTAGCAGCATATTGTCATCCCACCATTTTGTACACCTTTAACTTCTCCCACAATCAGGAAATAATGTGGACATTTGTGAGAAGTCCCACCTAGCCCATCCTCACTATTAAAAAGTTATAACAATGTACTTTGAACTTTTGACTGATAATATTTTACCCTTATCCTGAGTTACATGCCAATGGTAACCCTACTAACTATCCCTGAATGATGTATCCCATGCGATGTAGGGTCTAAAGGCTCTTCTACTTTTTTTTTGTACAGTAACAGGTGATCTCAGAGTCGGTTTTTGCGATGAAGTGGTGAGTTTCCTATCTTCAAAAATTTGATCATTCTATCAATTTTCCATTCCATAAATTAGAATTAAAGACTTAACATTTACATTAGCATTGTCATTGTCATTATCATTGTCAGGGTTGGGGGTATGTCCCAGCTTAGGTTGTTTTCTAGTATAGAGGCTTTATGGATATTACTGTGGGCTGGGTATTAGTTGTTGACATTCTTAGACATTGAGTTATGTTTACTCTATCTTGTTACATGTTTTGAATTCATCTGCTGGCTGGTGTATTATGTTCTGTTTAACTAGGCAAAAGGGGTAGTCTCTGGTCCTCGGTGGACTTGAGATACCCATCAAGTCCACGACCTGGATTGGATTTTGACAAAGTTGGTATCAGAGCCTAGGATAATAGTCAATTGGGTGTCCACAAAGTTGTGTCAAGTAGAGTCTTTTAATCGGTGTGTAGTATGCCATACTTATGAGGGAGAGGATACGAGACATTTAAGAATGTTGCCCTTTTTTATGTTATACTTTTGGTCTACAGATTCTATAGTCTTGAAAATCCTTTGATTTCCATTTGTTTGCATTTTAGATCATGCCTCCCCAAAGATCTAATGCTTGTGGAACCTTGTTTGTCCCACCTGAGGAAAATATGGATGGAACTCGTCCTGTTTATGGAGTTCAAACTTAGTATAGGGATCTAACTCCTAATTGTACTGCCCCACGTGGAGTTCTACTGGTCTTTAACAGCTCTCCTCGGGCTCCTCAAACTGATGATGATCATGCCCCACCACCCCCACAGAGACATTTCTAATGTTCAGTTTCATTAATCTATTCATTTGTTAACCTTATTAGTGTTATCTCAGTCACGTCAGTTGGGTCCTACTGGTATTTGTTGTTAGTTCTTTTGAGGTTACTAAAGTAGAGTAGTTTATAAGGCTCAGTCCTCCAACCTTTATTGGCTCTAAGGTTGAGAAGGATCCTCAAGGATTCATAGATGGGATAGAGAAGATCTTCCAAGTTTTTCATGCTTCTCATTCATGGGCATGGAATTTATCGCATATAACATGAAGGATGTGACATATCAGAGATATGAGGACTGGGGTAAGTCTAGGGGTGATGATGCGGAGTTAGCACTATGAGATGAATTTTTGGGTGCCTTCCTGGATCATTTCATTCCTCAAGAGTTGAGGGAGGCTAAAGTTGAGGAATTTCTAAATTCAAAAATAGGGTAGGATAACTATGAAAAAGTATGCTTTGAAATTTCATCAATTGTACCGTTATACTCCTGAGCTAGTGTCAAGCATGAGGGCTAAGATAAGCATGTTTTCTTTGGTCTTTTCATGGGACTTAGTGCTAGAGCGCAAGGCCACCTTGTTGAATGGTGATATGGATATCTCTAGGCTTGTGGTGTATATACAGTAGGTTGAAGATGAAAAGAAAAAATAAGTTAAATTAAAGAAAAGGCAAAGTAAGAGGTCCAGGTATTATAAGCAGGGTGGAGGCCAACAGAATAGTGGTTAAAATGGAAGGCAATGGTGTAAGAAGCAGTTGAGAAATTTTTGGTCATATTCTACGGCCTGTGCTCTATATCCTAAGTCATCCGGTGATCGTTGCTTGCAGAGCAACAGTGGGTTTAAGGCATAATAAAACACCCTGAAATTTGGCCATTGAAAATTCATTAACTTTTGAGCTCATTTCCCTGGTTACGACCAGAACCTATGAGATATAGGAGTTCTGACAAGTCGTTGGGATGAGTCATAACCAAACTAATAAGTTTGTGGCTTGACTCTACTCTAAGTACGAGTAGCTCAATAAGAGTCATAAGGACATATTATGAGTTGAAGGATCTAATTGTAAGGGGTCTAGTTTTGGACCCATTTGGGTTCTGTATTACTTACGACTAAGACCCTATGAGTTGTAAGGTCATGATATGAGTCCTAGTCATGAGTCGTAAGGTGGACAATACATGGGGGTTCAATTTATTAACTTTTTTATGTCTCGTGGCTTTGAAAACCTTATTGGGTAAATGGGAATCCCTAAGTGATTTTAGAAATGGAGTATGTGGGTTACATGAGTATCCTCTAAGTTTTGGCTAATAAAATTGCTTGTAATCTATGGTAGGTATGATGATACCAGTTATTAATGCCTTAATAATTGACTCCTAGAACTGATGGTTTTGTTATGTGTTAAATGTTTTAATTGGGCAATAATGAGGGTTGTGATAGTTAGCCGTGAAGGTGTGAGTTCGAAGGATGGACACTGGAAACTTATATTTGTCGACATGAGGGTTAGTTTTGCTGACAATGTATTTGTGGGGTATAAGGGAATCCCCTGAGTGTATATTCGTATATATGTATCATAGCGGACGAAGGGTACAAGGGAATCCATGATCATCTATGATATCACTAGTTCATGTGGCTAATACGCACTGGGCCCATTCAACGAGTAACACTTGAACCATACAACCCGTGGATGGACTTAGGATGGTAAATCTACACAGACTAGGTTAAGGTTTTAAAGTGAATGCTAAATCTTATTCCTTATCCCAGCATGACATATATGTATATGTATTTGCATATGGTTATTTAAATTGATATGATTTGGTTTTGGATTGATGGGAGTACTTTATCCTTATCCCTGAGTTTTATGCTACCGTTCACTCCGCTAACCAACTTCAGATGTTGTATCCCTATGCAATGTAGGAACTAGCCATAATTCTACTTCTCCTTCACATTGACTAGGATTTAGGATCAACTCATGAGCCAGACGGAAGTGGTAAGCTTTTATACATCGAAAGACACTATTTCATGTTGTGGATTTCATTATGTCCTTACTATTTCTTTTGGTTTTGGTTTTGGCTATGGTTGGAGGTATTTCCCATCTAGATATACTTTAGTTTTGATTAGAGGCTTTGTTGGACTACTATGGACATGGGTGGTATCGGTGTCGGTATCGGTATTAGTATCGATATCGGTATAGGTAGTGGTTGGTTGTTTTGTTGTTAGTGGATGGTTTTTCCCATAAACTTATCATAATGTTTTTAAATTAATATTCTCTTATCTTGTCATATGTTTAAAATTTATCTGACATGGGGTGTAAGGAGGTCGATGGTTAGGTATTGGGGGTGGTCTTCGGTCTTAGTTGGACTTAAGATACCCTACACGTCTAGGCCCTGATTTAGGTCGTGCCATATTGGTATCAGAGCTCTAGGTTAATAGTCAATTGGGTATCCTCAAAGTCGTGTCAAATAGAGTTTCTATTAAGGATGTGCAGCGCGCCACACTTACAAGAGAGAGGCTATGAGGCATTTATGAATGTTTCCCTTTCTTGTTAATCTAATTTGAGTTATAGAGTCAAAGGTCTTGAGTCTCTCTAATTCCTATTTTTTCATATTTCAGATCATGCCTCCAAGAAGATCTTATGTCCTTCGGAATTCTTCTTTTTAGTCTGATGACTATGTGGGCGAAACTCGTTCTACTCCGGAAGTGAAGATCCGATCTAGGGTCGCTTGCTTTTGATTGCCCTGATAGAGATCCACCGGTTCCTTCTATTCCTCCTCAGGCACCTTGAGCGGATGTGTCTAATGCCGAGTTGTATCAATCAATTCACTTGCTTACCCAGTTGGTAGCCTCCCAGGCTGACCAGGTTGCTTTGATTACTCCTTCTTCCGAGGCCACTAGAGTTGGCCAATTTATGATATTGAGTCCTCCTAATTTTACTGGTTCTAAAGTTGAGGAATATCCTCATTACTTTATTGATGTGATAGAAAAGAACTTCTGGATGATGCATTTCACTAATATGTAGGGCATGGAGTTCATCACTTACCAACTGAAAGATGTGGTGACCCAATGGTACGAGGAATGGTACCGGTCTAGGGGCAATGATGTTGAGTCCTCTTTATGGGATGATTTCTCTAGTGATTTTCTAGACCATTTCTTTCCCTAAAAGTTAAGGAAGGCGAAGGCGGAAGAGTTTTTTTAACCTAAAGTATGGCAAGATATCAGTCCAGGAGTATGCCGTAAAGTTTCATCAGTTGTCTAGATATGCTCTAGAGTTGGTGTCTAGAATGAGGAACTTAATTTTTGGGTTGTCTCGAGACTTGATTCTAGAGAGTATGGATGCCTTGATAAACAAGGATATGGATATCTCCTGACATATAGTTTATATGCAGCAAGTCGAAGAAGAGAAGAAGAAGTAGGTTAAATTTGGAGAGAGGCAGAACAAGAAGTTTAATTATATAGATCAGGGTGTAGGTCAACAGCAAGGTGGTAGAGATGGTGAAAAATGGTCTAACAAGAAGTGGGGGAGTTCTGGTTCTTACTCTCAGAATAACGCTCCCTATATGAAGCCATCGAGTAATCGTCGTTCTCAGCATGATAGTGGGTTTAGGGAATAGGTTGCCTATTCTCAAGCTAGTGAGACTTAATTGGCTCCATTATACCCTTCCTACAGGTTTATGATCAGTTGCATCATGGATTTTCTGATGGGATAGGGATTAGAGTTTCAAATGTGGTCAGCCAGGGCATATACTGAAGAACTATCCCATGTTTAAGGTTACTTCTGGAGTTAACAAGGTTTCTATTTCCTCTTTATCAGCTCCTGCTCCACAAGGTATCCCTTCTAGCTCCGGCACTGGTCGAAACTGTCTCTACGTTCTCACTGCCCTTCAGGAGTTTGAGGCATCTCCTGATGTCGTTACTGGTTTGTTGAAACTTTTTTCTCATGATGTGTAGTGCTTTCTTGATCAAGGGTCCACTTTTTCTCATGTGACCCCATTTGTGGCTGTGTATTTTTGTTTTGGTTCCTAGAGTATTTCGGACCTTTTTTCTGTTTCTACCACGGTAGGTGACTCTGTAGTTGCTACAAGAGTCTATAGGGGTTTTGTGGTATCTATTAGTGGTAGAGAAACTCTGGTAGATTTGATAGAGTTAGACATGGTTAATTTTGATGTCATATTGGGGATGGATTGGTTGCACTCGTGTTATACCTCCTTAGATTGTCAAATTCGTAAGGTCATGTTTAAATTCCCTAATAAGCCAGTCATTAAGTGGGAAGAGGGTTCTATAGTGCCTAAGGTAAGGTTCATATAATATCTTAGAACTCAAAAGTTGATTTCGAAAGGATGTCTCTATCATTTGGTTCGGGTTAAGGATTATAACTCAGAGGGTCCTTCATTGTAATCCATTCCCATGGTTAATGAATTCCCCAGGTTTTTCCTGATGATCATCCCGGTATCTCTCCTGATAAGGAGATTGATTTTGGGATTGATCTTTTTCTGTACACTCGTACGATATCTACTCCCCCATATAGAATGGCTCCAATAGAGTTAAGGTAGCTTAAGGAGCAGTTAAAGGACTTTCCGGACAAGGGATTCATCCGTCCTAGCATGTCCCTATGGGTTGCACCGGTATTGTTCGTGCATAAGAAGGATTGTTCCCTTCGGATGTGTATTGACTATCGGCAATTGAATAAGGTGATGATAAATAATAAGTAGCCCATTCCAAGGATAGATTATTTGTTCAATTAGTTATAGGGTGCTAAGTTTTTCTCCAATATTGATCTTCAGTCAAGGTATCATCAATTAAAGATTTAGGAGGCGGATATCACTAAGACTTTCTTCAGAACCATGTACGGTCATTTTTAATTTTTGGTGATATCTTTTGTCTTGACTAATGCCCCAACTACATTTATGGACTTGATGAATAAGGTCTTCCATCACTTTCTAGGTTTGTTCATCATTGTATTCATAAATGATATCTTAGTGTACTCCAAAAGTTAGGCGGATCATGCCGATCACCTCCGCATTATGTCGCAGACCTTGAAAGATCAATATTTGTATGCTATGTTCTCTAAGTGTAAGTTCTGGTTGAAATTTGTTACTTTTCTAGGTCATGTAATTTCTAGTGAAGGGATCATGATGGATCCGCAAAAAGTTACAGTGGTTAAGAAGTAGCCCAGGGCCATAGCTCCAACCAATATTCATAGCTTCTTAGGTTTAGCCGGTTACTATAGGAGATTTGTGGAAATCTTATTGGCCATAGATACCCCACTAACTAAGTTGACATAAAAGAAGGTAAAGATCTTGTGGTCTGATACTTGTGAGGGTAATTTTGAAAAGATGAAAGATAAGTTGACCTCATCTCCAGTTATGAATCTGCCTGATGGCATGAATGGTTTTGATATCTATTATGATATGTCCTGTATGGGACTTGGTTGTGTCTTGATGCAACATAGTAAGGTGGTGGCCTATGCTTCTAGGTAGTTAAAAGTACACGAGCGGAATTATCCAACTCATGACTTGGAGTTGTTGGTTGTGGTGTTCGCATTGATAATTTAGCATCACTATTTGCATGGGTTCATATGGATATCTTTTCTAACCATAAGAGCCTGGAATATTTGTTCACCTAGAAGAGCTAAATCTCAGGCAAAAAAGGTGGCTTACATTGCTGACAGACTACGACATAAGTCTCCACTACCACCCAAGTAAAGCTAATATGGTTGCTGATACTCTTAGCAGGTTATCCATGGAGAGTCTAGCTCATGTGGATAAGGAAAACAAGAATTGGTGAAAGATATTCACCATTTGTCTAACCTTGTAGTTCGTCTCTTGGACTCTGATGATGGAGGTGTGTTTGTGCAAGAGGTGGCGAAGTCATCCCTTGTTGTTGAAATAAAGAAGAAACATGTACCTGATCCTTTCTTAATAAAGATTCAGGGAGATGTGGGACAACAAAAGGTTTTAGTTTTTGAGATTGGTGGCGATGTTATCTTGAGGTACCAAGGCAGGTTATGTGTTCCTGACAAACATGTATTGAGAGAGAGGATCTTGGTTAAGGCTCATGAATCGCGTTATACTATTCATCCTGGTTCGATAAAAATGTATCATGATCTTAAGGATATTTATATGTGGAACAACATAAAGAAAAAGGTATCCAATTTTGTGGACAAATGCATGGTGTATCAACAAGTGAAGGTTTAACACTAGAGACTCGGAGGGTTGTATCAAGAGATTTAGTTTCATGTATGGAAGTGAGAGATAAATAATATGGATTTTATTACTGGTCTGCCTCGGTCTTGGAATCAGTTTGATTTGTTTTTAGTCATCGTGGATAGAATGTCTATGTCTGCTCATTTCTTGCCAGTGTGGACTAATTATTCAGTAGAGGAATATGCTAATTTGTTCCTCTAAGATACTGTGAAATTGCTTTGGGCGCCTGTTTCTATCTTGTTAGATCGTGGTACTCAATTCTCATTACACTTTTAGCATTTATTTTAGAGAGGTTTGAGAACTAAGGTGAACCTTAGTACTGCTACTTTTACCCTGTAGTCGGATGGGCAAATGGAAAGGACTATTTAGACATTGGAAAATATGCCTCAAGCTTGCGTGATTAACTATGGTGGTTGTTGGGTTGATTGTTTTTCTCTTATAGAGTTTGCGTATAATAATTGTTACCACTTTAGTATTAGGATAGCCCTATTTTAGGCATTGTATAGTAAGAGGTGTAGATCTCCTATTGGGTGGTTCGAGGTCAGTAAGGCTGAGATTTTTTGCCCGAATTTAGTTCACCAAGAAATGGAGAAGGTAAAGGTGATAGGGGATAGACTCAAAGCTACCCAAATTAGCCAAAAGTCATATATGGATGTGAGGCACAGGGATTTAGTATTTGAGGTTGGTGATTGGGTGTTCCTTAAGGTATCTCCCATGAAGAGAGTAATGCAGTTTGAGAAGAAGGGGAATCTCAATCCCTGATATGTCGGTCCGTACTTGGTCTTGAAGAGAATTGGTAGTGTTGCATATGAATTGGAGTTTCCTTCTAGTTTAAGCTGTATTCATTAGGTGTTCCATGTTTTAATGTTGAGAAAGTGTGTGGGTGATCCATCGCTGATTATTCCTATCAAGGATATTGGTATTTCAGATTACTTGTCTTATGAGGAAGTCCCTATTGAAATTTTGGATCAACAAGTTCTTCGGTTGCGGACGAAGGATGTAGCTTTGGTAAAGGTTCTATGGAGGATCCACAGGGTTGAAGAGGCTACTTGGGAAGCTGAAGAGGACATGACGTCCAGGTATCCATTTTTTTTCTCCTCTATGGATAATTGTGCCTAAGGTATGTGTTATTCTTAACATCTTTATTTTCTAACTTTTTTTAAGGAAAGAGTGATTTATATATATATATATATATAGGCATCTTTGATTTCTAACTTGGTTAAAGGTAAGAGTAGAGGTATATGGAGTCCAATTATACTAGCAATTTCCTTGACCCATCCTTTGAGGATAAATGATCCAAGTGAGGGAGAGTTTAAACACCTCATATTTTGGACCTTAAAAATTCCTTGAGCTTTGAGCTCACTACCCTGGTTAAAATAGGACCCTATGACTCATAGGGTGTCTGATGCACCGTGGAAACACGACACTTTCAATGCTTAAAACAAATAATTTATGTTTGGACTTAGGTTGTTTAAGTAGATATGATGTGCTTTTCTGGTTGTTACAAGTGAAATAGGTAAAAAACAATCTTAGAATAAAATTTTAAGAAAACGACGTGAAAAAGATGAAGTCTAAAGATGGTATGAGTCTTCTTACTAGTTTTAAACATACCATACGACTCGTAGGATGATTTGTAAGCACAAAAAAAAAAAACCAATCAGAAAATCTAAGTGAAGGAGAGATACGACTGAAGCATACACATCATAAGATGAGGATACGAGTTGTGATAAGCAATTGTCAAGGGAACAGAAACCAAAGTTAGATTCAGAGGTTAAGTCATAGTGGAAGATGGGTCAGAAGTCTGAGTATGACTTGTATGGACAAATCATAAGTTGAACAATGTTCATAGGATGGAAAGATCAAGTCCCAGGTGGTAACTAGTGAATACCACAAGTCCTATGGTCAAGATACGACTTATAAAGATGAGTCGTAACGAGAATAGAAAGTTGAAGCCTAGGAGATCAGTCATTAGAGAACATACGAGAGGCATTGTATGACTTGTAAGAATACCTTACGAGTGGATGAAGTGAGTCGTACCTTGTGCCAACTTACTTTTCCTATTCCATTTTAATTAGGATTTCTAAGTTTTGAGATACTATAAATACCCTGAGGTTAATATTTTATTAGGTTACGCTCTTAGACATTTTATTATGCATTCTTACATACTTTTACAATACTTTACATTATTCTTGAGATTTTGGGGTTATTATTCAATTGAAGACTTCAGGTCTTATTCTTCTTATTCTTGTGCAATTAATTACATGTATTCTTTATTGATTATCATGTCTTATTACATGAATATGAGTGGATAATTTGCCTAACTAGAGTTGTGGGAACCTAGTGGATAAGCTATATAAAGGAAGTGGGAGATTCATATTTGCTTTTATAGTTAAATGTATCTTAATCATCATCATATTAATTGATGTCAAAGCTACTGTACAAGCTTGAGGATTTCCTGTATATGATAACATCCTCACAAGGGAGTTTGAGATTAGGAAAAAAGGATTAAGATAGTAATTTGAGATTAACGTCCATCTTATCATTCCATCATCTCATATAATCAACTTGAGACTCAAAATGTAAACGTTGGAATGAATTCATAGGCAAGAAGCAATAAGGTAACCCCCTGAGACTCATAAGGTAAAGGGTGAGATTTATAACATGTTCACAAGGAGGTTGATAATACAAAGCTACAGAATAGGTAGGTTGAACACGAGAAGTTTGCGAAGTTGAGAAGCCAGGGGGAACACAGTCCTAGTATTCGTCTTCTATTGTTTACAAACTCAAAGCATTCAAGATTTAGTTATTATTTACATACTACTTCCAAATTTTCCCATTTACTGTTAGTCATTGCTCATTAATTTTTTCATGTTAAGCAACTATTCAATGTCTTACCTATGGGATCGACCCCAACCTAGTTGGGTTACTATATTTGGCCTCGACCGCAGCATACTTACTTGGAGGATAGTTTTGGGTGACGTCAAATTTTGACGCCATTGTTGGGGAAAATGGTGTGAATTGTTCATTGAAGTTGGTAAAGTTTGCAGGTTTATTTTCTGTTCTTGATCTGGCGTACGCTGGTGTATGTCAAACACTAGAAGAAGAGGTTATCCCTTACTCCCTTTTGATCCAGAGCTTGACAAAATTCATCAAACACCGAGAAGGATGTCAGGACAAGTTTTTGATGCAGAAGGGTTCAATACTCTCATCTTGTACCCCTCCTTTACCTGCTTATTTAAACACGAAACTTCTGCATGCTTTATGTGATCCATAGAACATTACAGATAGACAGGCGGAGCTTTTACTAACAGAAGAAGTAGCCAAATTGGCGGAAGGAGGAATAGCCAGGCCACAATAAATGGTCGAGCATCGGGACAGAGTTCAGAGAGTCAGATCTCCATTGATCCCTGCATAATAGAACCTACACCCATATGATGAAGAAAAATATATGGGTTAAGATGAATCAACTAATACAAGAGCCATCGTTCCTCCTTCTATACCAACCAATGTTAAGTTTGACATTACTAGCTCTATGATCCAATTGTTAAACTTAAAGGGTATATTTTTAAGATCAGTAACTGATGATGCAAACATGCATTTGGTTAACTTTACTGGGATATGCATGTCATATATGATTTTGGGAGTGGATTAGGATGCTTTGAGATTGAGGTTGTTCCTATTTTCGCTAACTGGGAAACATTAATATGGTTAGGGGTATTTCCAAGAGGTTCAATCACTACTTGGTATGAGTTATGGAGATACTTTTTGAATAGGTTTTTCCCTCCTGGAAGGATGCTACAGTTGAAACATGAAATCTATAAATTCAGACAGTTACCTACAAAATCTATGTATCAGGCATGATTTAGATTTATGAAAAAGCTAAGAATGATGATACCTAATCGAAAAATCACAGGGTCCAACTTATTAGAAATCCTCTACATATCACTATATGTTAGTTCTAGAGCAATGATAGATACAATTTCAGAAGGTGCATTTTTTCATCTTTGGTGGATACTGTGCAGGATATACAAGATTATATTTCGATGGCTAATAGAGGTTAGCATACTAGAGATGCTGAGTGTGGTGTAGGAAAGTATGATATTGGAGAATCTAATAATTATAGAGTTGGTCATGATTTGGTAGCGCAAGAGGTTGCGCAACTTTGGACAGATATTGTGCTTCTTACAAAATAATTAAAAACATGAGTACTAAGAAAGTAAATACAGTCGGCGTACATGGATCTACTTTTAGGTTTGTCTAGACTAAATCTGAAGAGGAAGTAAAGTATTTTGATCTTTAATTGGCAGGTTTCTAAGCCCAAGGGAAAGGGAATTCGAAACTATTAAAATGATAGATACAGAGAAGGAAGTAAAGAGATATGTTGATTGGCGGTGGAAAGATGATTTCAAGAAGAGGAGTGATAAGTATGTTCCACCGGGTGGTCATGATTCTGAATCCAGAATTAAGGCACTTTTGTCAAAATTAGTAATAGGATAAAAAAGTCAAGGAAGTTGTCTTAAGGAGATTAAGGCAGATCTGTCAGGGCTAAATCAGAAAGTTGAGCCATACATGCTACCGCAATCAAATAGTTGGAGCAATAATTTGGTCAGATGTCAGCTACAATAAATCAAAGGTAGCCTGGTACTTTCCCTAGTAACACAGTGGTAAATCCAAAGTATGATAGTGACTGCCATTCCATTATTACTCGAAGTGGTAACCCACAATAGACCCACATGTGCCCACTGTAGATAATCAAAAGAATGAAAATGATCCTATTAATGTAGAGAGCAGTAGAAAGTAAGACAAAGGAAAAGACAAGGTTGAGGATCCTGTATTGAAGACCATCCCAAGTTCTTTCCCTCAGACAAGGTTGAAGATCCTATATTAAAGACCATCCCAAGACCTCTCCCACTTTTTAATCAAAGGCTAGACAAGAAATAAGAAGAGGGTAAGTATTACAAATTTTTCTCTATGTTGAAGTAGCTATCAGTCAACATCTCAATTGTAGAGGCATTAGAGAAAATATTAGGATATTTAATATTCATGAAGGATCTAATCACCAAGAAGAGTTTTGTCAGTTATAAGCTAGTCGACAATATTCATCACTACAATGTTGTAGCTACTAGATAATTGGTAGAGAAGAATAAGGATCCCAATGCTTTCACCATACCTTGCACTATTGGACCTTTCAACTTCACTAGGTCATTATGTGATTTGGGTGATAGTATCAACATCATGCCATTAGCAGTATTCAAGCATTTGGGATTGGAATCTCCTACACCAACCACCATGAGACTAGTGATCAAAAATAGGACAGTGAAAAAGCCATTTGATATTTTATATGATGTATTGGAACTAGTACATCTGATGTTGAGACTCAACGATAAATAGGTGATATTCAATATATGCAAATCCATGAAGCATCCAGATGAGTTAAGAGTGATATTAATTATTTATTCGTGTAATAAGAAAATAGATTCATTCTATGATATTGATTCAGTGACTACTTGGGATGATACTTCTGATGTTGTTCCTATTAAAGAAAAGTTGGGTGTTGAATATCTAGTAGCCGTGATCATAAACTTCAACTGTGATGGTATTGACGACTATGATGAGATGGTATGTGCACTTTATAGTAGTTGATCTTATACTTTTGCACCAAAGAAGCTTTATTTAGATCTGAAAAATAAAACCACTCCACCTGCTCGCCCATCTATTAAGGAGCCACCCGTCTTAGAGATGAAGGCCCTTCCTTCTTATCTGTGATATGTACTTTTGGTGGCCAACAATAATTTTCCAGGAATCATTGCAGCTGACTTTATTGAGGAAGAAGTAGAAGCTTTGTTATCAGTGCTACAAAATTCAAGAGGGCCATTAGTTGGTCCATTATAGATATTGTTGGTATCCCGCCTGGTATTTGTACTTATAAAATTCAACTTGAACCAAATTGTATCCCAAGTATAGAACATAAATGTCGACTTAATTCTCCTATGCAGGAGGTGGTGAAGAAAGAAATATTCAAGTGGTTAGATATTGGTGTAGTGTATCCCATTGTTGATAGTAAGTGAGTCAGTCTGGTACAGTGTATTCTGAAGAAATGTGCTATTACTATTGTGCCTAATAAGATAAATAAGCTAGTGCTAATGAGGCCAATCATAGGATGGAAAGTATGCATTGATTACAAAATACTAAACACATGAACTCAAAAGAACCATTTTCCCATGCCCTTCATGGACCAGATGCTGGATAGACTTGGTGGAAGAGGATGGTACTATTTTTTAGATGGGTAATCAGGCTACAACCAAATCACTATTACACCTTAATACTAAGAGAAAACAATTTTCACTTGTACGTATGGGACCTTTTCATTCAAACGCATGCTATTCGGGTTATGTAACGCTCCAACCACTTTTCAGAGATATATGATGTCAATCTTCTCTGACATGATAGAAGAAACTGTTGAAGTGTTTAGTGATGTTTTTTAGTCGTTGGTAATTTTTTTGATGACTGCTTAGTTCACATTGAAATGCTCTTCAAAGGTCTGAAGAATGCAACTTGGTACTTAATTGGGAAAAGTGCCATCTCATGGTTAATGAAGGTATTGTGCTTGGGAATAAGATTTCGAAAAGGGGTATTGAGGTAGATATAGTAAAGATTGAAGTGATTTAGAAATTACCTCCACTAATTTTTGTGAAGGGTGTTTGATATTTTTTGGGACATGCTGGGTTTTATAGGTGATTCATCAAGGATTTATACAAGATTTCCATTCCTCTTTTTAGTCTTCTTGAGAAAGGTGAAATTTAATTTTATTGAAGAATGCTTGAAGACTTTTGGATGAATGAAAGAGAAGTTGATGACTGCTTATATCATCGTGTCCCTAGATTAGTCCTTGCCATTTGAGATTATGTGTGACAAAGTTGATTGGCCTTAGGTGCTATACTAGGCCAACAAAAATAAAAGATCCTTCATCCCATATACTATGCTAGCAAGGTACTAAAACCTACTAAAAAAACTACAGTCATAAAACAAAAGTTATTGGCAATGGTTTTTTCCATTTAGAAGTTTCTGTCGTATTTGATTAGATCAAAGGTGATTGGGCACACTGATCATGGAGAATTGCGGTACTTAATGGCAACAAAAAATTCAAAGCCTAGATTGATTGGGTGGGTTCTTATAAGACCCCGCAAAAAAAAATTCTCTTATAGAATGAACCTTAAGGCATGTCAAGTGAGGCATGATTCTTGCTCTAAAAGATTTAGAAGTGAATTTCTAAGTAATTATCATGTTAACCATATGTAATTTCAATAATTTCGACTTTTTATCACATGGGAAATTTGATAAGCTTTCCATCGATATAAGATTCGCCCAAATCCGATACCCGGGTAAGAAGTTATGGCTAATTTAAGTCCTAGTCATAAAACAACATCATTTTAGTGCTTGGTGCATCGCGAAGAGGGTCCATTTGACATTTCTCAATTTCTAGTGGAACTCCGCGATAGTGGCGCATCGCGGAGGACCCCAATTTCCCAATAGTCAATTTCCAATGGCCTGGCGCGATTGTGATGCGTCGCGCTGAAGTTCCAGGTCCCAACTAGTGGGACAACATGATGGCTCCGCTTTGCGGTGACTATTATTTCCCATTTGTCAATTCCCAATGAGCCACCACGATAGTAGCGCGTCGCGGTGGCCCATGAAATTAGATTCCCAGTTCAGTTTTTTTCCAGCTTCGTACAAAAGTTTAAAAGGGCACTTTGAACTTTTTCCAAGCCTCTTAAACCGTGTAAACACCAAATCAAAGTCATTTACAAGCATTCTATAAAGTTTTTCTCAAGTTTTCTCACAACAAAAAGCCTAAGCATCCAAAACCTCTTCCAAGAATCTTAAGAATCCACCATAGATTTTCTAAATTGAGTCAAGATTCAACGTTCCCAAGTCAAGGGCTTCAATAACCCTCATTCAAGAATACGAATAGAGTTCGAAAAGTGAGAGTTCATCCAAAGCTTCTAATTCAAGGTATGTGGGGTTTTGAACAAGGGTAATCCTTTCACCCTTGTGCCCAAAGGCTTATTTAAGCTATGACTTTCTGCAATTTATGAGATTTTACATGAAATTGAATTGGGGTTTTTCACCCATTGTTATTGGTTGCAAGCTTTGATGTTTACCTTGAATTGAGAGTCTACTGGCATGATTTTTACATGTTTTTTTGAGAAATTGCAGTTGGGTTTATACCCCATGATTTTAATCCTTGAGAAGTTAAAAGTTGAAATGTTTGAAACATTGAAGTATATTAGTATGTTGAGATTTTGAAATAAATTTCTGAAATTTCTAGATTTCTACATGAGTTATGAATCTATATGCTATCTATATGAGAAATATTTTGACCTAATGGTCATTGAGTTTTAAACCCACTCTACTACATGAGATTTCATATTAGATTATTGAGTTCGTGGTGAACCATGAGATTATTTCTAAAATTGGATTTTTATGAGATAAGCGTAGATAATCTAAATAGAGTAGTATTTAGAACCGAGCAGGTAAGTTACTATGGTTTCTTACCCCAAAACTATGTGCCACCGTAGGTTGGGCCTGAGGCCGAGTTTATGATTATCATTGGGCCTCAGGTCGAGTTGATATTGGGCCCGAGGGAGAGTTTGTTTAGTGATCACCGGACCTAAGTTATACTCCCTGGAAAGAGTATGACGCCTCTCCCCAACATGAGGTCTCTTCCTTAGGAGGACAAAACGTTGGACTCCATGTAGCTCGCATGGTTTATGTCGGTTAAGAGTAACTCCCTAAACTAAAGTATTTTCCATTGAGATAAGATATTTTCCTTTAAAACTAAAATACTTTCCCTTGATATGAGTATTTTTCCCTAAAGCTTGAAATAAGATATTTTCCTAACGTGAACAAAATGCCTTCAAGTTGGTTCCAAAGGTAAATAATTTCGAATTCCAAGTATTTGAGTTCAAAAGAGTTATGAGTTCTTGAGCATTGAAAAAGTTTTACTCTCCATTAGACATATGCATGAGTTGAAAGTATTGCTTAAAGTTTCCTTTAGCCTTGAGTAATGATAATACGAGAAGAGTACAAATTTCAAAGTTGAAAGTATAATGACTCACGAGATTGTGTTACATGTTCCATTTTACATGATTCATGAGCTTTGCATTTTATACTTATTCAAGCCATGTGATTCATTAATTATTACATGTATGATTTGATTAAAGAGTATTGATGTTGTTTTATATAAGTGCATGCACCCCCACATACTCAGTACATTCCCAAGTGCTGATCCACATATACGTCTATGTGCTACATTGTATTATAATGTAGGTTCAGGTGCTCAGTCCCAACCTCGTCAGTGATTTTTGAGTACCTCTATCTACATTCCTACAGTGGTGAGTCCTCATGGTTCGAGGACCTATATTCAGACATTTCCATATTTTGAGAGACCATGTTGTTATTTCCAGTTCATTTTGAGTCAGTTGGGAACCTATCCCAACGACTCTCTAGTTCATGGATTAGTAGAGACTTTGTTAGACTAGTTATCAGATTGTGGCTGTGTTGAGGTTTCTAGTATTGTGGTCGTTTGGACCGAGCATTTTCTCTGTATTTCTTTTCATATGATATGACTATGCTAGTGTTTGGATTATTTCATCTGGAAATGAGTGTTATTACTAAAAATAGGCTCAAAGGGTTAGCTTGGGACTACTTTTAGCCTTAAGCACCGTGTGATTTCCCAGGAGGCAATTTTGGGTCGTTACAAACTTGGTTTTAGAGCCTAAGGTTTTTAAGAAGTCCTAGGGAGTCTGACAAGCCGCGTTGAGTAGAATCTTAACCATCGGTGTGTAGCGCGCCACATCTATGAGCATGAGGCTACAAGACGTTTTAGGAAAAAGTTATTTTTTCTTTCAGATTCCATTGTTCCTGCAGTTGTCCCTCTCATCAAATAATTCGTGCTCTCCTATTTCAGAAAATACCTCTCTGAAGAGCGAATGTCCATGGCGAAGTATGCTCCTGATTTCATTTTTGACACCCAAGCTAGTATGAGCAAGTTCGTGACAGGTATTTCTGGTTTGGTGCTGAAAGATTGTAGGGCTGTGATGCTGCATAGAGATATGGATCTAGCTAGGTTAATGATGCATACCCAGCAGATAGAGGTGTATAATATTAGGGAGAGAGATCGAGTGAGGGGTAACAAGAGGGCTAGATCTGAGCAGTATGAGTTTAGCCATCCTAGGTTCCATGAAGGAAACTGCCCTAAGTTTTAGAGGCATTCATCTATGCCAGCACTCTCTTCAGCTAGTGTTGCCGCGCCTAGAATTTGATAGGAGTAAGGGGACAAATCTTTTATGTATAGGTCACAAAATAGTGTTGGTAATAGGCCCCGCTATCCTTCTTATGCTATGTGTGGTAGGAGTCATCTCGAGGAGTGTTTTGTAGATCTAAGAGGTTGTTTTGGTTGTGGAAAGTAGGGCCACAGACTTAGAGATAGTCCTCATGCTAGACAGGGGAACACAGATGCCCGACCTCAGTAACAGGCTACTAGTATACCAGCTTCTGTACCCCATCCCACCCCTGCTCAGGGCGCTTCATCTAGCACTACTGGCGATCAGTGACAGAACTAATTCCATGCCTTACCATACTATCAGGAGTAGGAGGACTCTCTCAATGTTTTTACCGGTATGCTCCGTGTCTTTTGCCTTGATATCTATGTGCTGTTGGACCCCGGGTCAAGTCTCTCTTATGTGACCCTACTTGTAGCTGTGAATTTCAAAATGAGTCCCAAAAAGATTTCTGAGCCCTTCCTAGTTTCTACACCCATAGAGGAGTCAGTTGCTGCTAAACAAGTGTATAAAGATTGTCCAGTTACTGTTCTTGATAGATTCATACTTGCTTATTTGATAGAGTTAGACATGGTGGATTTTGACCTTATTTAGTGTATGAATTGGCTTCATTTTTGTTATGCATCTATAGACTGTCGTACCTGTGTGGTTAAGTTTCAGTTTCTTGATGAACCAGCTTTTGAGTGGTCTGGGAGTTTGGTATCTCCCAAGAATCATTTTATCTCCTATCTCAAAGCCAAAAATCTAATATCCAAGGTTGTATCTATCACCTAGTTAGATTCAAAGACACTAAGTCCGAGGATCCAACTATTCAGTCGGTCGATATTGTTAATGAGTTTCCAGATGTTTTTTTGGAAGATCTCCCAGGGGTACCTCCCGATAGAGAGATAGAATTTGGGATTGACCGTCTTCCCGATACTTGGCCTATTTTTATTCTGCCATACCGTATGGCACCTACTGAGCTTAAGGAGTTGAACGAGCAACTCAAGGATCTTTTAGAAAAAGGTTTCATTCGGCTTAGTATTTCTTCTTAGGATGCGCCTGTCTTGTTCATGCAAAAGAAAGATGGTTCATTGTGTATGTGTATTGAATATCATCAGCTTAACAAGGTCACAGTCAAAAATAAGGATCCTCTTTCGTGAATTAATGACCTGTTTGATCAGTTGCAAGGTGAAAGTTATTTCTCTAAGATAGACCTTAGATCCGGCTATCATCAACTTAAAGTGAGGGAATGTGATATTCCAAAGACAGCCTTTCGAACCCATTATGGTCACTTTGAATTTCTAGTCATGTCTTTTGGGCAAACCAATGCCCCAACATCCTTCAAGGACCTTATGAATCGAGTGTTCAAGCCATATTTTGATATGTTTGTCATTGTCTTCATAGATGAAATCCTTGTATACTCCCGTAATGAGAATGACCATTCAAATCACCTTAGAGTTGTCTAGCAAACTCATAGAGATCACCAGTTATTCGCCAAATTCAGTAAGTGTGAATTTTGTCTAAGGTCTGTAGCCTTTCTGGGTCATATTTTTTTAGCTAAAGGTATTAGAGTTGACCCCCAAAAGATAGAAGATGTAAGAAATTAGCCTAGACCTATCTCTCCATCTAATATTAGAAGTTTCTTGGGTCTAGCGATCTACTACAGCCGTTTTGTTGAAGGTTTCTCTTCTATTTTGTCTTCCATGACCCGACTGACATAAAAGAAAGTTAAGTTCCAGTGGTCAGATTCCTGTGAAAAAAGTTTTCAAAATTTGAAGACTCGACTTACTTCAGCCCCTGTGTTGACTTTGCCTGACGGTACAAATAGTTTTGTGGTGTATTGTGATGCCTCTAGAATTGGTTTAGGTTATCTGTTGATGCAAAGAGGTAAGGTTATAGCCTATGCCTCTAGAAAGTTAAAGTCGTATGAGAAGAATTACCCAACCCATGATCTTGAGTTAGCTGCTGTAGTCTTTGCCTTGAAAATCTGGATACACTATCTTTATAGTGTTCATGTTGATGTGTTTACTGATCATAAGGTCCTATAATATGTATTTACTTAGAGGGAGTTGAATTTTAGGCAGAGAAGGTGGTTAGAGTTGTTAAAAGACTATGATATGAGTGTGTTGTATCACCAAGAAAAGGCCAATGTAGTGGCGGATACCCTTAGCAGATTATCTATGGGTAGTTTTACTCATGTAGAGGAAGGTAAGAAGGAGTTAGCTCGTGATATGCATTGTCTGGCTAGATTGGATATTAGGTTGCTTGATTCAGCTGAGAGAAGTACTTTGGTGTAGAGTAGTTCCGAATCCTCTTTAGTTTCAGAAGTGAAGGAGAAGCAAGATAGAGATCCTAGTTTGGTCAGACTGAAGGATACAACTAAGGACCAAAAGGTAAAAGATTTCTCTCAAGGGGGAGATGGCGTGTTGAGATTACAGGGTAGATTGTGCATTCAGTATGTTGATGATCTGAGGCAGAGAATTATGGCTGAAGAACATGGCGCGCGGTATTCTATTCATCCCGGCACTACCAAGATGTACCGCGACTGGCGGGAAATCTTTTGGTGGAATGGCATGAGGAAGGATATAGCTGGGTTTGTAGCAAAGTATGCAATGTGCCCACAGGTTAAGGTAGAGCACCAAAGACCTGGTGGTGTGATACAAGAGTTTGGTATACCCACATAGAAGTGGGGGGTGGTAAATATGGACTTCATGACTGGGTTATCTCTTTTGCCTCATCATTATGATTCTAATTGGGTTATTGGGGATAGGCTGACTAAGTCCACACATTTCTTGCCCGTGTTCACATTTTATTCAGCTGAGGATTATGCTAGATTGTATATTCAGGAGTTGGTCAGGTTACATGAAGTCCCCTTGTCTATCATTTTGGATAGGGGTACTCAGTTCACTTCTCAATTTTAGAGAGCTTTCCAGAGGGGTCGTGGCACACAAGTTCATTTGAGTTCCGCATTTAATCTGCAGACTGATGGTCAGGCTGAGAGGACTATCCAAACATTGAAGGATATGTTGAGGTCTTGTGTTCTTGATTTCAAGGGTAGTTTGGATGAGCAATTGCCATTGATAGAGTTTGCCTATAACAATAGTTACCATGCCAGTATCGGGGTGGTGCCATTTGAGAACTTGTATGGTAGGAGATGTAGATCACCCATAGGTTGGTTTGAAGTGGGTGAAGCTGCCGTGATTGGGCCTGATGTAGTGTTTGAAGCTATGGAGAAAGTTAAGTTGATTAAAGAAAGATTAAAGACATCTCAGAGTTGTCAAAAGTCATATGCCGATGTGAGGAGAAGAGATCTTGAGTTTGAAGTGGGTGATTTGGTGTACTTGAAGATTTCACCCATGAAAGGGGTGAAGAGGTTTGGTAAAAAGGGAAAGCTTAGTCCCCGTTATGTTGGCCCGTATAGAGTCTTGAACAGTGTTGGTAAGGTAGTCTATGAGGTTGAGTTTCCCGCAGAGTTGTCATTTGTTCATCCTATTTTTAATGTCTCCATCCTTTAGAAGCATATTGGTGATTCCGTTGTAGTAGATCCTTCAGAGAATGCCGATATTCAGAACAGTCTTTCCTTCCATGAGATTCTTGTTGAGATCCTAGATTTTTAGATCCGTAGACTAAGGAACAAAGAAGTTCCTTTGGTCAAAATTTTATGGCAGAACCAGTCTGTTGAGGGTGCTACTTGGGAGGCAGAAGCAAACATGCGAGCCAAGTACCCGCACCTCTTTTCCATGAGTTCAGATCAATCTGAAGGTATTATTCTTCCTTAACTTAGCCCATCGAATCTAAAGTATAGCTATGCATCTATTCTTTCATTAGTTCTTGTAATTTGTGAGGTATTCAAGAGTTTAGAGAGATTCAGCTATATGTATTCATTTTTTCCTGTGTTCTTAGCCTAACTAGCGACATTCGAGGAAGAATGTTTCCAAAGGGGAGATATTGTAAGACCTCGCAAAAAAAAAAATTCTCTCATAGAATGGACCTTAGGGCATGTCAAGTGAGGCGTGATTCCGGCCCTAAAAGATTGAGAAGTGACTTCCTAAGTGAGTATCATGTTAACCATATGGAATTTTCCTAATTTCAACTTTTTTCACATGGGAAATTTGATAAGCTTTCCGTCGATATAAGATTCGCCCAAATCCGATACCCGAGTAAGAAGTTATGGATAATTTAAGTTCTAGTCATAAAATAGTGTCATTTTAGTGCTTTTCACGTCGCGAAGAGGGTCTATTTGATATTTTTCAATTTCCAGTGGAACTCTACGATAGTGGCGCGTCGCGGAGGACCCTAATTTCTCAATAGTCAATTTCCAGTGGCCTGGTGCGATTTTGACGCATCGCGCTGAAGTTCTAGGTCCCAACTAGCGGGACAGCGTGATGGCTCCATGTTGCGATGACTACTAATTTCCCATTTGTCAATTTCCAGCGAGACACTGCGATAGTGGCGCGTCGCGGTGGCCCATGAAATAAGATTCCTAGTTTATTTTTTTTCCAGCTTCTTACAGAAGTTAAAAAGGGCAATTTGGACTTTTTCCAAGCCTCTTAAACCATGCAAACACCGAATCAAAGTCATTTACTAGCATTCTATGAAGTTTTCCTCAAGTTTTATCTCAACAAAAACCCTAAGCATCCAAAATCTCTTCCAAGAATCTACTATAGATTTTCTAAATTGTGTCAAGATTCAAGGTTCCCAAGTCATGGGCTTCAAGAACCCCCATTCAAGAGTACGAATAGAGTTCCTAAAGTGAGAGTTCATCCAAAGCTTCTAATTCAAGGTATGTGGGGTTTTGAACAAGGGTAATTCTTTCACCCTTTTGCCCAAAGGCTTATTTAAACTATCATTTTCTTCAATTTATGAGATTTTACATGACATTGAATTGGGGTTTTTCACCCATTGAAATGAGTGTTATTACTAGAAATAGGCCCAAAGAGTTAGCTTGGGTCTACTTGTAGCCTTAAGCACTGTGTGATGCCCCAGGAGGCGATTTTGGGTTGGTACAGTCCTATTGCTCCAAGAATTTGATTTCAAGGTCAAGGATAGAAAAGGCACTGGGAATCAAGTTGCGGATCATTTGTATAGACTTGAGGATAAAGCTATGCAGAAGATTGACCATGGGCTTCCCAAGATCTAATTCCATGGTTTGCTGACCATGCAAATTATCTAGCAAGTGATCTAGTCCTAGAAGATCTTTCCTTTCAGCAAATAAAGAATTTTATACATGAGGTAAGGAATTTTTTTTGAGATAAGCCTTATTTATTTGGAATTTGTGCTGATGGGATTATTCGTATATGTATACCTGAGGTGGAGATTATGAACATACTTGAGGCTTGTAACTCTTTGCTAGTTAGGGGTCATCATGAAGGAACCCGCACAACCCACAAAATCTTGCAATGTGGGTATTACTGGCCAACAATTTACAAAGATTCACTTGATTTTTCTTCAGCTTATGATCAATGTCAACGTGATGGTAACATCTCTTGACGCCATGAACTTTCTATGACCCCTATTTTAGAATTGGAATTATTTGATGTATGGGGCATAGACTTCATAGGTCCTTTTGTGAGTTCGTTTGGAATGAAGTATATTTTTGTGGCTGTGGATTATGCCTCTAAATGTATGGAAGAGGTTACGCTCCCGAACAATGAAGCATGTAGTGTCACCTTATTCTTGAAAAAATAATCTTTTTTGGATTTTGCATGCCACGTGCTATTATTAGTGATGCTGGGTCTCATATTTGTAATCGTCTATTCAAAAGTCTACTTGTGAAGTATGGAGTGAAACACAAGATAGCAACACCTTATCATCCACAAAATAGTGGAAAGGTTGAGGTGTCCAATAAAGAAATCAAGTATATCTTTGCAAAGACAGTGAATGCCAAAAGGATAGATTGGTCATGAAAGTTAGGTGATGCATTATGAGCTTACCGAATAGATTTTAAGACCCTCATTGGTGATTATCCTTATTAGTTGGTTTATAGCAAGGTTTATCACTTGCCTGTTGAACTTGAACATAAAGCACTATGGTATTTGAAAAAGCTAAATTTTTAGTAGAAAGATACAGAAAAGTCAAGGATGAACAATATGAATGAATTGGATGAATTTCTACTCCAGGCATATGAAAGTTGTTCACTTTACAAATGAAATATGAAACTATTTCATGATTGCAAGATTGAGAAAAGGATCTTTGAAAAGGGTGACCAGGTATTGCTTTATAACTCTAGACTTTGCCTGTTTCTAGGTAAGGTGATGTCTAGGTGTTATGGTCCATTCACGGTGACAAGAGTTTATCCATATGTTTCTTTGGAATTGAAGAAGGTTGGTGAATCCCCATTCAAGGTTAATGGACAAAGATTAAAACATTATATGGGTAACGCTGAAGAAGTTAGTGTAATTTTTGAGATGGACCTTGGTGAAGTATGAGTAACCAAGGCAATTGCGTCGTGAAAAGATGTTAAATCAAGCACTGCATAGGAGGCAACCCATGAGGATAGTTGGTGAAATCTGAGTATCCAACTTATCCCCATCGTGCCACGATGTTAAATCAAGCATTGCATAGGAGACAACCAATGTTTTTGTATTTAATACTTTATAGGGTAATATGTTTGTCTAGTGTGTAGGGTTAAAGATTTCAAAAAAGATCTAGATATTCCAAGAAGTTAGGTCATACAAACTGTTCACGAGTCGTATCTTAAGGTAACGACTCATGAGTAAGAGTCATAAGGACCCAGGAGTTGATCTAGAACCCAGGTACCATGGCTCCAAGAGGTAACTCCTCCTAAAAGAATACCAAGAAAAAGTTGGCTCCAAAAGTTAATTATCATCTAAAAGATGAGGAGGCAGGTGACTCAAGTGGTGACACAATAGAATTCCCAATGAAAAAGATAGTGGACCCAAGGGAAAAATATACTCGGGGGGAAGAAAGTGGTCAATCTGGAAGATACACCTCCACGAGGACCCTGAATGAAGAATTCGAGTACCTTCCCTTCACACTCACCATTATCTTCAAAGGATGGTGAGGATGATGAAAACGAAGAAGTTGAGGATGATGAAGGGGAATAAGAGTCGAGCTCCCAGGAATTTGATTCTAAAAATGTAAGTGGAAAAGTTGATGCAATCCTATTAACAGAAAGGACCCACCTTTAGCCATTACACCTACTCTAGTGCCCAATGTTGAACGGTGGGGGTACCCCTATATGTAGGAGTCGCACAATGATGGTTTGAGAAGACTCCCTAATGGTAGAATAAAAAAAAGTGAATATTTGGAAAAGAGGTTGACCACTACAGGCCTGTATGAGTTGTCTAGGTTTGAAGCTAGATTTCAACAACATGGTTTTCAAAGGATGACTACAGCACCAGGGAATTAAGTCCTACATTAGTATGGGAGTTTTATATAATGTATAAGAGAGAGTTAAATTGACAGTGACAATTATGTAGAGGTGGTAATCCAATCACCTTATTGATAATTTGGGGAGTGCGGGTGAATATCTTTCTGCTTACTATTTCACTATTCTTGAATAGACCATGTTTCTAGTCACCAGTGAACACAAGAGATATGGATTGCCGCATGGATGAAATGTGGAAGATTACGAGAAAATAGCTGGGGTCGGACAACAATATAAGACATTTTTGGTAGATAATGAGTCTAATTGCATTGAATGGAGAGGATTTTGTATGGGTGGTAGGTGTCCCAGGAGTGTTCTCATAGAAAATAGAAAAGCACACACTAAATTTTCAGGACAAGGCATGGTGAACACTGGACCGAAATAGACTATGTCTCACAATTAGGGACAACGTGCTCAGTATGGTTCGTGTTGTATTAATAGCTGATTTGATGGTTGGGTATGAGTTTGATGTGGGCGAGTTTTTAGCACAAGAGATTCGAGATCGAGCTATGGTCGAAGAAAAGCTACTTCTAGCATACCCATATATAATCACTCAGATGTGTTTGGATTCAGGGGTGCAGTAACTTCCAGGGACCGACCAGCTCATTGAGCCGACAAACATCATAGACTTGGGGTTGATTTGGGACATTGCAAACTCCATTGTCCAAGAAATCTAAGTGGGGAGCTTAAATAATTGCCAAGATGTTCAAAAGTCATGGTGGACAGACTGAGGCTTCATGGCAGGATGCGATGGATGACACTGCAAGTGGAGGGGTACAAACCAAGCCACAGATAGCAGATGTAGTGGGCATATCTAGTACCCCTACTATAGCTCAGTCTGTACCACCTCACCCAGCTTCCTTTAGATTTGCACCACTAGGATACGTGCTTATTTCCCAAGCTAGTTTTAATGATATTATGCACCAGTTGGGAACGATAGAAGCTAAGGTGCAGTTGATAGAGGGTGGTGTAAAAACCTGGGTTAAGAATCGGCTAGAACAACAAATTGAAAGGTACAGAGTCGGATGGATTCCTTTAAGCAATGTATGACTCAGCAGTTGGGAAACGGCTAGACCTCAAATATTTTGAAGGTAAATACGGAGGTTGTCAAAATCAAGAAAATAGTAAATGAGTTGTGTAACAGGACATTTATCCTAGTACCCATGATTAGGGAGGTTGAGCCAAAAATAGATGTTGAAAATATCTGGGGTGATGTTGAAAATATCTGGGCTATTCTAGAACTGGAGGAGGAAGGAAAAAGAGAGAGAAAGAAAATAAAGCATCGGAGTACAGAAAAGGAAGCAATGAAGAAGGCTAAGAAGGATAACCTACATAGTGAGTAGGACCGGAAGGTGTGGGTCCGAGAGATGCAAGTTAGAGACGGTAGCTCAAAACCATCAAATAATGATGTTGAGGGGGTAGTTATGAAGCTCTGATGATTTATTTCCATTGAGTGCACCGGCCACAACCAGTGCCACTACTGTGGAGGTAGTCTTAAAAGCTGATGAGACTCCTATTTTGGTGGTGGGACCCAATATAAGGTCCCACATGATGATACTGCATGAGCTGGTTCCTTGAGTGCCTAGGTATGTTCCAGATCCTTTTTACTACATTTTTAGATGCATTGGGGACATTGCATAGGATTTAAGTTGGGTTCGTGTACCAAGGTTTACACTGGTTATACTAGCTATGTTTTGAAGCTCGTGGCCATATTCTAAAAACTCTAAGAATTGGCATTTTTTTGGTATTTTTGTGAGTATATTTGTGTGTGATTTTGAAATAGGAGGAAAATTTGTACTTGTGGCAGTTGATGTTGTTTTGAATGATTATGCTGAAATTGCCTAATTTAGAAATAACAGTGCTAAAAAATTGATACCTCTCCTAAAACTTTTGTCAAATTGTGTGATACGTGTTTGTGTGTAAGACAACTGTGAATTTGATAAGGGCATTAGAATTAGGGATAGAACAACTAGGTCAAAAAATTGCATAACTGGATAAGTATACCTAGCAGTTTGACCCTGTATGAGTATGTGTAAGGCATTACACAGTTCCTGGTGTATTGGAATCTAAAACTTGCCCGATTGTTTTGACTTAGGGTTCCGAATAGTCGAGTAGGAAATGATCATAGGACATTCTTTTTTTGAGTGCACTCGAGCCTAAATGCTGAACCAAATATTATATGAATCCCTTAATCCAAATATTTGAGCTTTTACTGACCCAATTTTTTACTTTACATTGATTTCACCTTCCCATTTCACTTACAATGAACCTGTATTGGCCTTGGTCCTCCTTGTATACTGTGCCCCTCAACTTAGGAAAATCGCCTAAGTTGAGGGTATCTATTATAGGGGTGCATAGGGAAAAGCAAGTATGAAGAAAGACGTGTCAAAGAAAAATGAAAAAGGGCGGATGTGGTGAAAATAAAAGAAAAAGTAAAATTACAATGAAAGAAAATGAAAATTTCCAAGAAACAAAAAAGAACAGAAAAAAAGAAAGTGAGAAAAGAAAATTGTACCTAGTTCCATCTGTATATTCGTTAAAATAAAAAGGGAAACGTAAGGGTGAAAATAAAATAAATAAAAAGTGGAAAATAAGTGGACCCAAATAAGGCATAGTGTAAATGGGAGAAGTCACTAAAAGTCCTAAAAATATACCATACCAACCCATAACCTACGATACAAGCCAAATAAATTTCTTTAGTGATCCTATCTTGACGGTCCAAAAACTCAGGAATAGAGCATACGGGAAAGCCTATGGATTTGTATTCGCCAGTGATACTTCTTTATGAGTGAGGGAATCTTTTGCAGTATCTAGGAATAATGTGATTGATATTTCCAGAGTGAATGGGATTTCTTTGATTGTGAGCGCTCATGGGTTTTGTTGTTAAGTTGCTAGACTGATCGGCAAGTGTGATTTCTATATGCTTAGTTGTTTGTTACTAATGTGATTCCATCATTGGATTCCTATATATTTCTCCATATGAAAAATAAATATACATAGTTGTGTTCTTGAAGAGTTTAAACTCTAAGGGGGAATAAAAATGTTGAATATTGAATTAAAAAGTCACTGCCATAGGTATCTTAGGATCTTCTTATTTAATCATCATTGTTGAGATTGGTAGTTTTGATTTTTTTTTCCCAAGGACACACAAACATTCTAAGTTGAGGATGTTGATGTACTGTGGAAAAACAACTCTTTTTATGCTTACCACAAAGAATTAATTCTTGGTTTTAGGTTGTTTTAGTAGATATGATATGCTTTTGTGGTTGTTACTGGTAAAACAAGTAAATAACAGTCTTGGAATAAAATTTGAAGAAAAACACCTAAAAAAGATAAAGTCTACAGATGGTATAAGTCTTCTTACTAGTCTTACACACATCATACGGATTATATGAGAACTCATAAGCACAATAAAAATAAAATCCAATAAGAAAAGTTAAGTAAATGAAAGATACGACTGGAGCATATGAATCGTAAGATGAGAGAATATGGGCCGTGAATGGAAATCATCATGGGAATAGAAATGAAAGTTAGATTCAGAGATGAAGTCATGGAGGAAGATGAGTCAAAAGTATGAGAATGACTCGTATGGACAAATCGTAAGCCGACCCATGTTCAGAGAATTAAAAGATAAAGTCCCAGGAGGTAATAAGTGAAGACCACAAGTTGAATAATGAAGATACAATTCATGAGGATGAGTCTTAATGAGAATAGAAAGTTGAATCCCAGGAGATCAGTCGATGAAGAACATACACGAGGCACTGTACGACTCATAAAAATACCTTATGAGTTGACGAAGCGAGTTGTACCTTGTGCTAAATTTCTTTTCCTATTTAATTTTAATTTGGATTTCTGAGTTGTTTTGAGATACTATAATTACCCCAAGTTTATTCTTTTATTAGTTTACAATCTTAGACATTCTATTACGCATTCTTACATACTATAACAATACTTTAAATTATTCTTGAGATTTTTGGGTTATTAATCAATCAAAGACTTTGGATCTTATACTTCTTATTCTTATGCAATTAATTACATGTATTCTTTACTGATTATCATGGCTTATTACATGAACATGATCATCTAATTTCCCTAACTAGGGTCATAGGAACCCTAGCCGATTATGTAATACCCCATACTTTTTCCTAGTTTGGAATTGTCTCAAGAATGTTAGAAACTTTCTTTGAAATAGAAATCCATTTTTGTACACGTGAACTTTTTATGATTTTCACTTTTTATCATATGGAAAATTGAATTATCTTTCCAACGATACAAATTTCATCTAAATCCAGTATTAGAGTGAAAAGTTATGAACGTTTTACCGAGAGTTGTCAGAATGGCCCAGGTGCGACGACCCGGTTGACGGACCATCGATCTAGTGACAGACCATTTCCTTGACCGTCACAGCTAAGGTAGTACGACAATCTTCTGGATAAGATACGGATTTCATTTAGTTCCATCAGATTCAAGACTGTCAGATATAGTCACTCATGTTATCAGTTATATCAGTCATCATAACTCAATTACCAGTCATGTTAGTTATCAGTAAATTAATGTTATCACGATCTCAGTTATAGTTACTATGTATTTATGCATGCATTCTCACGTTCATATTAGTCAGTTAGTCAGTATTGTTCATGTATATGAACCCCATGCATTTATCCTACCTCACATGCATACCAGTACATTGAAAGTACTGACACATTTGCGCTATGGTGTCTTATACCATAGGTTCAGAGACACGAGCTCCAGAGCATCAGTAGCATTCTAGTCTCAGCAGTCAGAGTTAGCAGTGAGTCCTCATCTTTCGAGGACATGACCATTTCCTTATTATCTCATTAATTAATTTATTAGTTGGAGTTAGTTGGGGATATGTCCCATCAACTCCTTATTCAGACAGTGATGTTTTAGAGGCTTTTCAGACTACAGGACCGGCAGATAGTTTATTTCAGTTAGTTTTGGGTATTTCATACCCCACTCAGATGTTATATTTTAGCAGATATTATGTCTCGGTTTCGAACCTTATGGCATTTCAATTCATGTTTCCGCATTATGTAGTATACAGGTACAAATATTAGTCATGAGTTAACTTGTGATCCTTCAGGGACATGAGCACCGCGTAGCATTTCGGGTACCAGATTTGGGGCGTTAGATTAGCTACGTAAAGGAAGAGAGAGATTCATTTTTTCTCTTATAGCTACATATATCTTAATTCTCTTTATTTTAATTAACCTAAGAGCTACTGCATAGGCTTAAGGATTTCCTGTATTCGATAACGTCCTCACAAGGGAGTTCGATATTAGGAAAAAAGGATTAAGACAGTAATTTGAGATTCATGTTGATCTTATCATTCCATCATCTCATTTAATCAACTTGAGAGTCAAAAGGTGAAATTTGAAATGAAGTCATAAGCAAGGAGCAATAAGGTGATGCCCTGAGACTTACAAGGTAAAGGGTTAGATTTTTCAACACGTTGACAAGGCGGTTGATAATACAAAGATTTTCAACCTTACATGCAAAGCAGCAGAATAGGTGGGTTTAACACGAGAAGTTTATGAAGTTGAGAATTCAGGGGGAAACAGTCCTAGTGTTCATCTTCTATTTCTTACAAACTTAAAGCATTCAAGATTTGGTTACTATTTTTATTACTTCCAAATTCCCCTATTTACTTTTCCGCACTGCTCGTGAATTTTTTCAATGTCACGACCCGATCCAGGGCCCTAGCCGTGATGGGCATCCTAAAATATGAAGGCCCAGGTGCCCTTCTGTATCTAGTAATCAAACACACTTTCATATAATATGAAGGAAAATGCAGAAATATAAAACAATATGAATCATGGTCAATATCATAATTCAATTGGACAATCTGGAATAGAAACCATAAACCTCTAACAACGTCTAACATCAGTCTGCGAAATCTATAACAACTGAAAATGACATTTTTCTGAAATCTGGGACAAGGCCCCCAGTCGGACCATGAATCAAAATAAAATAACAATAATAAGTTTCATAACTAGGCCTTCCGAAGTAAGGGAGGCTAACCAGATGCAAACTTCTGACAAGTCAATTTACTTCTTAACGGGACCCCAGGATTGTGTTTCAGAATACTAAAATATAGAGGGTCAATACAGATGTACTGGTATGCAGAGCAATCCAAAATAATATATTATTATATAACATAAGTGAGAGAAATTTATAAATAGTGTTATATATGATATATGAAAAATACATGGTCATATTTAAAAGACTCTGAACAATTATCTGAAATCCATGACTCACTCTTTATCTTACTTCTGAGATAGGTGGAATACCCTACAACTCTGAAATTCCATGGGCTAATGGAATATTTCCTTAACCCGGCAGCCAAGCCCGCAACCCGAGTTTGCCGTAAGGGTTGGAGTCTTTATTCTAATAAGCCATAGGGCTCTAGACCAGCATATGGTCCCTCTTAGGGACATAGTCAACCCGTATCGGCAAAATAAGGTTTTGGGCTAGGAGTTATTTGAACTCAAGCCTTCTTCGGGCAACCACCTAACCCTCTTTAATCCCATTTTTAGTTCTTTAAGACATGTATTCTCTGAAATCAATTCTGAAACGCTTACTCTATTATGGACTTTATTTATATGGAATCGTCATACCATTGACTTGCAAGTCGAATCTCTAAGACATAAAACATCATATTATAATATCTTCTTTCAAAACATAAAGTTCAGACAACCATACTTCGAACCATTCAAGAAGACTCATACTTCAAAACATATGTCAAATTATTCAAAGAATCTCTCTTTTCAACATTTCAACAAACATGTGGTGGTCATGTGTTTTTTACAAACCATGCAATTCTTTCATTATACAATTTCAACATTTTTCAACATGTAAAACCCCCACTCATCAATTTAAAATCAATCTTAAATCATTCAACAATAGTCAAGATCATTGATACCATGCTTCTAAATATAACATTCTTCAATTCATAACATGTGAAAATCTAAAGGTGTTGCAACATGAGAGGGAATGTGATTAGTTGTGCTCTCAATTCAATTATCAACTATAGATGCATACATACGTATATATATAAATAAAATCAATTTTGTTTAAGGTAATGCGTCAAGACTAAGAAAATAGATCAAAAAGTATTCACAATGTACAGTTTTAAAATTTAATTCAAAACCCATTGCAAATTCATGATTTCTCAACATTCAAAACACCATTAAAAATGTTTTCATCATGCCCGTGTAGTTTAGGAAAACCCCACGTACCTTAATTGTGAAGGATTTCAGAGAAATTTCAAAAAAATTGGACCTTTAATCTTGATTGTCCAAACCCTAGTTGTTTTCTCCTCTTGTGTTCTTGAAAGATGAATTAGGGATCTTAAGAGAGAGAAAAATGTTACTAATAGGCTTAATTTCGTTTAAGGATGATTAGGGACAAAATTTGGGTGATGGAATATGACAAAAGTTCCCATTGACCCTTTAGGAATTGAAATAATGCGTAAAACTACTTTAGATTTGCGTCAGGTTTTGTGTCTTGGCGCAGTCAACGCGACGCGTCAAGATCGCATTGGACTACTGCCTCACACGGAAAATGCCATAACTTTTTGTTCGGTTATCGGATTTTGGCGAAATTTGTATAGTTGGAAAGCTAATTCAATTATATACAATTTTATGGGTCTTGAGCTACAAAATTCTATGTGTATCGAAAGTTATATATGTTCAAAGTAGACCATTGTAGAATCAAATATCAAACTTTGGATGAGTTAATGACTCTTAGCTCAACTTTGCTCCGAGTGATTTTAATGAACACTTTTCACCTCATAATCACTTCATACACTAGGAGAAGGATCATGACACATGGATTTAAATATAAACCATAGAATTAGAGTTTACACACGTAAAAATGATGATTTTCTTTTTAGCTAAAAAATGTGGGGTGTTACATTATCTCCCCCTTGGGATCATTCGTCCCCGAATGATGGGTCGGGACTTGTTGAAGTTATAAAAGTGTAGAATAACGAATGAAACCTCACATTGAATACATTTCCTTAACAAAGCATGTAATGGCATCAAACATGCTTCATGATAACCCCAAGTGAAACGTGAAAGTATAAAACATGGGATAATGAGACTCTACATAGGAATGATCTTGCATGTGAGTTATATGAATCATAATCATAACAACATGCGGAAGGGGTTTATTTGATGATCATAGACCTGATTTATATTGGTACTAATAATGAAATAATATTTTGCGGAAGATAGGATTAGAAGCATTATCTACTTTACAAGGTACCACAAATAGAATTAAACTTAGGGGCACTAATCGTCTATATCCCAAACCATAAATAACATACTTCACACTTTCCAACTTACTATTCTCAATCACATATCTAACCATAAGAGTGTGAGTCCCAATGCAAAGTGCTTTTATGTATAAGCCTAACTCAAAGTAAGAAGGTGATAACTTTAGCTGCAGTACCTGTACTCTACATCCCACTAAGAGTATTACCTTATCTTATTACTATCATCAAACACCCTCGGGGTTTTATTTAGAGAGTACTAACCACATAGCTCATAGGTTTCTATTTTCACCAACGACAACATTCAAGCCTAATCATTACTACACCTACTACATGGATCTCTTCACTAAGAACAACAATTTCAATCACTGTCACAAATATTTTCACCAAATTCCTCCTTGTTAGCTATTTCACAGAACAAAAGTTAATCTCCTTTTTCCCTTTCACCAATAACCTTAGCTCGAGAATCACATCAATTTTTTCACCTTCAAGAACATCTACTCTCCTATCTAACATATTACTATGCCTCCACCACAACCATTATACTAACATATAGAGGGTCATTGCGGGACCCGAGCATAACGTCATGAATGGAAGTAACACTAATATACCATAACTTATACTTATTGCACTACTCAAGGAGGGACATAAAATGAAGATACGATAGAATAGACACAAAGTGCTTCATATATCAAGTGTCTGGATCATAAGTAGAGAGTCGTTCGAAAGAAACACAATATCGCATGAATTCTTAGGATAGAGCACAGTGAGAAAACATTGGTGCACATATCAAGATAAAATGAGTGAAAAAAACTGAATTACCCTCCTGGAATTAGAAATTGATATGATAAACTAGGTACCCAATACATTAAGCGATGCGCCGCGTAGGTCCCTACCGACGCGATTCCTAGTGCGACGCGTCAACATCGCGTTGGCCCACTATTTTAATCATCCAAACATGCCTCAAACATCATCTGAAAAATCTAAAACTTTCCTGAGACACCCTTTTTACACCTCTGATCATGAATTAACTCAAAAATATACGTCTCAGGGTCGGGACGATCAATTTGAAAATTATGGAAGTTAATAGCTCAAAAATATGACTAAGTCTTTTAACAATTAGAAAAAAAAAATTAGGTTGTTAGCTCTCCATACATACAACCAAGAGTGGTATTGAGTCGAGAATGCTACAGGGTGTCACATTACAACTAAAACAAAGATTTTCTCTTAAAGCAATTGCTCCTCATTTAATGAACTGAGATTTTCCATGAGTTTGCATAAACTTTATCACTTTGGCTAAAAACAACATAGAATGAATCAGTGAGATATAGAAACATATTTCCTTAGAACCAATCATGCTGAGAGACATAGATTTTCATGGATCACGAACAACACAACATATGTCTTGAATACATGAAAGACTGGAATACTGAGAGACATAATTGCTTCTAGTTTTGAGGTCAGATCATAAACATAAGTCCATAGAGAACTCGAACCATAGGCATAGGCATGACTTGAACACATGGCGTAGGACATTAGCAAAATAATCTCTGAAATGGAAGTAGGAGGAGTATGTTTGAGTAGGAATAAATTTATCATGACTTCTACCCGCAACTTGCCACACTAAGAATATTTGGGAACTCACTTAATTCCCATCTCCCCCTTAGATCAAAGTCACAATCCTAGACTTACGGACATATCCCCTTAGCAAGTCTATATCCATAACTCTCAACATAAAAGAGACATCACCACATACTTAAAATCTAAACTCTCCCGAAAGAACTATACTCTGAAGGCCTCATTTTTTAAAATGGCTACTCTTAACTTTTGCCAACCTCTATAGACATCACTCTACAACTCCCACTCTCATGAGCGTATGCATCCACAGTCCTCGTCATTAAAGGGGTATCAATACATACATGAACACAAACTCCCCTCAATGATTTCTAATATGAAGACACTAAATTCTTTCAGGACATTCCCCTTTAGGGACACTAATCATAATATCTTCTAACCCAAGGTCATCAACTTACGACTACCATTATCATGGGTATAGACACCCACACTTTTGAACACTTAATATTCTATCTTCAATTCCTTAGAATGCTTGCATTACACCTAAAATCACATAACCTACAACTGCATAAAATCTGTAAGACTATACGAAGGGCGCATAATGCCTACCTATTTTTCCTCAATTTAACTCTAAAGAGCACCATACAACAACTTCCCAGACTTCTCCATATACAATATTCAAGAATTAAATCTAGGTACACTTGACACTTGTACACATCACACCCTATCTAACAATATGCTACCTCGGAGTTCAACTTATTCTTATCTACTCATGCTCGTATCCACATTAGTAATTCAACCACTATTCATCATTTTACCACTAGTCCTTATGCACACTATACCTCACGATTACCACTTAAAATTTTCATAAATCATCAACCTAGGCCATTTTGCACATCACACCAGGCCTGCTAATTACTCCACAAAATATATATCATCAATCTCGAGCTACTATTCTCACCACTACACCCCACATCTAAAGTTCCAGCCTATTGTTTACCCTTAATTACATACCACCAGTGAAGCATGCCACATACTATACAAGTTTATCAAATTGGGTAATCAACCCAAATATTTCACTTCACTTAACTACTACCTACAATCACAACCCCTCCATGACATAACCATTTAACTCAACATCTACTACATACTTTCTCACATAAAGTACTATTTTACAACTACTAAAGAAAGGAAAATCACGGGGGGTAAAGTCACTAACTAAGAATAGATGATCTAAGTCTTATAACTTAACCTATTACAGTCTTATCAACATATTCCACTTTCTCACATCATAGTTACTTACCCATGCATACATCATAACTACCATCAAAATTACATATACCGCAATGTGTCTATACTTATAACTTATTTGCAATGTTAACCCTTTCCATCCACAACCTATAAGGGATTCATATAAAAATCATCACCATTCACTCTAGGCTCCTTCCCTATTCTGTATAACTAATAATCATAACTAGCTACTTGTTGTAACGGCTCAAATTCTGAACCCCAAATGCTAAATGATGCTTATGACCCCGAAGGACCAAAAGCTAACCCATGATAGATATCTTTAACTGAGCACTTAATAATATACTATAAAAATATAGAAAACTGGCGAAAAACTTTCCATAAGGTTCAAACTAAATTACAACTATATAAAATATATCAATACCAAAACTAAAACAACTGTCTGAAATTTTAGTCTGAAAGCCCCTAAACTGTCTGAACTTGAAGTTGATGGGAAAAAATCCCAACTAACTCCATCTACTAAAACACTGAATCTAATACAATACTGAAATAAGGAACATCCTCAAATAATGAGGAATCACTGCTAAGTCTACTGCTGCTGTATAAGTCTGAACTGCTAAGGATGCTCTGGTGCTCGTGCTTCTAAACCTATAGTATAAGACACTATAACGCAAGAGAAAAGTATACGTCAGTATTTTGAATGTACTAGTATGCTAGATGAAGTAAGGCTAAATGCAGGGGTTCATATGCATGAACAATACTGACTGAATACACGATTATGCTGAATGAGGATACATGCATGAATGCATAAACTATAACTGAAATCGTAGTAACACTAAATACTGAATACTGAATTCTAATAACTGGATTTCTAATTACTGAGTCTACTGATACTGATATCTGATTGACTAAGGTTGAGATCGGTCCTATCTAGTAGATGATCTCTGAATATACTAATAATGAAGGTGATTAACTAAATCTGACATCAGTCTTATCTAACGGGTGATCTCTAAATCTGTTGGTAATGATACTGATACTGTTTGAATAAATCTGAGATCAATCCTGTCTAGCAGGTGATCTCTAAATCCATTGATAATACTATTGAGTGACTGTATCAAACAGTCCTGAATCTGTTCTACTGAGTTGAGTTGTTTTACTGAGACTGATTCTGAAGCCGAGACTGTGTGAGGTAGTCATCTAACTGACATGACCCTTCAAGATACTTTGGCGAACCTATAAACCCAGTTGGAAGGGTGTCAATACCGTGCCAAGGGTAAGGACACTACTGCTGTGGATTCAGTCCTATCTAACGGGTGACATTTTGGATCAGTCCTATACTAACGGGTGACCCCTGAGAATGTCAGTCCTATCTAGTAGGTGACATCTCCTACCTACGCTGGCTATGTAGTTCTAGAACTTAGGGATTACTCTTACATATCTCAGTTCTCTCTAATGGGTGAGCCCTCATCCCTAGGTTCGCTTGGTGCTGAATCTACTCCTAACTAAAAGACTCTAAACTGATTCTTAGATTGTACTAGGCTGATATGGATCTGTTACTGATCGTACTGATTAACTAAGATAAGTTGAGTTCACTGAGTTCCGTTGACTGAGAGAATACTTATGAGTTTTGAACTGATTACTGATCTGAAGCTTGAATGCTACTGATACAGGGATTACTGAGATTTTCTAAGTTTTGTAACTGTCTGAGTGCTATTGGGTTCTGTAACTAACTGAGAGTACTACTAATCATGGCATGACTGAGATAATAATAAAACAGACACTGGCTCTAGACAAACAGCTAATTTATTGGGTATAAATACCCCCAGGACTCGATAATATAAATAATACAAGACAGAACAACTCGTACATAACATGTTAATAGTCCATTATTCACAATATAATCAATGAGGCATATCTTCAAGCACTTGGAAATCATAAACATGTAATCGTATAGGGAGGCATTCTATTGTCTCATAACTCATTCAATAAATGACACACATGAATAGAAATGTATGTAGCATATCATAATTCATCCACTAAGGCTTTTCAACAAATTCTTGGTATGCATGAACTTATACATAATTGGAGGTTTCTTGTCAACATGCTATAATGACTCTATTTTCTTCACATTAGTATTTTATCAAACATATGGGGAGCATGATTTGGTTATACAACAATTTCTACACCAAATTATCATGGATACATCAATAAATATTCAACATGAAGGGGGCTTATCATGAACATCACACAATTCATCACATGCTAGAATTAATTCTTAAAACTTACAGTCTAAATAATGAATTAAAACTCAACAACACATAATCATGAACTTCAATACACATAAATCATAAAATCTCATAAATACATAAACTTTATAATTTTGAAAAGTATTCTTGGACTTCTTGGGTGGAAGAAACCCAAGAATCAACATCTAACATACCTGGAAATCTAGATTCTTGAAATTCTTGAAGACTCTTGGAGGGATTCTTGAGAATGCTTTTGAAACTTGAGGGCTAGGATTTTCTATCTTTTGAGATAAGATGCTTTTGTTCTTGAGGAATAGTGAAAATAAATGAGCAATTTTGTCTTTTAGGGTTTAAAGCCCGTATATAGGATGATTAGGGGCTTTTGGAAATTACCAATTTGTCCTTGGAATTAAATAACGGAATATGAAAATCCTAATTTTTCATGCTGGTGAAATGCGGTGAAATCACGCCAGCTCACTGGAAACTGGACAATTGGGAAACTGGTTGGTGGCGCGACGCGGTGGAAATTGCATTGCCACCTTGGTTGCAAACTGTAAAGGCACCGTGACGCGGTGGAATCGTGTTGGTGCACTGGAATTTGACAACTCTAAAATTGAACCTTGGCGCGATGTGCTATTATTGCGGAGGCTCACTGGATTTTGACGATTTCCATTTTGGCTGACTCTGCGACGCGCTAAAGTACTAGGTGGTACACTGTCTTACTAAAATGGCTCTAACTCTTCGTCCGAGTGTCTAATTCTGGCAAATTTGGTATCGATGGAAAGCTTATTCAATTTTACATATGATAAAAAGTCAAAATATTGAAAATACCTTAGGGAATAAAAAGGTATTCATCTATAAAGAAAGAGATTTAATGTTATAGGGATGAATCGAAGCTAGATAGAAATATGGAGTATTACAATATCTCCCCCTTGGGAACATTCGTCCTCGAATGAGACTAATCAACCTGTGAATACTAGCAAACTGAACTTACTTATTGGACATGATCATGTGAAACATGGCTATATGAATGGAACTACTAATATACTAAGATTTCATACTGAACGTGCATATCTAATGCATGGATATCTGAATGAGTTATTCATATGAAAGAATGACTGGAATTATTGATAAGCTGAGCTTCTTCTACTAAACATGCATATCTAATGCACAAATATCTAACTGAACTACCTCTTGAATGCATGACTGAGTATGCAATGATAACTGATACTAAGTTTGTAAGGAAAATCACAGCATGAAACTGAATGGGTGTAGGGGCATGAAAGCACCTAGGAACTATGGGGTATCTCCCCCTTGGGACACTATGTCCCTCTAAGAATGCTTACTTCACTGAGACACTTGAGGAAAATTGTGGAGATGAACAAGGCACCTACGAATTAGATCATAACTAAACACATGGGACCTTAAACTAATGCATGACTCATGAACTGAGTTGATCTTGCAACTACTAGGACTTTAAATCTTGGAATAGTTACATTCCTGAGATTTCTGATAGTATGACTAGATGGAAAGATGAGAAAAGAAACTCTATGAATCTGCCTTTCTGACTGCTAAACTGACTTGCTGGCTTTGTTGGCTAACTCATGCTGAAAACTTATACTTAACTGAAGTACTTCTTTTTCACTCTCTCAACTATACTCTCCTCTATAGATTTAAGTCATCACCATAAGTCTGTGAACACTTTACTGAACTTGGAAATGAACTACAATCAATCTACTATAGAGTCTGGGTATAATAATACGCATGAATGATAAACTCATCCAAAAAGTCTGCACCTGAAAGTATAAAACTCACTGCTAATACTACCTTCTGGAATACAACTTTTAACATTCTTTAGTTTCTGCAATCCTCATCACATACATACATTATTTTCAACACACGTTTGTCTCACTAAACACATCATCTACTTCTATTTCTTCATAGACTACACATCTCCTAACTCATATACACAACTTCATACTTAATTTCTGATCAATAACATTAAATTCTTGCATGCACTATTCAAGCCTACTGATTTACCTCTTATACAACTATCCCAATGAATACATAATCTGCTTAATATGGTTAATGCTATTCCAGCTCTACTACTGCTAAACTCCTGGGTTCATGCTGTTAACTCTAGGTCATATGCTATCATAGTATTCAGAGAAAGGATCTGATGGAATACTGCTGAGCCTGTGGGCGATCCCATAACTGTCTGCAGGGGTGGTTTGAGAAAGCCCTTTCTCTAGGACTTTGAGCTTCACTGTTTCAATTACCTTTAAGGTAAGGTGGAATTAACATGAGTGGGTCATTCTAGGAATCTACATAACTTTCTTAGAGAACCTTTCTATAGCACTATCTGAGACATGAAAGAAGGGAAACTTTTCCTAAAACATCTTATAGCTTCTTGTACATAAATGAGGCATGCAACAAACCTATGCATAAGAATCTACTAGATGCAACTTTCAGAGTTCCTAGGACACTATTGAACCTTAGGCTCTGATACCAAGTTTGTAACGCCCCAGATTCTGAACCCCAGACACTACACGGTACTTATGACCCCGAAGGACCACAAGTTAACCCATGGTTGATATCTGTAGCTGAGCGATGAATAATATACTTTAAAAATGCAAAAAACTGGCGAAAAACATTCCATAAGGTTCAAACTGAATTACAACTCTATAAAATATATCAATACCAAAACTAAAACAACTATCTGAATTTTTAGTCTGAAAGCCTCTAAACTATCTGAACTTGGAGTTGATAAAACAACCCCAACTAACTCTGTCTACTAAACTACTGAATCTAATACAATATTGAAATAAGGAACATCCTCGAAAGATGCAGACTCACTTCTAAGTCTACTGCTGCTGGATGAGTCTGAACTGCTAAGGATGCTCGTGCTTCTGAACCTATGGTATAAGACACCATAGCGCAAGAGAAAAGTATGCATCAATACATTGAATGTATTGGCACTCTATATAAGGTAAGGCTAAATGCAGGGGTTCGTATACATTAACAATACTGACTGAATACACGAGTATGCTGAATGAGGATACATGCATGAATGCATAAACTATAATTGAAATTATAGTAACATTGAATACTGAATACTGAATTCTAATAACTGGATTTCTGATTACTGAGTCTACTGATACTAATATCTAATTGACTGAGGTTGAGATCAGTCCTATCTAGAGGGTGATCTCTGAGTATACTGATAATGAAGATGATTAACTGAATTTAAGATCAGTCCTATCTAACGGGTGATCTCTGAATCTGTTGGTATTGATACTGATACTTCTTGACTAAATCTGAGATCAGTACTATCTAGTGGGTAATCTCTAAATCCATTGATAATACTATTGAGTGACTATATCTAACAGTCCTAAATCTGTGCTTTTCAGCTGAGTTCTTTTACTGAGATTGATTTTGAAGCTGAGACTGTGGGAGGTAGTCATCTAACAGACATGCCTCTTCTAGCTACTTTGGGTTCCAACCTGTAATCCAGTTGGTACAGTGTCAGTATCGTGCCATGGGTAAAGACACTACTGCTGTGGAGTCAGTCCTATCTAACGGGTGACCCCTCATATCAGTCCTATACTAATGGGTGACCCCTGAGAATGTCAGTCATATCTAGTGGGTGACATCTCCTACCTATACTAGCTACATAGTTTTGGAACTTAGGTATTGCTCCTAGGTATCTTAGTCCTCTCTAACGGTTGATCCCCCATCCCTAGGTTCGCTTTTACTAAAATGGCTCTAAAATTGTAACACCAGGTGGTACACTATCTTACTAAAATGGATCTAACTTTTCATCCGAGTGTCGGATTTTGGGGAATTTGGTATCGATGGAAAGATTATTCAATTTCCCACATGATAAAAAGTCAAAATCTTGAAAATACCACAAAGAATAAAAAGGTATTCATCTATGAAGCCAGAGCTTTGATGTTCTATAGGGACGAGTCGAAGCTAGATAGAAATACGGGGTATTACACTTCCTTCACAGACTACCATACAATCTAAAAATATTACTACAACATTAGTCACTTACTATAAATAGGAAACCCGTACCTCAATCAAGGGTTATGCAACTAAAACTAGCTTTTTTATGCAAAAATCATCCCCACTCAAACTTCTAAACTTGTGACTTCATACAACTAACTTATGGACCATCCTACTACCAGTAGATCATGACACCTTAACATATACTACTACTCGGGTTGAAATATATTTCCAACATTCTTCTACACTTCATTACCTTTATACATCACATCTGCAACAAAGGCTTTAGAAAAGGGGTTGAACACACTCCATACCTCAAGATCAAATGCACGATTGATGTGCATAGAGGGTATAAGCTTAAATCGGTAAACTTTAAAGAACTTATGGACTCTTCTCAAGTCCTTGTGCAATTTCATAACTATATGGATAACTCAATCAGAGAGAACTACATCGTTGGGGAAGCTAGACTCTTAGACTTGTATCACCTCATCAATAAGGCATGACCTAAGAAATTACAATGAGGAAGGAACTTTGATAGCTTTCTTATGGATGACTCTATAGAACGAACAAGAGTATGAAAGAATAAAAAACAACTCCTAAATGCTCGGTAGCCTCCTGATTATAAGTGTGGTGCACAGCACACCCATAAGCAAGACACTACTAGACATGATTTTGCAGACACCCTTGGACTATGAAACGTACAATGATACCAAGTTTGTCATGACCCGAGCTGGGGCCCTAGCCATGACGGGCATCCCAAACTATGAAGGCCCGGGTGCCTTTCTCTATCTGGCAATCAAACAAACTTTCATATAATATAAAAGAAAATGTAGAAATATAAAACAATGCAGAATCATAGTTGATATCATAATTCAATTGAAAAATTTGGAATGGAAATCATAAACCTCTAACAATGTCTAACATTAGTCTGTAAAATCTCTAACAACTGAAAATGACATTTGTCTGAAATCTGGAACAAGGCCCCCAGTCGGACCATGAATCAAAATAAAATAAAAATAACAAGTTTCATAACTAGGCCTTCTGAAGTAAGGGAGGCTCACTAGCTATAAACTTCTGACAAGTAAATCTATTGCTTAACAACCCCCAGGACTGTGTTTTAAAATTCTGAAATATAGGGGGTCAATACAGATGTACTGGTACACAAAGCAATCCAAAATTATATATTTTTGTATAAAATAAGTGAGAGAAATTTTTAAATAGTTTTATTTATGATATATGAAAAACACATGGGCATATTTAAAACACTCGGAACAATTATCTAAAATCCATGACCGACTCTTTATCTTACTTCTAAGCATGGTGGAATACCTTACAACTCTGAAATCCTATGGCCTATATGGAATCTGCCCTTAAATTGGCAGCCAAGCCCGCAACTCGAGTTTACCGCAAGGGCTAAAGTCTTTGTCTCTAATATGACACAGGGATCTAGGACAACATATGGTCCATCTTGGGGGCATAGTGAACCCGTATCGGTAAAACACTATTTTGGGCTAGGAGTTATTTGAACTCAAGCCTTCTTCGAGCAACCACCTAACCTTTTTTAAGCCCATTTTTAGCTCTTTAAGACATGCATTCTCTAAAATAGTGTCTGTAATTCTTACTCTATTATGGCATTCATTTACATGGTATCATTATACGATTGACTTGCAAGTCGAATCTCTAAGCCATAAATATCATATTATATTCTCTTCTTTCAAAACATAAATTTTAGACCAACATACTTCAGACCATTCTAGAAAACTCATACTTCAAAACATATGTCAAATAATTCAAAGAATCTCTCTTTTCAACATTTCAACAAATATGTGGTGGTCATGTGTTTTTGACAAACCATGTAATTCTTTCATTATACATACTCATCAATTTAAAATCAATCTTAAATCATTAAACAATAGTCAAGAACATTGATACCTTGCTTCTAAATATAACATTCTTCAATTCGTAACATCCAAAAATCTAAAGGTGTTGCAACGTAATGAGTGTAATTAGTCATGCTCTCAATTCAATTATCAACTATAGATGCATACATATGTATATATATAAATGAAATTAATTTTCTTTAAGGAAAGGCCTCAAGACCAAAACAATAGATAAAAAAGGATTCACAATGTACTGTTGTAAATTTAATTCAAAACCCATTGCAAATTCGTGATTTCTCAACATTTAAAACACTATTAAAAATGTTTTCACCATGCCCATGTAGTTTAGGAAAACCCCACGTACCTTAATTGCAAAGATTTTAGAGAAAATTTTAAAAGATTGGACCTTTAATCTTGATTACTGAAACACTCATTGTTTTCTCCTCTTGTGTTCTTGAAAGTTTAATTAGGGATCTTAAGAGAGAGTAAAACGTTACTAATAGGCTTAATTTCATTTAAGGATAATTAGGGATGGAATTTCAGTGAGGGAATATGAAAAAAGTTCCCCTAGACCATTTAGGAATTGAAATAACTCATAAAACCACTTTAGATTCTTGTCAAGTTTCATGTCGGGGCTCAGTCGATACGACGCATCAAGATCGCATCGACATACTGCCTCACACGAAAAATGCCATAACTTTTTGTACGGTTATTAGATTTTGGCAAAATTGGTATTGCTGGAAAGATAATTCAATTATCTATAATATGGTGGGTATTTATCTGCAAAATTCTCTGTTTATCAGAAGTTATACATGATCAAAGTAGACCCTTATAGAATGGAATATCAAACTTTTGATGAATGAATTACTCTTAGCTCAACTTTGCTCCAAGTGATTTTTATTAACACTTTTCACCTCATAATCACTTCATACACTAGGAGAAGGATCATGACACATAGATTTAAATATAAACCATGGAATTATAGCGTACACACGTAAGAATGATGGTTTGATTTCTAGCTAAAAAATATGGGGTATTACAGTCAAGTTAAGAAATTGTTCAACATTTTCCTTGTGGGATCGAACCTAACCTAGTTGGGTTACTATATATTTCATCAACCACAACATACTTCTTTTAAGGTTAGTTTTGGGTGACATCAGTATCCTGATGAGTCATTAGGATGAGTCGTAACTAGGCTGTAAGGTTGTGGCTCGAATTAAATCTGATTATAAGTGGTTCACTTAGATCCATAAGGACATGTTATAAGTCATAGGATCCAATCGTAGGCTGTCCAATGTTAGACCCTTTTGGGTTCTGTGTTTCTTACGACTAAGACTGTATGAGTCATAAGGTCTTGATACGAGTCCTAATCTTGAGTCATAAGGTGGAAAGACCATGGGGGTCCAAGTCACTATCTTAGTTACAACTCATGGTGATGAATCATAAGGTGTGTTAATGAGTTGATGGTTGACTCATAGTCAAAGACGATACTTTTTTAGTTTTTAAGTTGAGGGCACTCTTGACATTTCCCACTCTAACTCCTTAGAACCCACGACTTAAATACTTTCTTGGGGCTTCATTACCATATCATTACCAATGAAACACTCTCAAATTCTCTCTCAAACTTACTATTTAAGTTAAGTCTAGGATTTCAAAGAAAGAGGTCATCTAGGGTTCAAAGGGTGCCTTTTTCTCCAATTTTCTTGGTATTTTAGGCATGTTACTCTTTCCTCACTGTTAATTTTTTAAAAGCATGTGATTTAAAGTATTGTTCATGAGATATTGATGATAGGTTTTGAACTATCGATTGAGGGTTTTTAATATAATTTTTTTAATGCTTTTCAATACTATCTATGTAACTATTCTGATTAAATTAATGGTTTGTAAATGCATTCGAATACATGGTAATGGTGGATCAAAATAGTGGTACAAAAGAATCCCCAAATTAATTTGTTTGGTATGGAAATTGGTAAAACCTCAACCCACTTGTATACTTGATTTTGGTTTATGCATTATTACTTAGTTTGGTTAGTTTCTTAAAACTATTGCATAGCATAAATGATTAATTGGTTAAGGATGGTTTTGAAAACCTTGTGGGGTAAACAACAATCCCCCAAGTGATTTTAACAATGGAGTTTGCGGGGTACATAGGAATCCTCTAAGTGTTGGCTAATGAAGTTGCTTACAAGATATAGTGGGTATGATGATACCACTTAACAATGCCTTAATAATTGACTCTTGGAACTGGTGGTTTGGTTATGTGCTAAATGTTTTAATTGGTCAATAATGTAGGTTGTGATATCTAGTCGTTAAGGTGTGAGTTCCCAGGACGGACACTGGAAATTCAAGTTTGCCTACATGAGGGATGGTCTTGATGACCTTGTAATTGTGGGGTACAAGGGAATCCCCCAAGTGTATAATTTTTATATATATCATGGAGGGTGAAGGGTATAAGGAAATCCCCGATCATCTGTGATATCTCTGGTTTATGAGACTAATACATATTAGGGCCCATTCTAGGGGCCCTAATACCAGACACGACCAAGCCCTAGTTTGGTTAGGTCACATAAGGTTCCAAATCTCAGGCCAGTAGAGCCCAGTCATTTCTGTTGTATCCTTCTTGCAGATTTTGTGGTTAGTTGCACCATGGTTTTTGTGATGAGGGGAGAATAAGTGTTTTAGATGTGTCCAGCCTGGACATATTCATGGGAACTATCCCTCCGATGATGTCACTACTGGTCTAATGAGGTCCCGATTGCTACTTTTTTATCCCATGCACCAAAGGGTATGTTATTTCTGGCTCAAGCACTGGTCAAAATAATTTTTATTCTCTTGCCACCCATTAGGACTCTGATTTATCTCCTGATGTTTTTATTGGTATACTAAAACTTTTCTCTCATGGTGAGTATTATCTGGTAGATCCCAAGTCTACCCTTTCTTATGTGACCCCTTATATGGCTATTCATTTTGGTTTTGGTCCTGGGTGTATTCCTGATCTTTTTTTGTGTCTACCGCGGTGGGTAACTCTATGTGCCTGGAGAGTCTATAAAGGTTGTGTGGTATCTATCTATGTGGAGAAACGTTGATGGATTTAATAAAGTTTGAGATGTTAGATTTTGATATTATCTTGGAGATGGATTGGCTCAATTCATGTTTTGTGTCTCTTGACTCTATGACCCAAAGGTTCAATTTTAAATTCCCAAATAAACTGTTGTTTATGGGAAGGTTCATCCATTATCTTATAACTCGAAAGTTAATTTCCAAGGGTTTTTTTTTCACTTGGTCCAGGTTAAGGATTCTAATTCTAAGGGTCCTTCCTTGACATTTGTCCTTGTAGTTAAAGAGTTTTCTAAAGTGTTCTTTGATAATCTTCCTGATGCCCCTCCCAATGGATTATATACTTTGTGATTGATCTTTTACCGAATACACATCCTATCTCTATTCCTTATTATAGAATGGCTCCAACAAAATTAAAAGATATAAAGAAGAAGTTAAAGGATCTCCTTGATAAGGGTTTCATTCATCCTAGTGTATCTTCATGAGGTGCTCCTTTGTTTTTCATGCATAAGAAATATGGGCCTCTTCGAATATGTATAGACTATCAATAGTTAAATAAGTTTACAGTGAAAATTAAGTATCCTCTTCCTACAAATGATGACTTGTTTAACCAGCTGCAAGGTTTGAAGTACTTTTCTAAGATTGACCTTCGGTCGGGTTATCATCTGTTGAAGATTAAGGAGGTGGATATCCCTAAGAAAGCTTTTTGAACCCGATATGGCCATTTTGAGTTCTTGGTGATGTCCTTTGGTTTAACTAATGCACAAACGACATTCATGGATCTTATGAATTGGTTATTTCATTAATTGTTTAACATATTCATCATTCTATTTATTGATGACACTCTTATGTATTCCAAGAGTAAGGAGGATCATGTCGATCACCTTCGTATAGTGTTGCATAGTGTTACAGAACCTTAATGATCAATATTTGTATACTAAGTTTTCAAAGTTTGAGTTCTAGATGAATATTGCTACTTTTCTGGGTCATGGTGTCTCTAGTAAAGGGATCATAATGGATCCACAGAAATTTGCGCTGGTTAAGAAGTGGCCTAGACCCACGATTCGACCGATATTCAGAGCTTCTTGGGCTAAGCTGAATATTATAGGAGGTTTGTGGATAGCTTTTCATCTATTGCTTCCCCATTGACTAGGTTAACTAATAAAATGGTGAAGTTTCTATGGTTTGATGCTTGCAAGGGTAGTTTTAAGAAGTTGAAGGATAAGTTGACTTCTACTTCTATTTTAACCTACCCGTGGGTACTGATGGCTTTGTTGTGTATTATGATATGTCCTGTGTGGGACTGGGATGTGTATTTATGTAGAAGGGTAAGGTTGTGGCATATATTTCTAGGCAACTGAAGGTGTATGAGAAGAACTATCTGACTCATAACTTGAGGTTATTGGCGGTAGTCTTCACTTTGAAGATTTGGTGCCATTACCTGTATGGGGTTTATGTTGACAGCTTCTCAGATAATAAAATCTTGTAGTATGTGTTCAACCAAAAAGATTTGAATCTTAGATAAAGGCGATTTCTTGAGTTGCTGAAGGAATATGATATGAGTGTTCATTATCATCCATGTAAATCTAACGTGTTTGTTGATGCTTTTAGCAGGTTATCTATGGGGATCTTGTCTCATGTTGATGAGAAAAAGTGAGGGTTGTGAAGGATATTCACCATTTGGCAAATCTTAGAGTTCTTCTTTTGGACTTTGAGGATTGTGGTGTGATTGTTCAAGAGGTGGTGAAGTCCTCTCTAGGATCTGAGGTGAAGAAGAATCATGTTTTGTATCCTATTCTGATGAGAATCAAGGATAAAGCGGGTCACTAGAAAGTGATGGATTTTGAGATTGGTGGTGACAGTATCTTAAGATATCAAGGTAGATTGTGTGTTCCCGATATTGATGGGCTGTGAGAGAGGATCTTGGGTAGGACTCATGAGTTAAGTATACTTTTCATCCATGTTTGACGTAGATGTGCCATGATTTAAAAGATATCTATTGGTGGAATATAATGAAGCGGGTTGTAGCAAATTTTGTGGCCAAGTGTATGGTGTGTCAGAAAGTGAAGGTGGATAACTTGAGGCCCAGTGGTTCATCTCAAGAGATTGAGTTGCCTGTGTGGAAGTGGGAGGTGAGTAACATAGATTTCAATATCGGTCTTCTGCACTCTCACCACCAGTTTGATTCGATTTAGATCATCATCTATAGGATGACAGAGTCCTCTCACTTCTTGCCTGTGAAGACTACTTATTTGGAAGCGGATTATGCTAAACTTTTCATTCAGAAAATCGTCACGTTGCATGGTGATCCAGTTTCCATCATATCTGATTGAGGTACTTAGTTCTAGTCTTATTTTTGGCATTCTTTTCAGAGAGGTTTGGGACTAAGGTGAACTTTACAAATGTTTTTCATCCTCAAACGGATGGTCAGGTTGATAAAATGATTCATACTTTGGACGATATTCTTACATTTTGTGTTCTTGATTTTGGTAGTAATTGGGTTGATCATTTTCCTCACATAGGGTTTGCGTAAAATAATAGTTTTCACTCTTACATTGGGATGTCTCCTTTCGAGGCACTTTATAGAAGGAGATATTTTTTTCCTATTGGGTGGTTTAAAGTTGGTGAGATAATGTTATTTGGTCATGACTTGGTTCACCAAGCCATGGAGAAGGTGAATTTGAATTGGGATAGATTTAAGGCTGCCCCAAGTCGCCAAAAGTCCTAAGAGGATGTGAGGCATAGGGAGTTGGAGTTTAATGTGGATGATTTGGTGTTCTTAAAGGCATCTCCCATGAAAGGAGTAATGCGGTTTGGAAAGAAGGGGAAGCTCAGTCCCCAGTATGTTGGTCCCTTTCGTGTTTTGAGGTAATTGGGCCATGTGGCTTAAGATTTGGAGTTTCCATCTAGGTTGGGTTCTATTTATCCTGTATTTCATGTTTCGATGTTGAGGAAGTGTGTGGGTGGTCCTTCCTTCATTGTTCCTTTGGAGTGTGTTTGTGTTTCGGATTCCTTGTCCTATGAGGAAGTGCCGGTGGAAATTGTGGATAGGCAAGTCTATCATTTGAGGACTAAGGATATGGCTTTTGTGAAAATTTTATGGAGGAACCATAAGGTCGAAGAAGCTACTTAGGAAGCGAAAGAAGGCATGAAGTCTATTTATATATTCTTGTTTTCCACTTTGATAATCGTGCTTGAAGTATGTGTATTCCTATCATCTTTGTTTTCGGTCTTTGTTAAAGGTAAATGCCATTGTAATCTGTGTTAAAATCCTAATAATGGTCACCTTGACTGATCATTCGAAGATGAATGATCCTAAGGGGGGAGAATGAAACACCCGAAATTTTGGTCATTGAAAAATTCTTGACTTGTAAGCTTACTGCCCGAACTACTACTCTCTCTTTGAGTCATAAGGTGTCATTATTAGTCGTAAGACCCTAATCGTATCCTGAAAAGTGTGAATTGGTCAAGTTTCTATTATGATTATGATTGTCTCCTAATGAGTCATAAAGACTCTATACGAATCAGATAGTCCCATCCGTAGCCAAACCAGTGTGATGCCTAAATGTTCTATCCTGCCTATGATTTGGCAAAACTAGTCATAATGTCTGAGTAAGAGTCTTATGGTAAGACTCATAGACACACCAGTGTGAGTGACCATGGATGATATCCATACTATGACTGGAGGTCACGAGTCATAAGGTGACCCTACGAGTCGTAAGGTTGTCCGTAACGACTGGACGATAATTTTTCAATGTTTCATTAAGGGCACTTTGGACGCTTCCCCACATCTCCAATCGTGACCCATAACTTAAAACCCTTTTAGGGTATCATTATCACTTTGAAACTAACCAAAATAACTTCTCAGCCACTCTCAAATCCCCAAGTTCAAGAACACTTAAGGTTTCCAAGAAGTTGGTCAATTAAGGCTCTCAAGGGTAATTTATTGACCCGACCCAACCCGGCGACTTGTCGTAATGGGCATCCCATGTTGAGCACTATCGGAGACCACCCCCGCTACCCAATCCAACCTCTAGACACCTGCCCTGAGTTGGCTGAATTTTGAGCATATAACAAGATAGCATAACAGCTCACATGAAGACTCTGGGATAGGATCACAACCGTGGCCGACCCAATCGAGTCCAACCGTCCCGTACAAACCGTCCAACCATACCAAGCCAAACCAAAATCATAAATCGACCATAACCAAATAAGTTTCATTAATAATTAAAAATATAATCCCAAAATGAAATATGATGGAACAGTGAGAAACTTTGTCAAATTAAGTCAGCCCTAATACCAATGCCAATACTAAGGCTGACACCAATACCAATCCCGACCATACCAACTCATAGTAGTCCACAAAAGCCTCTAACAAAAAAAATAAAAATATTCGGCTAGGACATGCCCCCAACCATAGCCAAATCCAACATCTATGAATAATCCATAGTATGAAATGACATCTATGGAATGGATCCATCTGAATAGATGGAAGCTAACCACTTTAATCCAATGTTGACCTCCGAATGTCCAAACACTAAGTAGGAGGAATAAAACGGTCGATTCCTGCATCGCGTGGAGATAAAACCGCTTGAAGATAGGTTAGCTAGTGAACATTAGCATGAATATGCAAAGTAAAAACCATCCATATGCACACAAACCATACATATATATACCCATGCCGGGAAAGGGAACCGGGTTTACTATGCCATTTAAAACCTTTACCTAGGCAGTATAGCTTTGCCATCCTAAACCACGCACGAGCTATATGGTTTCAGCTCCCCCTGCTGAAAGAACCAAGTGTGTGAAGCCGCACGACCATAAAAAAGAACCTAGGATAACTAGTACATCCCCCAAAATATAAAGTGTGACATCATGCACACAGTCACTAGGACCAAACCTCACAACGGAAAATATGAGTTTCTAGTGTGATCCCCTCGGGACCTCCACCTTCCATGGCTACACACCCCACTCCTTTAAGCCAAATTAAAACCATTTTTCAACCAAACCATTATTCCATTGTTATTAACTAAGGCTATTAGTAGTGGTATTGTCATACCAAATATAACTTGCAAGTATTGTCCTTAGCCAATTCTTAGGGAATTCCCATGTACACCATATGATTTCTAATTAAACCAAAACCATGTCCACCAAGGCATTTTCAAACCATTTAAACCATTCAATCATTTAGGGTTCCATTACCAAGTTTAAACCATGCATATGTTCCATTGAAAAACTAATATTATAGTGAAAGCATTTTTATAAGTATTTTATCAAACACATTAGGGGAATAGTATTTCCAAAACCAAAGTCCATTACCAAATAACCATTTCCATGCAACCAATTATCCAAAACCACCATTAAAGCATATAAAAGCATAATTAAAACATGGTAAAACCATAACCAAGCATTTATAACCAAAGCCCGCGAATCATATTTGAAAACCCAAAATCATACAACATTCAAATCATGAAAACATTGTATAAAACCATGCCTTTAGTTGGAACTGACAATGAGGGAAGAGAACGTTCCTAAACCAAGACGATGATGGGGAGAAATCACCAAGACAAGCCCCAAACCAATTCTTGAGATGAAACCTTGGCTTCCCTTGCCCAAGAACTCTAGAGAGAATTTAAGAGTCTTTTCAAACTGTTTAAAAATTGAATAATAGGGCAAACAACATCCCAAATGCAATATAAGTCATGGGGCCTCATTAGGATAAGTGGGGAAACATCTAAATTGCCCTCACTTAAACTGCATTTAATACACGTCATAGGGTACGACTGACCCTAACGAGTCATACCAATCCTGTACGAGTGGTACCCACCTCTCGTACCTAGGATTTCCCCTTGGACCCAACATTGTCCAAGGTATGACACACCCAAACCCAAGTCATAGACCAGTGTACCCATAAACCGTACCCCTGATAGAATAGAATCCAAGAAGGTTTGAACATTGACAACCATCGAGTCCTGGGTATGACTCATACCTGTATTATGGCTCATAGTGAGCTACTCGTACTCAGATCCAGCTTAAGTTACCAAGTCTAAGATTAAGTAAAGTAACTAAACAACCCGTATACACCGATACGACTCGTACCACCCAAATAATACCCATTCCAGCAACTACATCCATCCCACCAACCAACACTGGTCTGCATACGACTGGACCATACCACCCATACCTAAGTGTACGACTCATTCCCCGAAGTAGTATTTTGCCCAGAAATAAAAAATCAGGGAAATTTTCTAAGGTTCAGAAACCAGGGTGTTTGAGTCTCCCCCACTAGGAACATTCATCCCTAAATAACGGGCAAGGTAGGGGTAACCACACGCACGAGTCATTTGCATTATCAAATATATTCTAGTCTTTAAAAAAGTTTAAAAACAGAGATGCAAAGATATTAATCTTTCCTTTAACAATCTCAAAAAATAAAGATGTGTTGAAGAACACATACCTTCCGCACGAATCCCAGGAGCAAAAAATAGATGCAGATATTTGGACTTCAAGTCCTCCTCCACTTCCCATGTAGCTTTTCCACCTTATGGTTCTGCCAAAGAACCTTAACTAAAGCCACATCCTTTGTCTGCAATTGATGAACATGCCTATCCAAGATCTTAACCAGGACCCTTCATAAGACAGAGAGTCTGAGATATCCAACCCCTCTAAAGGAACAATAGAATAAGGATCACCAATAAACTTCCTCAATATGGAGACATAAAATAGCGGATGAATGGAGTTAAAACTAGAATGCAACTCTAACTTATAAACAACATTTCCAACCCTCCGTAAAACCACATTAGTACCAATATACCAGGGACTAAACTTCCCCTTTTTGCCAAATCGCATTACTCGCTTCATGGGAGATACTTTGAGAAACACATTATCCCCAACCTCAAATTCCAAGTCTCTACGCCTTACATCTACATAGGACTTTTGGCGACTTTGGGTATCCCTAAGCCTATCCCGAATCACCTTTACCTTTTCCATAGCCTGATAGACCAAATTCGAATCAAACATATCTACCTCACTAAGCTCAAACCAACCAATAGGAGATCTACACCTCCTACCATACTATGCCTAAAAGGGGTCATACCAATACTATAATGATAGCAATTATTGTAAGAAAACTCACCAAAGGTAAATGCTTAACCTAACTACCACCATAATCAACCACATATTCCCGAAGTAAATCCTTCAATGTCTGAATAGTTCTTTCCGCTTGCCCATCCATCTGAGGATGAAAAGCAGTGCTCAGACTCACCTTATTACTTAATCCCTTCTAAAAAGACTTCCAAAAATGAGATGAAAACTGCATATCACGATCAGAGATAATCAAAGTAGCTACCCCATGAAGCTTCACAATCTTCTGAAGATACAACTTTGCATAATCCTTCACCGAAAAGGTAGTCCTCACTGGCAAGAAGTGAGAAGACTTTGTCATCCTATCCACGATGACCCACGTCTAATAAAATTGGTTCTGAGACCAAGGAAGACTGGTAATGAAATCCATATTGATCACCACCTATTTCCATTTGGTAAAATCAATTTCTTGATACAACACACCAGGTCTCATGTGCTCAACCTTAACCTATTGACACACCATGCACTTGGGCAATAAATCAACCACATCCCTTTTTCTTACCATTCCACCAATACATCTTCTTGAGATCATGATACATCTACATCAAGATAGGATGTACAACGTAGCACGATTAATATGCCTTACCCAAGATCCTTTATCGTAACCGATCGACATCAGGAACACACAACTCATCAAGTACTGACAACAAAAGTGGTTACTAGTAAATGCCTTCTATTTTTAGGTATTCATGGGTGTATTGGAATTGGATTTGATATTTCCTCGGTTTCCAAGAAGGGTTTTAATGGCAACCATACTCCTCTTCCCTTAGTACGGTAAAGTATCATTTCCACTGATCTCAAACACTATTACCTTATGCATACCCATATTACTCTTGATTTTCACCAAGATGGGATCTAGCACTTGCTTTTCATTAATCTTTGCACCAAGAGACAATCAAACAACTTCATGTACATCATACCAACATCCTCAAAGTCTAAAAGATGAACTCAAGATTAGCTAAGTGGTGAATATCTTTCACCAATTCCCACTTTCCTTCCTCCGCATAAGCCAAACTCCCCATGAATAACCTGCTAAAAGCATTAACAACCACATTAGCCTTACCTGGTGAGAGTGAAGACACATGTCATAGTCCTTGAGAAGCTCCAGCAATCTCCTTTGCCTGAGATTTTTCTTCTTCTGAGTGAGCACATACTATAGACTCTTATGATAAAAAAAGATGTCTATGTGTACATCATTAAATAATACTGACATATTTTCAAAGCAAAGACCACCGCCAACAACTCCAAATCATGAGTAGAATAGTTCCTCTCATGTACTTTCAACTGCCAGGAAGAAAAGGTAATCACCTTCAGATGCTGCAGCAAGACACAATCGAGCCCTACAAGAGATACATAGTAATAAACCACAAATCCCTCACTACCCTCTAGAAATGAAAAAACTGGAACCGGAGTTAGCTTATCCTTCAACTTCTTAAAACTCCTCTCACAAGCAACTGACTAAGAAAACTTCATATTTTTCTGAGTCAACTTAGTGAAAAGAGAAATTATCGTTGAAAAGCTCTTCACAAACAGTCGATAATACCCAGCCAAACCCAAGAAGCTCCAAATGTTGGTTGGAGTTACGGGTCTAGTCTATCTTTTAACCATATCTACCTTTTGTGAATCCACCATGACCCCCTCGCTAGAAATAATATGACCAAGAAAGGTCACAGTGTTCAACAAAAACTCACACTTGCAGAACTTGGCATACAACTGTTGTTCCTTCAAGGTCAGTAATACCACACAAAGTTAATTAGCATGATCCATCTTACTCTTGGAATAAACCAGTATGTCATAGATAAACACAATGACAAAGAGATCTAAAAACTACCTAAAGCCCTGTTCATCAAGTCTATAAACGTCGCCGAGGCATTAGTCAAACCAAATGACATCATCAAGAATTAAAAGTGCCAATACCGAGTGTGAAAAGTTGTCTTAAGGATATCCTACTCCCTAATCTTAAGCTGATGATACCCATACTGAAGATCTGTCTTAGAGTAGAACTCGGCACCTTGCTACTGATCATGCAAGTCATCTATCATTGGAAGAGGATACTTGTTCTTGATAGTTATCTTATTCAACTGTCGATAGTCAAAGCATATTCGAAGGGAACCATCCTTCTTATGAACGAACAACACCAGTGAAACCTACGAGGATACACTAGGATGAATAAACCGCTTATCCAGGAGATCTTTAAGTTGCTTCTTGAGTTCCCTAAACTGTGTCGGAGCTATTCTATAATAAGGAATTAATATTGGATGACTATCTAGAACCAAATCAATACCAAATTCTATTTCCCTATCCGGAGGAACACCTGGAAGATCATTCAGAAAGACCTCAGGAAGCTCATTTACCATCGAAACTGAATAAAAAAAAAGACCCTCCTAGTTTGAATCTTTAACTTAGATTAAGTGATAAAGACAACCTTTAGAGATTAACCTCCGAGCTCTAAGATAAGAAATAAACCTCCCCCTCTAGTATCTAGAGAACCACCCTCCCACTCTATAACTAGTTCACTATGGAACATAAAGACAACCTTATGGGTCCAGTAGTCCAAAGGACGCGTAAATAGAGTGTAACCAATCCATCCCCAGAATGATATTAAAATCCACAATATCAAGTTCAAATAAATCCACCAAAGTCTGCCTTCCACCAACAGATACCCCATACCCCCTATAACTCCTTTAGCAATAACTGAGTTACCTACCGGGGTAGAAACAAAAAAAGGATCCAAAACAACTTCAGGATAAAAACCAAAACATATAGCCACATATGGGGTCACATATAAAAGAGTGGACCCTAGATTAAGAAGAAAATACACGTCACAAGAAAAGAGTTGTAACATACCAGTAACGACATTAGGTGATACTTCAAATTCCTGTCAAGAAGCAAGAGCATAAAACCTTTTTTGACCGGTGTCGGTACCAGAAGTAGGAGAAGACACTGCAGCTACACTACTAGGTGAAAGAGAAGAAGATGAAGCAACTGGAGCTTTGACTGCTCCTGAAACACCCTTACTAACCAGACAATTCTTAAGCATATGGCTTGGATGGCCATATTTAAAACACTTATCCCTGCCTTCATCACAATAGCCCAGATGAAGACGACCACAAAACCAGTAAAGAGGGAATGAAGAAGCTGGCTGACCCCACACGCTTGAGATTGGGCACCCTCTGCCCAGAAGTTATCACCACCTTACTGACGCCTATCACCCAACTACTTTTTGTAAGAAGTAGTAGTAGTAGAAAAGGAACCCAAACTCCCCCACTTCTTATTCAGCCATTTACCTCCATCCCGGCCACCCTAATGCTGAGCACCACTCTGCTCAAAGAACCTGCTCCTCTTACCCTACCTTTCTCTAAACTCCACTTATTTTATATTTTTATCCTCCACCTGCTGCATATGGACAACTAACTTCGTAATGTCCATATCCTTGATCAGCGAGGTAGTCTTGCTTTTAAGGATCAAATCTCGAGATAGCCCAGAAGTGAACTTTCTCATTCTCACCCTCATGTCAGCCACCAAATCAAGAGCATACCTTGACATATGAGGAAACTTCAAGGAAAACTCCTTGACAGACATCTTACCTTGCTTGAGATTCAGAAACTTCCCAGTAACTACATCCATCCCACCAATCAACACTGGTCAGTATACGACAAGACCATACCATCCGTACTAAGTGTACGACTCAATCCCCTAAGTCGTATCTTTCCTATAAACCAAAAATCAAGGAAATTTTCTAAGGTTTAGAAACCAGGGTGTTTCATTTATCTCTATAGTAATAGATGCTTTCAGGAATGTTACTCTTCCCCAAGAAATATTTTGTAAAAAACATGTGTCTTGAATGGTTTAATGGTATGGATTTAATGTGAGTTTTGACATGGGTTGAGGTTTTTGAAATGGATGATTCTTAAACTTTTTTCCTATGATTTTCATGAGTTGCTTAGTCTTTGAATTAAATGTTCCTATGAGTTGGTTAGTCTTTGAATTAAATGTTCCTAAACTAAAGGGGTGCATGAGTGTGGTAATTGGAATGGGGGTTGAGGTAATCCCCCAAATTGATGTTTTGAACTAAGAAATTGGTTTTGAACAATTGTATTCCCTCAACCAACTTGTGTAAGTGGGATTAAATTGTGGAATTGTCACTTAGTTTGACTTACTCGCCTATATTACATTGCATAAATGGTTAAATAATGAACATGGATTTGAAAGCCTTGTTGGCTATGTTTTTATTTAACGAACAAAGGGGATTGAGCCATTCCCCTAAGTTAATGAAATTGTAATGGCATAATTATGAGCTTGCAAGCTAAATGGAATGACGATACCATCGTGTGCTTTAATGTATGATTCCTTAGCTAATGAATGGTTTATGATAAAGTTGTTTAATTGGTCTTAATGGGGTTTATATAGCTAAGTGTGAAGGTGTGGGTCTCGATTGACTTATACTGGAAACTCACTTTTGCCGACATAAGGGTTGGTCTAGATTATTTTATGCATGGTTCACACTATTGATATATTTTATATCTAGGATTGACGTGGGGTCAAGGATTTCCCTGGTCTTCCTTATACATTTGGTTCATACGGCTTACACATACTAAGGCCCTCACAGTAGGGGGAGTTGAACCCATATTGACCGTGGGTGCCCGTGTAAGATAGTGTAGCTACAAAGTCTAGGATAATGTTTTACTATCATGCAAAATGTTGTTCCCTACCCCAACATCTAATATATATGTATGCATGTATGTGAACATGTACAGTGAGTTTGAAATTGAACTTTTGACTGACATTATTTTACCTTTATCTTGAGTTACATGCTGGTGCTCACCCCACTAACCTTCTTCAAACGTTGTATCCCCACGTAATGTATTGTCTGAAGGAACTTCTACTTTTCCTGCTGACATGACCTAAACTACATCCTAGTTGTGTCGGGTATCTCGAGTCCAGCAAGGACCTGAGACCCCCAATACCCAAAAAGATCAACCACCTTACCCCATGTCGAATGAATTATGAACTTATAAAAAGATAAGAAAACTAGAAATCAAAGATATCATGATAAGAGTATAACCAACCAACAACCAAACCATCCCAAGTCCACAGTAGTCCAACAAAGCCACTACCAAAGAGAACATCAATAAAGTGTCAGGACATGCCCCCGACTATAGCCAAAACTAGTATCCAATAACTTATAACTCAAAAGAAAATATAATTCTGAAATGGAGAATTTTGAAGCCTGGAAGCTCACCCTTCAAGTCGACTCTTAATCAATTTGCAATCACTGAGAAGGAGAAACAGAAGAATGGCCAAGTCCTATATCATGTGGGGATACAAAATATGTAAACGGTTAGTGGTTAGAGCGCTAGCATGTAACTCTAGGATAGAGGATAACATAATGCCATGATAACAGTTCAAATCATACCAAATTCCAAGAACATTATCAAATACATATACGTATATATATGTATATCATATGCCAGGGTAGGAAAAAAGTCATAACCTGCACTTTAAGACCTTAGTCTGGATTATGCAGCTCAACTGTCATATTAATAGTACCCACGGTCTAAATGAGCCACAGTTCTTACCCAAGTGGATGGTCCCCAATGTGTATAGAAGCATGAACAAGATATTATTCTCAGATATATTCACTGGGGACTCGAACCCTCCAATCATATACTAAGGTGTCTTATGCACCCAATCATAAGTGTGTGACGGGGGACTCGACCGCTCCAATCTAAATAATAATAACAACAAGGTTTACTCGAACCACATGATCTTAGAAAAGGGACTCAAACCCTTAAGACATAATGACCCCCGTACCGGCTAGTGCGGTTCCCAGTATCGGTCACTTGGAACTCCACTTTCACGACTCAGCTACAAAACCCTCTTTTAAAGACCATTTAAAATATTTACCATACATTCTCATTCGTTGAATCATGTTTCACATTAAGGCATACATTGTTGGTATCGGCATACCAACTACACTTGCAAGGTAATATGCTAAAACAATTTCCATTAACTTGGGGAGAACAACTCCCTTTGTTCATTAATTCAGACCTTTGTGATTCAAATACCTCTTTATAGATACAATAGTTCAATTTCACGAATTCCCATATTTCTCATAATTAAAAACCTATTCCACATCATGGGGTTGGAGTCATAACCACTTTAAGTCACGAGTGTGGGAAAATCAACATTCCCTAGTTTCATCTACCATACCCAAGCACACACAAGTTCAAAACCATAATTAAATATAAGTAATGCATCATAAAACCATGGGAAAACATTTAATTAACCATTCATGTCAAAACTCTTAACCATGTCAAAAACCAATTCTTTAAATAACATAAATAGCCATGTACTTCCATGAAGTAGAGATATAAATTTTAAGGATAGAGTCATATGCCTGAATTTCGAAGATTTACGAAAAGAAATCAACGCTTGAGCCCTTAGATAACCAAATTGGTGAAACCCTAGCTTGACTTGCTTGAGAGGATTTAGAGAGAGTAAACACTCTATCCATTAAAATGTGGAATGAATGCCGTAAAAGTGTTTTATGGATAAGGGGTCAAAACGGTTTTAAGTGGGAAATCTCTAAAGTGCCCCTAATTTAAAACCTAAAAAGGTCGCCTTTGGTTATGAGTCGACCCTTGACTTGCAACCACTCCTTACAAATCGTCATCATGAGTCATAACCTAGGTAGTACCACTAAGTCACCCTATAATTTTATCCTCACTACTCAACTAACCAACCCGTAATAAGACCCTACGACTCCTAGGGTCCAATCATAGTGAACACATAACCCAAATTGAGACTTACACTAGACACCCTATGATTACACCATACGAGTCATAATGTATCCTTACAGATTTTAGTGAGCCACTCGTAATCAGAGTAGAATCAAGCCACAAACATACTGATTTGGTTACGACTCATCCCAGTAACTCGTTTGGACAACTTCTGACTCATGGGGTCCAGTCGTAACCAGGGAAATGAACTCAAAGCTTAAGGAATTTTCAAGGGCCAAAATCCAAGGTGTTTCAATTCTCCCCCACTTAGATCATTCGTCCACGAATAATTGGTCAAGACAATTGAAAGCACGATTCGACTCCATATACCTCAACTCTTACCTTTAACAGAGTTTGAAAATAAAGATGTTAAGAATAACACATACCTTAGGCATGATTATCCAAAGTGGAGAACAAGAATGGATACTTGGACTTAATTTCCTCTTCGGCTTCCCAAGTAGCCTCTTCAACCTTGTGGTTTTTCCATAGAAACTTTACCGAAACTACATCATTCATCCACAACCGATGAACTTGAAGATCCAAAATTTCATTCGAGACTTCCTCATATGATAAGGAATTCAAAATATCAACCACTTCTAAAGGAATAAACATCGAAGGATCATCCACACACTTTTTCAACATCAAAACATGAAATACCGAATAAATAGAACTCAAACTAGAGGAAAAATCCAATTTATATGCAATACTACCAACCCTCTTCAACACCAAGTACGGACCGATATACCGGGACTAAGTTTCCCTACTTCCTAAATCGCATTAGTCCCTACATGGGAGATACCTTTAAGAACACCCAATTGCCAACACTAAACTCCAACACCCTTTGCCTTATATTCGCATAGGACTTTTGGCGACTTTGGATAGATTTAAGTCTATCTAAATCACCTTTACCTTCTCCGTCACTTGGTGAACCAAATCCGTGCCAAACATCTCAGCCTCACAAATTTCAAACCACCCATTAGGAGATCTATACCTCCTATCCAACAACACCTCAAATTGAACCATCCTAATACTAGAATGGTAGCTATTATTATACGTAAACTCTAGAAGAGAAAAATGATCAACCCAACTACCACCATAGTCAATCACGCAAGCCCAAAGCATACTTGCCAATGTCCAAATAGTTCTTTCCACTTGCCCATCTTACTGTGGGTGGAAAGAAGTACTAAGGCTTACCTCAGTCCCCAAACCTCTCTGAAACCAACATCAAAAGTATGGTTAGAACTGAGTTCTACAATCTGACATGATATAAATAGGTGCCCCATGTAACTTCGCAGTTTCCTTAATAAACAACATGGCATAGTCCTCAGAAGAGAAATTTGTTCTCACTTGCAAAAAGTGAGAAGACTTAGTCATTTTGTCCATGATGACCCAATTAGAATCAAATGGATTTCGAGACTGAGAAAGAATGGTGATGAATTCCATATTGATCACTTCCTACTTCCACATAGGCAACTCAATTTCTTGATACAACCCTCCGGGATGAAAGTGCTTAGCATTCACTTGTTCACACCATACATAGAGCCACATAACTGGACATATCTCGCTCAATATTATTCCACTAATAGATCTCCTTAAGATCATGATACAACTTCATCAAACCAAGATAAATTGCATAACGCAACTCATGAGCTTTGGCTAAAATCCTCTGTCGTAACCCCTCAACATCGAAAACACAAAACCTCCCTTGGTACCTCAAGATACCATTACTACCAATCTCGAAGGCCATCACTTTCTTCCTTCCCAAATCATTCATGATCTGCATCAAGATAGGATTTAACACTTGCTTCTCTTTCTCTTCAGCACCAAGAGATAACTACGCGACTTTATTTACAAACACATCACCATCTTCGGAGTCTAGGAGATGAACTCCAAGGCTATCCAAATAGTGAATATCCTTTAGTAATTCTCGCTTCTCCTCATACACATAATCTAGACTCCCAAAGTATAACATGCTAAGAGCATCAAAAACCATATTAGCTTTACCTGGGTGGTAGTGAAGACTCATGTACTAGTCACTTAGCAACTCAAGTTGTCTCTTTTGCCTGCGATTCAAATCCTTCTGGGTGAACACATATTGCAGGTTCTTATGATCAGAAAATATATCTACATGAACCCTATTCAAATAGTGATGCTAGATCTTCAATGCGAATACCACCGCCAATAACTCTAAGTCATGAGTAGGATAATTCTTCTCATGTACTTTCAACTACCTAGAAGAATAGGCCACCACCCTACTGTGTTGTATCAACACAAAACTAAGTCCCACACAAAATGTATCGCAATAAATCATGAATCCATCAAAACCCTCGAGCAAGGTAAAAACTGGAGCTGAAATCAACTTATTTTTAAGCTTCTCAAAACTACTCTCACAAGCATCAAACCAAAAGAGCTTAACCTTCTTCTAAGTCAACTTAGTCAATGTCGAAGCTATAGTCAAGAAACTCTCCACAAATCTCCTATAGTAACTAGCTAAACCCAAGAAGCTCCAAATATCAATTGGAGTCATGGGCCCAGGACACTTCTTCACCACTGTTACTTTTTGTGGATCCACCATGATCCCTTCACTAGAGATGACATGACCCTAAAAAATAACAACTTTCAACCAGACTTGCACTTTGAAAACTTAGCATACAGATGCTGATATTTCAAAGTTTATAAAACAATATGGAGGTAATCAGCATGATCCACCTCACATTTAGAATACACCATAATGTCATCTATAAAAACGATGACAAAAAATGCAAAAACTGATGGAAGAACCTATTAATCAAGTCCACGAATGTCGCCTAGGCATTAGTAAATCACAAAGACATGACTAAGAACTCAAAGTGACTTTGCCGGGTTTGAAAGGTAGTCTTAGGGATATCCACCTCCATAATATTTAGATGATGATACCTAGACTGAAGATTTATCTAAGAAAAAAACTTAGCACCTTAAAGTTGATCAAAGAGATCATTAATCCTCGAAAGTGGATACTTATTCTTTATGGTCACCTTATTTAATTATTGTTAATCAACACACATTCGAAGAAAATCATCCTTATTATGCACGATCAAAATAGGAGCACCCAATGGAGACACACTAGGACGGATAAAACCCTTGTCAATGAGGCCTTTTAACTACTCCTTAAGCTCCTTCAATTTAGCTAAAGTTATTCTACAAGGAGGGATAGGGATAGGAAAAGTGTGTGGAACAAGGTCAATCCTAAAATCAATCTCTCTATCAGGAGGGACACCAGGAAGATCATCAGTTAAAACTTTGGGTAACTCAATAACCATGGGAATGGATTGTAAGGGAGGACCTTATGAGTAAGAGTCTTTAAATTGGACCAAATGATAAAGACATCTCTTGAAAATCAATATCCGATCTCTGAAATATGATATGAACCATCCCTTAGGTACTAGAGAACCCCCTTCCTACTTAATGACCAGTTCATCAGGGAATTTATACATAACCTTATGGTTTTAATAATACAAGGAATCGCATGAGTACAACTAGTCCATCCCCAATATGATATCAAAATCAACTATGTCTAACTCTATCAAATCTACCAGAGTTTCTCTGCCACAAGTTGATACCACACAACCCTTATAGACTCTTTTACCAATAATAGAGTCACCCACTAAGGTAGAAATAGAAAATGGGTCAGGGATACACTCAGGATAGAAACTAAAATGCATAGACATAAATAGAGTCACATAAGAAAGAGTTCACCTTAGATCAAGAAAGCAATACATATCATAAGAAAATAGTCGTAACATACTAGTGACAACATTGGAGGATGCCTCAGAGTCCTGGCGGGTAGCAAGGCCATACAAGCGATTCCGTCCAGTGCTCATACCGGAAGAAAAAGTAGCAAACTTTGGTGCAGAAGCTGATGAAGTGGCAATAGGAACCTTATTTGCCCCAAAAGCAACCTTAGAAAAAACACATGTTCCTCCTCTATTTACAAAAACCACGGTGCACCTGCCCACAAAATCTACAAGCAGGATAGATGGAGCTTACTGAGCGCCACTGGCCTGAGACTGGGCTTCTAGAGCTCTAAACCCACTATCATTCTGAGAATGATGATCACCCAATGACCTCAGATAAAGAGCACTATCCATAGAGTAGGAACCAGAACTCTCCCACTTCTTCTTAGACCAATTTTCACCATCTCTACCACTCTGTGTCTAACACCTGCACCAATAAAAAAATCTAAACTTTGTACTCTATGTCACCCTAATTTCAGCTTGTTTCTTCTTCTCTACCTCAACCTGTTGCATATAAACCACAAGTCAAGAAATATAAATATCCTTGTTTAAAAAGGCATCCTTACTTTCCAAAATTAAATCTCGGTATAACCCAAAAGCAAACTTCATCATTCTCGACCTTATGCTAGATACCAATTCTTGAGCATACCGATACAATTGATGAAACTTCAAGGCATACTCCTTGACTATCATTCTGCTTTGCCTCAGATTTATGAATTCTTTAATCTTCGCCTCCCTCAACTCCTAAGAAAAATGTGATCAAGAAAAGCTCTAGAAACTCCTCCCATAAGGTAAACTCAGAATCAACATCCTTAAGATGCTCCCACTCTTCATACCGTTGATGTGTTACATCTTTCAATTGATAAGATGCAAACTTCACGACTTCCACCTCTATAATATGCATCATGTGGAAAAAATTTTCCATTTCATCTATGAAACCCTAAGGATCCTTCTCAACCTTCATACTAGTGAAAACAGGAGGACTAGAACTCATATATTAGGCAACTCTAGTGGCCTTAAATAATGGTGCAACAGAATCCACACGCTCAGTCTGAGAGGCAACTAACTTATTAAGGAGATAGATCGACTAGCAAAACTCAGCTTAGACATGTCAGCATGAGGTGTCTGAGAAGGAATAGAAGAAACCGGTGGAACTCCATTAGGTAAATTAAAAATAGCAACCCTCGATCGGGTCTAACCTCATAAAGTAAGACAAACATCGTTTCCATTATACTCAGACGGTATAGGAAGATTTCCATGGACATCAGATATTCTAGGAGGAATGATCTAAGAGTAAAACAAACAGAAATTAGAGAGACTCAAGATCTTAGACTCTATATCTTGAAATAGAACAACAAGAAAGGGAACACATTCCTAACTAGCTTGTAGACTCTTCCTTATAAGTAGGGCATGCTACACACCCATAAAATAGAATCTACTTGACACGGCTTTGTGGTTACCCAATTGACCATGAACCTAAGCTCTGTTACCAATCTAACACATTTGAAACCAGGGACTGATCGTGCTGGTATCTTAAGTCCAACAAGGAATGAAGACCTCCCTCAATACCCAAACCATCAACCACCTTAGCCCATCTTTGATGAATTTCTAACATATAATAAGATAAGAAAAATAGAAATAAAAAATATCATGATAAGAGTATAACTAACAACCTACCAAACCATCCTAAGTACACTATAGTCCAACAAAGCCTCTACCAAATAGAACATTAATAAAGTGTCAGGACATGCCCCTAACTATAGCTAAAAAAAGAACCAATATCCTAAAACTTAAAAGAAAATATAATCCTAAAATGGAGCCTTCTAAAGCATGGAATCTCACCACTTAAATAAGAATCTCGATCATCCGTGATAAACTGACCAGGAGAAGTTTAAAAATGTCCAATTTTTGCATCGCATGGGGATACAGTATAGGTAGATGATCAACGGTTGAAGCACTAACATAAAACTCAGGGATAGGGGATGACATAATGCTAAGATAACTGTTCAAATCATAAAAAATTCCATGCACATTATCAAATGCATATGCAAATATATATATGTATATCACATGATGTGGTAGGGAACAAGGCTTAACATGTACTTTAAAACCTTAGTCTGGATTGTATAGCTAAACCATCATATTAGTAGTATCCACGGACTATATGGGCCCCAATTCACACCTTACTGGTTGAGACCCAATGTATATAGCCACAGGAACCAAAGAATAATCTCATATATATGCACGGGGGACTAGATCCCTCCAATCATAAACTAAGGTGACTTAAGCACCCGATCATAAGTGTGAGATGAGGGACTTGAACCCTCTAATTATAATAATAATAAAAATAAGGTGGACTCGAACCACCTGGTCTAAGCAAGGAGACTAAAATACTCAACCCAATGACCCCCGCACCAGCTAGCATGATTCCCAGTATCGGTAAGTTGGACCTCCACTTTCATGACTCAGTTGCACAAGTCTCTTTTAAAGCCTAATTAAAACATTTACCACATATTCTCATTCACTGAACCATGTTTCACATTAAGGCATACATTGTTGGTATCGTCATACCAACTACACTTGTAAGGTAATAACATCATGCCAAAACAATTTCCATTAACTTAGGGAGAACAACTCCATTTTTTCATTAAATAAGACCATTGTGTTACAAATACCTCTTTATATCATGCAATAGTTCAATTTCATAAATTCTCACGTTTCTCATAATTAAAAACCAATTCCACATCATGGGGTTAGGGTCATAACCACTTCAAAAGTCATAATTTTGGGAAATTCACCATTCCTTAGTTTCAACCACCATACTCAAGCAACCATAAGTTCAAACCCAAAATTAAAACATAAGTAATGCATCTTAAGACCATAGGAAAACATTTAATTGACTATTCATGTCAAAACCCTTAACTATGTCAAAAACCAATGCTTTAAATCAAATAAATAACCATGTACTTTCATGAAGTAGAGATATTAAGTTTAAGGGTAGAGTCACATGCCTTAATTATGAAGATTTACCGAGAGAAATCAACCCTTGAGCCCTTAGATGACCAAATTGGTGAAACCCTAGCTTGACTTGCTCTAGAGGATTTAGAGAGAGTAGAAAGAGTGTTCAATCCATTAATGTGTTTAATGAATTCCCTAAAAGTGTTTTATGGATGTGGGGTAAAAGGGTTTTAAGTGGGAATGTCTAAACTGCCCCCATATAAAAGCTGAAAAAGGTCGCCTTTCATTATGAGTCAACTACTAACTCATAGCCACTCCTTACTATTCATCAAAGAAAGTCGTAACCTAGGCGGTACCACTAAGGCACCCTATAATTTTATCATAACATCTTAACCAACTAACCCATAATGAGAACGTACTCGTAGGGTCCTATCGTAGTTAACACAGAACCTAAATTGAGACTTACACTGGACACCCTGCGATTACACCCTAAGACTCATAATGTATCCTTATGGATATTAGTGATCCACTCGTACCCAAAGTAGAATCAAGACACAAACTTACTAATTTGGTTACGACTCATCCCAATGACTCGCCAGTACACCTTAGGACTCATGGGTTCCAATCATAACCATGGAACTGAGCTCAAAGATCAAGGATGTAGGGCCAAAATTTAGGGTGTTTCACCTGTGTAGTAGTCAGTGATCTCAGATTCGTTCTTTGTGGTGAAGTTGTGAGCTTCTATTCTTTGGAAGACTAGATCATTCCATCGGTTTTTCCTTTCTTAAATTAGAATTGAAGACTTTAGATTTATATTGTCATTATTATGGTCGGAGCATGTCCCGATACTGGTTAGTTTTTGGTATAAAGGATTTATGGATATTACTGTGCATTGGGTATTGGTTGTTGACATTATTAGACTTTTACTGTTTACTCTATCTTGTTATATGTTCAAAATTCATCCTCTAGCATGTGTATTATGTTCTATTTTACTAGGCAAAGGGGGTGGTCTCCGGTTCTCGATTGACTCGTGGTACCTGTCATGGACAAGACCTGGTTTGGGTTGTGACATGCTTACCCCACTAACCGTCTCTAGACATTCTATCCCTAAGCGATGTAGGAACCAGAGACACTTCTACTTTTCTTATCCAATGTTAGGTGATCCCTAACATTATTTTAATATTTCTTGTGAGTCAACTTGAAGTGGTGAGCTTCCATTCTTTGAAGGACCCTCATTTGATGTTTTGGTTTCACTATGTCATAGACTATCTTTCAGTTTCTTTTTGGATATCGTCGGGGATATGTCCCGACTTAGATTATTTTTTTTTCTTAGAGGGTTGTGGATTACTATGGATTGGGATAGTTGTTGAAATTCTTAGATTCTTTTTGAGTTAGTTGAGTTACCTATCTTGTTATATGTTTGGAATTCATCCGCTGCTAGTTGTGTTGTGTTCTTGTTGGCTAGGGTAAACAGTGTGGTCTCCGATCCTCAGTGGATATGAGATACCTGTCACGGCCAGGCGCTAATAGGATAGACTACTCAACTAACTCAAAAAAAAATCTAAGAATTTCAACAACCATCCCAATCCACAGTAATCTACAAGCCTCTTAGAAACCAACATCAATCTAAGTCGGGACATGTCCCCGACACTAGACAAAATGAAACCAAAAGATAGTCTATGACATAGTTAAACCAAAACATGAAATGAGGGTTTTCTGAAGAATGAAACCTCACCACTTCAAGCTGGCTCACGAGCAAACCAAAGATCACCTAACACTGCATAGAAAAAAATATCTCTGGTTCCTGCATCGCATGAGGATACAACATCCAAAGATGATTAACGAGGTGAGCGATAGCATGTAACTCGGGATAAGGATAAAATAATGCCAATTTAAAATCTAGTCCAAACTTAATGTACAAGTTCACATACATGCATACATACATATATATAAGATGCTGAAATAGGGAACAAGGTTTAGCATTAGAATGAAAACTATTAACTCTGACTGTGTAGCTCTAACCATCCTAAAGGCATCCATGGGCTATTTGGGTTCATCTCCCCCTGCTGAAAGGGTCTCAGTGCATGTTAGCCGCACAAACCTATAAAATCCAAGGATGAACTAGGGAATACCTTGGCTATAGAAAATCAAAAAAATTGTATATATAAGTGTAAACAATGCCTACGTTCGCAAAGACCCCCACACCAGTGAAAGTGGTTTTTAGTATCGATCCTTTTAGGACCTCCACCTTCTATGATGTGCTGCACAACCCCCTTGAATCCCAATTAAAATAAGTTTTACATAACCCATCAATTTAACCAAGGAATTATCCGTTTAGGCATCAACCATAGGTATCGTCATACCATTACACTTGCAAAATTATAATTATGACATACCAATTCCATCAACTTAGTGGAATTCCATGACCCCCTTTGTTCATTAAATCAAATTTGGGGAATGCCACGACACCCTTTGTTCAATAAGTCAAGTTTAAATTAAAAAATATGGCCAACAGGGCCTTCAAAACCCTTTTTATCAGTTTAGCCATTTATGCAATGCAATAGTTTAGGGAAGTAAGCCAAATTATGTGATTAACCATATTTCAAATCCAATTATGAAGGTGGGTTGAGGGAACAAAATTTTGAAAGCCAAATTCGAAACCAAAATCATCAAATTTGAGGGGAATGCCTCGACCCTCTTTCCAATTCCAATACCCATTCACCCAATTAGTTCAAAATAATTAATAATGCATATAAAATCATGTGAATCTAATTCAAATAACATTTATTCCAAAATCCTGAACCCATATCAATACCCATATTCAAATCTAGATGAACAACCATTTAAACACATGCTTTAAGTAAAACATGTTTAGGGAAGTAGTAACATTCCTAAAACTATCAGAATTATGGAGAGAAATCGCCACTTGGAACCTCTAAATGATCAACCTTGAGAAACTCTAGCTTGTTCTTGACTCAGGGATTTGTGAGAGTTTAAGAATGTGTTTGATTATGATTTTTTATGATAATGAGGTCCCAAAGGGTTTTAAGGTCATGGGAAACAATTGGGGAAAAGAGAAAATGACCAAAGTACCCTTAATGAAACACTAAAAATTTGCCGCCCAGTCGTTACGGGTCACCAGATGACTCATAACGGCATACAACAAGCTTATCCCTAGACTCGTAGTCTGGGCAGTGTCCTAAAGCATCTCCACTATTGAACCTACAAGTTGTACCATATGACTTGTAGTCCCACATTATGACTCATAGGGTATAGTCATGGTCACTAAAGAAACAAGGGACCACTACACTAGTGAGACTACAAATTCCCCATTATAACTCGTAATGTCTCATCACAACTCATATGGTCTTAATCATACACAGGACATAAAATTTGGTAACATTGGTCACCATACGATTGGGGTACTACAACTCATATAAAGTCTTCACGACTTGTTAGGTGAGTCGTAGCTAGGGCAGTAAGCTCAAATCTCAAATTTTTCAAAAGCCAAAATTTGAGTGTTACTTTCTCCCCCCTAGGATCATTCGTCCCAGAATAATAAGTTAAGGAATATATTAGCATAATTCTAAGACTGAAACACAACCATAATTTCCTTTAACAAAGTCAAAAAACAAAAATGATAAGGAAAACACATACCTTAAGCATGATTATCTAATCTGGGGAATAAAAATGTATACTTGGAATAATGTCCTCTTCATCTTCCTAAGTAGCTTTTTCTACCTTTTGATTTCTCCATAGAACCTTTACCGAAGTCACATCTTTAGTCCTCAAACGACGGACTTGGCTATGCAAAATCTCCACGGGGACTTCCTAATAAGAAAAGGAATTCTAAATATCAACACTCTCTATAGGTAGAACCGAAGAAGGATCACCCACACACTTCTTCAACATCAAAACATGAAAGATAAGATGAATGGAACCAAAACTCGAAGGAAAATCCAACTCATAAGCAACATTATCCACTCTCCTCAAAATTAAGCATGTGCCCACATAATGAGGACTAAGCTTCCCCTTCTTCCAAAATTTCATAACTTCCTTCATTGAAGATACCTTAAAGAAAACCCAATCACCAACCTCAAACTCCAACTCTCTTTGCTTTACAGCTACATAGGACTTTTGGCGACTCTGAGAAATCTTAAGTCTATCCTGAATCACCTTCACCTTCTCCATGGCTTGATGAACCAAGTCCATACTGAATAACCTAGTCTCACCACCTCAAACCACCAATAGGAGATCTACACCTCCTACCATAAATAATCTTAAAAGGAGCCATTCCAATACTTGAGTGATCACTATTATTTAAGCAAACTCATGAGAGGAAAATGACCTACCCAACTACCACCAAAATAAATCATACAGGACCTTAAAATATCTTCCTAAGTCTTAATGGTCCTTTCCACTTATCCATTGTCTGAGGGTGGAATGTAGAGCTAAGGTTCACCCGTGTTCCCAAGCCTTATTGAAATAAATGCCCATAAATAAGAAGAGAACTTCATACCTCGATCCAAAATAATGGAAGCTAAAGAATCATGAAGTTTAACTATCTCCTGAATAAACAACTTAGAATAATCCTCTCCAGTGTAAGTAGTCCTCACTTGCAAGAAGTGCTTAGACTTTGTCATCCTGTCCATAATGACCCAAATCGAATGAAGTTAATTTTGAGACCACGAAAGACTAGCAATAAAATCCATGTAGATCACTCCCTATATCCACATAGGCTACTAAACCTCTTGAGACAAGCCACCAGGCCTCAAGTGTTCAACCTTTACTTGTTGCTAGACCATACACTTACCCACAAAGTTAGCCACATCCCTGTTCATGTTGTTCCACTAATAGATCTCTTTCAATTTATGATAGATCTTTGTAGAACTAGAATGAACTGTATACCTCGACTCATGAGCCTCAGTTAAAACTCTTTCCCGAAGCCTATCGACATCAAGAATATACAAAAATACCTATATCAGCCTTAATTTGCACCAATATGGGGTCCAAAACTGGCTTCTACTTCGCCTCTGCACCAAGAGATGACTTCACCACCTCTTGTACAAACACAACTCCATCCCTAGAATCGAAAAGATGAACTCCAAGATAATCCAATTGGTAATATCCTTCACCAATCCCCTCTTCTTCTCATCCACATGAGATAAGCTACCTATGGACAACCTACTAAGAGCATCAACAACTATATTATCTTTACTTGGATGGTAGTAGAGACTTATGTCATAGTCCTTGAGAAAGTCAAGCCATCACCTTTCCATGAGATTCAACTCCTTCTAGGTGAACACATACTGCAAGATTTTATGATCTGAGAAATAACTACATGAACCCCATACAAATAATGTTGCCAAATCTTTAAAGCAAAAACTATAGCCAATAATTTCAAATCATGAGTTGGATAATTTCATTCATGAACTTTCAGATGCATAGAAGCATAAGCTACTACCCTATCATATTGTATTAGCACCACAACCCAGTCCCACATAAGATGCATCGCAGTACACAACCAAACCATTAGTATCCTTGGGCAGGGTTAGAATTATAGATGAAGTCAATGTGTTTTTCAACTTCTCAAAATTACCCTCATAAGCATCAGACCATAGAAACTTTGCCTATTTTTGAGTCAACTTAGTCAACAGAGCATCAATCAAAGAAAAACTCTCCACAGACCTCCTATAATATCGACTAAACCCAAGAAAATCCAAATATCGGTTAGAGTCGCAGGTCTAGGACATTTCTTAACTGTCTTAAATTTCTATGGATCTACCATGATCCCCTCACTTGATACAACATAAACCAGAAAGGTCATTGTATTCAACTAAAACTCACACTTCAAAAACTTGGCATACAATCGTTGATCCTTAAGAGTCTGCAACACTCTCTGAATGTGATTTGAATGATCCTCCTCACTCTTAGAATATAACAAGATGTCATCAATAAATACAATAATGAACAAATGCAAAATCTTCCTAAACACCAAGTTCATAAGATTCATGAACGGCGATGGAGTATTAGTCAACCCAAAAGACATGACTAAGAACTCATAGTGACCATACCGAGTATAAAAAGCAGTCTTAGGGGCATCTACCTCCCTAATCTTTAACTGATGATAACCTGACCAAAGATCAATCTTATAAAAATACTTATCACCCTGAAGCTAGTCAAAGAGATTATTTATCCTGGGAAGAGGATACATATTAATCACTATCACCTTATTCAATCGACGATAATCTATACACTTCCAAAGGGAACCATCCTTCTTACACATGAAGAGAATAGGGGCACCCCATGGAGAAACACTAAGAAAGATGGAACCTTTATCAAGAAGATCCTTTAACTACCCCTTAAGTTCTTTCAACTCGATCCAAGCCATTCTATATGGAGGGATAAAGATAGGATGGGTATCCGATAGAAAATCAATCCCAAAGTATATTTCCCTATCAAGAGGAATACCAGGAAGATCACCGTAAAATACTTCAGTAAATTTGTTAACCATAAGACAGATGGTAAAAAGGGAATCTCGGAACTAGAATATTTAATGCAAACAAGATGGCATAGAAACCCCTTGGAAATCAACTTCTTGGCTCTAAGATAATAAATAAACCTTCCCTTAAGTACTAGGGAACTCCCTTGCCATTCAATTACTAGTTCATTTGAGAATTGGAAATTGAACTTTGGGTTTGACAATCTAGAGACACATAGCACGAGTAAAGCCAATTTGTTCCTAATATTACATCAAAATCTAACATATCTAACTCTATCAGAGCCACCAATATCTCCCAACCATAAATAGATACCACACAACCCCTATAGACCCTTCTAGCAAAAATAGAATCACCCACCGAGGTGGACACATAAAAGGTATAAGAAATACACTCGGGTCTAAAATAGAAATGAACAGACATATAAGAGGTCACATAAGAAAGGGTAGAACCCCGATCAAATAGAAAAAACATATCACGAGAGAAAAGTTATAATATACCAGGGACAACATCAAGAGATGCCTCATATTACTGATGGGTGAAAAAAGAATAAACACGGTTATGACTAGTATCGGTACCATAAGTAGTACCCTTTGGACCAGAAGCTAAAAAAGTAAAAACCAAAACCTTATTAGCTCCAATAGCAACATTTGCTGAAGGGGAGTTCCTATGAAAATGACCAGGTTGGACACATTTGAAACACTTATTCCTCCCTTCATCATAAAAGCCATGGTGCAACTGCCTACAAAATCTAGAAGGAGGATAAGATGGAGCTAACTAAGCTTCACTAGCCTGGGTCTGGGCACCCTAGGTCTTAAACCCACTATCAGCCTGGAAACTATGATCGCTAGATGGTTGAGCACTAGCCGTAGAATAAGAACCATAATCTCTCCAAACCTTCTTGTTTTTGTACTGCCTACCATTTCTACCACTATTCTGCTAGCCTTCACCCTACTCTAAATCTCTGAGCTTCTTACATATCTCTCTTATTTTTGCTTTTTTTTCTTATCCTTAACTTGTTGCATATACACCACTGCCTAGAGATATCCATGTCATTATTCATAATTTCCACCTTACACTCTAGTACCAAGTCCCTAGACAAACCCAAAAAAACTTCCTTATTCTATTCCTCATTCTAGACACCAAATCCAAAGCATAACAAGACAACTGATGGAACTATAAGGCATACTCTTTCACAGTCATCTTTCGCTACCTCAAGCTCATAAATTCCTCAACTTTATCCTTTCTCAACTCCTATGGAAAGAAATAATCATGGAAAGCACAAAAAAACTCCTCCCATATAGCCTTCTCAACATCATCACCTCTCAACTTCTCTCACTCCTCATACCACAGGAATGCCACATCCTTCAACTGATATACAGTAAACTCCACACCCTAACATTAGTAGCATGTATCACACTGAATATCTTATCGATCTTATCAATAAAACCTTGAGGATCCTCCTCAACCTAAGGTCAAAGGATTCAACCTCATGAACTGGCCAATTCTAGTGACCTCAGAAGATAGAGCACTAAAACCAATATGGCCAGGCTGATGAGATAGAAAAGTCACAAACTAATTCAACAAATGAAAAGATTAACAAAATTTTGCATTAGAAATGTCTCCTTCGGGTAGTGGCGCATGTATATCATAGCCCGAGAAGGATTGGTAGGGACCATTGGAACTTTACATGGGTAGTCAAGAGTAGGTGTTGTAGATCGGGTCTATACTATAGATGTAGAATGAGTTCTATCCACATTGTCCTCTAGTGGGATAGAGGAGTTTCCACAAGAATAAAATGTTCAAGAAGGCATGATTTAAAATGTGAACAAACAAAATTAGAGAAGATTTCAATACTTTAGACTCTATAGCCTGGAAAATAGATCATAAGAAAAAAAAAACATTCCTAAATGTCCCATATCCTCCCTCTTATAAGTGTGGGGCGCTATACACCCATAAAGAGACTCTACTTAACACAACTTTATGGATACCCAATGATAATAAACCTAGGCTCTAATACCAAGCTTGTCAATACCCTAACCAGGTACTGGCTATAATGGGAATATCAAGTCCACCGAGGACTGGAGACCACCCTCCTTACCCTAGCCATCCAAAACACAACACAAGTAGCAACAGATGGATTACAAACATATAATAAGATAGAGTTGAGTTTTGAACATATAACAAGATATACAACTCAACTAACTCAGAAAAATCTAAGAATTTCAACCGCCATACCAATCCACATAATCCACAAGCCTCTAAGAAACTTACATCAATCTAAGTTAGGATAAGAGCCCGATAATAGCCAAAAAGAAATTGAAAGATAGTTTATTATGTAGTAAAACCAAAACATGAAATAAGGGTCTTAAAAAAATAGAAGATCACCACTTTAAGATGACTCACGAGCAATCTAGGGACTACCTAACATTATGTAGGAATGAAAAAAATGTCTCTGATTCCTATATTGCTTGGGGATACAACATTCATAGATATTTAGTAGGGTGAGCACTAGCATGTAACTCAGGATAAGGATAAAATAATGCCACTTCAAAATCCAGTCCAAACACAAAGTGCATGTTCAAATACAAGCATACATACATATATGTACATACATATATACACATATATATAAGATATTGGGATAGGAAACAAGGTTTATCATGTGATTCAAAAACATTAACCTAGACTATGTATTACTAACAGTCCTAAGGGCACCCACTGGTTATATGGGCTCAGCTCTCCCTACAAAAAGGGTCCCAGTGTGTGTTAGCGGCATGAAATAGTAATTCATGGACAATCTCGGGAATGGTTCAACCACAGCTAATCCAAATATATATATATATACATATATATATTATTTGTATGTGTATGTATACACTATGCACACTGTCATAAAGACCCCTATGCCGGCAGACATAGTTTCCAGTATCGATCCCCTTGAAACTCCACCTTCCATGGTGAGCTACACAACACCCTTTAAGCCCAATTAAAAAGATATTTACATAACCCATCAATTTAAACAAGGAATTATCTATTAAGCCATCAAGCACAGGTATCATCATACCATTAAGCTTGCAAACTTATAATTATGTCATACCAATTCCATCAACTTAGGGGCTAACACGAGCTACTTTGTTCGTTAAATCAAATTGAGGGAATGCCACAACTACTTTTGTTCATTAAATTAAGTTTAAAATCCAAATCATGGTCAACTAGGCCTTCAAAACCCTATTTAACCATTTATGAAATACAATAGTTTAGCAAAGTAAGCCATATCATGTGATTAACCATATTTCTAACCCAATTATGTAGGTGGGTTGAGGGAAGATAATTTCTAAAACCAAAGTCATCAAATTTTTAGGGAATGCCTCGACCACCTTTCCAATTCCCATACTGATACAAGCATAAAGAGCACAAAGAGTACAAGGTCTTGTAGAAGGTTCAAGTTCTGGACTGTGCAAGTGATTAAAGACCTTTTGAAGCATTTTTAAAGCCTTGTCAAAGTGAAAAAAGGATGAGGGATCTTACAATACATAGGAGCCTCTCATTGAGGGAATGATGGACTTTTTACACTTTAAAATAACACTCTATAGGCACCTATTTCCTTAAGCTTATTAAGTGCATTTTAGTCCTTTGTTATGTAATATTATAAATAGACATTTTAGCTTTTATTCTCTTTAGTTTTTGGACATGTGAAAGAGTTACTTTTAAATTATAGGTTTCTTCTTCTCCTTAAGAGAGAGAATTGAAAATTAGGGTTTACACTAAGTGATGAATTTCACTTGTGTTGAAAAATTGGAAAGAAAGGTGGGTGCTTGAGATTGATAATCCCTTTGTGTCCACCTAAGAGTGATGTGTAGTCACCATTGGTTATTTGTGTTTAAGTGTTTAATATACACTTTAGTGCTTCTAATGAATATTGGTGAATATCTCATTACCTATCCTTTACTTTCAATGCAATTTTCTCTTCTTTTATGTTGAATCTGAAATGTCTATGTGTGTTTTGAGTCTTCTACTTCATCCCTTTTCTTCAATGTGTTGTTAATTTTGGATTCTTAGTATTTATTTTCTCCTTTTAGTAGCTGGGTTTTGTGTTTCTAGGTTAGATATATATATTATTTGGTATCAAGATCCTAGTTTAGGGTTGTTCCTACAACTCTAATTCTTGGTTTTAGTGTCCTTATTAAGAAAATCTTAACAACAAAGAGTTGAATACAAAGAAAAGCCACAAAAAATGATGTTTAGTAGTGTTTTTGTAGTAGAATCATGTGTTGAAAGTTAGATCTACTCAATTTTATTGTTTTTGTTGGTTTAAAGTGCTATATCCTTGCTCCCTAGCACCTAAGGAGTCTAGATCTACGTTTGGAATAAGATTTGGTTGAATTTGAGCTAAGACCTCCATGGATATGGCATTTTGAAGCTTCAAGAGTCTAGATTCGTGTGGTTTTTGTGTTGTGGACATTGTTTGGTTGTTATTTATTGTTATTTGAGCTCACCTTGTCCTAAGGAATCTATATCCAAAATAAAATTCGAATTTGGGGTTCATTTTATTAGGGGTCAAACTTTGGTTAACTCTTGAATATTCATCTTGTTCTTCAATCTTCATCAAATCTTGTTGGATAAGAATATTCAAAGGGGTGTATTTGATCCAAAAAGAGGAGGAAAAAGAGTGTACTTGGTGTTTATACAAGAATATTCCCTAGCATTTTCCTAATCATCCAAAAGAAGGAAGAAACAAAGGAATAATCAAAGTACAAATCAAGTACAACTCCAAGTACAAGGGTGGACCATTCCTTTTGAATTCAAATTGGATATTGAAAAGGGCTCCAAACTTGTTATTTACCCCTCAAATCATCATTCTTCCTTCCCTTAATCTAGTCTAAGTCAAAACTTGTGATATTGGGATTGAAAATTTTTGAAAACCAACAACCAATCAATTGATGTCACATCATCATTAGTTTAATGGCCCAATCAAGTTCCTAGCTAGATTTCTTAGTTTCTCATTTTTTATTCTAGTTTCTTGTATGTTAATTCTATCACTAATTAGCAAACTAGTAATTACCTACTAGGTTGGTAATTAGTCTAGGGTTCGTTTGTTTTGTGTCTTTGGTTTTTGTGTGCTTTTCTCATTTTTAAGTCATAGTAATTTGTTGGTTTAAGTCCGAACATCATTTTTATTTGAGTCATATCAAACAAAAATTGATTCCAGGCCAAAGTAGATTCACCACTCATTTACTTGCCCAGTATTGCCAAGTTTTCAACACTTGTGAGACCAAGTGTGAGGTAAGAATTGAGTGTTTTCAACAAAAGTTTTTGGCTCGTTTTGATGCCTTATCCTGTGACTTAAAAGGTGAGTTGGGAGATATGAGAGGAGACTTGGATTCTTTGAAGGGTGATATGGGATCTTTGAAGGGTGAGCTATCCACCGTTAATGGAAGTCTTGATTGTGTTGAAAGTAGGAGGAACTCATGACCTTCCACTCCTAACCCCTACCATGCGTCTTCAAGTGTCCAAGCCAACAACTCATCAATGAACATGACACCCGAAACCCTCCACCAAATGCTATACCCTCCACAACCTCCACAAAACCAAGTCCAAACTACTCCAAACCGTGAATTACCAAGACCTATTCATACACAAATTAACCAAGTTCAACAATAGGGACTTGGAATCCAAACTCCACCAAATCCAAATCCTCAAATTCCAAATCCATTTGATCAAAGACCAATTCCTCCATAAAATGTTAACTACCAAATGCCAAATCCCATGAATCAAAGACCTTACCCTCCACCACATCAAATGCCATAATTCTAAGCCCAAATAACTAAAGGCCTTATAACCCTCCACAAATACCCCAAAACCAAAACTATCCAATTCAAGATGAAGACGATAGTAGAGAGGATCAAGAAGGTTATAATGTTACTAATGATGACTATTTTATTTGGAATAAATTAGGTCAAGACATGATCAAAGAGGGAATTATGGAAGAAACTGAGAGTAAGAAGGAAGACAAGAAAACCAAGTGGTGGGCATTAATTCAATCAAGGTTGGCATTCCAATTTTCAAAGGAGAGTGATCCAGAAGTGTACTTATCTTGGGAATCTTTTTGTGAAAAGCTTTTTCAAGTGAATGACCTTTCCCAAGAGAAGAAAAATTGTTATCCTGTTGCTCGCTTTGATGGATATGCAAACACTTGGTGGTATTACACCAAGAGATTTGGTGATGTGTTGATTAGTGGCCAACCACCTCCTTGGGAGATGTTGAAGAGACTTATGAGAGAGAGATATGTCCCGGAACATTATAAACATGAACTCCTTGCCAAGATATACAAATTAAGGCATGGGAGCAAGAGTGTTATGGAGTACTATGATGAATTTCAACAATTAGTCTTGAAGATTGATCATTGGGGTAAACAAGTCCAACATGATGTCATACTCGTCAAGGTTGGTTTGAATAGGGATATATCCTCATTTTTTACTCTCCATAAGCTTGAAATAATTGATATTATCTTCCAAGAGGCTATGGAAATTTAAAGGGAAAATAAATAGAAGATGGCCTACAAACTAAAGAATCATCAAGGGGCCTCGAGTTTGTCAAGGAACCAAGTGCTAATTCAATCTTCTTCCGGTTGGAACAAGGAAAAATTCTCTTCATCTCAAGATCCACAAACCATGACCAAGGCTTCCCAACTCAACCCTCCAATGAATGAAGGTAAACCTACTTTTATTTCTCATTCTAAAGGTCTACAATGCTTAATGTGTCAAGGTTGGCATCTTAGGTCAAGTAAGTGCCCTAACCGATGTAATGTGATTCTAAGAAAGGGGAAGTTGTACTATCTTGGTGAAGAACTTGAGTTGGAAACTGAGGGAAATGATGATAACTCTCAAGATATAGAGTACATATAACCCTAAACTAAAGGTGAGGGTAGTGAAAAAGATATGTTACCTTGTGAAGGGGAATGTGATATCCCTAGTTTTGTAGTTAGAAGGACTTTGTTTAGTAAGGTATTGGATGATAAAATAGAGAACCTCTTTCATACCAAGTGCTTTATTAAAGGAAGTGTGAGTTCAATGATCATAGATAGTGGGAGTTACGTGAAAATTGCTAGTGTTACAATTTTAACTACTTGAAACTACGCATTACTCCTCACCCAAACTCGTACAAACTTCAATGGTTGAAAAAGTATGGTGAACTAAAGTTCAATATAAAATGTTTGGTTAGGTTCAAATTAGTTAATTACAAGTATGAAGTGTTGTGTGATGTAATACCCATGCAATTATGTCATATATTGTTGGGAAGACCTTGGCAATTTGATAGGCACACTATGCATGATAGAAGGACTAATAGGTATACCTTTGAGCATAGTGGCCAAAATTTCACTCTTATTTCTCTTCCACCATATTGTGTGAATGAAATCTATGTGAAAACAAAGGACATTAATTAGTAAAGAAATAAGGAAAGAGGAGGGAAAGCCACGGGTAGTGAAGATGAAAAGGGAACAAAGCACTTGATTGTGGGTCTTGCACACAAAGGACCCTTATTAATCTCTAACCAAAATAATAGAATTTTGACTAGTATTTAATCTTCTTATGTACAGTTTCAAGGACCTATAAGTTCCAAGGAGAAGCCCAAGAAAGTTCCCTCCTATCCCTTAGCCGAAAATCCTAATTTTGGGATAAGTGATGAAGAAGTGAGTCCAAAGGGAAACCTTGACATATTACCTTGTTATGTTGAGAATAAAGGATGCCCAAATTAAAAACAAGTTGATAAACACACTTCATATGATATACAAGTTGATATTACTACACTCTACCCTTTCTTGAACCAAAATTGTTGTGATGTGACTTCTTGTGAAGTGGTCTCATAATTGCTTAGTTTAGAAGTACATGCTTATTTTATTGGTATTTCTCTTGGTGTGTATAATTCTAAATATTCTCCTAAGAGTAGTTCACTACTTGAACATGTGAATGGTATGACTAAAAACTTTCAAGTCAGTGTTGATGCTTCTGTTGTTGATCTTGATAATCAATATGGTTCTTTGAACTTGTGTGATGAAGGTCATGATATTAGTCTTGTTCATAGTGTCCATATGTATTCCCATATTGTGTGTAATGCCTTGGATAATTTTGGGTGGAACTCTCCTTTCTTTGATGCATATCTTAGTCATGTCCTTTGTGGTGCTTGTAGTAAGTGTTTCATGATTATAACAAAGGATTGTTGGCTATATTCTAAGAGTGTACCCACTTAGTGTGTTCATATAATTGTGGTACTAATGCTAACACTCCTATCATGAGGATTGTGTGCTTGTTGTTCCCCTCTTTGTTTTTTCAAGGTGTGAATTTGAGGTTAAATTTCTTTTAAGATAGAGAGGATGACTAGCATAAAGAGCACAAGGAGTACAAGGGCTTGTAGAAGGTTCAAGATCCGGATTGTACAAGTGATTGAAGACCTTTTGGAGCATTTTTGAAGACTTGTATAAGTGAATAAAGGAGGAGGAAACTTACACTACATAGGCGCCTGTCATTGAGGGCATGATGGACTTTTTACACTTCAAAAAAACACTCCATAGGCGCCTATTACCCTAAGCTCATTAAGGGAATTTTAGTCTTTTGTTATGTAATAATATAAATAGACATCTTAGATTCTATTCTCTTTAGTTTTTGGACATTTGAAAGAGTTACTTGTAAATTATAGTTTTTTTCTCCTCCTTAAGAGAGAGAATCTGAAATTAGGATTTACACTAAGTGATGGATTTCACTTGTGTTGACAAATTGGCAAGAAAGGAGGGTGCTTGAGATAGATAATCCCTTTGTGTCCACCTAAGAGTGAGGTGTAGTCAACATTGTTGATTTGTGTTTAAGTGTTTAATATGAACTTTAGTGCTTCTCATGAATGTTTGCAAATGTCTCATTACCTCTCCTTTACTTTTAATGCAATTTTCTCTTCTTTTATGTTTAATCAGAAATGCGTATGTTTGTTTTGAGTTTTCTACATCATCCCTTTTCTTCTATGTGTTGTTAACTTTGGCTTTTAGTGTTTATTTTCTTCTTTTAGTGTCTGGTATTTGTATTTCTAGGTTTGATCTATATATCACATACCCATGCACTGAATTAGTTCAAAACCAATGATAAAGCATAAACAATACATATAAAATCATGGGAATCCAATTCAAGTAACATTCATGCCAAAACCCTCAACCCATATCAATATCCATATTCAAATCCAGATGAATAATCATTTAAACACATGCTTTAAGTAAAATAAGTTTAAGGTGAGAGATACATGCCTCAAAGTATCACAATTATGGAGAGAAATCATCACTTAGAAGCTCTAAATTATCAATCTTGAGAAACCTAGCTTGTTCTTGACTTAGGTATTTGAGAGAGTTTAAGAGTGTATTTGATTAAGTTCTTAGATGATAATGAGGTCCAAAAAGGGTTTTAAAGTTGTGGGTCCTAATTGAGGAAAACGGGAAATAACCAAAGTAACCTTTTTGAAACACTAAAAATTTATCGCCCAGTCATTACGGGTCACCTTACGAGTCGTAACGACTGACTACGAGTCATCCCCTATACTCGTAGTTTGGGAAGTTTCCAAAGGCATCTTCACTATTGACCCTACGAGTCATACCACTCGACTCGTAGTCCCATATTATGATTAGTAGGGTTCAGTTGTAGTCACAATAAAAACAAAGGACCACTACACTAGTGAGACTACGAATCCCATATTATGACTCATAATGTCTCACCATGACTCGTATGGTCGTAATCGTAACCGGTATAGAAACTTTGGTACCTACATTGGTTACCCTACGTTTGGGGCACTACGACTCGTATAGAGTCTTCATGACTTGTTAGGTGAGTCATAGATGGGGAAGTAAGCTCAAACCTTAAAATTTTCTAAGGCCAAAATTCTGAGGCGTTACAATGGGCATCATCGGCTGACTGAGCTAAATCATGATATAAATATAATAAAATGCAAGATACTTAACTAATTAAAGAAAAGATGCAAACCTGAGAATAACTCCCACATCATTGTACACAACAATATCAATAAATTGGAATAATAAAATAAAGAACAAGCAATCATAACTACAAAATTGGCCCCCATAAGACAATAAGTGTAGAAAAGTAAATAACCCGACGTAGGCCACCATAATCTTGGAGGGTACAATCAAGTGAAGTATAACCCTAACCACCATCATTTACCAACTTCCATGATTCAACTAGAATACATCCATTCCTTGACACAATATAATAATTTTCCCATTTTCGGACATAAACTAGTATCCATGGTATCCTTGTCATACTTTCTTGCCTTACTCAAACCGGTACATGTATCATCATAGTCAAAATCAATATTCGTACTCGAACCAGTAATTATATAATCAACATCATAATCAATACCCAAACTGAAATCGATAATTATATAAATATTATCATGGCTAATATCCAAACTCAAAATGGTATATATATATATATCATAAATAATACCCGAACTTAAACCGATAAATATATCATCAACATTATGATATCAAACTCGGATTGATAAATATCTAATCAGTATCATAATACCAATAAGCATCAACTCCCAATACATCCAACCATAACCATCAAGTCCCAAATCTTCTCAGTATTACCTTAGTAAATATTTTTAAGATGTAAACAAGTGTATAGAAAGTTACAAGGATCAAAATGAATCTTGGCCTAAGGTGGGTCGAAAAGCCCACATTAAAATCCCTGAAACCCATTACAAGGAAAACTCTACCTCGTATTAGGCTAAGGTATCTAAAACCACTTTTAGATGTTAACTAAGCCGAAATAAACCCTAAGATGGAGATTTTACTTAAAGTATGAGCAACTAAGCCAATTATGCCTAAATTACAATTTCTGAATAGCCTAAATGGTCCAACTAACCCAAGCATTGCCAATCATATCACCAACACATAACACCATACCAAATCTTAACATAATATCATAAACATACTAAGAATTAGATCAATCTATAAGGAGGGAAAAACTAGCCTACATAGACATTGAAGAAAGCTCAAAAAATCTATTAAATCACTGATTTTCCTTCTAAGAAGATTCCACAAGGTAGCGTGCTATCAAAATCACATTCTACTCATCAATATGAGAATGATGATATCCATATTGCACTATTGTTCTTCGGAACCAATATTACTTAAATTCCATATGGGGCCCATTTATGGAAATCACATTTCCAAAACTAACACAATATCCCCATGTGCTCAAAGAGTAATTACCCTAAAAAATGGGTGAAATTTGAGCTATATTGGTGTTAAAACCAAGTCACCAAGGTTTAGGGATTTTAGAGAAGAAAAGGGGAAATCAACCATGGAAAAGGAGGAATATTACCTCAAATTTGAAGGGAAAATGTGTAATCGATCTTTTCCCAATCTCCTAAAAGCACCCACAATGCTAGTCCTAAGCTATTCGACTCCTTAGGGTTAAAGTCTTATGAGAATGGATGAGAAATGGGCAAAAAGGGGCTGAACTGGGGTATTTATACTCTTCCTAGGTATATGGGAGTAGAATTCATGATACTAGTATCATCGTCGCGATACCTACCCACTGATTGCCATATCGCTTTTGCAGTGACCAACAGTCATGTTCCCAACTTTGATGTCGCTGCCAGGGGTGTTGCTTTTGTGGCTTACAACTTCACTTATGTGACTTCCACTGATGCCTGCCTGATACAAGAGAACACTAGGAAACACGAAATTGGCACTAAGAATTCAAAAAACAGCAAACATACAAAGTGAAAAACAACACAAAGAAAGGGGATGAAGAAGAAGAATGCTTGAAATTAAAGGATAGAAAGAAAGACCCTTACTTCTACCAAGTGATTAACAAAAGATGGTGTATAAAACCATCAATCACACCTCACCAATAGAATCTCAAACCTTTCTCTGAGGTGGACCAAGGGAATTCACACTCCTCAAAACCCACCTTTCTTGCCAAATGCTTAACACAAGTGAAGAATCCACCTCACTTGTATAGAACCTTTAAGTTTTGGTTTCTCCCTATTTAGGAGAAGGAGAATACTTCAAGCTAACACTAATATTACAATCTGAAAATTCAGTCAATTCATTATGTCAAAAACTAAGGAAAATAAGAGCTAAGGTGCCTATTTATACTTATTACAAACAATGACAAAAATACCCTTACTGAAGGGTGCTTCTTTGGAGTGTAAAAAGAGGCCGCCTCTTGGGTGTTGAAATATAAGGAAAAAAGTCCTTTTTTCCCTTCAAGTAAGGCACCTCTTGAGTGTATGGATTCCCTTATCCTCCTTCAACTTGACAAGACTTTCAAAGGCTTCAAACACTTGCCAATTCCAAAGCTTGAACCTTTGACCATTCCTTGTATTCTTTTGTGCTCTTCATGCTTGTATCTTCCTCTCCATCTTGAAAGGAATTTGTCCTCAAATTCACACCTTACAAAAACCAAAGGGAGGGAAAACAAACACACAATCCTCATGATAGGAGGGTTAGCATTAGTACGATAAGTAAGATAAACATGCCAAGGGTGTACACTCTTAGAATACAACCAACCATCCTTTGGGGGATTAAGAAAATCAGACCACTAACATCACAAAGAACACACTTAAAGAAAACATCAATGAGTGAAGAATACAATCTGAAACAAACACATATGTCACTTATTTTCAAGGGAAGGCAAACATTCAAAATTAGACATCTACGGCTAAGAAAGGTTCCCTTAACAAAACATATTGACTCCAAGGTTGTTCACACTTGACATATACCCACATATCCTTGGTATTCGACATGAAGATTTTAGCATAAAGGATACCAAGGAAGTGAATAGAATTAATATTAAAAGATAATGAGAATGAACCAAAACTACACCTTCCACAACTCAAAAATATTTTGGGGTCAAATGGGAATAGAAGACAAAGGATTGCTCCGAGGTAACCCAGTCCTTTCACTAGGCTACCAAACTCACAATAATCATCATTCAAGAAAGAAAAACATCCTCCAATCTTACTACCTCTACGTAATACCAATTCAAAATTAACATGGTTATGATCATAGGCAAAGAGGTAGTATAGGAAAGAATAAAGTGTGAAGACATCAACCAAGGTGCTATCATCTACAACAGGGTCATGTAGTGTGTGAATACTCTTGTCACATGATAATGGAACTCTATTAAAGTTATAAGTGCTAGCACTAGATGGATACAAATCATTCTTACGAAAAGAATTGATTTTGTCATCTAAAGGATCAACTAGTGCTTGCGTACTCACAACAAGAATTTGTTCCTTATGAAACCTATAAACACCAAGAGTATCACAAAAGGGAGATTCATTCACTTCTTCAGTAATACAATTTGAAACTTCACCACTTTGGATACTACTAGCCATATCACAACAATTGATGTTTTTAGGAGTGTAGAAAATAGTTTTATTACCTTGTAGATTATGAGAAGTGTTTTATTCACTTGGTTTTACATCATGGAATCCCTCATTCTCCACATTACAAGGTAATATGTCAAGGTTTCCCTTTGGATTCACTTTTTCAACACTTATCCCAAAATTTGGACTTTGGGCTAAGGGCTTGAAGGGAATTTTCTTGGGCTTCTCCTAGGGGATTCTAGGGTCTTTAAACTGCACATGAGAAGAGAAAATACTAGGAAAAATTCTAGTAATTTGGTTAGTGAGTAATAAGGATTCTTTGTGGACAAGATCCACAATCAAGTACTTTTTTTCCCTTCCAACTACACTACCCATGGTTTCCCTTTCGCTTACCCTCTTTTCTTCACATTCTTCTTGTGCCTCACCATCCATTTTCTCTCCTTCTTGAGTCTTGACCTCATTCTCCTTGGATTCTAACTTGTGGAGAGGAGGCATTGGATTTAGTTGATGATGGGTTTGGAATTGGTGGTTTGAATTTTGTGGAGGTTTTAGTGGACATAGTCTATCAACCTCGCTTTAATTCTAATTATGTCACGCCTCATGGATCCTATATCACCTTTTATAATGTCAAACCCACCCTTCAAGTCTCTTCTCAAGGCATCATTATTATCCTCCATTTTTCGGGCAAAGGCCTCAAAGTGAGCCTTCAAGGCTTCCATTATATCATTTCCCAAGGATTGGGATGAAGAATCCTCGGCTTCCATGGTTAATTGTACCTAAAAAAAGAAAAAAAAACAGCAAGGAAACAACCTAAAAAACTAGCAAACAAGTTAGTTCAAAAGCCTCAATTCACTCACACTCAACCTCACCTCACACTTGGCTTCACAAGTATTGGAGAATCGGCAATACTTGGAAAATTACTTGAGAGGTGAGAAGCTTTGAATCAGAATTGATCTTTGTTTGAAATGACTCAAATAAAGTGATGCACGAACTAGAACCAACAAAATACTATGACTTAAAAATGAGAAAAGCACACAAAAACCGAAGACACGAATTAAACGAACTCTAGACTAATTGTCAACCTAGTAGGTACTTACTAGTTTATTAATTAGTGATAGAATTAGTTTAAATGAAACTAGAATAAAAAATTAGAAACTAGGAAATCTAAATTTTGATTTGAATTTTGGTTGAGCACAAGTGATGATGTGGCAGTACGTGGTTGGTTGTCACTTTTTGAATTTTGAATTTTTCCAAAACCTAGTTTCGGCCCAAACACTATCCCTTGGAAGTGAGAGTTTCGGATTTGGGGGGGGTGAAAGGATGCAATTTTGGGTTCTTTCAACTCTCAAATGAAAATGAAATGAAATGGCCCCCCCTAGTAATTGCACTTGTAGTTTGTTTGTCCCCTCGTCCCCTCCTCCTCTTGGAAGAATGGAATATTCTTTGAATATGCTTTTAGAATAACAACTTTTCCACTCTGTTTCTTCCCTCTTTAGGATCAAACAACACCTTTGAATAGTCGTCTTCACTAAGATATGAAGATCATGGATGAACAATATGAGTATTCAAGTGTTGACCAAGTTTGACCACCCAGCAAATGAACTCTAAATCTGATTTTTTTTTTAAGATCTAGGTTCCTTAGGCCAAAACAAACCCAGCCCACTAAAAATCAGCCACAAAACTCGCGTAAATAAAAAGGTCAATTTTAGATTTTAGCTCAAAAGCTTCAAAAACACCATGTTCATGGAGGTTCTTAGCTCAAATTCAACCAAACTTCAATCTAAAAGTAGATCTAGACTCCCTATGTGCTAGAGAGAAAGGATCTAGAACTATAAACCTTCAAAACACAATAAAAACTTGTAGACCTAACTTGGAAAATTCACATCTACAACAAACACACAAGACAACACTTTTTTTTCGTAATTTCTGACTTTTTTGACTCTTTTTTGTTGAGATTTTCTAAATAAGAATACTAAAACCAAGATTTAGGGATGTTGGAATGACCCTAACCAAGTCTTTGATACCAAATGATACAAGAAAACACTAGGAAAAACAAAATTGACACTAAGAAAGCAAAAAACAGCAAACACACAGTGAAAAACAACACTAAGAAAGGGGATGAAGAAGAAGAATGTTTGAAATTAAAGGATAGATAGAAAGACCCTTACTTCTACCAAGTGATTAACAAAAGATGGTGTATCAAACCATCAATCACACCTCACCAATAGAAGCTCAAACCTTCCTCTTAGGTGGACCAAGGGAATTCACACTCCTCAAAACCCACCTTTCTTGCCAAATGCTTAACATAAGTGAAGAATCCACCTCAATTGCATAGAACCTTCAAGTCTTGGTTTCTCTCTCTTAAGGAGAAGGAGAATACTACAAGCTAACACTAATATTACAATCTGAAAATTCAGTCAATTCATTATGTCAAAAACTAAGGAAAATAAGAGCTAAGGTGCCTATTTATACTTATTACAAACAATGACAAAAATACCCTAAATCAAGGGTGCTCCTTTGGAGTGTAAAAAGAGACCATTAAAAAACCATAATAGCCCTAACTTTGGCCGCCTCTTGGGTGTTGCAATATACGGAAAAAAGTCCTTTTTTCCATTCAAGTGAGGTGCCTCTTGAGTGTATGGATTCCCTTCTACTCCTTCAACTTTACTAGACTTTAAAAGGCTCCAAACACTTGCCAATTCCAAAGCTTAAGATCTTTTCCATGCCTTGTATCCTTTTGTGCTCTTCATGCATGTATTGTCCTCTCCATCTTGAAAGGAATTTTTCCTAAAATTCACACCTTGCAAAACCAAAGGGAGGGAAAACAAACACACAATCCTCATGATAGGAGGGTTAGCATTAGTACCATAAGTGATGTAACCATGCCAAGGGGGTACACTCTTAGAATAAAACCAACCATCCTTTGTAAGGAGTTAGAAAATTCGACCACTAGCATCACAAAGGACACACTTAAAGCAAACATCAATGAGTGGAGAATACAATATGAAACAAACACATATGTCACTCATTTTCAAGGGAAGGCAAACATTAAAAATTAGACATCTACGGCTAAGAAAGGTTCCCTTAACAACACATATTTCATCACTCCAATGTTGTTCACACGTGACATATACCCACTTATCCTTAGTATTCGACATGAAGATCTTAGCATAAAGGATACCAAGGAAGTGAATAGAATCAATATTAAAAGATAATGAGAATGAGCCAAAACTACACCTTCCACAACTCAAAAATATTTCGGGTTCAATTGGGAATAGAAGACAAAGGGTTACTCCAAGGTAACCCACTCCTTTCACTAGGCTACCGAACTTACAATCATCATCATTCATGAAAGGAAAACAGCCACCGAACTTACTACATCTACATAATACCAATTCAAAATTAACATGGTTATGATCATAGGCAAAGAGGTAGTATAGGAAGAAATCAAGTGTGAAGACATCACCCAAGGTTCTATCATCTACAAGAGGGTCATTTAGTGTGTGAATACTCTTATCACATGATAATGGAACCTTATTCAAGTTAAGTACTAGCACTAGATGGACACAAATCATTCTTACGAAAAGAATTGATTTTGTCATCTAAAGGATCAACTAGTGCTTGCGTACTCACAATAAGAGTTTGGTTCATATGAAACCTATCAACACCAAGAGTATCACAAAAGAGAGATTCATACATTTCTTTAGTAATACAATCTGAAACTACAACACTTTGGATGCTACTAGCCACAGCACAATAATTAAAGTTTTTAGGAGTGTAGAAAAAAGCTTTATTACCTTGTTGATTATGAGAAGTGTTTTATTCACTTGGTTTTACATCATGGAAGCCATGATTCTCTACATTACTTGGGAATATGTCAAGGTTTCCCTTTGTTTTCACTTCTTCAACACTTATCCCAAAATTGGGACTTTGGGCTAAGGACTTGAAGGGAATTTCCTTGGGATTCTTCTTGGGGGTTCTAGGGTCTTGAAACTTCACATGAGAAGAGAAAATACTAGGCAAAATTCTAGTATTTGGGTTAGTGAGTAATAAGGATTCTTTGTGGACAAGATCCACATTCAAGCATTTCTTTTCCCTTCCAACTTCACTATCCATGGTTTCCCTTTCTCTTACCCTCTTTTCTTAACACTCTTCTTGTACCTCACCATCCATTTTCTCTCCATCTTGAGGCTTGACCTCATTATCCTTGGATTCTAACTTGTGGAGAGGAGGCATTGGATTTATTTGATGATGGGTTTGGAATTAGTGGTTTGAATTTTGTGGAGGTTTTAGTGGACATAGTCTATCAACCCCTGCTTTAATTCTAATTATGTCACGCCTCATGGATCCTATATCACCTTTTATAATGTCAAACCCACCCTTCAAGTCTCTTCTCAAGGCATCATTATAATCCTCTATTTTTCGGGCAAAGGCCTCAAAGTGAGCCTTTAAGGCTCCCATTATATCATTTCCCAAGGATTGGGATGAAGAATCCTCGGCTTCCATGGTCAATTGTACCTAAAAAAATCAAAAAAAAAAACAGCAAGCAAACAACCTACAAAATTACCAAACAAGTTAGTTCAAAAGCCTCACTTCACTCACACTCAACCTCACCTCACACTTGGCTTCACAATTGTTGGAAAATCGGCAATACTTGGCAAATTACTTGATAGGTGAGAAACTTTGAATCAGAATTGATCTTTGTTTGATATGACTAAAATAAACTGATGCACAAATTTGAACCAACAAAATACTACGACTTAAAAATGAGAAAAGTACACAAAAACCGAAGACACGAAATAAACGAACTCTATACTAAATACCAACCTAGTAGGTACTTACTAGTTTGTTAATTATTGATAGAATTAGCTTAAAAGAAACTAGAATCAAAAATTAGAAACTAGGAAATCTAAATTTAGAGTCGAATTTTGGTTGAGCACAAGTGATGATGTGGCACTACATGGTTGGTTGTCACTTTTCAAATTTTCAATTTTTCCAAAGCCTAGTTTTGGCCCAAACACTATCCCTTCGATGTGAGAGTTTCGGATTTGGGGGGTGAAAGGATGCAATTTTGGGTTCTTTCAACTCTCAAATGAAAATGGAATGAAATGGTCCTTCCCCTAGTAATTGCACTTGTAGTTTGTTTGTCCCCTTGTTCCCTCCTCCTCTTGGAAGAATGGAATATTCTTTGACTATGCTTTTAGAAAAACAACTTTTCCACTCTCTTTCTTCCCTCTTTATGATCAAACAACACCTTTGAATATTCTTCTTCAATAAGATATGAAGATCATGGATGAACAATATGAATATTCAAGTGTTGACCAAGTTTGACCACCTAGCAAATGAACTCCAAATCTGATTTTTTTTTTAAGATCTAGGTTCCTTACGCCAAAACAAACCCAACCCACTAAAAATCAGCCACAAAACTCGTGTAAATAGAAAGGTCAATTTCGGATTTTAGCTCAAAAGCTTCAAAAACACCATGTTCATGGAGGTTCTTAGCTCAAACTCAACCAAACTTCAATCTAAAAGTAGATCTAGACTCCCTATGTTCTAGAGAGAAAGGATCTAGCACTAGAAACCTTCAAAGTACAATAAAAACTTGTAGATCTAACTTGGAAAATTCGGATCTACAACAGACACACAAGGCAACACTTTTTTTTTGTAATTTCTGATTTTTTGACTCTTTTTTATTGATATTTTCTAAATAAGAACATTAAAACCAAGATTTAGGGATATTGGAATGACCCTAACCAAGGCTTTGATACCAAATGATACAAGAAAACACTAGGAGAAAAAAATTGACACTAAGAATGCAAAAAACAGCAAACACACAAAGTGAAATATAACACTAAGAAAGGGGATGAAGAATAAGAATGTTTGAAATTAAAGGATAGATAGAAAGACCCTTACTTCTACCAAGTTATTAACAAAAGATATTGTATCAAACCATTAATCACACCTCACCAATAGAAGCTCAAACCTTCCTCTTAGGTGGACCAAGGGAATTCACACTCCTTAAAACCCACCTTTCTTGCCAAATGTTCAACACAAGTGAAGAATCCACCTTCATTGCCTAGAACCTTCAAGTCTTGGTTTCTCTCTCTTAAGGAGAAGGAGAATACTACAAGATAACACTAATATTACAATATGAAAATTCACTCAATTCATTATGTCAAAAACTAAGGAAAATAAGAGCTAAGGTGCCTATTTATACTTATTACAAACAATGACAAAAATACCCTTATTGAAGGGTGCTCCTTTGGAGTGTAAAAAGAGGATATTAAAAGACCATATAGCCCTAACTTTGGGTGCCTCTTGGGTGTTGAATTATAAGGAAAAAAGTTCTTTTTGCCCTTCAAGTGAGGCGCCTCTTGAGTGTATGGATTCTCTTCTCCTCTTTCAACTTGACAATACTTTAAAAGGCTCCAAACACTTGCCAATTCCAAAGCTTGAGCCTTTGACCAAACCTTGTATCCTTTTGTGCTCTTCATGTTTGTATCACTTCCAGACCGCGATCACGACCATGATTCGCGATTAGTGGGTGCACCAGCACCAGCTAGAGACTTGATAGGGTAGCATATTCCATTTATGTCCGGAATGGTGAGGGGTTGGTGGAGACTTGGAAATTGTCAAGTCTCTAGATGGAATTCGAATATGCTACCCTATCAAATTCAACTTTCCGGACTCAATGGCGCACTTGAAATATCCATTCAAGGTCGTTTCGGCAAAAAGTGGGTAATACCCAACTTGTTATTTCTTAACTTCGGACCAATAACTCAAAATGAGATTGGGTGTGTCGAGACTGAAACCAGGGGTCCACCTAGCCTAAAATCAACATTCTGGAGCTATTGGAATAGTCAAACTTAGCATACAAGATCATTTGATTGAAGTTTTCACCCAACTGCTATTTTGAACCAGCGAAGACTTCAAAACATAGAATTGGATCTAAGAAACAAACTACCCGGTAATAAAACTTTCAATCTCGACAAATCATAAATGACTTGGGGAAACTATAGGAAAGCTCTAATGGTGAAAATAAGCAAAAATAGAGAAACTGAACTGAAGGATCAATACAATACCCACTATTAAAAGGACTTTCATCCATGAAAGTAAAGGATTAGGATGTACCTGAAGTTTCGAATAGGTAAGGATAGTGGATCGCTCTCGATTTCCCAAGTAGCTTCTTCCACTTGATGGTGCCACCACTAAACCTTAACTATAGGAATCTCTCTAGTACACAACCTCCAACATCATTAGCCAAAATGAGCACAGGATCCTCCATGAAGAACAACCGCTCATCCAATTGGACTAAATCCAATCTGAGTACATGAGATGGATTAGGAATGTATCATTGCAACATGGAAAATCACTTGAATACAGTAAAATTTAGGGGTAATACTAACTCATAACCCACCTCACCTATAATACAAAGAATCTTTAAGGGCCCAATATATTTGGGGATGAGCTTTCCTTCCTCCCAAACCTCATCACACCCTTCATGGGTGGCATTCAGAGGAATACCCGATCACCAACTCCAAATCTCAAGGTGGGAAGCCTATGGTCTACATAGGCCTTCTGTATACTCTGAGCTACCCTCAACATATCCCGAATCACCTAACTTTATACAATCACTCTTAAAGCAAGTCAGTACCATAGGGTCTAACCTCGGAAGTCACCAATAATCCAATTAGGGAATGACATCGCCTACCATACAAAGTCTTAAAAGGTGCCATCTCAATACTCGAATGATAACTATTATTATATGCAAACTTGAAAAGGTTAAGTATTGCCCCCACTGACCTCCTAAATACATACCACAATCTTATAGCATATCCTCAAGAACCTAAATAGTTCGCTCCGACTGGCTATCTTTCTGTGGATGGAAGGCTATACTAAGGTTCACCTGAGTACCCAACTCCTCCTGGAAATCTCTCCAAAATCTAAAAGTGAACATGGAACCTCGATCCAAAAAATAGATATAGGCATGCCATGCAAATAGACTATCTATGGCACATAGATACAGGCTAATCTCTCAATAGTGAAGGACATCTAAATAGGGATAAAATATGTAGAGTTGATCAACCAATCCACAATGACCCAATATCATCGGAACAATAAAAAGTGAGAGGTAAACTACTAATAAAGTCTATGGTAATCTGCTCCTATTTATACTCGAGAATGAGCAACCTATGAATCCATCCACCGGGTCACTGATGATCGGCCTTCACCTACTGACAACACAAGCAACGAGCTACAAAGTCCACCATATCTCTCTTCATCCCACTCCACTAATAATGTTGTCTTAAATATCAATACATCTTAGTTGTACCCAAATGAATGGAATATCTAGAGCTATGAGGCTCGTGCAAAATCAACTGAATCAAGTCATCTATCCTCAAAATACAAATGCAGCTATCAAATCTCAAAACACTCTCAAAATTTATGGTATCACTCTTGGACTCACTATTCAACACCTGATCACGGAGGATGCAAAGTCTATTAACCTTAATCTGATAATCCCCAATCAACTCAAATAGTAAGGACCTGGCCTCAATATTTGAAAGAATACTCCTATGTCTAAAATGTCAAGTTGCACCATCAAGTTTGCCAAAGATTGAATGTCCCACGCCAACGACCTATGAGAATTGAAATACAAGTCAAGCTACCTATACTCACTTCCTTCCGACTTAAGGTGTCTGCTACAACATTTGCCTTACCCTATTGATAGAAGATGGAAATATCATAATCCTTAAGTAACTCCATCCATCCATGCTACCTAGAATTAAGCTCCCTCTATGTCATAAAATATTGAAGACTATGATGATCTGTGAAAATCTCACAATTCACACTGCAAAGATAATGCCTCCAAATCTTAAGCATGAAAACTACCGCTACCAACTCCAAATCATGATTGGGATAGATGCTCTCGTGCATCTTAAGCTGCCTCAAAGCATAAGAGATAACACGGCCCTGCTGAATTAATACACAACCAATACCAACACCAAAAGTATCATAATACACACTGAATCCCTAACCCTCAACAAAAAGAGCCAAAATATGACCCAATTTAAGAAACTCCTTGATCTTACTAAAGCTAGACTTACACTCTTTGGACCATCAGAAAGGAACCTCCTTCTGAGTCAATCTGGTCATCAGTGCTAAAATAATAGCAAAACCCTCGATGAAACATCTATAATAATTGGCTAAACCAATAAAGATACGAACCTTGGTAAGAGATGTATGTCAATCGCAGTTACAAATAGCCTCAGTCTTTGGTAGGACTTCCATAATCCAATCCTTAGATAGCACATGCTCAAAGAATGTCACTGACTCAATCCAAAACTCATATTTATAGAACTTGGCAAAAGGCACATGGTCTCTCAAAGTCTGGAGAACAATCCTCAAATGATGTGCATATCCTCTCTACTCCTTGAATATACAAGGATGTCATTAAAGAACACAATCATTAAGGAATCCTAATAAGACCTGAACCCTCAGTTCATCAAATCCATAAACGCAGTTGGGGCATTAGTCAACAAAAAGGCCATCACTAGGAACTCATTATGACTATAACAGGTCCTAAGGCTGTCTTTGGGATATCCTAAGCCCAAATCCTCAACTGATGGTAACCAGATGTCAACTGATCTTAGAAAACATTGATGCACCCTAAAAATAGTCAAAAAACTCATCAATGCGAGGTATAAGACAACGATTCTTTACCATCACCTTATTATGATGCCTATAATAATTACACATATGCATAGAGCCATCTTTCTTATTAACAAACAACACATGAGCTCCCCAAAGGGACACATTCGGTCTAATGATACCACTACCAAGAAGATCTTGTAGCTGAGAATTTGGCTTCTTAAGCTTAGCAGGAGCCAACCGTAAAGTGTCATAGAAATTAGTTAGGTATCAGGCATAAGATCAATAACAAACTTGATCTCATGGGCAAGAGGTATACCAGGAAAATCAATAAGGACAACATTAGGAAGCTCACAAACTACAAGAACAGAGTCAAGTGATGAACTCTCCATACTAACATCATGAATATAAGCGAGGTAAGACTTAAAACCCTATAGAAGTCTCCTAGTACACATATAAGAAATAACAGATCCTACCACACAGTCTGGGGTATATTAGGCATGGCTAAGGTAATGATTTTGGCAAAAAAAAAAACATGGCTACATGATAGTGGGATAACCAGTCCATGCCTAAAATTACATCAAAATCTACCATATCCAATATAATAAGATCAACATCAGTATCAATATTTCTAACAGTCACAACACATGACTTAAACACCTGATCCACTACTAAAGATCACCCACGAAAGTAGATATAGGTAAAGGCATAGATAATAAATACTAAGACAACTCCAACCATAGAGCATAATAAGCAGACACATAAGAGTAAGTGGATCTCGAATCAAATAAAGCAAAGCTTGACTAACCACATACCAAGATCACACCTATGATCATAGCATCTGAAGACTCAGGCTTGGGCCTAGCAGGTACTGCATACAATTGACCACGCCTGCCACCTGGCTGGGTTTCTGACAGATTTCTTATTCTATTCGCCTAAGAACCTTAATGAATACCCTGGAAACCACCCCTACGACCATGCAACCAACCTATAGCTGAGGTATGAACTACTCTAATAGGAGAAACACTCTGAGTTGCGATAAAAATTACCCCATGACTTGGTCACTCTCGTGAGTAATGATAGAAATCTCTACAACCATAGCATGTCACATGAGTTGAACCAAAACTAGAAGATATGACAATCTCAGAATAACCAGCATGACTAGAATAATGAGAAGACGAGCCCCTCGATGAATAACCACCACCCTGACTAGGAAGATCACTAACACAAGACTAACCTCTATCAGTAATCTAGATTACAGCCTAAACGGGTACCTACCTTGTGAACACTACCTCTAAATTGGGAGCTAATATGACTCCAACTGAAACTACCCTGAAATAGAGGACTTTTATTACTTCCCCCTTGGTCCTCATGATGCATCTTGTCCATTACCTGAGTTTGGTCAGATACCTTAAAAAAATACCTACCCATAATAACAAAAATTTGAGTGGACATGAGAAGAAGAAGTCTCAAACGTTGAACAAGGAAAGGAATCCTCTCATACTTAGTAGACAAAATAGAAGTAGCATACCTAGCCAACTGGAGAAAATAAGCCTCATACTCTACACTATCATAGAGCCCTGCTCCAACCTTGAAAACCAATCCCTCTAACAATCTCAAAGATTGAAAATCAAGTACTTCCCTAAGAAAATCTCAGAGAACGAAGCCCATGTCAATAGAGAAGATTAGTTGGCATAGAATAAAGATAACTTCTCCACCAACGTAGAGCTTCTAAGTCCAACTGTAAGGTAGTATGATCCACACATTGAGCCTCAACTAGGCCAAAATTATGGACCCTATCTTCACAAGTAATCAAAAAATCATATGCATCCTTGCCTTATGCACCAGAAAACCTAAGTGGAGCCAATCTCAAGAATCTGCCCAACATCTTTTATTCCTCAATAGACATAGCAGGTTATGCAACAACTACCTCAGAAACTATCAACTGGGCAACTACCAGCGCATAAGGGACCTCAACTCTGAGAGCTACAACTATAGGTTACACCCTTACCTTAGTACCACTCTGATATAGAGATTGTGCACCATCAAATGATACACCACCAACCAACCCTAAAGGTTGAACCAAATCATCCCTAGGTACTTAAAAAAAATAAACCTAGGTGGATCCTAGGCTAGTTCTTGACCCACCGTTAGCTTTGGCCAAAGAATCTCTGGCTTAGGAGCAAAATAGGGTCTGATGAAGGGCCCCTATCCTATCCTCTAGTTGGGGACATATCCTGAGATTTTCCACGACCTCTAAGTTATCCATGAACAACGACAGGATCCCTAACCTTGGTCTCAGGACCCTCATCTTATATAGCGGTAGCACATGTCCTAGTAATTTGTGAAAGAGTAAAACCAAAGGAATGCCTTAGAAACCAACTCAGACACTTTGTATGAAATTAGTGAAACAAGTGAAGAACTCCTAAGAATATCTTATATCCTCTCAAAGATAAGAAATGAATGTCATCATTTTGATCCGTAGGACTCTACAAGACACTTGCTTTTGTATCAACAATATTGGTGAAGCCTAGGCTCTGATACCAACTTTTCATGACCCGATTTATGAGTCATGATGGAACCTACCAAACCCGCCAGTAAGCAAGCTAAAACAAAGTTTGAAGCTATTTGCAATAGGCAATTTAATGGAAAATGCCCTTAAACAGGCAAAATAGACAACACAATTTATTAATAAGCAAGGCAATAGAATAATATAAAAGGTAGACACAACTATAGAAAACCATCCCACAACCTAGTAGAGTAACTATAAGAGCTACTACGATACACCATAAGTTCTAGAATGTCCAATATAATTTTCCTGGAAACAAAAGACTAGACATAGATAAATAGAAAGAATTAGGCAACTCCAACTCTAAGAGCTCACCCTATCTCCAAAATCTACCACATCTCGATCCTTAAATCAACGATGGCAACTAGTAATCGAATCTACACCAAAAAGGTATAGAAGTGTAGTTTGATTATGAAAACCAAGAGTACTTAGTAAACATCATCATCTGACTAAGCTAAATCATGATATATAAATGATAAAATGCAAGATACCATAACTAATTCGAGAAAATGGGCAAACCTGAGAATAACTCCCATGTTGTTGTACACAACTAATAAATAAACTTGAATAATAAAATAAAGAACAAGAAGTCATAACTACAACATTGGCCTTCATAAGCCAATATGTGAAAAAAGGTAAATAACCCAATGCAGGCCGCCATAAGCCTAGAGAGTACAATCAAGTGAAGTATAACCTGAACTACCATCATTTACCAACTTGTATGATTCAACTAGAGTCCATCCATGTTATGCCACATTATAATAATTTTCCCATTTTCAAACTTAAACTGTATCCATGTTACCCATACCAAATTTTCTTGTCGGAATCAAATTGGTACATGTATCATCATAGTCATGAATAATATCCGGACTCAAACTGGTAATATAATCAACATCATAGTCAATACCCAAACTTGAACTAGTAATTATTTAATTATTATCATGGCCAATAACTGAGCTCACATCAATATATATATATATATATATATATATTTATATATATATATATGAGAAACAATACCTAGACTTGAACCTGTAAATATATCATTAATACTATAATCAATAGTCAGACTCTAACCAGTAAAAATATAATCATTATCATAATACCAATATGCATCAACTCCTAATACCAACCCATCGTAACAATCAAGTGTCAAATATTCTCACTATTACCTTAGTAAGAATTTTCAAGGTGTATAACAAGCATATAGAAAGTTTTAAGGATCAACACGAATCTTGACCTAAGGTTGGTCGAAGATCCCACTTCTAAATTCCTGAAATTCATTACAAGGAAAATTTTACCCCATACTACACTAAGGTATCTAAAACTACTTTTAGATGTTAACTAAGATGCAACCAACCATAATATAGGGATTCTTCCTAAAGTATGAACAACTAAGTCAATTTTGACTAAATTATGATTTTTGAATAGCCTAAACGGTCCAACTAAACCAAGCATTACCAATCACATCACCAAAACCTAAAACCTATACCAAATATTAATATAATATAATAAAAATACTATGAATTAGCTCAATCTATGAAGAGGGAAAAGCTAGCCCACCTGAATGCCGAAGAAAGCTCAAAGAACCTGCTAAATCACCAATTTTCCTTTCCAAGAAGCTTATGTAAGGTGCCATTCTAACAAAATCACAATATACTTACCAATAAGAGAACAATGATACCCATAGCTTTCTATGGTGCTTTGGGTCCAAAATTACTCAAAAAATCCATATAGAGCTCATTTATCAAAAACTAACTCAATGTCTCCATGTGCTCAAGGATTAATTACCCTCAAAATAGGTAAAATCTAAGCTATATTGGTGTTAAAACTAAGTCACCAAGTTTTAGGGATTTAACAGAAGAAAAGGTGAAATCAATCATAAAAATAGAGGAATCTTACATTAAATTTAAAGAAAATGTGTAATCGATCTTTACCCAAGATTCCCAAAAACACCCATAATTTTATTCCAAACATATTCCACTCTGTAGGGTTTAAGTCTAATAAGAATGGATGATAAATGGGAATAAAAGGCTAAAATAAGGTATTTACACCCTTTCCATCTATCCAGCAGTCTCTTCGCGACACTAGTGTCGGCATTGTGATACTTGCCCACTGGTTTCCATATCGCTTTTGTGATGACCAATAGTCGTGTTCATGGCTCTGATGCCGCTACCAAGGGAATCAATTTTGAGGCTAACAACATATTTTACACGACATTCACCGATACTTGCTAGACTGCGATCATAATCCATGACTCGTGATTGGTGGGTGCACCAGCACCAGTTGAGATTTGGAAATTTCCAAGTCTCCATCGACCACTCTAGATTCATCTGGAATCCTATACATGTAAATGGACTATGCTACCATATCAAATTTGATGTTTCGGACTCAATGGCATAGTAGAAATTTCCATGCGAGGTCGTTTCAATAAAAAGTGGGTCCAACACCTAAATTGCCATTTTCTTATCATCCGACCAATAGCTTGATATTGGAATGGGTACCTCAGGACCAAAAATAAAGTTTCACCTATCCTAAAATCAACATTCTAGAGCTGCTGGAATAGTCAAATTAAGTAGATTAGATCATATGACTGAAGGCTTTTCTCGGGTACTATTTTAAACCGGTGAAGACTTCAAAATAGGGAATTGGCTTTAAAATCAAACAAACTACCCCGCAATTAAACTTTTAGTCCCATGTAATGACCTATTTCATCGTTACTAAACTATTCATAATAAATTCATGAAAATTAAGAATTTTCATTCCTCAGTATTAACTTGGGTCCAAAATAACCAATATTTTATTTATTATGTCCTCAAACTTTTTGGCGAAGATTTTAGCCTTTGGATGTGTCAAGATATACTCAAGCCCAATTAATTTAATTATTCATGTGCTCTAATATCAATACTTTATTTTAAAATTTCTTTAGGCATGAATTAAGGTCGTACAACATCCCTAACACAAAGTTAAGTTTAAAACTCTTTCTGATACAGTTTTGATATAGGTTTCTATTAGGTCCAATTTCGTATGAAAAAATCTCAAAAAATATAAGAAGTTAGGAGTCCAGTTCCCTAAAAATTAAATATCTTTGAGTCTGATTTCCAACTCAATAAATAGTGCATGAATATGAATTTGGAGTAAAAAGTTATGACTATTTTACTGAGCACTATCCAGGCTGAAATGGAATTTTTTTTTAGCATGAATTCTAGTGGTATTTAATATGTTTTCAGCCATTTTTCAAGAAAAAAACCCCAAACTTCATTCCTCAATCTTAGATAGGTGATTTTCCAAAGTTTAGGCTGAAAGTCCTTCATTGAGGTAAGTTTTTCCATTATTTTCTTCGTATTTTAATTACCTAACATCCTATGATCCTTAGAAGACCTTTAATGGTGGCTTTTTTGGGGGAAATCTTATGTGTGCTTTTGATACAATCCAAAGGGGCCTTAAAGCTTTTGATTACATTATTCAAGGCCAATACAAAGAGGTCCAAACCATGGTCAAACAAAGAGCTCAAGAATGCACTTGTTGGACCTTTATAAATCTCCTAAACCTACAATTCCACGTGTGGATAATTGGTTGGATCTTGGAGCATGCTTTGAAGAGCCCTTGTGGTTATTTCCAAAATAGCTATTTTTTAGCTATTTTTGTAATAAGATATTAAGGCAAAGGAAAATCTATAAATAGATTCCTTAGACATTTCATTTGATAAGTTTTGATGATTTATGAATGAATGTTCTTTTGAGTGAATGACAATCTTAGACTAGCTTGTGTTGATACTTCGATTCAAAATATGGGTTGCTCGAGAATCTGATTCCCTTGAGGTTCGCATTAGAGTTAGGTGCATTCGGTAATCATTAAGGGAGGGTTTAGAGTTTTATAAACCCTTTATTTTCCCTTTTGTTATGATTTTGTGTCTATATTTCTATCTCGTTACCTTATTTGTTATCTCGTGTTTCCCCTTATTTTCACTTCATTTTTGTGATTTTCTATTTTTGTATCTTCTCTCATATCATTTGGTATCAGAGCCAAGCTTGATTTTGATCCCATGAAGTCAATCTTGGATTTATTTGTGTTGAAAATTGAAAATCGCAATAAAAAAATTATTCCCATTTTACCCCTAGGTTAAAATTTTGATTTTTTAGATTTTTGTGTCCTTTTGTGTTTCTAGTGTTAGGTATGTGTTCCCTAACGCTATTAGAGTCAGAATCCAAAAATTGAGCTTATTTTGGGTTGATTTGAGTCATCCACCATTGTTGAGCTTGAGTTTGAAGAATCTTTGAGGTGGGTTCTCAGATTGGCGATTTGTTGTTGAGATTTTAGGATTTAAAATGTGTTGTTTATGTTTGGGAGTTCGAAGTGATCTTGGATCTCAAATTTCATCCAATTTTGAGGTCATTTGCTTAAGGGTCAATTTTGAATGTTCTCAGTGTTCTTCATAAACTTCATATATTATTGAAGAAGAACATTCAAAAAGTGAGTGTTTGATCTAAAAGGGAGGTAAGAGAAGGTGTTTTACTGGTTTATTCCAAATAATATTCCAAGTCTTCTAAAGAAAGAAAGGGATCAAGTAGCATCAAAAAAGAATATTCTAAAGGAAGAAGGCAAATGAGAGTACAAAGGAGGGTACCATAAGAAATTAAAAGTTCTTGAGCTTGAAAGATCAATTGAAGAGTTCCAATTCCTTGTAATTTTCATCCATAGCAGCCTAAAAACACCTCCAAGTTGAAAAAGGATTTAAATACAAGTTGGAATCAAGTTACAAGTGATCAACAAGTCATCAACAACCACTACCTAAGGCTGACGACTAGCCCTAGTTGTTATCTCTAGTCATCAATCTGTTGATAATCCATCACACAAGTTGTCAACCCCATTGCCTAAGGCTAACGACTAGTCCTTACTCGTCACTTCAAAGTCATCAACTCAGTGACAAGTCATCACCTAAAGAAGGCCAAGTCGTCACACTCATGGCCTAAGGATAAAGACTATCCCTTGTTGTTAACCTTAGTCGTCAACTAAGTGACACCCATAAACCATAGTCATCGCCTTGAGGCAGCAACAATAATTAAATTCATCAAATTATAATGATTAGGTTCTTTGTTTCTTTTTTTGATTCTTAGGTTTCTTTTCATTATTATAATGCTAATTAACAACTAATAATCACCCTACTTAGTTACAAATTAAGTTCACTTTTAATATGACCTAGAGCTGATTCTAAATTATAAATTAAAGATTTTTAACATCAATTTCATAAACTAGATTTTGAATTTTGATGGTTAGGAACCTTGAACTCCATAAAGATGAGATCTTTAGCATAAAAAATCCATTAATGGAGATAGGTTAAGCTTGAAAGAGCTAGTTAATGGCTAATTAACTCTGGAAAATAATATAGAGCTTGAATTAAGGGTTGAACTAGTGGGTTTGAATTCCCAAGATATTTACTTAATTACTCTTATTATTGATTATTTTATATGGTTGATTATTCAAAGGCATGAAGAAAAGGAAAGAACATCCTTGTTGCAACTTGCTTCTCTCAAAATCTTTGCGTCCAAGTAGGCTAGGTTAATAATAGAAGATTGTGTTATTTTATATTTTCATAATTTAGAATTGATGAAAGAAATCATGTCTAGGCATGTGGGCATGAAGTTGAGGTGGATAAAGACATAAGAACTTTACATTAATTCCAAAAATTATATTATTGATTGATTATGTGATATTTATTATATTATATGTTATGTAGCCGAAGGGTGATTGTTTTAAATGTAGTATGTTGTCATGATACTTTTTAGTTTCTTTAGTGATGAACCTTGTTGAGTTATAATGGTATTAAGTTGTATGTTTGTGTAACAATATGATGAGGAGAATTATGCTAAGATCAAATTTTTATAAACATAGTAAAAGAGAGATGATTTGAATTAATATGATGATTGTATTATATGGAAAAAGGTAGAGGATAATGATACACTTGAATATGATAGTTATAGGTGGTGATGCTAGAACCTAAGTTGCAGTATTTAAGAAGGTAGTGGTATTTTAATAGGTTTTTAGTACTTAAGGCTCCTATAGTAACTTGTATGCTTAAGTGTTAAATTGTGATTTATTTTATGATAATTGTGTTTTGGTATTTATAAAAATACTTTATCTATTGGATGCCTATGAGAGGCTAAATTTGAGATAATGATGATTTATATAATTGTGTCTATGAGGAGCTTGTTTGATAATGATATCGCCTTGAATTAATGACATTAATGGATTGTTGATGATCGTGATGAATTATTGAAATGATTTCCATGAGAGAGCCAAAATGTTGATAAATGAATGAACTTAATCAAATTACCTTATTATTTTAAGTGCACTTTTAAATTTAGTATGTTGTATTGCTTTTGGAGAGATAATGTGAATTTGATAAAATATATATAATATGGTTATTAAGGATCGGGTACCACGCAGGTATAGATATGAATATTGATAAGACTTATTTATGAAGGATTGGGTAGCACGCTAATACGATTATAAATATTGATATTTTTTTATTGAAGGATTGGGTAGCACGTTGATACAATTATAAATATTGATATTTTTTTATTGAAGGATCGAGTACCATGCCAGTATGGTACATGGACTTAGATTGACCCCAATAGTTCATGACTAGTTGGGAAAAAATAATTCCCTTAGCATTTGTGTACATATTACTATTGATTTTGGAAGGTCGTGTTGTTTAACAAGATGATAACGAGCTAATGGTGTTTTAATTGTAAGGCTTAGATGGACATAATTGTTAATTTTGAAAATATTGTTGGTAGCAATGTGGCAAACTTTAAATTTTGGTATTGTTACTTTATTCACGAGTAATGTAGCCGACGTTAAATTTTGGTATTATTATGAGATGTGATTGGATAGGATGCCACAAACTGGCATGGTAATTATTATAATAATAAAAGAAATTGATAATGAAATGATCCAAAGTGAGGAATCCAATAAATATTCCCAAAGAAACTTTAATAATTGAATTAATCCTTATTTAATAGTATCTATAAGGTTTGTTAATGAGACTTGAGTTCTCTAGTGTTCCTTACGAAGATATGACTAAACTTGTATTCTCTACTTGATTGTATCCTTGAGATTGATTGGGTGACATGTGCTTGGAAAAGTGAAACTCTATGCCTACTTTTTATATATTGGTCAACTTTCTTCATATATACTTATCATAATTATAGTTTACCTGAGTAGCTATTTATTATTCCTTAATTTAATAAGAGAGTGTTTGATTTTTAGCCCGAGAGTTTAGTGTGAGTTGTCTATGATTATTGGGTTTATCCTTGTAACACCCCAGTTTTTGGTCCTTGAAAATTTCTAAAATTTTGTCCTCACTATATTGACTATGACTTACCCTTACGAGTCGTAGGGTGTCTTCACGGGTCCTTGGGATCCAATCATAACCGAATTAGTTAGTAGGTGGAAAAGTTCTTCTTTGAGTACGAGTGGCTCACTAAGAGTCATAAGGACTTATTATGAGTCATTGGGTGCAAATTGTAAGGTGTCTAGTGAATGTCCTAAATGGTTTCTGTGTTGACTACAACTAGACCCTATGAGTCGTACGATCCTATTACGAGCCATAGTAGTAAGTCATAGGGTCATCAGTGTGTTGATATCCTACTAACTATCTTAGATACGACTCATGGTGATGATTCATAATGAGTCTATACGAGTCATATGGTTACCCGTAGTCATTAATCACTAAATTTTAGCTTTTAATTTTAGGGCACTTTGGACAATCTCTTCTTACCAAATTAAAACCCCACATTCATAAAGAACTTAAGGGGGGTTATTTCTTATTCATCATGTACTCAAACACTTCAAAGGTCTCTCAAATTCTCTCAAGCATCCATACCTAGGGTTTCTAAGAAGTAGGCCATCCAAGGGATCAAGAGTTGAATTCTTTCCATGAAACTTGGTATTTCAGGCATGTTACTCTTCCATCATTGTTAATTTATTAAAATCATATGTTTTAATGTATCATTCATGAGATACTGATGTTGGTTTTGAAACAAGGGTTGAGGGTTTTGAATTCTTATCGATTGAACAATGTTTTTCATGATTTACATGTGATTATTCATGTTTTAATTATGGTTTTGAACTTATGGATACATGGGTATGGTGAATGAACAAGGGAATTGTGATTTCCCCAAACTTGTGACTTTTAAAGTGTTATGACCTCAATCACATACTATGAAATTGGTCTTGAATATGAAAAGTATGCATATTGAGATATTGTTGAAGTTTCGCATACTGTGAAAAGGTAATGAGGAATAATGGTTTTGAATTGACCTTGTGGGTTTTGTGTTTTCACCAGTTATTGCATAATTGAACTAAGGGTAATTTTTTTGGTATGTTGTTGTTACCTTGTAATTGTAGTTGGTATGATGATACCAACAGTGTATGCCTTAATATGAAATATGGTTCAATAAATGGGAATGTATGATAAATGTTTTAAATTGGGCTCTAATAAGGGTTGTGTAGGTGAGTTCTAAAAGTGGTAGTCCTAAAGGCCCACGCTAGAAATCATGAGTATCGATGCAAGGGTCTCTATGACCGAGTGATTTAAGTCTCTCTTGTTATTATTATCATATAATTTGGAGTTTTGATTCCCCCACATTATATTACATGATTTGGTGCTCGTGTCACCTCTATATGTTGGGAGGTTCAATTCCCCTATAGTGCATATGTATACCCTTTGGTTTGTGTGGCCACACGCACTGGTTCCCTACCAACTGAGGTAGGGTTGGGCCTATATAGCTCGTGGGTACCTCTGTATGTTATGATGGTTGAGCTACATAATACAGGATAATTTTTTAAAGAGCATGTTAAGCCTAGTTTTCTATCCCAATATGTGATATATATATATGTGTGTGTGTATGCATTTGATTATGAACATTGGATTTGAATGATTTAAAATAGCTGATCATGGCATCATGTTATCCTAATCCCTGAGTTTCATACTAGTGTTCACCCCACCAACTATCTCCGAACATTGTATCCCCATACGATGTAGGAACCAGAGTTACTTTTACTTTTCCTGTGCAAAGTTAGGTTAGTCGGCTCGGTACGTCATGGTGAATGCTGAGCTTCCATTCTCGGAAAGGCTTAGGCATTTCACCAGCTTCCATTCTTAGATTTGAATAGATAGTTTTCTTTAATTATCATCAACATTGTCATTGTCATCTATCATTGTCTAGGGTATGTCCCGATCAAGACTGGTTTTGGTTCTTTTATAAGAAGTCTTTATTGGATTACTATGGACTTGGGTGATGTTGGTCGATTATTTTGGTGGACTGTTTGTTATTGATCATAGAAGTATCTTTTATTATTAAAATTTATCTTGTTATAATTTTACAATTCATCAGACATCAGGGATATTGTGTTGTTTGGTTAGGTGCAAAAGGGTGGTCTCCGATCTATATGGGACCTGAGATGCCCGTCATGGCTAGGACCTGGTTCGGGTCGGGACAAAGATGGTATAAAAGCCTAGGTTTGGTGTCATTGAGTGTCCACAAAGTAGTGTCAAGTAGAATCTCTTTTATGGGTGTGTAGTGCCCCGCGCTAATAAAGGAGAGGCTACGATACACTTAGGAATGTTTTTCTTTCTTATTTTTCTATTTTGAGCAATAGATTCTAAGGTATTAAATCTTTTTAATCCCCATTTGTTTGCTTTTCAAATTATGCCTCCAAGAAGATCTGATATATGTGGGAACTTTTTGTCCCATCTGAGGACAATGTGGATAGAGCTTGTCTTACTCCAGGTGTTCAGACCCGGTATAAGGTAGCTGTTTTTAATTTCCCTAATAGAGCTCCACCAGTTCCCCCTATCCTTTCTTAGGCATCTCGAGCTGATATTTCTAATGCTGAGTTTTGCCAGTTGATTTATTTTCTTACCTAGTTAGTGGCCTTCAAGACTGAGCGGGGTTCTTCTGTTGCTCTATCCTCTGAGGCCACTAACGTTGTCCAATTTATGAGATTGAATCCTCCTACTTTACTAGTTCTAAATTAAGAAGGATCCTTAAAATTTCAATAATGAGATAGAAAAGATCTTCTATTTGATGCATGTTACTGATGTAGAGGGTGTAGAGTTTGTTGCTTATCAGTTGACGGGTGTATCATACCAATGGTATGAGGAGTGGTACAATCTAGGGGTGATGATGATGAGTATGCTTTCTGGGATGAATTCTTAAGCACTTTTCTTTATCTCTTATTTCCTTAGGAGTTGAGAGAGGCAAAGGCTAAGGAATTCGTAAATAAGAAGCAAGGCAGGATATCAGTAAAGGAGTATGCATTACAGTTTCATCAGCAATCGTGTTATGCTCCTGAGTTGGTGTCTAGCATGATGGCTAGAATAAGGATGTTTTATTCTGGGTTATCCTTTAAATTGATCTTGGAGAGCAAGGTCGCCTTGATGAATAAGGGTATGGACATCTCTAGACTTATGGTGTATATATAATAAGTATAAGATAAAAAAGAGAAGTAAGGAAAGATGAGTGAAAAGCAGAGAAAGAAGTTTTGCTATTTGAATCTAGGTGGAGGCTAGCAACAAAGTGGTAGAGACGATGGAAAATAGTCTAAGAAGATTTGGGGCAATTCTGATTCCTACTTTATGGCTAGTGCTTATTATCCAAAGTCGTTAGGTGATATGGTTCATAGTATGATGGTTGATTTAGAGCGCTAAGGGCCTAGTATCAGGCAAGCGGGGCTCAGTCAGCTCTATTATATCCCCCTAGTAGATTCTGTGGTCAGGTGCATCATCGTGCTTATGAAGAAAGGAGGAGCGAGTGCTTTAAGTATGGTAAAATTGGTCATATGCAGAGGGATTGTACTTCTAAGGTTTCTTTTGGGGATAATAGGATTCTTGTTGCTACTTCATCATCCCCAGCACCAAGGGGTGTTACTTTTGCTTCTAGCTTTGGAATTGGTCGAAATTGTTTGTACGTTCTTGCCACCCTCTACTATTTTGAGGCATCCCCCAATGTTATTACTGGTACGCTTAATCTCTTCTCTCATGATGTATATTGTCTTCTTGATCCCGGGTCTACCCTCTCTCATGTAACCCCTAATATGGCTATTTATTTTGGTTTTGATCCTAAGTGTATTTTGGATCCTTTTTTGATGCCCACCTAAGTGGGTGACTCCATTATGTCTAGAAGGGTCTATTAGAGTTTATGTGATGTCGGTCTATGGTAAGGAAACCTTGGTGAAGCTAATAGAGTTGGATATGGTAGACTTTGATGTGAGTTTAGGGATCGATTGGTTGAATTCATGCTATGCGCTCTGGATTGTCAGACCCGTAGGTTCAGTTTCCACTTCCCTAATAAGCCGATGATTGAATGGGAAGGTAGTTCCTTAAAACCTAAGGAAAGGTTCATTTTGTATCTCAGAGCCCATGAATTGGTTTCTAAAAGGTGCCTCTATCACTTAATACATGTTAAGGATTCTAGATCTGAAGGTCCTTCTTTCTAGGTTGTCCCTATGGTCTATGAATTTTCTGAGGTGTTCCTTGATGAACTTCCTGGTATTCCTGCTGATAGGAAAATTGATTTTGGAATTGATCTTCTACCATACACTCATCCTATTTCTATTTCTCTTTATAGAATGGCTCTGGCTGAGTTGAAAGAACTCAAAGAGCATTTGAAAGATCTTTTGGATAAGGGTTTTATCTGCCCTAGTATGTCTCCATAGGGTGCTTCTGTGCTCTTCATGCATAAGAAGGATGGTGTCCTTTGCATGTGTATTGATTACCGCCAACTGAATAAGGTGATCGTGAAGAATAAGTATCCACTACCTAGGATTGATGATCTTTTTGATTAGATTCCGGGTTCTAAATTTTTTTCTTTGATTGACCTTCGGTCTGGTACCATCAGTTGATGATTAGGGAGGTGTATGTCCCTAAAACTGCTTTTTGAACTCGGTAAGGTCATTTTGAGTTTTGGGTGATGTCCTTTAGATTATCTAATGCTCCAACAACATTTATGGATCTTATAAATTGGGTTTTTCATCAATTTTTTGACTTATTTGTCATTTGTCTTTATTGATGATATTTTGTTGTATTTCAAGAATGAGGTGGATCATGTTGATCACCTCCGCCTTGTGCTGTAAACCCAAAAGGATCGACGGTTATATGCTAAATTCTGTAAGTGTGAGTTTTAGTTTAATATTGTGACTTATCTGGGTCTTGTTGTAACTAGTGAAGGGATGATGGTGGATCCACAGAAGATTTCGATGGTTAAAACATAGCCTAGACCCACGAATCTAACCGACATTTAAAGCTTCTTAGGTTTAGCTAGTTCTTTTAGAAGGTTTGTGGAAAACTTTTCTTCCATTCCTGCCCCATTGACTAAGTTCACTCAGAAGAAGGTGAAGTTGTTGTGGTCTGATGCTTGTGAGGGTAGTTTCAAGAAGCTAAAGGATAAGTTGACTTTGGCTCCGTCCTTCACTCAATCTGAGTTCATTGAAGGTTTTGTTGTCTCTTGTGCTCAGGTTGGATTGGGCTATGTGTTGATGCATCATGGCAAGGTTGTTGCTTATGCTTCTAGACAATGGAAAGTTCATGAGAAGAATTATCCAACTCATGATTCATAATTTTTAGCTATGGTGTTTCATTAAATATCTGGTGGTATTATTTGTATGGGGTCCATGTTGATATTTTTTATGTACATAAGATCCTGCAATACATGCTCACTCATAAAGAATTGAATCTCAGGCAAAGAAGATGGCTTGAGTTGCTCAAGGACTATGACATGAATCTTCATTATCATCCAGGAAAATCTAACGTGGTTGTTGATGCTCTTAGCATCTTATCCATGGGAATCTTATCTCATGTAGATAAAGAGAAGTGGGATTTTATGAGGGATATTCACTGTTTAGCTAATATTGGAGTTCTTCTTTTGGATTCTGAAGATGGTAATGTGATTTTTCAAGACGTGGCAAAGTCATTTCTTGGTGCTGAAGTGAAGGAGAAACAAATATTGGCTCTTATTTTGATGCAAATCAATAATGATGTAGGTAGGCAGAAGGTGATGGTTTTCAAGATTGGCGGTGATGGTATCTTGAGGTACCAAGGTATATTATGTGTTCCCGATGTTGTTGGGTTGCGTGGAAGAATTTTGGTTGAAGCTCATGAGTCGCTTTATACTATTCATCCTAGTGAGATGAAAATGTATCATGATCTTAAGGAAATTTATTGGTGGAATAATATAAAGCGGGATGTGGACAATTTTGTGGCTAAGTGCATGGTATGTCATCAAGTAAAGGTGGAGTACTTGAGGCCTGGTGGGTTGACTCAAGAGATTGAGCTACCGGTATGGAAATCGGAAATAATTAATTTGGATTTCGTTACAAGCCTTCCGCAGTCTCACCAACAGTTTGATTCAATTTGGGTCCTTGTGGATAGGATGACTAAGTCTTCTTACTTCTTGCAAGTGAGGACTAATTTCTCTTATGAGGATTATGCCAAGATGTTCATCGAAGAGATCGTGAAGCTGCATGGTACTCCAGTTTCCATCATATCTGATCAAGGTACCCAGTTCTCATCTCACTTTTGGAGGTCACTTCAGTGAGGTAGGGACTAAGGTAACCTTTAGTACCACTTTACACCCGCAGATGTATGGGCGAGTGTAAAGGATAATTTAGACCTTGAAAGATCTTCTTTAGGCTTGTGTATTTGATTTTGGTGGTAGTTGGGTTGACCACTTGCCTCTCATAGAATTTGCCTACAACAACAATTATCACTCTAGCATTGGTATGGCTCCATTTGAGTCCTTATATAGTAAGAGGTGTAGATCTCCTATTGGGTGGTTTGAGATTGGTGAAAATAAGATGTTTGGCCTTGATTTGGTTCATAAAGCCATGTAGAAGGTAAAGGTGATTTGAGATAGACTTAAGACCGCCCAAAGTTGCCAAAAGTCCTATGCGGATGTGAGGCAGAGGCAGTTGAAATTTGATGTTGGTGATTGGGTATTCTAAATGGTTTCTCGCATGAAGAAAGTGATGTGGTTTGGTAAGAAAGGGAATCTTGGTCCCTATTATGTCGGTCTGTATTTGGTGTTGAAGAGGGTTGGTAATGTCGCTTACTATTTGGATTTTATTCTAGCTTGAGCTCCATTAACCCAGTGTTTTATGTTTTGATGTTGAGAAATTGTGTGGGTGATCCTTCGATGGTTGTTCCATTGGAGGAGATTGGTATTTCGGATTCTTCATCCTATGAGGAAATTTTGTTTGATATTTTGGATCGGCAAGTCCATTAGTTGCGGACTAAGGATGTGGCTTCGGTAAAGGTTCTTTGAAAGAACCAAAAGGTTGAGAAAGTTACTTGGGAAGCCGAGGAGGACATGAAATCCAAATATACATTCTTGTTCCCCGTTTCGGATAATCGTGCTTGAGGTATGTGTATTCCTTAACATCCTTATTTTCTGTCTTTGTTAAAGAAAGTTGTGATTTCCTTGGTGTCTTTGTTTTCTGTCATAAAGGTAAGTGTGGTGGTGTTTGGAGTCAAGTCATGCTAATAAATGTCTTGTCCTATTATTCGAGGATGAATGATCCAAAGGGGGGAGCATGTAACACCCCGAATTTTCGGTCCTTGAAAATTTTTGAAATTTTATCCTCACTATATTGACTATGACTTACTCTTAGGAGTCGTAGGGTATCTTGACAGGGGACATGACCCGAACCAGGGCCTAGTCGTGTCGAGTGCCTCAAGTCCAACCTGGATCAGACACCACTCCTAATACCCAACCATAACTGCCTTGTACCCTATGTTGGATGAATTCCGAACATATAACAAGATAAATCAATTATACTTAGAGACAATAATAGAATCCATAACCATAACCAACTAACAATACAATCAAATATCCAACCGGCGTCAGCCTTAATGTCGGCATTAGTGTCAGCCTTGGCATTGGTATTGGTATTAAGGCTGACACCAATACTGACATCGCCCAGGCCCATAGTAGTCAAACAAAGCCTCTAATCGAAAATAAAGAACATCCGGTCAGGACATGAGCCAGACCATAGCAAGAACCAAAGTCCAAGAAATAAAAAAAAGTAGGAAATGATATCCATCACATGAAATGGAGTCTTCTGGAGTATGGAATCTCACCACTTCAGTCCAACACAAGTTGTTCCCGAATCCAAGATCACTGAGCAGGAGGAGTAGTATGGAAGGTTCCTGTATCGTGTGGGGATACAACACCCGAATACAAGTTAACGGATGAACGCTAGCAAGTACTCAGGAATAAGGATAACATAATGCCATTATTTAAGACCAAAGTAAATAACTATATGCAATCACAAACATATAAACATATAGACCATGTCGGGAGAGGGAACCGGGCTTAGCATGCATTTAAATCTTTAACATTGGTTGATTAGATTTATCGTCATAATCCACCCAGGGCTATATGGGTCCAATGTTACCTCATGAACGGGCCTGAGTGCGTGTAGTCATACGAACCAGAGATATCATAGGGGTAGGGGTTTCTCGTGTACCCTTCTTCCTTCATGATACATATATATAAGTATAAACTCAGGGGATTCCCATGTACCCCACAAGTATATGGTCACCATGACCAACCCTCATGTCAGCTAACATGAGAATCCGGTGTTCGTCCATTGGACTCACACCTTCCCGATTAGCTATCACAACCCGCCATTATTGCCTAATTAAAAACCTTTAGCACATAACTAAACCACGAAATCCAGAATTAATTACCAAGGTATTTTTAAGTGGTATCGTCATACCAACAATAGCTTGCAAGCAATATAATTAGCCAACACTTAGGGGATTCCTATTTACCCAATAGGATTTCCAATCAATCAAAATCATGGACACCAAGGCCTTACCAAATCACTTAATTCAATCAAGCCATTTAGTATTCCATAACCATATAATGCAATGCAAGGTTTTCAATAAAAGTCAAACTATTTGATGAAAAATTCTCATTGACATTTTAACAAACATGTTGAGGGCATAGAGTTTCCAAAACTAAGGACCAATTAACTATTTCCATGAAACCACATGTTCAAACCAACATTATAACATGAAAAAAAATAGATCATAGGAAAACATCATCCAACCATTAGTAACAAAAAAACCCCAACATATATTTCAAAACCAACACAAACCCACAATTATGCCATGAAAACCACTAATTAACACATGTTTTTAGTTTGAACTAACAATGAGGGAGGAATAACATTCCTTACATATCAAAGAAGATGGAGATATCTACTCTTCAAGGCCACTTATTGATTCACCTTGAGAAAACCCTAGCCCTATCTTGAACCAAAAGCTTTAGAATGATTTAAGATTAATTTGAGAGTATTTGACTTGGGAATAGTAGGTTAAAGAAGTCCCAAGAGTGTTTTAATTCATGGGATCAAAATAAGTAAGAGGGGAAATATCTAGAATACCCCCAACTTAAACTATAAAAATTCCCGCATGTGGGTACGGTTTGGACCCCTCACTGGTACCCATATCATACGAGTGGTACCCTTCACTCGTATGTTGATCAAAATATTGGACATCATATTCTTTCCAACTTATGACTCAGTAGCCTAAATCGTACCCTACCATATACTAGTACCCTTAAACTGTACCCTATACAGAAAACATCTAAGTTAGACAGTGGACAACACACAGTTTGGCAATATTTTTCATGTATTATGTATATACGACTTGTATGGATTCTTGCCGTACCTTCGACAGAAAACAACCAAAATCACACTGAGTAACATACGAACAAGACCTCTAAACATTACCCACATCATACTACATGTAATCTTAAGTTGTAGGATGATCAGAAGGCTCAAACTCAGGAAATTTCAAAGGACAAGAACTCAGGGTGTTTCAATTCTCCCCCACTTGGAGCATTCATCCTTGAATGATGGAACATGGTAGTACAAGCATGATTTACACCCCAACGCCTCTATTCTGACCTTTAACTAAGTTAGAAAACAAAGATGCAATGAATTAATCTTTCCTTTAACAAAGTTTGAAAACAAAGATGTTATGAATAACACATACCTTCCGCACGAATTTTTGAAGTAGAAAAAAAGAATAGATCATTGGACTTCATGTCCTCTTCAGCTTCCCAAGTATCCTCTTCAACCTTGTGGTTCCTCCATAGAACCTTTACCGAAGCCACATCCTTGGCCCGCAACTGACGAACTTGATGATCTAAGATCTCAATCGAGATCTCTTCATAAAATAGGGAATCCAAAATACCAATATCCTTGATAGGCAAAATTTTCAATAGATCACGAATACACTTTCTCAACATACAGACATGGGACACCGGGTGGATGGAGCTCAAACTAGAAGGCAATTCCAACTCATATGCAAAATTACCAACCCTTCTCAAAATAAAGTATAGACTAACATATCGGGGACCGAGCTTTCCCTTCTTACCAAATCGCATTACTCCTTTCATGGAGACACCTTTAAAAATACCCTATCCCTAACATCAACCCCAAATTCCTTCAGCTCACATCCATATAGGACTTTTGCCGACTTTTGGTCACCTTAAGTCTATCCAAATTACTGTAACCTTCTCCATGGCTTGGTGAACCAAATATGGGCCAAATATTTTCTCCTCACCAACCTCGAACCACATAATAAGAGACCTATATATCCTACCATAAATCTCTTAAATGGGGCCATCCCAATGTTAGAGTGGTCGATATTGTTGTAGGAAAATTCTTAACCCAACTACCATTATAATCAATCACGCAAGATCTAAGCATGACCTCTTACATTTGAATAGTCCTTTCTGCTTGCCCATCCGACTACCAGCGAAAAGCAGTACTAAGACTAACCTTAGACCTCAAACCTTTTTGAAACAACCACTAAAAGTGAGATGTAAACTGCGTACCACGATCCGAGATGATAGAAATAGGTAACCCATGAAACTTTACAATCTCATGGAGATACAACCTCGCATAATCCTCAACCGAGAAGTTAGTCCTCACTATAAAAAAGTGAGCCAACATTGTCATCCTATTCACGATGACCCAAACCAAATCAAATTGGTTCCTAGATTAAGGAAGATGGAAAACAAATCCATTGATTACTTCCCACTTCCATTCTGGCAACTCAATTTCCTGATACAATCCTTCGGGCCTCATGTGCTCAAATTTCACTTGCTGACACCATGCACTCTACCAAAAAATTAGCCACATGCCTATACAAATTTTTCCACCAATACATCTCCTTGAGGTCATGATATATTTTCGTCAAACCAGGATGAACAACATAGCATGACTCCTACACCTCAGCCAAGATCCTCTCATGCAAACTGTCGACGTCGGGAACATATAATCTCCCTTGGTACTATAAAGTACCATCACCACTAATCCCAAATGCCATCACTCTCTTCCCACCTACATCATAATTGATCTTCATTAAGACAAGATCTAATATCTGTTTCTCCTTGATCTCAGAACCAAGAGATGTTTATGCCATATTATGAACAAACACACCACCATTCTTGGAGCCCAAAAGAAAAACTCCAATGTTAGCCACACGGTGAATGTCCTTCACCAACTCCCACTTATCCTTATCCACATGAGCTAAATTTCCCATGGATAACCTGCTAAGAGCATCAACAACCATGTTAGCTTTGCCTGGGTGTTCGTGAAGACTCATATGATATTCCTTGAGAATCTCAAGTCATCTCCTTTTTCTGAGGTTAAGCTCTTCTTGATTAAATACATACTATATGCTATTATAATTATAAAAGATATCCACATGCACTCCATACAAATAGTGATGCCAGATTTTCAACCAAATACCATAGCTAACAGATCCAAGTCATGAGTCAGATAATTCCTCTCTTGCACCTTTAACTGCCTGTAAGCATAAACTATCACCTTTCCATGTTGCATTAAAATGTAACCAAGTCCAACAATGGATTCATCACAGTAAACGACAAACCCATAAATGCCTTCAGGAAAAGTCAAGATCGAAACCAAAGTTAGCTTATTTATCAGCTTCTCAAAACTACCCTCACAAGCGTCTGACCACAAAAACTTTACCTTTTTCTAAGTCAATTTAGTCAACGGGGCAGCTATAGTTGAAAAAAAATTCACAAACCTCCTATAATAACTATCTAAACCTAAGAAGCTTCGCTATCGACTGGAGTCATGGGTCTAGGTCTCTACTTTACCACTGTGACTTTCTTTTGATCCACTATTATCCCTTCACAAAAGCTGATTTGAACCAGAAAAGTGACAGCGTTCATCCAGAATTCATATTTCAAAAAATTTGGCACACAATTGTTTGTCTTTCAAGGTCTGCAATACAATGCATAGGTGATTCGCATGATACACCTCTCTCTTAGAGTACACCAAAATGTCATCAATAAAAACAATGACAAAAAGATCCAAAAATTGATGAAAGGCCCTATTCATCAAATCCATGAATCTTGTAGGGGCATAGGTCAATCCAAATGACATTACCAAGAAATCAAAATGCCCCTACTGAGTATGGAAGAAAGTGTTAGGAATATCCTCCTCCCTAATCTTTAACTGATGGTACCCGACTGTAAGGTCAATCGTGGAGAAAAGTTTAGCACCTTGAAACAAATCAAACAAATAATTTATCCTTGGAAAAGATACTTATTCCTTACTATCACCTTATTCAACGGTCGGTAATCAATACATATCCGAAGGTAACCATCCTTTTTATGCATGAATAACACTGATGCACCCCATGGGGACACACTAGGATGGATGAAACCCTTATCTAAAAGATCTTTTAATTGCTCCATAATCTCCATCAACTCAGCTGAAGCCTTCTATACGGAGGAATAGAAATATGATGAGTATCTTGAACAAGATCAATCCCAAACTCAATCTCCCTATTAGGAGGAATACCAGGAAGGTCATCAGGGAAGACCTCAGGAAATTCATTCTCCACCGAGACCTAATGCAAACAAGGGCCATTCGAGTGAGAAATCATAACCCAAACTAGATGATAAAGACACCCCTTGGATGTTAATCTTCGATCTCTAACATAAGATATAAACTTCCCCTTGGGAGCTAGGGGACCACCCTCCCACTCAATAACCATCTCATTAGGGAATTTAATGACAACTTTATAGGTCTGACAGTCTAGAAAAACACAGAATGAGTGCAACCAATCCATCCCTAATATGATATCAAAATCCACCATATTAAATTTAGACAGATCCACCAAATTTTCTTTACTGTCAATAGATACCACACACCCCCTATAAACTCTTCTCAGAGAATCTAAACTTCTTGCCCTGCCTCTCCCCTATTTAAGCCTGTTTCTACTTCTCTTTCTTTACCTATTGTATGTACACAACCAACTTGGAGATATCTATGTCCTTGATCAAAAAGGCATCTTTACTCTCCAATATCAACTCTCTGGACAACTTGAAAGCAAACTTCCTCATTCTAGCCGCCATTCTAGAAACTATCTACGAAGCATACCGAGACAACTGGTGAAACTTCAAGGCATACTCATTGATAGATATATGAACTTATTTCAAATTAACAAACTCTTCATCCTTAGCTTTCCTCAACTCTTAAGGAAAGAAGTGGTCCAGGAATGCATTAGAAAAATCCTCTCATAGAGATAACTCAACATCATCACCACTTTTTTTATCCTATTCCTCATACCATTGGTATTCCACATCGTTCAGCTGATAGGTGGCAAACTCCACACCCTCCATATTCATAGCATGCATAACATGAATGATCTTTCCTATCTCATCCAGAAAACCTTAAGGACCCTCCTCAACCTTAACACCCATAAAGTTTGAAGGATTCCACCTTATGAATTAGCCCACCCTTAGGACTCAGAAGATAGAGTAATAGGAATACCATGCTCAGGCTGAGAAGCTACCAACTGTACCAGCATATGAATGGACTAACGAAACTCAAAATTCATAACTTTAGCCTAAGTAGTCTGAGATGGATTAGAGGGAACCAACGGAACACCAGGAGAAAAATTATGAACTGTACCCCTGGATTAGGAATGGATCTCATAAAAAGAGCATGTCCTATCAACATTATCCCCAATTAGGACAGACAAGGTTTCATGAACTTCATATCATCGAGGCATGATCTGAAAACCTAACAAATGGGAATTAGAGAAGATTTCAGGACTTAGACTCTACAAACTTAAAAATAGAGCACAAGAAAGGAAAACATTCCTAAATACCTTGTAGCCTCTCCTTTATGAGAGTGGCGAGCTACATATCCTTAAAAGAGAATCTATTTGACACGACCTTATGGACTCCGAAGTGACCATTAACCTAGGGATCTGATATAAATCTGACATGACCTGACCAAGTCCTAGTCATGTCGAGGCCTCAAATCCAATCGGGATCAGAGACCATCCCCAATACCCAACTATAACTACCTTATACCCAATGTTTGATGAATTTCGAACATATAACAAGATAAAATAATTATACTCAAAAGCAATAATAGAATCCATAGCCATAACCAACTAACAGTACAATCAAATATCCAATCAGTGTCAGGCCTAATACCAATACCAATTCCATGGCTGACACCAATACAAATAGAAAGAACATCAGTTCGGGACATGCCCTTGGCCATAGCTAAAACCAAAGTCCAAGAAATATCCAAAAGTATGAAATGATATCAATAACATGAAATGGATTCTTCTTGAGTATAGAAGCTCACAACTTCAGTCCAACACAAGATGTTCTCAAATCCAAGATCATTGAGCAGGAGGAGTATTATGGTCAGTTTTTTCATTGCATGGGGATACAGTGCCTGAAGATCGGTTAGTAGGTGAATGCTAGTATGTACTCAGGAATAAGGATAAAATAATGCCATTATTTAAAACTGATGTAAATAGCCATATACAATCATATACATATATACATATATACTATGTCGATTCTACCAAGTTTAGCATGCATTTAAATCTTTAACCTAGGTCGAGTAGCTTTACCGCCATAATCCACTCATGGTCTATATAAGTCTAGTGTTACATACTAAACGAGCCCTAGTATATGTAGCCTCACGAATTAGAGATATCATAGAGGTAGGGTATTTATGTGAACCCTTTTACCTCCATGATACATATATATAAGTATAAACATAGGGAATTCCCGTGTACCCCACAAACTAACCCTCATGTCGGCAAACATAAGTTTCTAGTGTCCGTCTATTAGACTCACACCTTCATGATTAGCTATCACAACCCGCCATTATTGTCCAATTAAAAACCTTTAGCACATAGACAAACCACAAAATCTAGAGTTAATAACCAAGGCATTATTTAGTAGTATCGTCATACTGACTATAGCTTGCAAGCAATGTCATTACCAACACTATGGGGATTTCCATGTACCCCATAAGATTTCCAATCAATCAAAACCATGGCCACCAAGGCCTTTTAAAATCACTTAATTCAATCAAAATATTTATAGTTCCATTACCATATTATGCAATGCATGGTTTTCAATGAAAGTCAAACTATGTGATGAAAACATTCTCAGAGGCAATCTAACAAACATATTTAAGGGTATAGAATTTCCAAAACAAAAACCAAGGACCACTTAACCATTACCATGTAACTATATGTTCAAACCAACAACATGAAAAAACAAAAATAGACCATGGGAAAACATCTTCCAACCATTAGTAACAAAAACCCCTGACATATATTTCTAAAAAAAACACAAACCCATAATTATGCTATGAAAACCATTAAGTAAAACATATTTTTAGTTTGAAATAAAAATGAGGGAGGAGTAACATGTCTTAGATACAAAAAATGATAGAGAGACCTACTCTTAAAAGCCCCTAATTGAATCACCTTGAGGAAACCCTAGCACTTTCTTGAACAAAAAGCTTGAGAGAGATGTAAGAGTGATTTGAGAGTGTTTTGACTTAGTAATAGTAGGTTAATGAAGTCTCAATAGTGTTTTAAGTCATGGGGTCTAAAGAAGTTAAGAGGGAAAATGTCCAGAATACCCCTAACTTAAACTATACAAATTCCCATAGGTGGGTACGGTTTGTACCCCTCACTCATACTCATATCATACGAGTGGTACTCCCCATTTATATGTTGATCAAAATATTGGACATCACATTATGTTTAACTTATGACTCATTAGCCTAAATTGTACCCTATCATATGACTAGTACCCTCAAACCATACCCTACATAGAAAACATCTAGGTTAGATACTGCACTACATAAATTTTGGCACTATACTTCTTATATTATATACATATGACTCGTAAGGAGTCTTATCGTACTCTTGATAGAAAACAACCAAAGCCATACTGAGTAATATACGACCAAGACCCCTAAATTGTACCCACTTTATATGACAAGTAAGCTTGAGTCGTATGATGATCAGAAGGATCAAACTCAAAAAATTTCAAAGGACCTGAATTCAGGGTGTTTCAATAGGTCCTAGGGACTCAATCATAACCAAATCAGTAAGTATGTGGCAAAGTTCTTCTCTAAGTATGAGTGGATCACTAAGAGTCATAAGGACTTATTATGAGTTATTGGGTGCAAATCACAAAGTATCCAGTGAATATAGCAAATGGTTTCTGTGTTGAGTACGATTGGACCCTATTAGTGGTAGGATCCCATTATAAGCCGTATTAGTAACTCGTAGGGTCACCAGTGTACCGGTGTCTTGAGAATTGTCTTGGCTAAAACTCATGGTGATAAGTCGTAATGAGTCTATACGAGTCGTATGGTGACTCGTAGTCATTAACGACTAAATTTTAGCTTTTAATTTGAGGGCACTTTGGACAATTCCCTTCTCACCCAATTAAAACCTCACATTCATAAAGTACTTAAGGGGGGTTCTTTGTCACTCATCACATACTCAAACACTTCCAAGCTCTCTTAAATTCTCTTACGGAGCCATACTTAGGGTTTCTTAGAAGTAGGTTATCCAAGGGCTTAAAGGTTGAATTCTTTTGTGAAACTTTGTATTTTAGGCATGTTACTCTTTTCTCATTATTAATTTGTTAAAAGTATATGTTTTAAATTATTTTTCATGAGATATTAATATTGGTTTGGAAATAAGGTCTGAGGGTTTTGAATGCTTATCGATTGAATAATGTTTCCCATGGTTTACAGGTGATTAGTCATGCTTTAATTGTGATTTTGAACTTGTGGGTGCATGGGTATGCTGAATGAATTAGGGAATTTTGATTTTCCCCAAACTTATGACTTTTGAAGTGGTTTTGACCTCAAACCCATATTGTCAAATTGGTTTTAAGTATGAAAAGTATGCATATTGAACCATTCTTCAAGTTTTGCATAATGTGAATAGCTAATGAGGCATAATGGTTTTGAATTGACCTTGTAGGTTTTGGGTTTTCACTATTTATTACATAATTGAACCAAGGGGTTGCAAATTTCCTTTAGTGATGTATTTGTTTTGGCATGTTATTGTTACCTTACATGTGTAGTTGGTATAATGACACCAATAATGTATGCCATTATGTGAAATATGGTTCAGTAAATGGGAATGTGTGATAAATGTTTTTAATTAGGCTCTTATAAGGGTTGTGTAGTTGAGTTGTGAAATTAGTGGTCCCGAGGGTCACACACAGTAAATTGCGATTGCTGACACAAGGGTCTATATAATCAGGAGGTTCGAGTCTCTTTTATTATTATTATCATATGATTGGAAGGTTCGAACCCCCAATATTATATTACATGATTGTGCTTGTGTCACCTTTATATGCTAGGAGGTTTGAGTCTTGCATAGTGCATATGTATACCCCCTGGTTCATGCGGTCATATCAATTAGGGCCATGCCAGGTGTGGGAGCTAGGCCCGTATAGCTTTGGGTATTTCTGTTTGTTATAATGGTTGAGCTACATAATCTAAGCTAAACTTGTAAAGTGCATGTTAAGCCTTGTTCCCATTCTCGTCAAGTGATATATATATGTGTGTGTATGTGTTTGATTATTATCATTGGATTTGAATGATTAAAAACTATTGATCATGGCATAATTTTACCTTTATCCCTAAGTTTCTTACTAGTGTTCACCACACTAACCATCTTCGGACGCTCTAGCCCCGTGCGTTGCAGGCATCAGAGCTACTTCTACTTTTCTTTCACAGAGTTAGGTTGGGAGACTCCGTTCGTTGATTCATAGTGATGAAGTGGTGAGTTTCCATTCTTCAGAAGGCTTAGGCATTTCACCAGCTTCCATTCATAGATTTGAGTTGATAGTTTTCTTTCATTATCATCAACATTATCATTGTCATCTATCAGATTCAAGGGCATATCCCAACCAAGACTTGTTTTGTTTCTTTGTTTAGAAGGCTTTATTGGACTACTGTGGACTTGGGTGAAGTTGGTCGGTTGATTTAGCCAGTTGTTGGTTATTAAACATAGAAGTATCTTTTATTCTTTAAATTTATCATGTTATATGTTTAAAATTCATCCAACATTAAGGTTATCATGTTGATTGGTCAGGTGCAAAGGGGTGGTCACCGGTCCATATGGGACTTGAGATGCTTATCACGGGCAGGCCATGGTTTGGGTTATGACAATCCTATAGATGTGGGTAATGGAAAAGTCAATGTAAATAAAAAAGTTATAGTGATAGTTTAGTGTTGAATTATGGTGGATCATGTGAGTTAATGAGGCTGGACTATGCTAGTGGGAAATATAATCTCGATAATAGAGTTGGAGAATTATAAATTATACAGGAAAAGTGTTATAATGATATTACAACCTAAGTTGAACTATATTCCATTTCAGATGTCATGATTTTATATTTTATTTTATTTTATTATTATGTGAACTAATACTGGTCGGTCAACGATGTCTATCAGTACGTGTGTTTGTACTGACCCTACTCTTCTATATTCTTTCTTGGGATATAGAATGGATAAAGGTTAGTTTGCATTTACTCGATAGATGGCGATATTTAGCACTAACTTTTGCACTTCCTTCCTAGAAGATGATAGATCCTTTATGTGATTTATTTTATAGTCAGTCTATTCTATAATAGATAGCTCTTGTACATGTTGACCAAGTCTTGGGTAGGTGAAGGACAATTGTAAAGAGTTTTTGATTAAACAATTATTTATTATATTTAATCCAGTATTTTCTTAAAAACGGAAGTCTTTTGCATATTTTTAGTTGGGTAATAATGGGTCTCCTAGCTACTTAGGATAGTGTAGGTTCCCGCACAGTTCATTATTTTTTGCTCGTGATAGTTGCTGTCAGAGTGTTAGGCTCACCTGTCCCATAATTACAAGAGCAATGTCAAATAGTGTTCCGTAGATTGGTATATATGACCCCAAACCTAATCATTGAAAGACTATGAGGCATGTAAAAGTTATTTTCCTTTCTTTCTCTCCATTGTGTTGTCCTAATATTTGACTATTAGGTTGGATCCAAATGGTATCTATATGAGTCGAATTGGTATCTCAACAAAGCTCAATTGGAATATAGTTGATTCCAATTGGTATCTCAGTAATTTTGAATACAAATCTAGGAGATTTTAATTGATATCGGTTAATAATGATTTAAGATTATTATTAATAGGTAAAAACTTGTGAGAGTAGTGAACTTATTTGTTGATTGTGTTTGATATTTGATTGAACTTGGGTTACTAGATTATTGTCATTATTGTGAATTATTTTTGTTTGAATTTCAGTGATGAAAATTGACGAAGTTGTTTTTGTTGATAATTTTGATGGGATTATTTAATTTCTTATTATCGTGAAACTAGTAATTCCATGGTTCTTACTCGTTTATGCTACTATTATACTGGTGGAATTGATGATATGAGAATTAAGAAGATGAATGAGAACATGATATCTAGAAAAGATGGTGAAAATGAGACATGAATAAAAGGTTAAGGTGATATATGTTTCCCTTGATGGGAGGTTCTTGCTAATGATGTTGTGGATGAATCCATGTGTTGTTCAATTATTTCATATTATGTGCGATCCTTGACAATGAAATGTTTGTCATGACAAAAATATTGAGTTAGTGATTTCATAGGCATAAGTTTTAGCTGTGGATTTGAGCATTAGGGAAAATCTTGAGAAGATAAATTATTGTTGAATTGACCTTGTGGCTGAATTATGCATTTAGAGGTCCTATAGAGTCAGCTGATAGATGACACTTTTAAAAGGTAGTAATTTCTGCGATGGCGGCAATGTAAAATCAACTGAATTAGTTACACCCATAGAATAATTAAGAATGGCCCTAAATGGGAGAATATAAGTAAACTATTAAATGGCATAATTGATCTTGCCTTGGGTGATACTTGGTGGATATTGCTTGTTGAGTGATTAAGGTATGATGATTAGATGGATATTAATAATTTTGTGAAGGAGAATGTGTTGTAGGCTATAGTCCTGTGGGATTTTATGGCTAATAGTTGTAAGTCTGTGTAATAAGTGAGAGGTAGTGTTGTCACCTATGTATAGTAGTAAAAACTAATTTTGAATTATGGGTGATTTTGAGGTCAAAAGAATAGTGTTTGTGAAATGTTGAAGCTAGTTTTATAGAATGAACTTAAAAGTCTTGATTGAGTTCATACGGGTATCTAAGTTATGTGACTTGTAAGTGGTGTGGTGGGTTAAATATGATCAAATGTAGATTCTCCATGGGGTAGTCTTGGCTAAAAATTGAGTCAGGTGTCTCATGAAGAGCTTGTGTGTTGGGTGGATTAGATGTGACTTATATAGTGTTCAAATTTGAGTAGTAGATTCATGTATCATCTCATAGTACTTTTTTGAATTGAATTTGGGGCTCTAGAGCTTCGGTAAAAAAAAGAGGTATTTTTAAATATTCTTCTTCTTCAAGGTGAATCTTCTAACCATCTTTATCTTGCATTCGTAAAACTCAAGTTTTAGACTAGACTGTTGAAAGGAGAATAAGATATTTATGTTTCAACATTTAACTCCCCATCTTCGTATTTTGAAAAGCTTTGATAAAATTATTGAGTATAGAATGTGGATTGGTTGATAAGAATATCAAGTGAGTGAGTAGGGTGCAGTATAAGCAACTCTATTAGTAATGTCTCTCTAATTCCACCCTCATTCTTTTCTCAACTGAATGTCCATTCGGGGATGAATGGATGCTAAATTTTTATCTGATTGTAGCGACCCATTTTGTTGTTACTAAATTATCCATAATAAATCCAATAAAATTCTTAACTTTCATTTCTCAATATTAACTTGGGTCCAAAATAGCCAATATTTTATTTATTATGTCACCTCAAACTTTTCAGCAAAGATTTTAGCCTTCGAATGTGTCTAGATAGACTCGAACCAGATGAATTTAATTATTCATAAGTGCTAATATCAATACTTTAGTTTGAAACTTCTTTAGGTATGAATTAAGGTCATACAATATCCGTAACACAAAGTTAAGTTTAAACTTTCTTTTCGATATGGGTTTCTATTAGGTCCAATTTGAAATGATCATATCTTATTGAATATAAGGAGTTAGGCAGACCAATACCAATCAAATTAACGATATTTGAGTCCTCTTTCCAACGTAATAAACCGTATAACTATTTTACTGAGCACTATCTAGGATGAAATGGAAATTTTGCTATAGCGAGAATTCTGGTGGTATTTAAGTCGATATCAATCTTTATTCAAGTCTAAATACTCCAAACTTCATTCCCTAATTCTAGAGAGGTGATTCTCCAATGTTTAGGGTGAAAGTTTATCATTGAGATAAGTTTTTCCATCATCTTCTTCGTATTTGAATTATTTAACATCCTAGAATCCTTAGAAGACCTTTAATGGTGTTTTTTTTTTGGGGGGGGGGAACTTATAGGTGTTTTTAACATGACCTAGATTTGATTCTAAATTATAAATTAAAGGTTTCTAACATCAGTTTCATAAACTAAGTTATGAATTACAATGGTTAGGAACCTTGAATTCCATAAAGATGAGACCTTTAGCATAAAAACTCCATTAATGGATATGGATTAAGCTTGAAAAAGCTAGTTAATGGCTAATTGACCTTGAAAAATAATATAGAGCTTTAATTAAGTGTAGAATTAGTGGGTTTGAATCCCCAAGATATTTATTTGAAGAGTAAATATTTAATAACTCTTATTATTTCTTGTTTTTTAGGAGACCAGTTATTCCAAGGCATAAAGGAAAGGAAAGAACGTCGATGTTGCAGCTTGTTTCTCTCGAAAGTTTGGCATCCAGGTAGGCTAGGTTAATGAATATAAAATTATGTTATTTTATATTTTCATAATTTAGAATTGATAAGAGAAAGCATGTCTAGGCTTGCGGGCATGGTGTTGAGGTGGATAAAGATATAAGAACTTTACTTTAATCCCAAAAATTATATTATTGATTGATTATGTGATATTTATGATATTATGTTATGTGGCCGAAAGGAGATTGTTGTAAATGTATTTTGTAAACATGATGTTTTTTAGTTGCTCTAGTGATGAACCTAGTTGAGTTATAATGGTATTAAGTTGTATGCATTGTACAATAATATGATGAGGAGAATTATGCTAAGATCGAGTTTTGATGAGCATAGTAATATCTAAGGGATAGATGACTTGAATTAGTATGATAATTGTATTATGTGGAAAGAGGTAGAGGATAATGAAATGCTTAAATGTTCTAATTATAGGTGGTGATGCTAAAACACAAATTGCAGTATTTAAGAAGATAGTGGTATTTCGATAATTAATGAGTACTTAAGGCTCCAATAGAGACTTGTATGCATAGAGTCTAATGAGTACTTAATGAGTACTAACTTCTGCACAAATGTGTAAACACAAATGAGTCTTAATGAGTAAACAAATGAGTACTAATTAATGAGTCTAATAAAGTAAACACAAATGAGTACTTACTGTACTAACTTCTGCACTTCCTTTCTGGCAGATGTTAGAGTCTTTATGTTGTTTATTTTACTGTCAGTCCATTCTGTAATAGGTGGATCTTTTACATGTTTGACCAGGCCTTGGTTTAGTGAAGGACGTTTGTAAGAAGTTATTGAAAAAAATTATTTATTGATATTTAATTTACTTTATTATATCTAATCTAGTATTTCCTTAAAAACAGAAGTCTTCCGCATATTTTTAATTTGGTAATAAAGGTTCTCCTAGCTACTTAGGATAGGGTAGATGCCCACACAATCCGTTAGTTTGAGTCATGACATCCCATCAAGTCATAAATGACTTGGGGAAGTTATAGAAAATCTCTAATATCAAAAATAAGTAGTAATGCGAAAAATAACTTGAAGCGTTATTACACCCGACCCCTAAAGTTTCAGGGCTATTAAAATATATGTATATAAATTGAACTTGAGGATTAGAAAATAATAATGAAAGTAGACATATTTTCAAAATATCCCTCAGACAATCAATGCGTGATTTTTTCTTTCTTGAAAAAAGAATAGGGTAGTAATCGAGGATAGTTTCCTATGTATCACACTAGCAAGTTAGAATCAGACACTCATAGTTCGTGAAGACCATAAAATAATTTTAAAAATTCAGTTTTTTTTATTTTTAATTTTTATAAGAAGACGGTTGTCAATATTGGAGAAAAAGTTACTCTCTTCTATTTTACTAAACTACCTAAATTTGGTCAATAATCAAACCTTTCTTCTAAATAAATGTCAAAGAACATAGAATGCACATGTTGGTCATATAAAGAGGGACTCTTGTCCTAGATAGACTCAGCCCTTGTGATGAGTGTTGTTAAGCCAAAAGCACATGTACAGATAAAATGGAACCTAATAGGGATAGCCACATTTGAGTTTCAGTTCTTCTAGGTTAAACCTACTGGGGATAGGTGTCTAAACTGGCTTACCCGAGCAGACACTTAGAGTAAGAGAGCGACAACTTTCTTGGTAGTAGTGCTACTCCGCCTTCGTTGTTAGTCCGAACCCTGCCTAACATATGTGATGAATCATCCTTCAACATGTTCCTTGACACTTTGTCTTTATCTTAAAAAGAAAGTAGTATGCATATTTTATGTCACTTCTATATTATGTTTCAGAGATTCAGAAGGGATGCGTGAGAAAAGATAGTTTATAATACAATTCAACAACATATAAGAGATAAGTGAGCGGCAAGTAGCACATTAGGTCAACAAACATAATATCTAAATAATTAAAGTACATACAAGTCAATATTATAAATCTCAAATTCTCGTTATCCCCTTATAGAGTCACTAAAGATGTTAAACCCCATTTTTGGGTTGAACGTTTTCCAATTAAAGTGACGATATTGAATAAAGATTATTTTATTTACAGAGTCGGCACTTGAATTGAGTTTTGGTGTTCCAATTCACCATATTGAATGCCTAATCAAAATAAAATAAATCTTTATTTGTCTGTAAAAATAGAAGACTGAGTAAGAAATTTTGTTGACCGAAGGGAAGGTATGAGACACCCATCGAGTCCCGTGGTTCCAGTACAGTCTCTTTTATTAACTTAAACTTAACTTAAACTATTTTGGATAAATTATGTTTGTAGGCCTTAATTCACTTATTTTAATATACTAATAATATTTGTCTATATCTGTCACAACCCAAACCAGGGCCCGGCCATGATGGGTATCTCAAGTCCCACATGGATCGGAGACCACCTCCTGCACCTAACCAAGTGAACACAACATCCCTAATGTCAAAATGTAGACTGTAACTCATTAAATTAGTGCTTTTAGGGGTTCAAGCATATTGGTCACACATGTTCCTTATCCCAAAAAGGGTGATCAAGGATATGGGATAGATTTGCAGAACCTTTTTATGGATAGGAACAATAAATATCTCCAAGAAAGCATTAGTGTCTTGGGAGACAATTTGCAAGCCACTTGTAGCTGGTGGCTAAACATACTTGATCTTAAGTTGCAGAATAAAGCTGCAATTATAATGCAATTGTGGAACTTAATAATGAAAAAGCATCATTTATGGATTCAATAGGTTCACAACTATTTTATTAACAAAAAGAACTTAAAAATTGTCCTCGTACCTAAGTCTTCCCCTTGGGTAGTGAAGAAAATTATGGAATCAAGAATTATCATATTATAGGGACAAACAAACTAAGATGCATAAAACTCAAAATTTAGTAAGGTAATGAGAGGAGAGAAATATGCTACTCATAAGACATAGGGGAAAGTATTACCTTGCAGCAAAAAAGTGCATCCTAGGTTCATGTTTATGCTATGGTTGGCTGTTCAAAAATGACTAGCCACAGTTGGTAGGCTTTTAAAGTTTAGTATTCAAGTGCCTCCTGATTGTGTTTCCTGTGGTAGCACCAACAAAACTTTTACTCACTTATTTTTTGATTTCCAAATCATAAAAACAATGTGAAGTAAATTGTGTAGCTGGATGGCATTTAGAGGTATATTAAAGACTAGAAAACAAATCTATATTGGGTAATATCAATGACTAAGAAGCATTAGGAATTAGTTGAAATTGTTACTAATGTGTTTACTATTCTAGTCTATGTTATTTGGAGGGAAAGGAATCATATTAGATTAAAAAGGAATATTGATAGCTAATAGAGTTTTGAGGTATATTGTGTTTCACATACATGTCAAAGGTAAAGATAAATCTAAGTGGATATCTGTACTTCAGTAACTCAATCATTATCCATAGTGTACTCTCTATTTAGCTCATGTAATAGTTGGTAGAAAATACTATATTGATTTATAACTATATATGTAGTAGGAAGATAGGTTAGACTAGTATGAGATAGCAGTTATTCCAATACTGCTTTGTATTATATAGACTACTTTTAGTAATGAATGAAAATCATCTCTTTAACTAAAAAATAGAACTTACAAGAATACGATGAAACCATAAATCTAACTTTGAATTAAAACCATAAGTACTTGCAAGAACAACAATATAGTAATAGAATATAAACTAAAACAATAAACCCATTAGGAGTATTTTATAGACATAATGGAAATCTATCTTAAACAAAAGTAGATTATAGGGTCGGCAGTGTACATGAATTAGGTGATGAGTTGTAGGGGATACCTTCAACTTATCGCATTTTTTCAGGAACTTGTTGTCTTGTCTTTGATCAACACTGTTGAATACTTGTATGGTAACCCTACAACTCATAGGGTGACCCATTTCCATTGTCCCTAGTTTTTAACTCTTAGATCTTCAATTTCTTCTGCTCAAAATGACTATTGGTAACAACTCGTTGCAATACTCTATGAGTCATCGGGAGATCTCGTTGCCACTAGGGGAATTCTTGTATATTTTAGGACTTTTTCATTATTTCTCACGATGACTCCATGCAATGACTCATTACCTAACCTTACGTGTTGTAGCATATTGTGTAGCATATTGTCATTGCGATACAAGTCAAATGGTTGCCTTAGATTTTGTTGACTTCTTTGGAGGCCGATACCTAAAGGCTCAAGACTTGGTCACCCCGAGGGCACAATAATATGCAAGGAATACTTGTTTTGAGCAAGACATAAAGCAATCTCCTGTGTGAAAGGTTTCTTTGATGCTTTCCTTGATGCTAATCCAAGAATCATAAGCCCTGAAGAATGAACCATCCTCGGTTTTGAGAGAATTGAAGAGGCGCCATTCATCAAGTCCAAACACACAAGGCACCATTTATGAAGATAGGGGTTTGTGAGAGTATTGTGCATTCATCCAAGGGAGTGTACTTGGTAAAATGTGAAGAGGGACCTTGAATATACTCCAAGGAAGCCTTGGATACACTCCAAAGGTGCCTCAACTTAGGGGTATTGTGGTCTTTTGAGACTCCTCTTTTACACTCCAAAGGAGCACCCTTCATTAGTGGTTTTTTAGTCTTTGTTTGTAATAGTTATAAATAGACAATAAAGCTTCTATTTTTTATTAGTTTTGATGAATTTATTGAGTGTTACTCATATTGTAGTTTTGTTAGTATAGGGCTTGGAAAAGCTATTTAACTAGGGTTAGCCTTAAGTGTGGAATCACTCTTGTTGACATTTTGTCAAGAAAGGTAGGTGCTTGAGGATATTAAATCCATTTGTGTCTACCTAAGAGTGTGGTGTTACCTTCATTGGTTGTGTGTGTCTTGGTGTTTGATACACACCTTTGTGCTATCCATTGATGAAGGTTTATGTCTCACTCTTCATTGGATTTGGTGTAAATAGTGAGACATAAACCCACACCAATGAATAGTACCAATGTGTGTATCAAACACCAAGACACACAACACCAATGGAGGATAACATCACACTCTTAGGTAGACACAAAGGGATTCAATATCCTTAAGCACCCACCTTTCTTTCCAAAGTGTCAACAAGAGTGATTCCACACTCTATGCTAACCCTAGTTTTAATATCTTTTCCAAGCCCTATATTAAGAAAACTACAATATGAGTAACACTCAGTTAATTCAACAAAACTAATGAAAAATAGAAGCCTACTTGTCTATTTATACTTCTTACAAACAAATACTAAAATAACCTTAATGAAGGGTGCTTGTTTGGAGTGTAAAAGAGGAGTCTCAAAGGACTACAATACCCCTAATTTGAGGCGCCTTTGGAGTGTATCCAAGGCTTCCTTGGATTATATTCGAGGTCCCTCTTCACATTTTAGCAAGTACACTCCTTTGGATGAATGCACAATGCTCTCACAAGCCCCCATCTTCACAGATGGCACCTTGTGTGTTTGGACTTGATGAATGGTTCCTCCTCAATGCTCTCTAAACCTAGGATGGTTCATTCTTGAAGGCTTATGGTTCTCGGGTTAGCATCAAGGCAAGCATCCAAGCAACCTTCTACACACGGTATTTCTTTATGTCTTGCTTAAAATAGGACTTTCTTGCATATTCTTGTGCCCTAGGGGTGACCAAGTCTTGAGCCTTTAGGTGTCGGCCTCCAAAGAAGTCAACAAAAGCTAAGGAGGCCATTTGACTTGTATCGCATAGTTAGTTCTTCAATTTTCTAAGGACCAAAAATTATTGGTGTCACAATGACTGTGACTACGAGTCAGTCATGACCTATTGACTTATAGCCCAGTATCAATTTCCACATGTGTGCTATTTTTTAATCCATTTACTTTGTTCACTTTGAAATCATGTTTTTCTACAAAACTACTATAAAATATCTATCCAACTAAACAAACCATTGACTTAGTATATTCTTCTTATTTTAAGCATCAAAAGTATCGTGATACCATGATACATCAGCATTGAAATAAGTATATTCTAATAAAGTAGAAAATAATACACAAATAATCCCCCACATGGGCACACATTAATAAAAATCTTCTAAAGATATAACTCCAATGACGAAATTACTCAAATCATTCATGCTTTACGTGATTGTTAACTATGCATTCTAGTCTAAAGAAAGTGAAGCCATAACCTACCTAAAAATGCTGAAATTCAAGCCTGGACCCTTCAACGCAGAGCCTTTCCTTCATGAATATTTCATAACGAGCTACAAACATCATGCAGCTACCCTACGACATTTGTGTAATGACCCTTCAGGTTATTTTCCCTATTTCCATATATTTTCACTATTAGAGCTTTTCTATAGCTGCCCCAAGTCATTTATAACTTGCTAGGACTGACAGTTTTGTTATCGGGCAGTTCATTTGATTTTTAGAGCCAATTAACAGTATTGAAGTCTTCGTTAGTTCCAAATGGACACTAGATGAAAAGTTTAGTAAAATGATCATGTATGTATATTCTAACTATACCAGCAGCTCTAGAATGTCAATTTTAGGCTAAGTAGACCTTAGGTATGGGTCTCAAGGAACCCAAGCTCATTCCGACGTATTGGTTGGGAAGTTAAGAAAATAAAATATGGGTGTGGAACCCGTATGATGGAAAATTTGATTGAACCATTGAGACAAAAACTTGAATTTAGTGTGGTTACATAGTTCATTTGCATAGATGAGATTCTGAATGAATCTTGAGCCCCCAGTCAAGAACATTTTTAAGTTACAAAATCTAGTGCATTAGGTTTTTCTAGTGCGCCGCGATCGTGCCACTTTGGACAACGATTGCAGCTCCTTGTGCAGAGGAAATTGTTCAATAGCGAAGGCTATTATGAGATCGCACTTCCCATGTGAAGCCACAAGATGTGGAAATTGCATACCTGCATATTGTGATAGCCACTTTTGAGGGCCTGGACTTGGTATAAAAGAACCCCTTAGTCCATGATTTTGCCCATTCTCACTTTTGTCTTAAGAGATAAAAACCCTAAAATAGTGTGTTATCTTGAAATTAAAGCTTGTTATATCTTGGGAAGATGGATTAATATTTATTTTTATAATTATAATCCAATTTAAGGTAAGAACTCACCCGTTTCTTGGTGAAATTTCTTCATTTGATTCTCAAAACCCCAAAACCTTTAGGCCTTGATTCTAGCCCTAAATTATATTTATTTTCACCCATTTATTAGGGTAATGATTCTTTGTGATTGATATTATGTTGGGTTGGTTCTAGAAATGTGATTTTCATAAGTGGGACCAAATGAGGTTTTTGAGGTAATTTTTGAACCCGAAGCACAATTGTTCAATATGGGCATCAATATTGTTATATTGATAATTAGAATGTGTTTTTGACAGCTTGGCACATTGAGGATGCTTATCAAAAAGGAAAACCAAAGGTTTAGCAGTTTGTTGAGCTTTCTTCAGCGTCAAGGTAGGCTAGGCTTATCCCTTGTTAGATTGAGCTATGTAATACTATTCTTATGATATTGTATCATATTTGGGATGGGTTTTAGGTGTTGGATTGGCTAAAGAAAATATTTTTGTTTAGTTGGACCATTTAGGCTAAATTAAACCCATAAAGTGAAACACTTAGCTTGTTGCCTTGAACCTTAGTGCATTAGACTTCATTACTTATGTTTAGAATGAGAATGCCTTAGTTTTCTCTAAATTAAGTATAATAATCTAATTAATCATTATTAGGGTATGTTTGGCCTTAGTTACTTACACTAATGAAGGTTGTCTTAGTTCCATTAGACTCAGTTTAATTGCTTGAGAAAAATCTCTACCTTAGTATTTAGGGTGGCTTGTTATACATCTAAGCATGGATTTATATATCATATCCTAATCTGAGGTAATGTTTGACTTAGAATATATTTTGGGGAGTTAGAAGGGGGCTTTGTGACCCATTATAATCCAATATTATTGAATAGTCATCTTGAGACCTTATATATTTATTAATGCTTAGAGAATGCCCTTTTTAGGTAATGTTGAGGAATCTTGGTACTTAGTGGCCATGATGATTGACGTTAGAAGTAAGTCCTAATAATTATGCCATATGTATGATTTATTAGTTAAGCTTATGATGAGCTATTGATTATGCTATTGTTGTGGCTATTTATTAGGCTACCGAATATACTATTAAATGAGCCTTTGACTATGATATTACCTAAGCCATAAATTATATTGTTGACTATGTTATGAATAAGCTATAGGTGATTCCAGGAATTATTTATTTCTTAAGCGATTGATAAGCTATATTTATTCTAATGATAGGCCATTGAATAGGATGTTAATGACTTATTTCCTATGATATTGCTTATGACTATGACCATGCTAAGAAGTTATTCTATAATGTGTTCCTAATAATGACATTAGCAATTTTTCCATGATCTATGTTAGAAGTCATGATTATTGATTATATAAAAAATTATGCTATTATTTAAGATTGAAATCATAATATTTTATTGTATGAATACTAATGCTATTGATTTGTCCACCAATTGTAATGATATATTGATACTTGACAAGGTTGTAGAATGTTATAATGATATGATGATACTCAATAAGGTTGGAGGATATTATGACGATATGATGATACCCGACAAGGTCAGTGAATATTATGATGATATGATGATACCTGACAAAGATGGAGGATATTATGATGATATGATGATACCCGACAAGAACAAAGGATATTTTGATAGTATGATTATACCCGACAAGGCTGTAGGATATTATGATGATATATTTATACCTGGTATGGACATAGGACATTGTGATGATATATTGGTAGTCAATAAGGTCGGATAATGATTATAATGATGTATTTATACCCATCAAGGGTAGATGATAATTATATTGATGTGCCTATGTGTACATCTAATAGTTGGGGTCCGGCTAGCCCTATGTATGGAAAATTATATGGTTATATATATATACTCATGTGTAATTTGGGTGATGTTGATATTAGGATACCGGTTGTAGCCCAAAATTAATAAATGTTTATAAAGTGGTATAGTTGATGATTAGTGCTATAAGGATTAGTGGTGGATATTTGTTTAAGTTTCTAATAGTTACTAGTTTATAAATCAGGTTTAGTTGGTAATGATGATTAGTAATAAATGATGATTAGCAATAGATGATGCTAGTAATAATTTATGGTTAGCTAGCAATTGATAATTAGTGGATATATGGTAAATAGTTGTGGAAGGATGATTAGAGGTTATATGATGACTAGTAGTCAAATGGACTAGTAATAAGAGATGCTTAGCTACAAAATAGTAACTAGTGTATATTGAGGGTAAGATTGCTAAATGATGATAATATTATGGAATGTGAGCATATTGTCTAATGTTGGTGAATTATGAAATATTTGTAAATGACTGGTTGATGATAATTATGGAATGATGGTTATATGATAATGAAAGTTAGCTATAATATTGGTTGATTGTATTATTCTTCTCTTGAGTACACTCTTCAGTCGTATAGGAGGTTGTGATGAGTTATTTACTTTTCTGCATCAATTGGCAGGGAGATAATTTTATGGTTTATGGTTGCTTGTGTTAATTCTTATGACGCGTTATTATTCCAAATTGTTTACTTATTATGCACGACAATATTTGCTTGTGTTGATACCTTATATTGTATTATTATTCTGATTTAATTGCTTATTATCTACATCGATGTTCGAGACGATTTAGATTAATTTTGGTACCTTGACTTAATTATATTTTCTTTCATTTTATCATACTTCTATCATGATTTAGCTCAGTCAACCGATGATGCCTACTAAATACCCATTGTTTAGTACTCATACTATACTTCTATACCTTTTTGGTGCAGATTTGAGTACTAGCTATGGTTGTTGATCATTTTTTTCAGTGATCAATTTCTAGAGATAGGGTGAGCTCTTGGAGTTCGAGTTGCCTATTTCTCTCTATCTTAATTTTTTTGTCTTTTGTTTTAAGATACATGTGTTAACTATTTTAGACTTGAAGTTGTATTGATACTATTAGATGCTTTGGTACTAGCTCAGCAGGTCGTGGGATTGATATTTTGTATTAATTGTCTTTATCTATCTAGAACCCTTGCTTATTTATATATTATGTTCTTGAATTTTGCCTATGATGGGCATTTCCTACTGAATTAACCCATTATATTAGCTCCTGGTTATTGTTTTGGCTTACCTACTGGAGGGATTTAGTAGGTTCCATCATGACTCATAAATTGGGTCATGACAAATTAGTGTGAGAGCCTAGGTTTCACCAATAGTATTGGTACAGAAGCAAGTGTCTAGTAGAGTGTTGCATATCGGAATGATGACGTCTGTTTTCTATCTTTGGGAAGCTATGGGACATTCTTAGGAGTTCTTCACTTCTTTCACTCATATCATACTAGACAGTTTGAGTTAGTTTATAGAAGTATTCCCTTGACTTTGCTCTTTCACAAAAGTCCAAGATATGTGCTTCCGCTACACGAGATGAGGGTCCCAATTTTAAGCCTAAGTATCATTCTCATATTTATGGATGACCTAGATGTCGTGGACAACCGTGTGATGTTTCTTAGGCTAGGGGCCAGGATAGGCCACCTTCCCCAGGTCTTATTCCTACTCCTAAGCTAGATATTATTTTTCCCTAGCCAGCGGTAGGCTAGGGACTATCCCAAGTGCCACCATGGTTTATTTCCTCTTTAGTGCTCAGAGATTCAGTGGTTTAATATTTGGGTTTAGTGGGTGGTACACTATCTGGTGGTGCATAGTCTATAGATTAGAGTGGTACTGAGGCTCCTAGAGTTGAAGTTTCTCCTGCACTGGTAGATTCTCAGCCAGTGGTCTCCCAACCGGCTATGTTTTTTGAGGAGCATAAGATGTTTGGTAGATTCTTTAGATTGTCTCCTCCTAGGTTTTTTTGTGCTTCGGGCAAGGATGCATATGAGTTTCTAATATCTTATGAGGATAGGCTCTGTAATTTAGGCCTTGTTGAGACTCATAGTATCGAATACACCATATTTCAATTGGATTTAGCTGCTCGACATTCGTGGAGAGTTTATATGGATTCTAGGCCATGAATCTTCTCCTTTTTCATGGACTTAGTTCTCAGTGATGTTCGTAGAGAAGTATATGCCTCACAAACTTAGACATCATTTGAGGGATTAGTTCTCCAGATTGGAGCAGGGCTCCATGATAGTTGCAAAGTATGAGTCTTATTTTCATGAGTTATCTAGGCATATGACTTCTACCTAGGTACTGAGTATGATAGAGTTTGCTGCTTTATTAGAGGGTTGAGACTTCCCACTTGTATGGCTACTTACAATTTAGATGTTACAGGTAGATTTTTTCGTTAAGGTGTCAGTTCATGGTCGGCTGATAAAGGAGATGCACTTTAAGGGTCATGAGGTCCATGATAAGAGGCCTAGGTTTTAGGGAAGATTCAGTAGGATCCATCGTATTTCCCGACCTAGATATAGCATTTCTTAGAGTAGGTATCCTCTGCGTCTATCCTATTAGTCTCGGAGTCAGCCTAGTCGACCGGTTCAGGCACTACTTCAGAATACTGATAGATATCAGTCTAGTGCTAGTGATCGTCTTGGTAAGGGAAGTGGTCATTCCTCGAGAGTATCATCTTCTGGTTATACTAGTCATGGTGGTTACTCCAGGTCGGCCGGATTTGTTGGTTTTGGTTTAGCACATATTTACTATTTTACTTGTGGACTTCCTGGTTACTATTCGCATGATTTCTAAAGTAGTGGGGCAATTGTTGCTTCATCTCAGAGTGTTCCCTCTATTAGAGCAGCTCATACCTAAGCTAATGGTAGTTCTCATGGTTACAAAAGTGGTTTCTAAGGTACTTAAGGAGGCTCTCAGGCAGGCAGGATAGGAGGTCGGTCAGGTTCCCAGCTAAGTGGTATATGTGGTCAGTTATATATAGTACCTAATAGGCTTAAGGATGAGACTCCTAAACCTATTATTATAGGTACAATTTTTGTGTTCCTCCAGTTGGCCCTTGCTTTATTTGACCTGGGATCCACTTATTCTTATATTTCTGCTTATTATGCTTAGTGGTTGGAGTTGTTTTGTTATTCATTATCTGTACCATTACACATGACTACTCTCGTGGGTTATTTTTTAGTAATGGATCGAGTTTTTAAATCATGGGTTGTGACTGTTAACGATGTTGATACTTATGTTGATCTTATTATTCTAAATATGGTTGATTTGATGTGATCCTAGGAATGGAATAGTTATCCCACTATTATTCCATCATGGGTTATTTTTCCAAGACCGTTACCTTAGCCATGCCCGGCGTACCCTCAAATGAGTTGCAGGGAGCATTATCCATGCATATGTGTATTAATTATAGACAGCTTAATAAGGTGACGATAAAGAACGGTTATCCTATGCCTCACATTGATGATTTGTTTGACTAGCTTAAAGGTACACTATTGTTTTCTAAGATTGATTTAAGATCTGGTTATAATCAGTCGAGGATTTGGGCTGAGGATATCTAGAAGACAGCCTTTAGGACCCGTTATGGTCATTATGAGTTCTTAGTGATGTTATTTGGGTTGACTAATGCCCCAACTACATTCATGGACTTGATGAAATGAGTATTCAGGCCTTATTTGGATTCTTTCATGATTGTGTTCCAAGATGACATCCTTACTTATTCGAGGAGTAGAAAGGAGCATGCACAACATTTAAGGATTGTTCCCTAGACTTTGAGAGATCATGTGCTTTTTGCAAAGTTCTTCAAGTATGAGTTTTGGCTCAAGTTGGTGACATTTCTTGGATATGTGGTGTCTAAGGATTGTATTATGGTAGACCTGACTAAGATTGAGAGATTCGTGATTGGGCTAGACCTATAAGTCTGACTGATGTTCATAGCTTTATTGGTTTGGTTGGTTATTATAGATGCTTCATAGAGGGTTTTGCTACTATTTCAGCCTCTATGACCAGATTGACTCAGAGAAAGGTTCCTTTCTTATGTTTCAATGTATAGGAGTCGAGCTTTAGAATACTCAAGGATTTCCTTACTTCAACCCTTGTTTTAGCTCTCCCTTTTGAGGGTAGGGGATTCACCATATTTTGTGATGCTTCTGGTGTTGGTCTTAGTTTTATAGTGATGCAGTAGGGTCGTGTTATTGCTTATGATTTGAGATAGCTTAAGGTGCATGAGTGCAACTACCCCACTCATAACTTGGAGTTGACAATGGTAGTTTTTGTACTTCTAATTTGTAGGCATTATCTATGGTGTGCATTGTGAGATTTTCACTGACCATCACAGTTTTCAATATCTTATGACCCAGAGGGATCTTAATTCTAGACAACATAGATGGATGGATTTACTTAAGGATTATGATATTTCTATCTTTTATCATTCGGGTAAGGAAAATGTGATAACAAATGCCTTGAGTTGAAAGGCAGTAAGTATGGTAGCTTGGCTTGAATTTTAGTTTCTTAGTGGTCATTGTACTTCATGATCAGGTGTTGAGTTATGGGTCTGAGAGGGTCACCTTGATTCTGGGGATGTTTTAAGATTTGATGGTCGCATTTGTGTTCAGCAAACAGATGGTCAATCTGAGATGACTATTTAGATGCTTGAGGATATGCTCTGAGCCTGTGTTATGGAATTTGGGGGCCAGCAAGAGGAGCACTTAGGCTTGGAAGAGTTTTCTTATAACAATAGTTATCATTCAAGTATTGAGATAGAGGCTTTTAAGGCTTTGTATGGTTGGGGATGTCGTACAATATTTGGGTGGTTTGAGACTTTCTAGATTAGTACCCGTGGTACTGGATTGCTTCAATAATTATTAGATAGAGTCAGGATAATTTAGGAAAGGTTGAGAGCAGCTCAGAGTAGGCATAATGCCTATGCAGATCATAGGCTTCGTTCCTTGAGATTTAGAGTTTGTGATCGTGATGAATGGTGTGATTGGTTCAAGAGGAAGGGCAAGTTCAGTCCTAGATATATTGGACATATGATATTTTTTGTGTAGTTGGTAAGGTAGCTTATAATTTAGCTTTACCTCCAAATTTTACCGTTGTTCATCTAATTTTCTATGTCTCTATGTTGCGGCGATACATTCTTGATCTTTCTCATGTGCATAGATGGGACTCATCCTAGTTGGATGAGCTTTTGACCTTCGTAGAGGGGCCAATGCTCATTTTAGCTAGTGATGCTAGGCGGTTTCACACTAGGGAGATTCGTGTAGCTAAGGTTCAAAGGGGGAACCGCCCCATGAAGGAGGCCATTTGGGAATCGAGAGTGAGATGTGGACCCAGTATCCTCACTTGTTCAAGGCTTTAGGTATATCATAATCTATAACTTTTGGGGTTGAAAATTCCTTTAGTAGTGGATATTATAATGTCCCTTCAGGTTATTTTCCCTATTTTCATATATTTTTTGTTAGAGCTTTTCCACAGCTGCCCCAAGTCATTTATGACTTACTGCAACTGACAATTCGATTACCGGGTAGTTCATTTGGATTTTAGAGTCAATTTCCTATTTTGAAATCTTCACTTGTTCCAAATGGACATCGGACAAAAAATTCAATAAAACAATCTCATATGTAAATCTCGAATGCACCAGCAGCTCCAAAATATTGATTTCAGGCTAGGTATATCATTGGTTCGGGTCTCGAGGCACTCAAGCTCATTCCAACCATTAGTCAGTAAGTTTAGAAGATAAAATATAGGTGTAGGACCCACATTTGGTCAAAACAACCTCAGATGGAAAATACAATTGCGCCATTAAGTTTGGAATATTGAATTTAGTTTGGTAACATAGTTTATTTACGTATACAAAATTTTGAATGAATACTGAGCCCCCGGTCAAGACCATTGTAGAGTTGCAAAATCTGGTGCATCAGGTTTTTTTGGTGCCCCACGATCGCGCAACTTTGGACCTATATTGTGACTCCTTATGTAGAGGAGATGGTGAGATAGTGGAGGCTTGTGTGCGATCATACTTCACATGTGCAGCTACAAGATGTGGCGATCGCACACCTGTAGATCACGATAGCCACTTCTAAGGGCCTGGATTGGGTATAAAAGGACCTTTTAGTCCACAATTTTGCCCATTCTCACTCTTGTATTGAGAGCCAAAAACCCTAAAATTGTGTGTTATCTTAAAATTGAAGCTTGTGGGATCTTGGAAAGCTTGATTAACATCTATTTTCGTGAATATCATCCGATTTATGGTAAGAATTCACCCTTTTCTTGGTGAAATTTCTTGATTTGATTCTCAAAACCCCAAAACCTTTAGGGCTTGATTTTAGCCCTAAATTATCTTGGTTTTCACCCATTTATTAGGGCAATGATATCTTGAGTTTGATATTATATTGCGTTGGTTCTAGAAACGTGATTTCCGCAAGTGGGACCTAAATGGGGTTTTGAGGTAATTTTTGAACCCAAAGAACAATGGTGTAATATGGGCATCGATATTCTCATATTGATGACTAGAATATATTTTTGATATCTTGGTAGATTAAGGAGTCTTCTCAGAAAGAAAAAGCAAAGGTTTAGTATTTCGTTGAGCTTTCTTCGGCATCGAGGTAGGCTAGGTTAATCCTTTGTTAGATTGAGCTATGTCATATTATTCTTATGATATTGTATTTAATTTGGGATAGTTTTTAGGTACTGGATTGGTGAAATGGAAAATTTGGGTTTAGTTAAACCATTTAGGCTAAATTTAACTCGTTGAGTGAAACACTTAGCTTGTTGCCTTGAACCTTAGTACATTAGAGTTCATTACATCTGTTTAATATGAGAATACCTTAGTTTGCTCTAATTTAAGTGGAATTCTCTAATTAGTCATGCCTAGGGTATGTTTGGACTTAGTTTCTTACACTAATTAAGGTTTCCTTAGTTTCATTGGACTTCGTTTAAGTGCTTGAGAAGAATCTATACCTTAGGATTAATGGTGGCTTGTTATACATCTAAACGTGGATCTAGATACCATAACCTAGTCCGAGGTAGTCCTTGACTTGGAACATATTTTTGGGAGTTATAAGTGGGATCTTTCACCCACAATAGGTCAAGATTGTTTAATAGTCATCTTTAAACCCTTATACACTTATTAATACTTAGAGGATTGATATGTGAGCAGATGCTAACATAGTTAAGGCTTTTAACTAAGAATAATTGCAAAGTCTTAAGCAAATTTTGTCGGTTTTGATTGTTTTCTCTTTGTTATTGCAGTGGAAGTCAAGATGCAAGAGAACCAACAATGATGAAAGTAAAAGAGTTAAAATCTGAAGCGAATAGAAGAGAAGTGTGTCTGACGACATTCCTTATAAGTCGTCAGCACTCTGATAAGTTATCAGCTTCATCGTCAGCTTTAAACAAAGAATGGGATTCAGCTAGAAGAAGTGACGATGATATGTGATAGGTCGTCAGGAGTATGATAAGTCGTCAGGCTCATCATTAGGCTTAGACAGAGAATAGGCTTCAGCTGGAATTTGTGACGACATCTGTGATAGGCCGTCAGAGTTGTGATAAGTCATCAGGCTCGTCGTCAGGATTGGGCAATGCTTAAGAAATTGAAGTGAAGATGTGATAACGTCTGTGATAAGTATTTAGGTGTCTGATAATCTATCAAGAATGCTATCACATATAAGAAAAAGGTAAAAATTTAAAGTATGCCTGACGACATATTCTGATAAGCTATTAGAACTCTGATAAGCCGTCATACATGTCGTCACCAAAAAGAAAAATTCTGAATTTTTAATTTCAGATTTTTCTTAAGTTACAAATATAAATAACAACTTCTAGGATTTCATTAGAGAGACTGAACATATCGGGGGAAGAAAACTTATTCCAAGGGAGTTCACCTCTCTTTGGGGGCTCTGAACTTAGAATTCAATCTTCAACTCTTTGATTTGGTTGTGGGAATTTTCTCTTGAACTTGGAAGAGAATCAACTTGATACTTCATCTTTTATAAGTTTAACTATTTTGAATGATGAATATAATTGTTTCTATCTCTTTCTTTCTCATGTGGAACTAAAGCCAACAACTAGGGTTGTGGGATCTATGATTATTCCTCCATGGATTTAATATTTGGTTAGGGTTCGAGTGATTGTGGGAACATCTTGATAATTTTTTTGTATTAATTATTTTCTGTTGGTTGCAAACAATAGGCCTTGTTTATTGTTCATTTGCTTGAGATAAGAAATCAACCCTAGTAAGAAGTGAATTATCAATGAGGATTTGGAAAGGTTAAGTTCTCATCTAATGATTAATGATGTAACAGGATTGATCAACTCGAGATAAAATCAGTATGAATAGAATGCTTTCCTAAGTTTGAGAGAATTAGGGAGTTCAACATCTAGGTAGGTTGAGAAATACTTAGATGGACTGTCTAAACTGATAATTTGGTGTTTTCCATAAGTCATGAGAATCCAATACTACAACTGTTATTCAATGGAGGATTACTAATCATAGTGATCACAACTCTAGTTTCTCTATATCATTGATTTGAAATATTGCAGTTTATGATTTGAGTTCTAAGGCGAATTGAAGTGTTAATAACTTTTGTTCAATTATTAAAAACCCCCATTTTATCTTTTTGTGTCAGTTGTTTGAATTTAACTTGTATCTTTAGGTTTAAACGAGTTTAATCGCCAATCACATTATTCCCTGTGGATTCGACCCCGACTCTAAAGTTGGGTACATATATTGACGACGACTGCCTTGCACTAAATTGATGTGTAAGTTGAGTGTTATCAAAGATGCTCTTTTTAGGCAATGTGGAGGAACCTTGGTACTTGTTGGTCATGATGAATGACCATACAAGTAATACCAAATATTTATTCTATATGTATGATTTATTGGTTAAGCTTATGACGGGCTATTGATTATGATATTGTGGTGGCTATTAATTGGGCTACCAAATATACTATTGAATGAGCCATTGATTGTGATATTGGCTAAGCAACATATTATGCTATAGACTATGTTATGAATAAACTATAGGTGATACAACTAATTAGCTATTGCTCAAACGATTGATTAGATATCTTTATGATAATTATAGACCATTGAATATGATATTAATGATTCATTAACCATGATATTGCTATGACTATGATATGCTAAGAAGTTATGCTAGAATACATTCCTAATGATGACATTAGCAATTGTTCCATGAACTGTGTTAGAAGTTATGCTTATTGATTATATGCGAAATTATGTTAATATTTACGCTTAAAATCATAATGTTTGATTGTATGAATAATCATGCTATAGATTTTTCCACCAATTGTGATGATATACTAATACCCGACAAGGCCGGAGGATGTTATGATGATATGATGACACCCGGCAAGGACGCAGGATATTATGATGATACCCAACAAGGACGAAGGATTTATGATGATATGATTATACCTGGAAAGGCCGAAAGATATTAAGATGATATATTGATATTCGGCATGTCTGAAAGACATTGTGATGATATTGATACCCAGCAAGTCCAGAAGATGATTATGATGATGCATTGATACCTGACAAGGACGGAGGATGATTATAGTGATGTGCCTATTTGTACAACTAACGGTTCGATTTCATCTAGCCCTATGTATGGAAAATTATATGATTATATATATACTTATATGTATTTTGGGTGATGTTGATATTAGGGATGTCGGTTGTAGCCTAGAAGTAATAAATATTTTTACAGTGGTATAGTTGATGATTAGCGCGAAATGAGGATTGGAGGTGGATATTTCTTTAAGTTTCTAATAATGACTAGTTGATAAAAAAGGTTTAGCTAGTAATAATGATTAGTAATAAATGTTGATTGGTAATAGATGATGCTAGAGGGTTAGCTAGCAATTGATAATTAGTGGCTATATGGCAAATAGTTGTTGAAGGATGATTAGAGGTTATATGATGACTAGTAGTCAAATGGACTAGTATAAGAGATGGTTAGCCAGAAAATGGTGAATAGTATATATTGATGCTAAGATTGCTAATTGATGATAATATTATGGAATGTTAGTACATTGTCTAATATTGGTGAATTGTGAAATATTTGTAAATAACCAGTTGATTATAATTGTGGAATGATTTCTATATGATGATGAAAGTTATATATAATGTTGGTTGATTGCTTTATTCTTCTCTTGGGTGTACTCTACAGTCGTGTGGGAGGCTGTGATGAGTTTTTTACTTTTCGGCACCAATTAGCGTATGGGAGCCAATTTTGTGATTTGTGGTTGCTTGTGTTAATGTTTTATGACATATTATTATTCTGAATTGTATACTTATTATGCATATAGATATTGGAATATGTTGATACCTTATGTTAGATTGTTATTTTAGTTTAATTAGTTATTATGTACAGCGATATTGGAGATGATTCAGGTTTATTTTGGTACCTTGACTTAGTTATGTTATCTTGCATTTTATCATACTTATATCATGATTTAGCTCAGTAAGTCGATGATGCCAACTGAGTACTCTTTGTTTTGGTGCTCACACTACACTTCTGATCCTTTTTGGTGTAGATTCGAGTACTAGCTATCATCATCGATCATTGTACGTGTGGTGACTAATTTTTGGAGATAGGGTAAGCTCTTGGAGTTTGAGTTGCCCATTTCTCTATATTTATTTTTAGTCTTTTCTATCAAGATAGATATATTGACTATTCAAGACTTTGAGTTGTATTTATACTATTAAATGTTCTTGTACTAGCTCTACCAGGTCGTGGGATTGGTATCTTGTATTGACTATCTTTATCTATATAGAACCCTTGCTTATTTATATATTGTGTTCTTGAATTTCACCTATGATCAGAATTTCCTACCGAATTAAGCCATTGTATTAGCTCTGGTTATGGTTTTGGCATACCTACTGGCGGGATTTAGTAGGTGATATCATGACTCGTAATTGGGTTGTGATAATATGTGATGACCAAAAAATTAACCCCTTATGAAATCGAGCCTCCCCACCATGATCATGTGCATGATGAGATCTTTCTCCGTGAATTTGAGGCTTAGACCGCAAATCCAAAGAAAGATTTAGTTTGCTCTAGAAACAATAATTCAGCAAAGTTCAAGTGTGAAAACATTAATGAATGGGCCCTTGGAATTCATTTAGGATTATACGAAATAAACTATTTATGTGACTAGGCCATTTTTGATATTTCGGACTTAATGGTGTCGTTGAATTTTCAAAAAGAGATTATTTGCAACAAATTAACCTCGGAGCCTCATTTGTTGTATTTCACTAATTTTCAAAAGAAAGGACGAAATGAAAAAGGTTATAAACCCGAACTAACACAATCGCATTTATGAGTCATGATAGGACCTACCTTATCCTGCCAGTATATAAGCAAAATCGTAGCCGGAGCTATAAGCAATGGACTAAATTTGTGGAAAATGGACTAAAGTCGAAAATCAACAAATAAATACTTAAATTAGCAATAAAATAGTCATAATAGACTAATAGATAGATAAAAGATCAACAATCATCCCAAGACCTAGTAGTATCGGTACAACAACTACTATAATTAGAACATAACCACTGAAATCTCGAATAATGAAAGACTATGCATAGACACTAGAAGGAAAAAGGGGTAACTCTGACTATGAGAGCTCACCCTATCTTTAAAATCCAACTGAGCATGATCGCCATGTCAACGGTGGATACTAGTACTCGGATCTGCATCAAAAAGGTACAGAAGTGTAGTATGAGTACCAAAACCATGGATACTCAATAGGCATCATCGGCTGACTGAGCTAAATCGTGATATAAATACGATAAGATGCAAGATGAAATAAGACAAGTCAAGGTAAAAGCAAAAACCTGGAAATGATCACACAATTTATAACTACAAAATTGGCCCCCATAAGCCAATAAGTGGCAAAAAGTAAATAACCCAATGCGGGACCCCATAATCCCGGAGGTACAATCAAAGGGAAATAAATAATCGAATCTCCATAATCTATCGAATAACAGCTATAACCATCAAATCCTCTATACCATATCATATCATACCCAACACCTAATGACAGACTCAAACTAGAACTCATATCATCATCATCATCATCATCATCATATCATTCTTAATAGTATCAACACCATAACATTATTTGCCAGACTCGAACTGGCACTTATAGTATCAATATCATCATCAATTATCGGACTTGAATCGAAACTAATATTATCAATATCATCATTAATTATCAAACTTAAACCAAAACTCATATTCATAGACTGTATAAATAAACCATACCAGTAAAACATATCCAAGCCATATAATTAAGCTATATCAATATACCATATAAGTAAACTATACAAATAAACTACCGGATTCTTACCTAAAATTAGAATAAACTCCCAAATACCAAACTATCATACTCATTAAGTATCCAATGGTAATATCCCAAATTTTCAAGCTCTAACCCCTAAAAGTATAGGCCACTAAGTTGTCTTTCTAACACAGCAAGTCTCAACTCGATCTAATATCATGGAAAGAAGTTATGCAATTTTCCCTTAAGTGTCAGTCAGTTGCTAGTGGCTACGAGTCACGTAATGACCCATAATCAGATGTTATAAGTCTTTATGATTATTCGTAGTAACAACAAAAGGAACCTTCAGTTTTATCCCAGTGACCACGACTCTACTCCACAATTCATAATCAAACATTACGAGTCGTCAAGATGGACTTGTACACACAGCAGTGTTCAACCAAGAATCTATTCCAGCGGTTACGAGTCTAGCACACAACTAATAGTCAAATATTAGTCATTATGTGGACTCGTAGCGTGACCAGTAAAGGATCCAAGAATCAAGCCTTGGACTATGGCTCCACCTAACGACTCATAGTCAATGGTAATGAGTCATAGGAAGAAGGTTGTAGTCATAGAAAAAAGAACCACAAACCTTATAGTTCTAAGTTATGACTCAGACCACGACTCATGACCAGTTGTAACTAGTTGTGAGATGAGTCAGAACGACTAGGAACAGAATTCCTGCACATTTTCAAAGGGTCTTTTTGGTAATTCCACCCCTTTTAACCCCAAACCCACGTCGTTTGGATACCCTAATATTAGTTATTGGTGGATTAAAACTACCCTAATATCTCATAACATCATAAATCACTTCTCATAGCAAAATAAAGCAATTTTGTTCTTCCTCAAGAGCAAACTACAGTTTCCCAAGAACTAGATCAACTTTAAGGATTTCACCAAGACATCTATTCTCAGGTATGTGGGATATTCATCAATAGGTCCCTTTCACCCATTGAGTCCTAAGAAATTCCCAAAATTTACAAATACAAACCCTTTTCTCTTTTTATAGAGTTTCAAGTTAAATATGAATTTTTTCATCTCTTTCTCTTAGTTGTTTGGATTATGTACCATGAAAATATGTTCCCTCATGAGAATTGTGTTTCTATACATTTGATAGTCTTCATTTCCATATCAAAATAAGTTATTTACATATTGAGTATTAATTATGATTTTCCATACTATGGCCAATTTTACCACTTTTATGATTAGTTGCATTAGTGTATGATGGTGGGTTGTGAACACCCGATATCAAGGTTTTAAATGTAACACCCCATATTTTGCATGTTCTAGTTCTATTCATATGGAACTTTGTATAGCCTTGTGTATAGGTAATGGACAAGATTTGTTATGTGAGTATTAATGGCGTAGATGGAATTTTATATGTTGCCTACACGTTTTAATGTGATGCGACCAAGTTAACATTGATACAGCTATTTAAACTTGTGATCGTAAGATGGTACTTGAATCTAAAGATTAAAGTGACCAAGTATATACAAGTTTAAGTTAGATTAAAGGGGTTAAGAATTGAAAATGAAGTATTTTATTGAGGTGCTTGCTTGACTTAATTAAGCTAGTTGGTGAATCACCTACTTGAGTTGTATGGACCAAGTTAATGGACCCAAGGTTATGGATCAGATTTGGTCATATGTTAAGATACTCATTTGGTCCTAACTCAAGTAAAAGAAAAGGAAATGAAGAAATGGCCCAACACTTAAATCTGGTAAAGTCCCAAGATAATTGAGCCCAAATAAGAAGTTAAGCAAGTAGGTGCATCACCTACTTTAAAATTTTGAGCAGCTTGAACCCTCAAGTTGGTACATCACCTACTTGGACTTATTTGTGGATGAAAATGGGGTCAATAAGAGAGGTTCTAGAGGGCTCAATATAAGACCAATATAGCTGGTCATTTTACTCATTTTAAACACAATATCTACCCTTTTAATTTTAGTTTTCTCGATTTTCTAACAAGAATAAGAACAACAACCCTAAAATTCCTTCTAGGGTTCTTGAGAAACCCTCATCTTTTCAAGCCAAGCTAAGTGAAAACACTTAAGGTTTAGCTTGTTTATCTCATGAAAGATTAGGAAAACATGTTATAAGTGCTTAATTATTAATACATGGAAGAATATAGAATAAGCTACCTGCTCCATTTTTCTTTGTTATTAAGAGACTTTTCTTTTCTTCTTTGGTTTAAAGTGTGAAGGAAACTTTAAGTTCTTGAATAGTTCAAGTTAAAAGGATAGATTGTAGAAGATTAAGGTAAGGTGATTGATCCATTTTGTCCTCCTTATATATGAATTTGGGAAAGAATTATGGATGTGTTGTTATAGAGAACTCAATGGATGATGAGTTCATTATTTAGTTGTTGCGACAAAGGTAAATTTGGGGCTATTTTGTGGACTATTTTATATGTGTATGATGGGGCATGTCAGGTTGATATTGGGGAAAGGGGTAATTAGTTTGTATTGAAATATACAAGAAGGGTGGGGTGGTACACCACCAAGCTAATTATTGTATACATTTATTCCCCATTCTATTTTGTGTATCATTTGGAGGGTGTAATGAAGACAAAGTGTTTTTGGGGGATCTTATAAGAATTTGTATGGTATGTGGATGTAATTGGAGGATAAAAGGGTTAAAATAACACCCTTGATTGATAAATTAAGCGCTTACTGCATGGATACTATTTTGGTGAAGTTAAGTATCTCAAATATGTTGGTTGGTTGCTAATATTAGTTTACCATATATTTTATTGTAGATAGGTAATATAAAAGGCAGGAAGTCAAGTTGGGTTAGTTTAGAAGTTATACAACTAGGTATGTAAGTCTACTTTATGTCATATTCTTTGACATAAAACCTAGCACTTTTGGTACAATCTAAACTTCTAAATCTTTCCCATAGTAAATAATACTTAATACAACACATGATCTACCATCTATCTAAAGACCTTGATATCGCTCCCCAATATGTTAAAATACCTCACCAAATGCTTATTATCAAGTCTGCATTTTTACATTCACTAGCAAGTCTTTAGAGTTCTCCTTTAAGTCAAATAAGACTTGTATGTAATTTTCAGCTCCTAAACATCTTATTCATGTACAATATTCCCCATACCTCTTTGACATTGGATTAAGTGTCTATTCATATGACATTGCATTAAGTGTTTATTCATATGTCTCTTATTGGTAGATTCTTATTTCAAGGTACCATAATGTTATGACCACCAAGGTAACAATCTCAAAGGCTAAATAAAATCGGTAAAACAGGTGGAAGCTCCGGGGCATATGCCTAGCATGGGCCAATCTCAATACCTTTATATTTGGATGGCAGCTCAGGGTCAAAAGCCTAAAAGGGGTCGATCCCAATGTTCATATATAGATGGCAGCTTAGGGGCATAAGCCTAACATGGGGCGATCCCGATTTGTCTATTTACCACTAATCAGCTGGTCATTTACATTATATGGCTTACAAATATTATGGATTAAGAAGGGTAAAAATGAAGAAGAGAATGTAATGTACCTAGTACCATACGTATACATAAAGGTAGTCTACTAGCACTACTTATACACTTGTATGTGATTTCTATTGAGCTATTGTATCATGTGTTGTTACCTTTAGCCTCACATATTCAGAACATATTTTTGTAGTGATGTCCCTCACGGGGGGCCTGTATTTTATGTTGCAGCCACAGGTACTTCAGCTACTACACCTCGCTAGTAGGAGCACAGATATCCAGTGACTATTGGTGAGCTCCAGTTTGATTCGACAATTTTTGAGTCTATTTTATATTTTGTATTTTGCAGTAGTTAAGACTAAGGCGCGGTTTTCCCTAACCTTAACTATGTTTCTATGTATCTTTTAGAGGCTTTGTAGATCAATGTGAAATTAAGCATGGTGGTGTCTTGTCTGTTAGATGTGGTGGCCCCAACGACCAAGTCTTGTATTTATAATTTTGTGCTTGCCCACCCAATTTTTCTCATCGATGCATTGTGTCATATTTGGCCGAACTTTTGGTTATCATATTATGCGTGAGATGTCTAGGGTTATAGGATGGTTCTCTTGGGAAGACTACAGGTGCCTGGCCGCCCCAAAGGGAATTTGAGGTATGACATTAAACATGCATCAATTTAAAATTAATGAATCCTTTAGTTATGTATAGAGTATTAATTTCAAAATATCATGACTTAAGCATATCATTATTCAGTTTATGTTTTAGTTAAACATCAGAGTTATTCAGATGGGAGTAATACTTAGCACCGAGTGATCGCAGGGATGACAACTCTCCCGCTAGTTAGGAAGAGTCATTTATAGCAGTCCCTAGGTTCTAGAACTATGTTACCAGTGTAGTTTATGAGGGGTCACATGTCAGTTTAGGCTTGACACCCTCTTAGGGGTCAATCGCCATTTTAGGCTTGACACTCTAGTCCTTTGATACATTAAATTAGTGGATCCATGTCAGCCAATATTAGTACCCTTGGCAAGGTATCGACGCCCTTAAAAATGGGGTTATAAATTGGACCTCGATTAGCTCAGATTAGGGTATGTTGGTTTTAGTTAGCTCCCACATTCCTCAGTTTAGTTATTCAGATCATGTTCGGTTCAGGTATGCATGACCAAGTGTTCAGTATCTCAATCATCCAGTAATTTAAATTATTTCAATATATGTTTACACCTGGTCTTGCATTCGGCATTTTATGTTCATGCATTCATTCTCAGTACAAATATGTATATCAGCTATCTTCTATCTTACATATCAGTACAATCAAAGTACTAATCGCATACTCTCTTTTTCACTATATTGTCTTATAATATAGGTTTGGACATTCAGTTTCTAGATCGCACGCAGTCCACACTTATGCTACTCAGCTGCAGCATTGGTGAGTCCTCATCAGTCAAGAATTAGTTATATTGTTAGTTATTCACCCCAGTATTTTATTTCATGCTATTTTAGTTAGTCAGAGTTAGTTGGAGGCCTATCCCAATAACTTATCATGTTTATAGGCTTTCAGACAGTCAAACAGTTAGATGTGTTTTCCAGTGATGTATTTCAATTACACTTGATATCATTTTGATCATCAGATACTTTTGAATGACTTTTACATAGCATTTTATTACTTTCCTCTTTTTTTATATTTACAACTTGTGCCGCCAGATCATGGGTTAGCATGGGGTTACTCAAAACCTTAAGCATCTGTTAAGACTAGGGGGTAGTCTCAAGTTGTGACATTGATATCCTCAAAGTCATAAAGAATTATTAATAAAGGTTTGAAATACACTGGGTTTTGGTCCTTGTAAATTTCCAAAGTTTTGAGTTTTTGATCATTATAGGACTCACCATACTAGTCGTATAGTGAGGGTACGAATTAGTTGACCCATCTCAATATTGTCCAGTGTGTGGTGGGTTAGTTTATATTATAGGTATGAGTTGGTTATGACAATTCGTACATTGATGGTACGAGTTGTATTGTCCAATTCGTATGTTACCCAGTGTCCAACCACCATTAATTCTGTCTTGGATACAATTTGAGTGTACTATTCATATGGTATGGATATGACTTGGGAAATAGGATTTGTATGATGGACAATGTGTGATGTCCAACCTTCTAATCAAGGTACGAGTGGACGGTATCACTCTATTATGTGGGAAGAGTGAAGGGTTCAAATCCTACCCTCCTACAGTGATTTTTATAGGTTAAGTTGGGGGCATTCTTGATATTTCCCCTATTAAATTCTTTTGAACCCATGACTTATTACACTTTTGGGACTTCATTTATCCTAGTATTCTCACTCAAATACACTTTAAACACACTCCAATCTCTCTCAAGTCTCTTGGTTTAAAAAAGGCTAGGGTTTCTTTAATATAATCAATTCAGGGATTACAAGGGTGGTTTCTCTCTATACTCTTTGGTATATAAGTCATTTTACTCCTTTCTCATTGTTAGTTTAACTAAATTCATGTTTTAATGAATGGTTTTCATGATATTATGGTAGGTTTATATTGGTTTTAAAATATATGTTGTGGGATTTGGTTACTAATGGTAGGGTAATGTTTTCCCATATTTTAATTATGAGTTTTTATGTTATAATGTTGTTTTGAACATGTGGTTTCATGGTAATGGTCAATTGGTTCATGGTTTTGGTTTTGGAAACTATATTCCCTCAACATGTTTGATAAAATACCAATGAGAATGATTTTGTCACATAGTTTGACCTTTATTAAAACCCTTGCATTGTAAAATTTGGTAATGGAGTATAAATTGGTTTAAATGGTTTTACATAAATTGAAAAGTCCTTGGTGGCCATGGTTTTGATTGATTGGAAATCCTATAGGGTACATGGGAATCCCCTAAGCGTTGGCTAATGACGTTGCTTGCAAGCTATAGTCAGTATGACGATACCACTACATAGTGCCTTGGTAATTAACATATGGAATTTATGGTTTGGTTGTGTGCTAATGGTTTTAATTAGGCAATAATGACGGGTTGTGATAACTAACTGTGAAGGTATGAGTCCAATAGACGCACACTAGAAACTTATGTTTGCTGACATGAGGGTGAGTCATGGTGACCATATACTTGTGGGGTACACAGGAATCCCCTAAGTTGTACTTGTATATATGTATTATGGAGGGTGAAGGGTACACAAGAATCCCCAGATCCTATGATATATCAGGTTAGTGCAGCTACACGTACTGGGGCCCATTGAGAGGGTAACATTGGACCCATATAGCCCGTGGGTAGTTTAAGGATTGTTAATCTACACATTCCCAGGTTAAGGGTTTTAAATGCATGCTAAACCCGATTCTTTTCCCTAATACTTATTATATATATATATGGATACGATTACATATGGTTATTTACTTGGTTTTTATATGTTGGCATTATTTTATCCTTACTTCAGAGTACATGCTAGCATTCACCCGTCTTTGGGTGTCGTATCCTCTCACAATGCAAAGACCATCCATACTACTCCTCCTTCTCAGTGACTTAGCTTCGAGGACAGCTTTGTGTCAGATTGAAATGGTGAGCTTCCATACTCTAGAAGACTCCATTTCATGTTATGGGTTTCTATACTTACTTTTGGTATTTCTTAGACTTTAGTTTTTGGCTATGGTCGGGGCCATGTCTTTTCCGAATACTATTTTTATTTTAGTTAGAGGTTTTATGAGACTACTTTGGGTTTGTATGAGAGATGTCAGTATTGGTGTCAGCCTTGGCATTGGTATTGGTACTGGAGCTGACACTATTTGAATGTATTTGATTCATGATTGTTCCATCTTATTATATGTATGGAATTCATCCGACATAGAGTGTAGTGCAGTTATGGTTGCACATTGGGGGTGATCTCCAGTCCCGGCTGGGCTTAAACCACCCGACACGACTAGGCCCTAGTTTGGGTTATGTCAGGTTGGTATTAGATCCCTAGGTTCATGGTCAGTTGGGATTCGCCGTGTCGTGTAGAGTCTCTTTTAAGGGTGTGTACGCCATACTCATAAGGGATATGATATGAGGCATTTAGGAATATTTCTATTTCTTGTATTCTATTCTCAAGTTATAGAGTCTGAATCCTGAATTCTTCTCTAATTCTTGTTTGTTCGTTTTTCAAATCATGCCTTGACGATTTGAAATTCACAAAAACTCTTTTGTCCCAACTAAGCATAATGTTGATGGGACACGCTCTACTCATAGGATCCATACCCGGTCCAGGGGTCCAGTTCCTGATTGTCCTCCTGGAGTTCCACTGTTTCCCTCAAGTATATCTCAAACTCCTTAGGCAAAAGCGACAAATGCTGAGTTTTGTCAATCTATCCATATGTTGGCATAGTAGTAGCTACTCAGTCTAAGCGTGGTGTTCTTATTACTCTATCTTCTGAGGCCACAAAGGTTGGCCAGTTCATGATATTGAACCCTTCAACCTTTATGGGTGTTAAGGTGGAAGAGGATCCTCAAGATTTTCTAAATAAAATAGAAAAGATTTTTTGAGTTATGCATGCCACGAATGTGAAGGGCATGGAGTTTGCCGCCTACCAACTGAAGAATGTGGCGTACCAATGGTACAAGGAATGGGAACAGTCAAGGGGTGATGGTGTTGAGTTATCTTTTTGGGAAAACTTTTCTAATTCTTTTCTAGAATGCTTCTTTCCTTATGAGTTGAGGAAAGCGAAAGCGAAAGAGTTTGTTAATCTAAACCAGGGTAAGATGTCAGTCAAGGAGTATTTCTTGAAGTTTTACTATTTTTCATGGTATGCTCCGAAGTTGGTTTCTGGTATGAGGGCGAGGATAAGGAAGTTTGCTTTGAGATTGAATCATGAGTTGATCCTTGAAAGTAAAGTAGCATTGTTGATCAAGGACATGGATATCTCCAAGTTGGTGGCATACATGTAGTAGGTAGAAGAATAAAAGAAAAAGCAGGTTGAGATAAGGGAGAGACAGGGAAAGAAGCTTAGGTTCTTTGGGCAGGGTGGTGGCCAACAATAGAGTGCTAGGGATGGTAGTAAGTGGCCTAAGAAGAAGTGGGGTAATTCTGAGTCTTACTAGAAGGTTAGTGCTCCCTACCCAAACCCTTCAGTTGATAGACGTTTCCATGGTGGCAACAATTTTAGGGCCTAGGGTTCCCAATCTCAGGATAGTGGGGCTCAATTAGCTCCACCATATCCTTCCTGTAGGTTTTGTGGTAGTTTATAACGGGTTTTTTGTGATAAGGGAAAGGACAACTACTTCAACTATGGTCAGACAGGGCATATGCTTAGAAATTTTCCTGTTGGTAAGGTTGCTTCGGGGGCAAACAAGGTTCCTGATGCCTCTTCTTTAGCTCCGACACCAAAGGGTGCACCATCTATCTCTGGTACTAGTCAAAACTATCTCTATGATCTCCCTACTCACTAGGATTCCGAGGCATCGCCTAATGTCATGACTGGTATGTTAAAATTACCTGATATGGGGTCTACACTTTTTCTGTGACCCCATTTGCGGCTGTGCATTTTGCTTTTGGTCTGGAGTATATTTTAGAACCTTTTTCTATTTCTGCCCTGGTAGGTGACTCTATGGATTCTAAAAGAGTCTATAGGGGGATGTGGTATCTGTTGGTAGTAAAGAAACTATGGTGGATCTTTTTTAGTTAGATATGGTGGATTTTGATGTCATATTGGTTGATGTTAGGTGTATTTATGCACTTTAGTGTTGTCATCTTAGCTTATTTAGCCTTGTTTTAAGGGAAATTCATGTTCTTTATGTGTTAATAATTCTATAAATAAGCATTTGAGTGGTTAAGTATGTGATTACAAATTTAAAGGTGTTTTTAAACAAGTTTGGGTTCAAATCGATCATTTAGAGTCTAGACGAGAACACTAGTTCTACTAGCTTGAGATAGGTGTTGTTCTAGTCTATCAAAATGGATTCTAATATGTGTAATGAGTTACTAATGGTTTACATTGTTTAATTTTGTATGGGACAACTTGTTTATAATTTTCAAAATGCAATTGGATCAACTCAAGAGTCAAAACACTAAACAAAGATCAAAGCGGCCAAGCCTAGTCTTAGCTCTAGTTTTTAGTTCATCGTTATGAATGTTGTGTTGTTTTGAGCTCTAATCCATGGTGTTAATGTTATTTCATTCTTAGTAAGTTGATTTGTATGATATTTGGAGGATACACAAGTGGAAAATCAAGTGGAAACAACACCTTAAGGCTTGATAAGAAAGGAGGAAAGCTTGAGACCAGATTAGACGTGAAATGCCAATTCCAGTGTGGGCAGGCGATAAGTAGGTGACGCCCTCTCTATCCCGGCAGTCTAAGATAGGAAGCACACCCTTTGAAGCAGTGGACTAGAGCCCACGACTCCTCAAGCAGTCCGGGGGTCCAAGGGCGGCTACACCCCCTTTATTCCTTCACAGCCAATTTTTTTCCTACTATTAATACACGATCTTAAACATAGTGTATTCAATTTGTGACGTCTTTGGGAGATTGTGGAGGCTTCTTAACACGTAGGTTTTATTATTCTTTTCTTTAGCTTTTTAATAGATTTGATTATGTATTCAATTAATGGTTATGTCGATTAGTGACTAAACGCCCCCTTTTCGTAGTTAAGGCCATAAACATGATTACTTTCATTCTAATTTAAGTTTTTTGAATTGCTTATCATCGTTGGTTGTTTATTTATCCTTGTTTCAACTATTTTTAGGAGTATCTAACCTTAGAATACATATATCGTTGACCTTGTGATCTCGAAAGGGGGAATACAAAGATAGAACGTGGGGATAAGCAAAGTAAGGTTTGTATTCATTTATGAAATATGGAATTCGAATTAGCTTCTAGGATAGGGATATACCAAGAAGATCTTCTTGATTCACATGTAGGATGATATCATAAAGCATCTAATTGGATTATTACATCCCCTCTCAACGATGTAGTTATAATGTCCAAGTAGGTAGAAGATTAGAGATCAGGAGACCATGATCATACAATAAACTATACGACTCAACAACCAAGATAAGTGATGTAACGAATAAAGTTCAATAGTGTAGTATGATTGTTCATAGTGCTTTAACCTTGGGTTTCCATCAATTTATCGTCTCAAGTTTTTTATCTTACGCACTGTTTACTTTACTTTAGTTTACAAAAATTCAAAACTCTTTTGGTTATGCTTGCACTAGATTGATCTTAATAGTAAACTAAAATTGAATTTTTATTAGAACAAGTCTCTGAGGGATAGATATTCGGCTTTCTTTAAGGCCACTATATTACTTGGTAGACCATGTAAACTTTTATATGCGCTTGGGTGCTGTCAAGTTTTTGGCGCCGTTTTCAGGGACATGTAATTTGGAAATTGTTTTTTTTTTAGTTTTACTTTTTAGATTTCTTTGGTGCTTTACTCTTGGTCTTGGTATTGCATTTACAGGAAAATGGTTTACAGACTAGTAAGATAGAAAGGGATAGGGAATTGATTGAATCAAGACCCAAACCTGAGCAACGCTTCCATCAACAAAGGAGAGAAGCAGTCCTTCTCCCCCATATTTCGTAGTTTCAAGAAAGCCAAGACAATCCTGCTATCATAGTTGAAGAACAACAAGCCCGCAGGATAGTTAGAGAAGTGGCAATCCCACTTCTGATAAATTTGACCTCCCTTTTGCAGAAACCGGTTGTTGGAGGTAATTTTGAGCTGACACAGAACATGGTGAAAATTTTGATCAGCAGTGGACAGTTATGAGGATTTCGCATAAATATCTACAATTCCATCTGCAGAACTTTCTAGAGATCAGTGACACATTCATCCCTATGGGTGTGTCAACTGATTATGTAAGGCTGAAACTATTCCCCTTTTCACTATTAGGGGAAGAAAAAAAGTGGTTGAACGTTAAGACAACGAATTCAATCACTACCTGGGATGACTTAGCCCAAAAATTCCTTATCCAATTCTTCCCATCTGGCAAAACTACAAGATGTCGCAGTGAGATTGTATGCTTCAAATAGAAGTCAGATGAGAATTTGTATCATGCTTGGGAGAATTTTAAGGCTCTTATTTGGGACTATCCACATCATCAGTTTTCCAATGAGGTATTATCTCACACTTTTATTGAAGAACTTGACCATAACAGAAAAATGTTGCTAGATTCAGCTGCAGGTGGTCAAGTTTTAAAGTTGACATAAAATGAACTTTATATCCTGTTGATCCAGATTGCATAAGGAGATCTCGAGTGGCATTCAGACTCGAGAAATACCACAAAGAAGATTGCAGGTGTATTGGAGGTGGACAAATTTACTGCTATATCAGCCCAGATTTCTACACTATAGAATCAGATAAGCAACACAAAGTTGGGGTCTGCACATCCATCAGCCACAATTAATGCAATCCAATAGACTATAGGTTGGTGCGAGGTTTGTGGTAATAATGGGCATTCATTAGCAATATGTTCTGCAAATAACTTGGTGGTGACGATTCATACGTTGAAGGTATGAGTGGTATAGTCCAGTTCGTATGTTACCAGTGTCAAACCTCCTTTGATTTTGTCTTGGATATAGTCTGAGGGTACTATTCGTATGGTATGGATAGTTCGTATGTTACCAGTGTCCAACCCCCTCTGATTCTGTCTTGGATATAGTCTGAGGGTACTATTCATATAGTATGGATACGACTTGGGTACTAGGAGTTGTATGATGGATAGTGTGTGATGTCCAACCATCTGATCACGGTACGAGTGGAGGGTACCACTCATATGATGTGGGTATGAGTGAAGGGTCCAAACCGTACCCTTATTCGGTGATTTTTACAGTTTAAGTTGGGGCTATTCTAGATATTTTCCCTCTTAACTTCTCTTGACCCCACGACTTAAAAAACTTTTGGGATTTCATTTACCCTAGTATTCTAAATCAAATAAACTTTAAACACACTTTTATCTTTCTCAAGGCTCTTAGTTCAATAAAGGCTAGGGTTTCTTTAATACAATAAATTTGGGTCTTACAAGGGTGGTTCCTCTTCGTACTCTTTGGTATCTAAGTCATGTTACTCCTTCCTCATTTTTATTTCAACTAAATTCATGTTTCAAAGAATGGTTTTCATGATATTATGATGGGTTTATGTTGTTTTCGAAATATATGTTGGGGGTTTTGATTACTAATTGTTATGTAATTTTTTCCCATGTTTTACTTATGTTTTATCATGTTATAATATTGGTTTGAACATGTTGTTGCATGGTAATGGTCAATTGTTTAATGTTCTTGGATTTGGAAACTGTATGTCCTCAACATGTTTGAAAAAATGCCAATGAGAATTATTTTGTCACATAGTTTTACCTTTATTGAAACCCTTGCATTGTATAATTTGGTAATGGAATCTAAATTGGTTTAAATGGTTTTACATAAATTGAAAAGGCCTTGGTGGCCATGGATTTGATTGATTGGAAATCCTATGGGGTACATGGGAATCCCTTAAGTGTTGGCTAATAACATTGCTTGCAAGATATAGTCGGTATGACGATACCATTACATAATGCCTTGGTAATTAACACATGGAATTGGTGGTTTGGTTGTGTGCTAATGGTTTTAATTGGGAAATAATGATGGGTTGTGATAGCTAACCATGAATGTGTGAGTCCAATGGACGGACATTGGAAACTTATGTTTGCTGACATGAGGGTTGGTCATGGTTACCATATACTTGTGGGGTACACGGGAATCCCCTAAGTTATACTTGTATATATGTATCATGGAGGGTTAAGGGCACACGAGAATCCCCGAACCCTATGATATCTCTGGTTCTTGCAGCTACATGCATTGGGGTTCGTTCAGGGGTAACACTGGACCCATATAGCCCGAGGTTTCAGGATGGTTAAGCTACACATACCCAGGTTAAAGGCTTTAAATTCATGCTAAACCTGGTTCCCTTTCCCGACACTAATTTTATATATATATATATATGTATGGATGTGATTGCATATGTTTACTTACTTGGTTTTAAATGTTGGAATTATTTTATCCTTATTCCTTAGTACATGTTGGCATTCATCCGCTAACCCATCTTCAGACATTGTATCCCTACGCGATGCAAGGACCGGTCATACTGCTCCTCCTGCATAGTGATTTGGATTCGAGGACAGATTTATGCCAGATTAAAGTGGTGAGCTCCCATACTCTGAAAGATTCTACTTCATGTTATGGGTTTCTCTACATACTTTTGGTATTTCTTATACTTTGGTTTTAGAATATAGTCAGGGGTATGTCCTGACCGGATACAATTTTAATTTCAGTTAGAGGCTTTGTGAGACTAATTTGGGTTGGCATGGGCGGTTTCAGTATTGTTGTTAGCCTTGGCATTGGTATTGATATTGGGGCTAACACTATTTGAATGCATTTAATTTATGATTGTTCCATCTTGTTATATGTACGAAATTCATCTGAAATAGGGTGTAGGGCGTTTATGGTTTCTCATTGTGGGTGGTCTTCGGTCCCTGTTAGGCTTGAGGCACCCGAAATGACTAGGCCCGGGTTTGGGCCGTGTCAGGGTTCAACATGTATAAATATGTCTACAAAATCTAACACAAGTCTTGGCCTAAGGTGGGCCAGAAGGGGCCACTTCTAATCCTCGAATATTTTTAGGAAAATTCTACTTTGGACTAGGCTAATGTATCTAAATTCATTGATGGATATTAAATAAGCCATAATCAGCCATAAGATTGAATTTTTTCCTAAAATGTGAGCAACTAGGTCAATTTCACCTAAATTATAGCTCCAAGATAGCCTAAATAGTCCATAAGACCAATCATACCAATCTTACTTCAAATACCTAAATCCCATACCATATCTAGCATAATATCATAATCATACTATGAATTAGCTCAATCTATGAGAAAAGTAAATCTAGCCTATCTGGACGCAAAAGAAAAACTCAAAAGATCCGCTAAACCATCGATTTCCCCTTATGAGAAGTTTCCACAAGGTTCCATTCTATCAAAATCATAATCTACTCATCAAAATGAGACTAATGATACCCATATTGCATTATTGTGCCTCGCGTAAAAAATTACGTAAAAATCTCATGTTTGGCCTATTTACGAAATTGCACTTTCGACACCAACACAACATCCCTCTATGCTAAGGAACATTTACCCTCAATACTAGGTGAATTTTGAGCTCTAATGGTTCTACAATCAAGCCTCTAAGCATTTAGGAATTCTAGAAAAAGATGGAGAATTAAACCATGAAATTGATAGAAGCTTACCACAAATTCGAAGATGAAACACGTAAATTAGCTCCACAAAGGCTCCAAAATCACCCACTAATGATTCTCCAAGTTTTTCCACTTTTTAAGGTTCAATATTCTTGGGAATGGATGAAAAATAGTGAAAATCTAGCTAGTTGGGGTTTTTATACCCTTCCCAGATACACAAATATCGTGTAAGCAACACTTTGTTGCTTAACCGATACTTGTTGCCTCAGCACATGTTGCATAAGCGACCCTGGTATAACTAAAGAAGAATTCACTTACGCAAAAAATGCCTCGCTTATGCAATACCAGTGGTCTAATTCAGGTCTCTTAAGCGACCAGCTGGTCGCGTATGCGATGCACCAACACCAGCCTCTCGAGATTCATCTGGAATCATATATATGCAAAAAAACTATGCTACCCTATCAACTATAATGTTCCGAACTCAATGGAACGGTCAAAATTTCCATTTTAGGTTGTATTGATGAAAAGTGGGTTCGACACCTACTTGCCATTTTCTTAACTTTTGGCCAATAGCCCAAAATAAGTTCAAAAGACTCGAGACCCAAACTAAGGTCCCTCTTAACCTAAATTCAACATTCCAGAGTTGTTGGAACTATTAGAGTTAGCATATAAGCTTGTTAGACTAAATTTTTCACTCAGTATCCAATTTGAATCAACTAGGACTTTAAAATAGGGGGTTGACTCTAAAAATTAAATGAATTGCCCAATAACCGAACTGTCAGTTCTAGCAAGGCATAAATAACTTGGGGCATCTATAGGAAAGCTCTAAATGGAATAAATAAGTGGAAATACAAAAGATGACCTGGAGGATCATACAATTTCCACTATTAAAAAAGCTTTTATCCACAAAAGTAAAGGTTTAGTATGTTAATGAAGCCTCGAACAAGTGAGGATACTGGTTTTGCATCTCGCTCTTAATCTCCCAAGTAGTCTCCCCTATTGGGCGGTGCCTCCACTAAACCTAAACTAATAGAATCTCTCTAGTGCACAACCGTCTGACATCACTTGCCTAAATGAGAACAAGCTCCTCCACGAAGGATAACCACTCAACCAACTAAATCGAGCCCAATCTATGCACATCAGAAAAGTCAGGAATGTCCCGCCATAGCAGAGAAACATGGAAATCTAGATGGACAGAAAAAACATCTGGGAGTAAGGATAACTCATTAGACACCTCACCAACTATGTAAAGAATTTCAAAGGATCTATGTATTTGGGGATGAGCTTGTCTTTCCACCCGAACCTCATCACACCTTCATGGATGATACTCAAAGGAATACCCGATCACCAACGCCAAATCTTAAGGCACAAAGTGTACAATCTTCATAATCCATCTACCTACTCTAAGCTACCCTCAACCTATCCTAAATCACCCTGACTCTATCCAATAACTACTAAAGCAAGTCAATACCATAGGGTCTAATCTCAAAAGTCTCAAACCACCTATTTAAGAACAATCCTCAAAAGGCATCATCCTAATTCTCGAATGGTATTTATTATTATACGCAAACTCTTTTAAGGCTAAGTGTTTCTCACACTAACATCCAAAATCCAAAACACAGGCTCAAAGCATATCCTTGAGAACCAAAATAGTTGCTCTAACTGCCCATTGTCTGAGGATGAAAGGTTGTACTTAGATATACCTGAGTACCCAACCCTTCCTGAAAATCTCTCTAAAAGCTAGAACTGAACACTGAACCCTGGTCTGAAATGATAGATATAGGAACACCATGAACTATCTAACTAATATAGACACAAGCCAACTTCTCAACACTAAAGGAAATCTTAATTGGAATGAAATGCATTGACTTGGTCAACCGATCCACAATGACCCAAATACCATCGAAACCATGAGAAGTACAAGTCAAACCACTAATAAAGTCCATAGTAATTCATTCCCATATCGGGAATTGGAAACCTCTAAATCAAGACACCACGTCTTTGGTGCTTATCCTTCACCTGGTGACAACAAAGCCTACGAGTTATAAATTCTGACACATCTCTCTTTATACAAATCCACCAATAATATTGCATCAAATATTTATCCATCTTAGTTGTACCTGGGTAAATAGAATATCTAGAGGTGTCAGCCTCATACTGAATTAACTAAATCAAGTCATCAATCCTCAAAACATAAATGTGACTACCAAATCTCAAAACACCCTTAAAATCTATGGTATCCCTCTTGGACTCACCATTCAACACCCGATCACGAATGATGCAAAGCCTTTTATCCTTAACTAATGACCCTAAATTGGCTCAAATAGCAAAGACACACCTCAATACTAGCAAGAATCCTTCTAGTGTCAAAAATATCAAGTCACACCATGAAGTTGGCTAAGGACTAATGTCCCATGCCAATAGCCTCTAAGAAACTAAAATACAACCCAATCTACCTATACTCTTTGCCTTCCAAATCAAGGCATCTTCTATCACATTTTCATTGCCCAAATGATACAAGATAGAGATATCATAATCCTTAAGCAACTTCATCCATCTATATTTCCTAGAATTAATCTCTCTCTGGGTCATAAGATATTGAAGACTATGATGATCCATGAAGATTTCACAATGCATACAAAAAAAGATAATGTCTCTCACTCTTAAGCACGAAACTACCGTTGTTAACTCCAAATCATGAGTGGGGTAGTTGCGCTCATGCACCTTTAACTATGTCGATATGTAAGCAATAACTCGACCCTACTACATTAATAAACATCCAAACCATCATCAAAAGCATCCCAATACACGGTGAATCCCTCACCCTCAACAAGAAGATAAAAAATGAGAGCTAGAGTGAGAAACCCCTTGAACTTTCTAAAGCTTGACTCACACTCCTCAAACCATCAAAAGGGAACCACCTTTTGAGACAATTTGGTCATCGGTGTTGCAATGGTAGAAAAACTCTCAATGAACCATCTATAGTAACTAGCCAAACTAATGAAGCTACGAACCTTAATTGGAGAAGTAGGCCTGGACCAGTCACGAATAGCCTCAATTTTTTTGGGTATATCATAATCCCATCCTTAGACACTACATGACCAAGGAATGTCACTAACTCAAGGCAAAATTCATACTTATAGAATTTGGCAAAACGTGTATGATCTCTCAAAGTTTAAAGCATAATTTTTTAAATGATGCATATTCTTCTCTCCACTTCTTGAATACACAAGGATGTCATTGATGAATGCAATCATAAAAGAATCAAAATAAGGTCTAAACACACAATTCATCAAATCCATAAACGTGATTAGGGCATTAATCAACCCAAAAGACATCACTAGAAACTCATAATGACCATAATGTGCCCTAAAGGTTGTCTTTGGGATATCTGCAGCCTGAATCCTCAACAGATGGTAACCAAATCCCAAATCAATCTTAGAGAACATTATTTCTCCTTGAAGCTGGTCAAACAAATCATCAATATGGATATAGGATATCGGTTCTTCACCATCATCTTATTAAGTTATCTATAATCAATATGGATATACATGGAACTGTACTTCTTCTTTCCAAACAACATCGTAGCTCCCTAAGAAGAAACACTTGGTCTAATAAAACCCTTACCAAGAAGATCCTGAAACTAAGAATTTAGCTCTTTAAGCTCGATAAAATCCATATGGTAAGGTTCTATAGAAATAGGTTGGGTGCCCGACTTAGGATTAATAAAAAAACTCAATATCATGCTCAGAAGGAAGACCAGGTAGATTGGTAGGAAAATTGTTAGAAAACTCACAAACTATAGAAATTGAATCAAACGTTGGACTCTCTATACTAACATCACAAATATAAGTGAGGTAAGTCTCGAAACCCCTTGATATAAGCCTCCTAGCACGAATATAAGAAATAATACCCACTGCCTCGCGGCTAACCACTCCCCACCATACGATTGGGGGTACACCGAGCATATCTAAGGTAACAATCTTGGAAAAACAATCCAAGACTGCATGATAATCAGATAACCAGTCCATGCCTAGAATCACATTAAAATACACCATATCTAACCTAATAAGATCATTCTAAGTATCAAACTCTCGAATACTCAAAACACATGATCTATAAATCTGATCTACTACTAATAAATCACCCACAGAAGTAGATAGATATAATGGTACAGATAATGAATCCTAAGATAACTCTAAACGCGAGGTATAATAAGTAGACACATAAGAATAAGTTCATCTTGTATCAAATAAAGAAAAATTAAACTAATGAAACACAAAGACCGTACCTATGATAACAACATTCGAAGACTCAGCCTCGAGTCTAATAGGTATGGCATAAACTGACCTCACCTGCCACAAGGTTGGGATCCTAATCGATCTCCTATCCTTTCTATTTGAGAACCTCTACGAGAACCTTGGGGACACCCCTTTATGAACATACATACCACCTCTAGCTAGGGGCAAAACTTCCTAAATCAGTGGAATATTCTAAACTAAAGGAACCATCAGTCCATGACTAGGGCACTTTCTCATGAAATGTCTAAAATATTCAGCACCATAATATGGCCCAGGCGTTGTATTGAAACTAAAAAATTTGGCTGACCTTGAATAATCACTATGACTAGAATAACTAGAAAATGAACCTATTAAAGATTAACCACTACCCTAGATAAGATGATCACTAAAACTAGATTGGCCTCCTTCAGTAATCTAAAAAGCGGCCTAAACTAGCCTACGAGACTGACCCTAATACTGATATGGCTAAAGCAGAGGGTATCTACCCTGAGAAACACTACCACTAAACTATGAGCTACTATAGCTCCCACTAAAACAAACCTGATATCGTGACCTCTTAATGATGCCCCTAAGACCACGCAATGCATCTCCTTCATAATCTAAGAATGATTAAAAACCTTAGCAAAATACCTACCTGTGGCAAAACTCTGTGTAGACATGCAAACAGGAAGTCTTTATCCTCAAATAAGGTAAGGATCCCTATCTAACTTAGTAGTAAAAATAGAAGTAACATGCCTTCTTAACTCATTAAATTGAGCCGCATACTCTATAATAGTCATAGAGTCCTTCTCTAACCTTGAGAACTAATCCTTCAAACAATCCCTATGACTATGAGGCATATACTTCTCCAAGAAGACCTGAGAGAACTGAGTCCATGTCAATGGAGGAGATCCAACTGGCTTGGAATCAAGATGACCTCTCCACCAATGTCAATCTACCAAGTCCAAATGAAAAGTAGTAAAATCCCTGCCACAATTCTTAACTAGGCCTAAATTATGAAGCCTATCCTCACAAGAAATCAAGAAATATGCAATCTCTCCCAGTGTACCTGAAAGCCTAAGTAGAGCCAATCTCAAGAATTTACCCAACTTCTTCCGATCCTCAGTATATATAGCAGGCTGGGAACCAACTGGGAAACCCTCGGTATGGGAGGGATATTAACTTTGAGAGCCACAACTATAGGTTGTGCCACTACCTCAATACCATTCTGATCTATAAACTATACACCATCAGATGATGCACCACCAACCAATCCCAAAAACAAAACCAAAGCATCCCTGAGAACTGAAGAAGAAATAAACCCTAGTGGTTCTTAAGCTTGTCCTTGTCCCACCGTTGGCTGGGTAGAAAAATCTCTAGCTCATAGCAGGAATAGGGTCTAGTGAAGGCCTCCTATCTTGTCCCCTAGATTAGGACACATACCTATGTTGTCCATGACCTCTAGCCTATCTATGAATATCTACAAAATCCCTAGGTTCAATCTTGAGGCCCTCATCTTGGGTTGATGTACCATATGGCATAGCCATCTGTGAAAAAGTGAAACCAAAGGAGTGCCTTAGAAATCAACTCAGAATCTTAGCACGAAATGAGTGAAAAAAGTGAAGAACTCTTAACACTGTCCAATAGCCTCCCGAACATAAGAAACAAATGTTATTATTCTGATCCATGGGACTCTGCTAGACAGTTTCTCTTATACCAATAATATTGGTCGAACATAGCTCTGATACCAATTTGTCACAAATCAATTTATGAGTCATAATGGTGCCTACCTTATCTCATCAGTAGGTAATCCAAACCATAGGTCAGAGCTATAAGAAATGCACTAACTTGGTGGAAATGGCCTAAATGCCAGAAATCAATAATTAAATACTTAGATTAGAAATAAAATAATTATAAAAGCCTAATAGATAGTAAAAGATCAAAAATCATCCCATGAACTAGTAGTGTCGGTATAAGAGCTACTACAATTGGAATATAAGTACTGATATAGTCAAATACAATCTGTCTTGAATAATGAAAGACTAGACATAGATACTAGAAGGAAAAAAAGAAATTCCAACTTTGAGAGCTCACCTTATCTCCAAAATCTAACGAGCATGATAGCTACATCGGTGACAGCTACTAGTACACATATCTACACTAAAAAAAGTATTGAAGTGTAGCCTAAGTACCAAAACCATGAGTACTCAGTGGGCATTATCAACCGACAGAGCTAAATCATGATATAAAAATAATAATATACAAGATAAATAAGCTAAGTCAAGTGTTGTGCTATTGTTTCATAGCATTTTGTATGCTTAAAACAATGAAAATATGCAAGTAACTTAGGTCTTTTTGTTATATATGATGTGTTTTAGGTTGTGTTTTGGAAGAAATTTGGCTTTGGAGCTGAACAGGAGAAAAGATATGAAAATTAAAGATTTTGGACACCTACATGGGTACCTACGCCCCGTAGGTACTACCTACATAGATTAGATGTCAGAATATATGCTAGAAAGTTGAAGTCCAGAGATTCAAAAGCTGAAGAATTTTTTCCTACCACCTATGTCACCTACGGGCCATAGGTGTAAAAATCCATGTAGTTCTTGAGAGGTATTGCTGTATTTTGGATGTTGACACCTACGTGGGACCACCTATGGTCTTTAGGTGTCACCTATGGCCCATAAGTGGCCCCGTATATAGCCACCAACTTTGATTTTCCTCTTTTATTTAGGATTGGTTTCCTAGTGTTTCCTTGTATTCTAAAAATACTCTTTTGGCATTTTCTATCTAGTTTACTCACTCTTACTACTTACCAGCATATATTTGATTTGAAGATTTAATTTTGATCTTTGGATTATTTTGTTCTTGATTTTGGTTGATTATTCAATTTGAGACTTTGGATTTTATTGATTAATTATTATGAGATTGAACTAGTGCCTTTAATTATGAATTTTATTGATTAGTTCACAACGGTGAGCGGTTAATTCCCTTATCTAGGGTTGTGGAAACCCTGGGGGATTAACAAAGTAGGGGAAGTGTTTAATGCTTGTAAATTATTGTTGCTGCATTTATTAGGGTTTTCTTCACGCTTATTGATTTCCTTACAGTTGCACATGTTATGATCTAGCCTATATTCACTCTGAACCTAAGAAGGAGGTAGAGATTAAGAATTGGAGATCATAACAGTGATTTGAAGTTAATTATTGATATAAGTTAATCATCTTTATCTACATAAGATAGTTTTAGCTAATCAACTTGAGACCAAGAGGAGATCGTTGAAACTAGGGTCCATGGCATGAGTTAGTAATGTGATACTCTGATACCAAGAGGAGATAAGCGAGATTCACCAAAGTGTGTTGAGAGGCTATTGGTGAAACATAACTTGTCAGATTCTACATGTACAGTAGTCTGATAGTTGGATTGATCATGATAAACCTATAGAGTTAGAAGACAGGGTGAACATAAGCCTAGTGTTCATTTTTGATTGTTTACAACCAAAAGTATTTGAGTTTTTTTACTTTTGAATGTTCACATCAAAATCCTATATTTACTTTTTATACTGCCTGGTGATTTTAGCAATCTAGGGAGATATTATCACGTATTCCCTGTGGGTTTGACCCCAACTTGAGTTGGGTTACTATATTTTACATCGACCATTTTATCTTTAATTTGGGGTGTAGCTTTAGGCGATATCAAAATTTTGGTGCCGCTATTGAGGAATGCACTTGTTGATTGATCAATTAAAGTTATTAAAGTTTTTGGGTTTTATTTTCTTATAATTTGCTACTCTTCTAGGTATGACATATTTAAAATAGAAAGTGTGGAGTGATGATGACTCTCTTTTATTGATCATTATCCTTTTGATATAGTGCATTATGGAAATAGTGTGATAGATATATTTCTAGATCACAATGAGAGTATGATAGAAACGTTGACACTTCTTGAAAAAGAAAGACATGATTTTATTCAAAAGGTTGATAGGTTTGTCTTGGATATTCATAATTTAAAGGAAGATCTGACTATAAATTTTGATGCGTGTAATGCTCAAAAATTTAGTTATGAGTTGTGTGAGTCTGAGAAACTTCTTATAAGACAAATTGAGCAGCTAAAATTGGGGGAGTCAACACTTCATCAAACTTATGTGGAAATTGTCACTATTTAGAAGAGCACACTAGAGTTATGTGAGAATGTAAGTAAAATGCAATTCATGAGTTGGGACATACTGGACCTTATTCTATGTTTTTCCACATTATGTTTTAATAGTAAGATATTAATCAAGATATTTGATCCTATAGAAGAGTGTGAGAAGGAGGAAGACTATATTCTTGAATATTTTGTGCCAAAAATAAGAAATTACATTCCTCACTTAAGGGCCAAGAGTTGAAACATACCTCATTTATTGCTTGTTTTTTTTATTTTCATACCTCCTCTCTTTTATCATAGTAGAAAATTAGAGAAAAACTTAGGGGTGCAATTCATAAGTTCAAAGTAGAGAGAAAAGTTGGAGGCCAACCCTTTTGGCTACTTTGATGAAGTTTGAGTAATCAAGGTACCTGCATCATGCCGCCATGTCAAATCAGGCACTGCATGGGAGGAAACCCATGGGCATGTTGGTGAATTCTGAGTAACCAACATAGCCACGTCATTCTGCGAATTTAAATCAAGCGCCTCTTGGGAGGCATCCCAAGGTATTATGTTATTTTTGCATTTTGGTTCGTGTTGGTGTAATTGACGTCGGATCTACTCACTTAAGGTGCTACAAGTATGTTCCTAACTCTTTTATTTTGTAGCGGTCTAATGCATTGGGAGAATGCATGATTATAAGTTGAGGGTGTTATGGGCTACTTGTGGGTTTAGATCTCCTCTTGGGGGTTTTGTTGCCATGTATCTTTTCCCCAGAGTTTGTTCCTAGTAGATCTGGCATGTTTAGGTTATATTATATTTTTTTTGTATCGTGTTATTTTTTTTAACTAGGTAAAAATGAGTACCTAAGGTTAGATTTTTAACAAAAACGATACCCCTTAAAAAAATTTATTTAAACTGTGTGATGTGTATATAAGTCTGACCATTATAAATCTTGTTATGGAATTATAATTAGGTACATAATAATCATAGCTAACAATTACATGAACCGAATAGGTAGTATCTTATGATGTAACCATGTGCTATGTGTGTGTGAGATACTACTTTGTTCCTTTTGTGTGTTAAATCCAGAACTTGCTGGTTAGTCTTTCCTAGGTTGTAGGATAGTTTATTAGGAAAATATCAGAGTTTGTTCTTTAAAGTAGTCCACTTTTATCCAAAACGACCTTCCAAAAGTGAATAAGTATCCCTTGATCCCTATTTTGAGCTTGTATAACCTATTTTTCTTGTTTCATTTTTCACCTTCCGATTTGTGTTACAATGAACCTGTATTAGTTCTGGTCCTCCTTGGACATTGTGCACCTCAACTCAAGCAAATCAACTAATTTGAAGGTGGCTATCATATGGGTGCGTAGTATGAAGTGGGTATGAATAAGGATAAATAATAGTAAAGAAAGTAGGATTAGGTGTGGTAGAAAAAGAGGAGGAAAAAAATAAAATTTTGAAAAAAAAAGAATAAAAGAAACAACTCCCAACCTGAATGTGCAATAAAAGAATAAAAAGGGAGAAATAATGGTGAATAAAAGGAAGTGGTTGATAAGTGGGCCCCTATAGTAACTGTAGTGCCAAGGAGGCTTAGTCACTAAATGTATGTATGTACCATACCAGTCCTCAAGCCTGCATTACAAGCTGAGTAAAGTCCTATACTGATCCTAACCCAACTGTCTAAAAGCTAAGGTAAAAAAAAATAAGGACAAGCCTATGGTATTTAATGAACATTTATTGGAACTTCCTTGTGAGTGTGAGTGTCTCTTGATACATACCTGTATTGACATGCATGATTTCATATGAGTGATCGGTACTTCTTTGATGTGAAGGTGCATGGGTTGTGTTGCTAGCTGCTTACTTGTTTGGGTATTGTAACTTGTACATATGCATGTTTGCTTGGTTCTAATATAATGTCATATCTTGATTCCATTGTATAACATTGTTGTATTTCATAGATACACATAGTTGGTTTTGAAGTGTTAAAATAGAAGGGGGTAATATTCTTGAGCTTAAAGTTGATGATTGACTATCGTAGATAGTTTAGGTTTCTCCTAGTTAAGCGTCGTTGTTTTATTTAGTTATGTTGCCTGAGGTCATGCAAATGTTCTAAGTTGAGGGTGTTGATGTGCTATGGTTTCATAGAACTTTCGACGCTTAAAACGATGAAAATATGCAAGTTACATAGGTTTTTTGGTTAGATATGATGTATTTTTTGTTGTTTATTGCAGGAAATCAGGATTTAGAGTTGAACAGGAGTAAAAATGTTAAAGTAGAAGATTTTGGACACCTACATAGGTACCTACAACTCGTAGGTACTACCTACGTGGAGTAGGTGTCAGAGTATTTGCCAGAAAGTTGAAGTACAGAGATACAAAAGCTGAAGAATTTTCGCCTTCCACCTACGGGCTATAGATAGTACGTACACCATGTAAGTGTTAGAATCCATGGATTTTCTAAGATATTTTGCGTTATTTTAGACACTGGCACCTATGTGGGACCACCTACAGTCCATAGGCGCCACCTACAGCCCGTAAGTGGCCCCATAGGTGGCCATTGACTTTGATTTCCCTCTTTTGTGTAGTATTGGTTTCTTAGGGTCTCCTTGTATTCTATAAATACCCTTTTTATGTTTTTAGCTAGTTTACACACTCTTAATACATACAAACATATATTTGATTTCGACATTTGATTTTGATCTTGGGATTGTTTTGTTCTTAATTTTTGTCGGTTATTAATTAGAGACTTTGGATTTTATTTGTTAATTGTTGTGATATTGATTTAATGCTCTCGATCATGAATTCCATTGATTGGTTCACAACGATGCATGGCTAATTCCCTTATTTAGGGTTGTGGGAACCCTGGCGGATTAATGAAGTAGGGGAAGTGTTTCATCCTTCTAGATTATTGTTTCTACATATATTGTGGTTTCCTTCGCGCTTATTGATTTCTTAATGGTTTCAAACATTAGGATCCAACCTGTATTCACTATGATCCTGAGATGGAGGTTGATATTGGGAAAAAGATATTATAATAGTGATTTGAAGTTAATTATCGATATAAGCTAATCATCTTTATCTACTTAAGATAATTATCTTCATCTAATCAACTTGAGACCAAGAGGAGATAGTTGAAACTTTGTCCAAAGCAAGGGTTAGTAATGCGAAACTCTAAGACCTAGATGAGATGAGTGATATTCACCAAAGTGTGTTGTGAGGTTGTTGGTGATACATAACTTGCCAGATACTAAATGCACAGCAGTTTGATAGTTGGATTGATCATGATAAACCTACAGAGTTAGAAGCCAGGGGAACACAAACCCAGTGTTCATTTCTAACTGTTTACAACCAAAAGCATTTGATTGTTACTTTTTATTGTTCACATCAAAATACCCCCATTTACTTTCTGTACAGCCCAGTGATTTCAACAATCGAGAGAGAAAGTTTAACATATTCCCTACGGGTTCAACCCCAACTGAGCTGGGTTACTATATTTTGCATCGACCGCTTCATCTTCAATTGGAGGTCTATCTTTGGGAGATATCATCAAGCTAAAAGGGAAAACCTGGAAATAGCTCCAACACCACTGTGCAAAAATAAATTAATTAATTTTGAAAAGTAACATAAAGATCACACAATTTATAACTACTAAATTGGCCCCTATAAGTCAATAAGTGCAGAAAAATAAATAACCCAATGTGCCCCCCATAAGTCTAGAGGGTACAATCAAAGTGGATTAAATAACCGAAGATCCATAATTCTATCGAATATTAGCTATAACCATCAAACCATCCATACGGTATCATATCATACCCAACTTTTAATGCTGGACTCAAATTGGAACTCATATCATCATCATCATCATATCATCCTTGATATTATCAACACCGTAACATCATTTTCCAGACTCGAACAGGAACTCATAGGATTAGTGTGTCATGACCCAAAAACCAAGGGCCATCATGGCTCTTGTCGCGACAAACATTAAAAAGTAAGCCTATCACCCAAACTGATACAGAAGGAGAAAAGACAACAATAAACCAATGCAAGGATTCTAGAATGAAGCCGAACCATGTACATATAATAAGAACGGAATGAAACATAACAAATAATGCCATAACTCCCAAAACCTGCTGTCACGGTGTAAGAACTACTAATACAATCCATGAATCAAATACATAAGAAATCCAATAGGAACAACTCGATCTCCGAATACTAGTAAAGACATAATCTAATACAGAAAGATAGAAGTGAACTCCAGACGCATAAAATTCAGCCACTATTTGAATAACTTCAAAGGCACCTAAATCAATAACTGTGAGGTGCACTCAAACCAGGATCTGCACCGAAAGGGTACATTAGGGGTGAGTACGATCCACTTGTACTTAGCACGTATCATAGGTCGACTGAGCAAAGTAAAAAATAAATCATACAAAAGTACACACTAAGGGCACATCACCTGTAATCAAAAAATGTACCACAATGGTAGCCCACACCGCTTGCACTAACAGTTTTATATTACTCACATATATTGTAACAAACACCAAAAAAGGATATGAGTATACATTATACCACATACACATAGAGAAAAGAAGAACAAACATATAGGAGAACACCATGTACAAGTAAAGAAAGATAGAAAAACTGGATAGGTAACAAGTCAACACATAAATACAATTACTACACAAGCATAATAAGGTAAATACAATGAAAATGATGATGATGTACTACACGAGGTTGTATCATAACCTCCATATACACCTATGGAGCTAAAGATTCCTAATATAGGACCCATGGGGATTTCGTCAACCCATATCCAATCCATATCCATATATCCTCCCCAGCACATCCCTCAGGGGAGGGTTTTATAAGATGTTATATTTTCTGTCAGAAAAATCCAGTATTTCTAGTATCTCCATAGTGGTACGAATGTTTCATGAATGATAATGATATAAGGATTTAATGCTCACAACCAACCACAATGAGTATTTCCATATCCAACCAATGTACCAACAAAGTGAGCCAAATATCCACTCAAATTTTTCAACTATCTGTGAAATCCAATATGATTCATATGCCAAAAGAGTATGAATACACCACAATACATAATTGATACCACAAGAGGCTTTTTCATAAAACTATATACAATTATTTTCACGTATATAAGGCTATCACTATCACATAGGACACCACACGGTCACACATAGCACATAATATTTCAAAATACCAAATAAAATCACATATTGGCCCCTACACGAGCACAACACAGTAATATAGCCATTTTTCATGATTATTTATCATAACCTTAACATTCTTTTGTATCATAACTAACTACCTAGCCTAGTCTAAAAGAAGTTAAGCCATAACCTACGTTGAAGGCCGAAAACTAGTCTGCTAGTCTTCAATCCAAAGACTCACTCCTCATAATCAGACTCAAAATCTACTAAAACACGAAAATATAGAATCTATGCATCAAAAAAGCCAACAATACCCATGTTGCGAATTTTCAAGTCAGGGTCAAATGGACCCCCGAAATGGGTTTTTGGAAAAAAGGGCAAAATAATCATAATTTTATTCTAAAAACATGTTCCCCATATTTTTAGGAGTCTACAGTAGAAAACCCAAGGAAAAACAAGTTAAAAATGAGGTCTAAATCAAAGAAAAATTAATTTCAAGCTTTACTGGGTAAAATTCCCAAAATCCATTTTCAAGTCAAGAATCGAGGTTGTTTTGAAGATAAAATTGATAGAAAAGTAATAATAATAAGATTAGAAACTTACCCAAGTGAAAATGGGTTGAAATTGAAAAAATATAATTTTCGACCTATCGGGCCAAAATCTCCAATTTCCAGATTAATCCATGTTAAAATAAGAAATAGATGATAAAATTAGAGTAAAGTAGTTGAAATAGGTGTTTAGAAGCTTACCCAATCTTAGAAATGAAAGAAATTACTCAATAGTGTTAAACCCTAAGTTCCAAGTCTAAAAAATGGGGAAAATGGCAAAACATGGGTATATATATAGGGTACAAGTCTCTGCAGACTCCTCGGGATTCATCCGGAATCCCATGAATGCAAATGAAATATGCTACCCTATCAAATTTGATGCTCCAGACTCAATGGATATCAGATTTTTGCAAAAACATAGTTTTCACAAAGTTGACCCCCGAAACTCAAAATCACAACATTTTGAACCGAGGGTCAAAATGAAATTTAAAAGCCATAAAACCACACCAACCATGTTATCACCCTAAAATCGATGTTTTGAATCTGATAGCATAGTTCATTTTGCCATCTGATGTATAGATCAAAAGATGTTGACTGAAGTCAACTCTAAGGATTTTCAAGCCACCAAAAACACAATGACACAAATCAGACCAAAATGCATCGAGAACCAAGCCAAACATCCTACACCCCATAAAACTACAATGCAACCACAAGGAGGGGTAAAATAGTAAAATCACACAATAACACATATTTCACATAATTTATCAAAAATTTAAGTCGTTACATCATCCACCACAAAAATTCTAGTTTGTTCTTGATCTAAAGGCGAGTGAAATACCTGAAATCATGAAAAGCTGGGATAAGAACTACGCATATCATACTCGACCTCTCAAGTAGCCTCATCTACAGGTCTGTGTCTCTACTGAATCTTAACCACTCAAATAAAACTAGAACACAATCATCAAATATCCCCAGCCAAGATGGAGACCGACTCCTCAACAAAATGCAACCTCTCATCTAACTGAACTGACTCCCAATGAATGACATGAGACTTATTCGAAATATAATGATGAATCATGGAAACATGAAAAACTAGATGAACAAATGATAAATCTGGGGGAAAATCCAACTCATAAACCACATGATATACGAACAAAGTACGAAATCTAAAACTAAACTAAGACATAAATATGAAGGTAAAGGGATAGATAGAAAGCAAGTAACAGATAGACACAATGGATAAATGAATAGCAAAATAAGGGTATATCAAACCCTTAACCCTTTATTCAATGTCAAACAAAGTACCTAACGCCTACATAGATCTCAAGGGAATTAAATTCCCGAGCAAGCCACATTTTTAAATGATAAATCAACACAATTGATTCCATGCTATCCATAAGCTAATCCAAGCTTTCCTCACATGTGAACATGTGTCTACATTTATATTTCATAAATAAATACCTAAAAAATAAAAAGAAGTCCTATTTATAGTCTAGGCTAAGACATTACATCATATGGGCCCAAAAGTGATCTATTTACGAAAGACAAAACATAGAAGCACATTAACATGCTTGAGCATTTGTAGAGCACATAAGGCGCACATGGAATGCATCCCAAGGGTATAGTGGGATATTTTTACCCACTCTAGTGGATCTAGAGAGGTTTGGTCACACCTCCAAAGAGGATGGGATGCATGTCCTTTTATGGGGGCTTTCTAGCCCCGTTTTTCCTTCCCTTGGCCTCTCTAAAGTTCCTTGATCCTTGTTGATCATCATAATCATCCAATGGATGCCTTTTTAAAAACATTAAGAAGTCATCAAGTGTCTTTTGACCCATAAGAATCCTCTCTAGCAATTCGTAGGCCATTTGGATTATATCATCCTCTCCTTTTTAGAAAGATTCGTCTTTGAATCTATAACCTTTAAACACAAGAGAAGAAACACAACCAATATTACCTCTTAGCACGAGGGTTAGCACAAGGGTTAAAATAAAAACATCCATGCTAAGGGGCCACCCATTTCACATATAACCAAACATCTTTCAAGACAATGAAAGATAAGTAAATATTTAAAATTCAAAAGAGTTGGCTATGATAAGTATCAAGAAATTCCCCCAATTTAGCTCCATTAACAATGTTACCAATAAAATAATCACATGATAGAACAACTAAGGGTAGAATAAAGGATTCATTAGGGTGTAGATTACCCTTCCATTGATAAGAAACCATTTTACACGCAAAATGTTCTTAGCATCAATATGGCTATGTTTGCAAACAAAGAAAATGGAATAAATAGAGATATTATTACGTAAGGTTCTACCATGAACAATATCACATGAAGGTAAGAACAAACATCTTAAGCACCTCACATTCCTTTCACTTGAATAACACTCCAAGAAATTTCCAACGTGTCTATCCACAAAAGTATGACAAGATTCACGGGCAAAGCATTGTATATCAAGTAGGAACCATATACTATTATTACAATAACAAATAGATTAGACATATGGATTGGGGATGTCACATATTTTATGCATATTTAAATCATTTCAATATATGGTTTGGAAGAGATCCACACCATCTAGGTAGGGTTTTAAGTCAAATATCTTTAAAAGATTATCTACCTTAGGATAAATGTCATCATGAATCCATGGAATGCTAGGAATAAGAGGGGGTAGGTACATACCTTTGGAGCAAAGCCATAAACTTGCTCTCTTGCCTTCTAAGATTACATCATGTGGACTTGTCCTCTTATGTATCAACTTGGAAGTTGGCACAATGCTAGTGCAAAATATATTGAATAACAAGGGCTTGGGTTTGTTCCTAAGCTCTCCTTATTGATCCCAAAGACCATTATCTTCACCATTCATCTCCCTCCTCACCACGAGGTTAAAGTTGATGACCTCTTCTTCTTTGGTACAAACATCTTTATTGGGAACTTTCATCATCAATCCACAAGGTACATTAAAGTCCCCTTAAACTTTTGCTAATTCCCCTTTACTTTCAAGGTCATCATCCTCTTAATGGTTTTCCTCACGATTATTATTTTTGATAACCATATCCCCAACAAAGTAATGATTACCCTCCACTAATACTATGTTCCTTAGGTTGGGACATTCACTAGCCTTATCACCCTAAACATGATATTTAAATTAAATAATACCTTTAGAATTGTTATTAGAAGATGGATTACCTTTATTCCTTAATGGATACCTTTGGATTACCTTTTCAACAGGCTTCTTCTTTAAGGGATTTCTGAAATCCTTGGTATTGGTCCATCCAAAGGAAATAAAAGAATTGTAACCTTTATTGAAGTACTTCTTAGCATTTTTGTTCCTTTCAACCTCAATGGCCGCTTCAACAAGATCTTCAATTCAGTCAAACTTGTGGACAACTAGTTGAGAAGCAACTTAATAATCTAACCTACCTTTGAATTGATCCATACAATATCTGTTGATTCAAAAATCTCAAGATTAAGGATCAAGTTTTGAAATTCCTCATAATAGTCTTCCACATCTCTACCTCCTTGTCTCAAAATGTAGAGCTTTGTTAATTACTCTTGCTTGAACCTTTTTGTCACATACCTCTCTCTCATGAGTGCCTTTAATTTTCCTAATTCGGAAGGTTGGGATTACAATTTCCTTCTCTTTGCACATTTTTAGTCTTTCACCAAGTATAAACATACCCTTCAAGTTGAGTAATTGCATGGGCGGCTTTCTTGCGTCTGGCTAACTCATTGAGTTGGAAGATCATATTGCATTATATTTCCCAATCAAGATAGATTGATGGATTACTTGTTCCTTTGAAGGTAGGAAGAGTGATATTAATTGAGTTAAGACCTATGTCACGACCCATGTTACCTCTTTGATCCCAATGATGATCTTCTTGAACTTGGGGATGGTTTCCTAAGTTTCCTCTTTCATGTGGAATTAAACTAAATATTCCTCCTCATCCTCTATGTCCTCTCCCATGAGTTTCTCTTCTAGTTTATACAAATTCCATAAGGAGATCCATTTTATCTAACTCTTTACCTCTTTCATAAGTTTCCTTACCTCCCATATCTTCAATTTGTATTGATTGATTGTGGTTAGCCAGGATTTGAGGTGGTTGGTTTTGGTTAAGAAGGGTTTTAGGTAGTTCATGGGGTATTTGGAAATGGGGTTCTTGGTTTTTTTAAGCTTCTTAGTGGAATTGATTGAATTGGGGTTGTAGTGGAGGAACGGGATTTCGTTTATTTAGGTAAGTAGTGACTTAGATGATGGGTTACTATATTTTTCTAGGTGTATTGAGCATTTGGTGAAGTGTTTCTGGAGTTATAGTAGTGGAGGTGTTACGAGCATGACAGCTAGAGAATGAATGATAGTTTTGAGGAGTGGATGTGGTGGAGTTTAGACAGACTTCCAAGGTACCCATCCTTCTTGAGAGTGAACTTTCCATGCTTTTCATTCTTTGATTTACATCTTGTTTCACACTCATTATGGCCTTCATTATAGTTTCCATGTTTATGTGTACTGAATCTTTTGGTCTATGTTCTCCCGATGTCATGGTACCTAAATAAAAGGAGTACTAAAATAAAACAAAAATAACAAACAAGTTAAAGTTAAGAAAATCGACCTCACAAGCTCTTAAAGTTCACACCTTTAGTTTATCTGTCAATTGCCATCGCAAGGGTTGATAAGTCGTTTATAATCCAATGAGAATGCTTGGTACCAATTGTGGCTTGATGTTGGAATAGATCGTTGTTTTAAATGCCTCAAAGAAAAAAATACATACAAACTTGAGTCAAGAACTAACAACAAATTCAAAAGAGAAAAGCTTGAAAGAAATAGGACTCAAGAACTAATCAATCAACTTCGTAGATAAATTACTAGTTGATGAGTAGTATAAGAATAAAAGAAGAGATTTAAGAATCAAGAAATTGAAAATAAGAATCAATCCTTGAGAATTGGAGTTTTTAAAGTGTTTATATGTGTTTTAGAACTTGAATTGATGTTGGATAAGTGCTGAAATGCGTTTAGGGGATGTTTGCATTCACTGGAGGTGTTTTTCATTGGAGGGAGGCATTGGGGCCTGTTGCAGCATATGGAGCACAGCTTGGACATAGGGTCTGGCCTTAGATACTGCCTTGAGGTGCGTCCACAAGTCTAGAGCATACTAGGCGCACCTTGGGTGCAGATGCAAGGGAGGTCACCTGCCCCTCTCTCTTGAATGGGCAATTTTGCCATTCTAGTGGTCCCTTTTTTGTACTCTCTCTTGGAATATCCTTGTAATCTTCATTGATTCCTTAGGACAAACACTATTTCCATACTTTTCTTCGTTATTTTTGGATCAAACACCCTCTTTTGATGAAATTTTTCAGCTTGAAGATTTGAATGTCTCGAAGAAAACCAAGAAAACTAACTTCTTCTCCGGAGCTCGGAATGAGTTGAAATTTTGAAGTAAGCACTTTTCAACATTCTAAACTCATTCCAAACATTGTTTTACAAATTCTCAACCATTTTTTCCAGATTTTCGATCCTCTGCACTTTCTTCATGTTTAAGCTCTACACAATGGTATCTCACTCAATTTGACTCCGATTAAGCTCAAATTTGAAACCTAGACTCCTAGAGTGTTAGAGAGAACAAATATAACACTAGAAACACAATAAAAATGCAAAATCAGAAACTCAAAATTTGACCTAGGGCTAAAAACGTGAATAGTGAATTTTTGGGGGATTTTTTATTTTAACACTTCTTTTTTTTGTGATTTTTAAGATAACAAACCAAAGATTGACTTCGTAGGAATGAAATTAAGCTCGGCTCTGATACCAAGTGATATACGAACAAAGTACGGAATTGAAAAATAAACTAAGATATGAATAAGGGAGATAATGGGATAGATAGAAAGCAAGTAACAGATAGACACAATAGATGAATGAATATCAAAATAAGGGTGTATCAAACCCCTAACCCTCTATTCAATGTCAAACAAAGCATATAACTCCTAGTAGACCACAAGGAAATTGGATTCCCGACCAACCCACTTTTCTAAACTATAACTCCACACAATTGATTCCACGCTTACCACAAGTTAATCCAAGCTTGCCTCACACTTTCACAAGTGTTTACATTCATAATACATCAATAACTACCTACTAAATGAAAATAAGTCCTATTTATAGTCAAGTCTATGTTATTACATAATATGGGCCCAAAAGTGACCCATTTAGTAAAGACAAAACATAGAAGCCCATTAAGTACATGCTTGAGAATTTATAGAGCACATGGGGCACACATGGGGCATATACCAAGGGTATAGTGGGGTGTTTTGACCCGCTCTAGTGGATCTAGTATGGGTTGGGCACACCTCTAAAGCAGATGGGGTGCATGTCCACTTTTGGGAGCTCTCTAACCCTGTTTTACCTTCCCTTGGCCTTTCTAACGTCCCTTGATCCTCCTTGATCATCATAATCATCCAATGGATGCCTTTTGATAGCCATCAAGAAGTCATCAAGTGTCTCTTGACCTATAAGCATTGTCTCTAAAAATTCAGAGGCCATTTGGATTATATCACCTACAGTTCAAAGAATCTCGTATGGGACAATATACCTGGGGCTAAGCTTTCCCCTCCTCCAAAACCTCATCACACTTTTCGTGGGAAAAACTTGAAGGAAAACATGATCACCAACTCCAAATCTCAAGGCACGAAGTCTGTAGTCTACATAGAACTTCTTCCTACTCTAAGCCGCTCGAAGTATATCCTGAATGATCTAAACATTATCTAAAGACTTACAAAGCAAGTCCGTACCTCAAGCTTTAATCTCAAAAACCTCAAACCAACCAACTGGAGAGCAACAATGCCTACCATACGAAGACTTAAAAGGAGGCATATCAATACTAGAATGGTAGTTGTTATTATAAGTAAACACCGCCATGGATAGATCCTACTCCCATTGACCACCAAAGTCCATCACACAAGCGCGAAGCATATCCTTCAAAACCTAAATCGTCCACTCCGACTGACTATTGGTCTGGGGTGAAATATTATACTAAGATCAACATGAGTAGCCAACTCCTCCTGAAAGTCTTTCAAAAATGAGATGTGAATACTGAACCTCGATCTGAGGTGATAGACACTGCATACCATGAAGACGCATAGTCGATCTTAGGTGATAGACACTGCATACCATGACGCACACTCTCATGAATGTAGATATAGAACAAACTCTTGGCAATGAAAGATACCTGAACTAGAATAAAATGAGCAGACTTGGTTAATCGATCCAAGATGACCGAACCGCTATTAAAACCATGAGAAGTATAAGGCAACCCAGTCATGAAGTCCATAGTAATCCATTCCACTTCTACTCTAGAATGTGTAACTCTGAAGAAAATCATCCGATCTCATATGCTCGGCTTTCACCAGCTGGAAACATAGGCACTAAGCTACAAAATCTTCTACATCCTTTCTCATACCACCCCACCAGTAATGTAGTATCAATTCATGATACATCTTAGTCACTCCTGGATGGATAGAATACCTAGAACAATGGGCCTTCTCTAAAATCAATCTAATCCAATCTCTTACTCTGAATAAAAACTCGGCCTTTAATTCATAAGACACTATCTGAATCAAGTGAGGCTTCCTTAGCCTCACCACTCAACACCTTACCCCAAATCAATCTCAATCCAACATCATAACACTTATGATCTCAAATCTACTCCATCAAATAATACCTAGCCTCCATAAATTCCAAAACACACCCAGGTGATAAAATATCAAGCCTAACCATCTGATTATATAGGGATTGAACCTTTAAGGCCAAAGGCCTCTCCTGGGTAAAAAGATGGACCAAGTTGCCCATGCTAATCAACTACTACCACAAGGTATCTGTAACTACATTAGCCTTGCCCAAATGAGAGAAGATAGTTGTTACAACACGAACCAAGGCCTGGCCATGATGACCATCTCAATTTCGTTGAGGACTGGAGACCACCCCCATTTCCAAGTCAATAGAATACAATACACACAAACATAGACTGAAGTTCGAACATACAATAATATAGAGTAACATAAGTTCAAAGATTTTAAGTTATACCAATAACCACTAACCGACACCGGTAACACATACCTACTACCAACACAACACCCAAGTCCACAGTAACCACAAAGCCTCTAATAAAACTGAATACCAATAAAGTATTGGGACATTCCCTCGACCATAACAAAAAATAAGTCTGAAATAAGGTCTAAAACGTAAGAAACTAAAACACGAAATGAAGTCTTCCAAAGGTTCGAAGCTCACCACTTCAAATAAACTCATGAACTATCCATGAATACCTGGTCACTAAGTAGGGAAAGGTAGAAGAATTTTTTGCATTTGCATCACGTAGGGATACAACATCCAGAGATGGTTAGTGGTTGGAGCGCTAGTATATAACTCAAGGATAAGGGATTAAATAATTCCATGAGTTATAATTCAAAATCATTCAAGTCTAATGTACATCATCACATGCAAATACCTAAATATATATCACATGTAGGGGGGGGAACAAGGCTTAGCTTGAACTTTAAAAACTTTAACATGGTTTGTGTAGCATAACCATCATAATCAAGGCACCCACAGGTTATATGGGCCCAGCTCTCCCCCAGCTGGAAAGGCCCCTGTACATGTAGCTGCACGAACCAGAGAATAATCATAAGTCATATGCCAGATGGGGGACTCTAATTCCTGGAATAAACCAAAGATGACTTAAACACCAATTTATATAGCATGGGGGACTCGAACCTCCCAATCATGTAATAATAATAATAAGGGGGGCTTAAACCTCTTGGTCATCTAGACCCTTATGCCAACTAATGCGATTTTCAGTATTGGTCGCTTGGGACCTCTGCTTTCATGGTCCATCTACATAACCAGCTTTAAGACTATTTAAATTATTTAATACACATTCCCAATTTATTGAACCAATCATGCATTCATGTATCCCACTGGTATCTTCATACCAACCCCACATGCAAGTTCATTATCATGCCACAATACATTAACCATCACACGGGGGAAATTCATGACCCCTTAGGTTCAATTAACATTCACACAGGAAATTCACATACCCCAAAGTTTAATAAAACCATACCATGGTTCATTAACCTTTTATGATAATGCATTAGTTCAAGTGAGCATGTCAAAACATGCGACAAAACATGTATCATGATCAATTTCACATTTAGGTTGAGGAAACTCAATCTCCAACATCATATGTCAAAGAAAAATCATCACAATTAGGGAAAACATAACCCCTTTGATTATTCACCAATCCCATGCACCCCAGAAGTTCAAATACCATTAACAAAGCATGAATAATGCATAATAAACCAAGGGAAATCACTTTAAGAACCATTTATGTCAAATCCCTCAACCATATCAAAACCCTTATTTTAAATCCACATAATTAACCATGTAAATTCATGTATTAGATAAAATGAGTTTAATGGTAGAGTTACATGCCTGAAATGCCCAAGATTATGGAGAGAATTCAACCCTTGAAGCTCTACTTGACCCACTTCTTGGAATCTATCTAAGTCGGGAACACATAGTCTACCTTGGTACCTCAGGATAGCATCACCACCAATCTCAAAAAGCCATTACCCTTTGCTAACGTACGTCTCCCTTAATTTCATCAAATCAGGATATAATACTTGTTTCCCTTTTATTTCAGTACCAAGAGATGACTGTGCCACCTTTTGTACAAACACACCACCATCCTTAGAGTCTAAGAGGCAAACTCCAAGTTTAGCCAAATGGTGTATATCTTTCACCAATTCGCTCTTCTTTTCATCCACATAATCTAGACTCCCCATGGATAACATGATAAGAGCATCATCAACCACGTTAGCTTTACCGGGATGGTAGTAAAGGCTCATGTCATAATCCTTGAGCAGCTCTAACCATCTTTTTTTCTTGAGATTAAGATCTTTCTGGGTAAACACATATTGCAGGCTCTTATGATCTGAAAAGATAACCACATGAACTCCAGATAAATAGGGACGCCATATTTTTAACGCAAACACCACAGCTAACAACTCAAGGTCATGAGTCGGGTAATTCTTCTCATGCACCTTTAACTACCTAGAGTATAAGCTATCACCTTGTCATGCTGCATCAAAATGCAACCAAGCCCTATACTAGATACATCACAATAAACCATGAATCCATCATTACCCAAGGTTTGGGTCAAAACAAGAGCTGAAGTCAACTTATCTTTTAGCTTCTTAAAACTACCCTCACAAGCGTTAGACAATAAGCACTTCACCTTTTTCTGGGTCAACTTAGTCAATGGAGCAGCTATATTCAAGAAAAATTCCTCAAACATTGTGTAATAACCGGCTAAATTTAAGAAGCTCTGAATATCGATTGGATTCGAGGGTCTATGCTACTTCTTAACCACTGTAACTTTTTGCTGATCCAACATGATCCCTTCACTAAATATGTCATAACCCAAAAAAATGACAGCATTCAACTAGAATTCACATTTTGAAAATTTAGCATATAATTGTTGCTCTTACAGGGTCTGCAATACAATGTGGAGGTAATTGGCATGATCCACCCCGCTCTTGGAGTACACCAAAATATCAACTATGAATACAATGACAAACAAATCCTAAAACTGACGGAAGACCATATTCATTAAATCTATGAATATCGCTGGGGCATTAGTTAAACTAAAAGACATGACTAAGAACTCAAAATGCCCATACCGGGTAAGGAAAGCAGTATTAGGGATATTCGTGTCCCTAATCTTTAACTGATGATACCCAGACCTAAGATCAATCTTAGAGAAAAACTTAGCACCCTAAAGCAGATCAAATAAATCATCTATTCTTCAAAGAGGGTATTTATTCTTTATTGTCACCTTATTTAATTATCGGTAATCAATAAACATCCAAAGGGAACCATCCTTCTTACACACGAACAATACCGGTGCACTCCAAAGAGATACACTAGGACGTATGAAACCCTGGTGTAAAAGGTCATTTAGTTGCTTCTTAAGAATTTCACTCACCACCGGGATGGAATGTAAAGAAGGACTCTCCGAGTTAGAATTTTTAACCCGAACCTGATAATAGAGACACCCTTTAGAGATTAATCTCTGGGCTCTAAGATACAATATGAACCTTTCCTTGGATGATAAAGAACCACCCTCCATTCAATAACTGGCTTATTAGGGAATTTAAAAATGTCCTTATGGGTTTGACATTCTAGAGAAGCATAGCACGAGTGCAACCACCCATCCATCCCCAATATGACATCAAAATCAACCATGTCTAATTCAAATAGATCGACCAAAGTCTCCCTACCACCCAAAGATACCACAAAACCCCTATAGACTATTCTAGAAATCACAGAGTCACCCATTGGGGTAGAAACAAAAAAGGCATCTGAAATACAATCTAGACCAAAACCAAAATATACAGCCATAAATGGGATCACATAAAAAGAGTGGACGCCAAATCAAGTAAATAGTACAAATCATGGGAAAAGAGTTTCAACATACCAGTAACGATATCAGGTGATGCCTAGGACTCCTGATGGGTAGTGAGATCATAGAGTCAGTTCCCAATAATGTTAGAGCCAGATGGTGTACCCTTTTGAGCAGAAGCTAATAAAGAGGCAACCAAAACCTTATTTGCTCTAGAAGCAACCTTACCAAGGGGATAATTTCTAAACATATGTCCTGGCTGACCACAATTGAAGCACTTGTCCCTTCCTTCATCAGAAAAACCCCAATACAATCGATCACAAAATCTACAATGAAGATATGATAGAGTTGATTGGGGCCCACTAGCCTGAGATTGGGTACCCTATTCCCTAGAACTGTTTCCACCCTGAAATGCATGTCACCAAATAACTTTGGGTAGGGAGCACTAATCGTCGAGTAGGACCCAAAATTGCCCCACCTTCTCTTGGACCACTTTCCACCATCCCTGCCACTCTAATGTTTGCTTTCACCCTGCTCAGAAAATCTAAACTTCTTCACCTGCCTCTCTTCTATCTATTCCTTCTTCTTCTTATCTTCTTCAGCCTGCTGAATATACACATCAAACCTAGAGATATCCATATACTTGTTCAGCAAGGCAGCATTACTTTCCAAAATCAAGTCTTGGGATAACCCAAAAGTAAACCTCCTCCTTTTAGCCCTCTTGCTAGACACTAACTATGGAGCATACTGAGATAACTGGTGAAACTTTAAGGCATACTCCTTGACTGACATCTTGCCTTGCTTCAGGTTGACAACTTTTCAATTTTCCTCCCTCAACTTCTAAGGAAAGAAGCAGTCCAAAAAGGCACTAGAGAAATCATCCCATAAGGCTGAATCAGCATCTTCACTCCTTTACTAGTCCCATTCCTCATACCGGTATTATGCCACATAATTCAATTAGTAGGCGGCGAACTCTACACCCTTCACATTAGTAGAATGCATCACACGAAAGATCTTTTCTATCTGATTAAGGAAACTTTGAGGATCCTCCTTGATTTTAATACCAATAAAGGTTGGAGGGTTCAACCTCATAAACTTGCCAACCCTTGTGGCCTCAGAAGAAGGAGTAATAAAATCACCACGCTCAGAAAGAGAATCAACCAACTGATCCAACATATGAATAGACTGATGAAACTCAACATTTGTCATATTATCTTAAAGAGCTCGAGAAGGACTACAGGGGACCGGTGGAACTCTAGAAGGGCAATTAGGAATTAGACCCCTAGACTGAGTTTGGACCCCATAAGTAGGGTATATCCCATTAACATTGTCCTTGGGTAAGATAGAGAAGTTTCTGTGAGCTTCAGATCGTATGAGAGGCGTGATCTGAGAAGCAAACCAATAGGAATTAGATAAAATTTCAGGACCTTAGACTCTATATCCCAAGAACAAAACACAAGAAAGAGAAATATTCCAAAATGCCTCATAGCCTCATTCTTATGAGTGTGGCATGCTACACATCTTTAAAAGAGACTCTGCCTGACACGGTTGTGTCGACATCAAATTGACCATGAACCTAGGCTTTGATACCAATATGACATGACCTAAACCAGGGCCTGGCTGTGTTAGGGATCTCAAGTCCAACCAAGACTAGAGACCACCCCAATACCCAAACCGTTGACCACCTTTCATCCGATGTCGAATGAATTCCTAACGTATAACCAGATAAGATAACATCAAATTAAAGACACTGTAATGAGTCTATAACCAAAACCAAAATCCACAACCAATAAACTATCTAATACGAATCCCAATGTTAATACCAATACCAATACCAATGCTAATACCAATACCGACACCGCCCATGCCCATAGTAGTCCAACAAAGCCTCTAGTGAGAACCAAAAAATATCCAAAACCAAAACCAATGAAATAGTAATGACATAAAGAAATCCATAGCGTGAAATAAGGTCTTCCAGAGTATGAAGCTCACCACTTTGGTGTGACTCAAAAGTTATCCCCGAATCACCAAGTCACTGAGTAGGAAGAATGGAAGTATGGTCGATTCTTGTATTGCATGGGGATATAGCACCCAAAGATGGTTAGCGGGGTGAACACTAGCATGTAACTCAGGGATAAAGATAAAGTAATTCCATTAATCCAAAACCAAGTCAAACCAATACACATAAACCATATGCAAATACATATATACAAGGTTTAGCATTCATTGTAAAACCTTAACCTAAGTTGTGTAGCTTTATCGTTATAAATCAACCCATGGGCTATATGGGTCTAGTGTTACCACTGAATGGGCCTCAGTACATATAGCCGCATGAATTAGAGATATCATAGATAGTCTGGGATTCCCTTATACCCTTCACCCTCCATGATACATATAGAATTGTATAGTCTTAGGGGATTCCCTTGTACCCCACAAACACATGGTCATCAATACCAACCCTCATGGAGGCAAATATGAGTTCCCAGTGTCCGTCCTTCAGAATCACACCTTCATGGCTAGCTATCGCAACCCCCATTATTGCCCAATTAAAATATTTAACACGTAACCAAACCACCAATCCAGGAGTTAATAATTAAGGAATTATTAAGTGGTATCATCATTCCTAGTATATCTTGCAAGAAATGTCATTAGTCCAACACTTAGGGGATCCGGATGTACCCCACATACTCCATTATTAAAATTACTTGGGGGATTGCCATGTACCCCATAAGGTTTTTATAAATTATTTTCTTGGGGGATTCCAGTGTACCCCACAAGGATTTCAAAATGATCCTTCACCATTTAACCATTTATTCCATGCATTAGTTTCAAGAATAAGTCAAACCAAACACTTTGGGGATTCCATTGTACCATTAATTAAAATCCCCACCTTTCTCATAACTACAAACCAATTTTACAGTACAAGGTTGGGGTCATAGCTACTTCAAAAGTCACAAGTTTAGAGAAAATTACCATTCTCAAGTTCAAACACCATACCCATGCACCCATATGTTAAAATCCATATTTAAAACATGGAAAACCTTATTTAAACTAAAGGAAAACATTATTCAACGATAAGTATTTCAAAACCCCAACTTTTATTTAAAACCATAACAATACCATGAAACCCATGCATTAAAAAAAGTGTTTTTAATAAAATAACAATGAGGGAGGAGTAACATGCTTGAAACCAAGAAATTCGGAAGAGATAGCACTCTAAGAATTCTAGATGGTTAATTTTTTTGAAACCCTAGCCTTAACTTGAACGAAGAGTTTAAGAGAGAATTTTAGGAGTGTTTTATGGGGAATGATGTGGTTATAAAGTCCCAAGGAAGGTTTTAAGTCATAAGGTCAAAGGGTTTAAAGTGGGAAAACGTCCAAAGTGCCCTCAACTAAAAAGCTAAAAAATTGTTGCCTTTGATTATGAATCAACCATTGACTGATTACCATTCCTTATTAATTGTGACCACGAGTTGTAACCAATACCCCCCATACACTATCAACCTTACGACTCAACCACTCAACTCATAACAAGACCTTGCGACTCATAAGGTCCAATCACAGGCAACACAAAACTAAAATAGGTTAGACACTGGACAATCTATGATTTTATCTCATGACTCGTAACCTATCCTCACGGATCTTAGAGAGACATTTGTACTAAGAGCAGAGCTAAGACACAAACTTACTGATTTGGTTATTGCTCATCCTAACGACCGATCACCAATCCTTATGACTCGTATCCCTAAAGTCTTAACCTAGGAAGAAACCCAAACACTATTCATTGGAATTCATATGGCTAGGCCACCTAATTTGTCAAGAAACCATACGACTCATATGGTCAAGTCATAATTGAGGTAGTAAGCTCAAAGCTTAAGAAATTTGTAAAGGCAAAAAATTTGGGGCGTTACACCTCTGAACTTAAGGGGACCCAAATGAGTGAGTCTCTCAAACCTTTGTTGAACCTTAGAAGACATAAGTGTACTCTCAACAAGAGGAATCTGGTTAATATGGCAGGCTTAGATCCCACCTGATGGGATAAAATAGATGAAGGCTGAACTTCTGACCTCAAAATACCATACTTGGAAACAGGTGCTAAACGAGGAATAATACTCAGAGTCTGTGGAGTACCAAAAGTAAAAGTAGGTCTAACTAGAGGATCCTTGCTCGGAGCTGGAGGGACACCCCAAATAAACTCTGGCACAGATTGGGTTATAATACTCAGAGTTGGGGGAACACCAGGTAAACTCAAAGGAGCACTCTCCAAATGGGTCAACAAGCAAATCAACAATCCCTCTAAGATGGGAGTAGAAGAACAAAATAGAACCAAAGTATAACCCACACCACCAATATGCTCAATACGAGGCTCAGAGGAGAGTCCCCTAGAACTACTCCTATATGTGGTAGATCCATGTGCCTATCCACTACCTCAAGTCTGTCTGCAATTTGTAACTCGCTCTTTAGAAAGTAAAATATGACATAGACCACAAGGTAAGAAACAAATATACATGATAAAGAACAAATTGAGAAAAATTTCCTAAAGACATCCTATAGCCTCTTATAGATAGATATGGACATCTACATACCAATCCGTAAGACTCTATTAGATATCCTAATCTTACACCATTGATACTAATAAACCTGACTACTTTGATACTAATTTGTCACGACCCAAAACTAGGGGCCATGTTGGAACTTGTTGCAGTGAACCTTGACAAGTAAACCTATTACCCAAACTAATACACATGGGGAAAGGACAATAATAACCTTAAGTCAAGTCTTCTAGAACAAAGATTAACCATATACATATAATAAAAATAAAAAGAAACATAACTAAAAATGCCTACTCCTAAAATATGGTGTCACATTGTAAGAAATAGTAATACAATCCATGAATCAAATACATAAAATATCCAACGAAAACAACTCTATCTTTGAATACTAGTAAAGACATAGTGAAAGACCCTGGTTTTCGGACCTTAGAAAATTTTCTTGATTTCTGGTTTCTGGGCAAGATACGACTTAGGGGAATGATTCGTATACTTGGGTACAGGTGGTATGGTCCAGCTATATACTAACTAGTATTGGTTGGTGGGATAGATATGGTTACTTAAATAGGTACGACTTAGTAGTATAAGTCGTACTGGTGGATATGGTTCATTTGGTTCCTTTACTTAACCTTAGACTTGGTAACTTAAGTTGAATCTGAGTATGAGTGGCTCACCATGAGCCTTAAGCCGGGGTACGAGTCATACCCAGGACTCATATGGTGGTCAGTATTCAAACCTCCTAGATTCTATTTTGCCAGGGGAATAGATTATGGGTACCACTCATACACTTGAATATGAATTGGGTTTAAGTGCACCGTACCCTATACAGTATTGTTCTAAGGGGGAAATCCTAGGGTATGAGAGTAGGTTCCATGTATACAGGATAGGTACAACTCGTCAGGGTTAGTCATACCCTATGATGAGAATTTAATGTTGCTTAAGAGAGGGCAATCTGGACATTTCCACACTTATCATAATAAGGTCCCATGACTTATATTGCATTTTGGAGGTTATTTTCCCTATTATTCTATTCTTAAACACTTGTAAAACACTCTTAAATTCTCTTTAGAGTTCTTGGGTAAAGGAAGCTAAGGTTTCATCTTAAGGAGTAAATTAGGGCTTATCTTGGTGATTTCTCTCCATCATCATCTTGGTTTAAGGCAAGTTCTCTTTCCTCATTGTTAGTTCCAACTAAAGTCATGGATTTATATAATTGTTCATGATTTGAATGTTGTATGATTTTGGATTTTCAACTATGATTTGGGGATTTTGATTATAAATGCTTGGTTATGGTTTTCCCATGTTTTAATTATGCTTTTTTATGCATTAATGGTGGTTTTGGATAATTGGTTATGTGGTAATGGTTCTTTAGTAATGGAATTTGGTTTTGGAAATATTATGCCCTCAAAGTGTTTGATAAAATGCCTATAATAATGTTTTCACTATAATATTGGTTTTTCAATGGAACTTATGAATGGTTTAAACTTGGTAATGGAACCCTAAATGATATAAATAGTTTAAATGGTTTTGAATTTATTTAAAAGGCATTAGTTTCCATGGTTTTGGTTAACTGGAAATCATGTGAGGTACATAGAAATCCCCTAAGGATTGGCTAAGGAAAATACTTGCAAGTTATAGTTGGTATAACGATACCACTACGAATAGCCTAGGTTAGTAATAATGAAATAATGGTTTGGTTGTAAAATGGTTTTAATTGGGATTAAAGGGGGGTGTAGCAATGTCGTGGAAGCTGGAGGTCCTGGGGGATCAAAACTGGAAACTCATATTTGTCGATGTGAGGTTTTGTCCTAGTAATCATGTGCATGATGTCACACTTTATATTTTGGGGGATGTACTATTTATCCTAGATTTTCTTCCCTATTCGTATGGCTTCATGCACTAGGGCCCTTTCAGCTGGGGGAGATGAGCCCATATAGCCCATGGTTAGCTTAGGTCGGCAGAGCTACACAGCCCAAGTAAAGGTTTTAAATAGCATGCTAAACTCGTTTCCCTTTCTTGATATTGTTATATATATATATATGTATGGTTGTGTACATATGGATGGTTTTTACTTGGTTTTATCAATGTTTGTCTACATATGGATGGTTTTTACTTGGTTTTATAAATGGTATTATTTTATCCTTATCTTGATTTCATGCTAGCGTTCACCCGATAACCCATCTTCGGGCCCTGTATCCATAGTGATGCAAGAATTAGTCGGTCTACTTCTCCTAGTTTGCGATTCAAACTTTGGGGTCAATATTTAGATTAAAGTGGTGAGCTTTCATCTATTCAAAAGTATCTATTTCATGGATGTTATTTCATACTTTAGATTACTTATGGATTCTAGTTTTGGATATGGTTGGGGGCATATTCCAATTGGATATTTGTATTCTTTTGGTTAGAGGCTTTTGTGGAACTACTATGGGTTGGAATAGGCGGGATCAGTATTGATGTCAGCCTTAGCATTGGTATTGGTATTAGGGTTGATACTGGTTAATGATTTTGTTGGTTGTTCTATCCTCTTTTATTTTAGGATTATTGAATTATCAATGGAACTTATTTAGTTATGGTTGGATCTATGGTTTTTTTTGGCTTGGTATAGTTGTACAGTTGGTAGTGAATGGTCGAACTTGGTTAGGTCAATCTAAGTAATAGACCTATTTTAGAGTCTGTAATCTGATAGTTATACTATATTATTATATGTTTGAAATTCAGCTAATTTAGGGTAGGCATCTAGAGGTTGAGTTGGGTAACAGAGGTGGTCTTCAGTCCCAGTTATACCTAAGATACCCATTATGACAAGGCTCCGGGTCGGGTCAAGTTGGTATCAAAGCTTTAGGTTCATGGTCAATTGGAAGTCCATAAAGCCACGTCTAGTCGAGTTACTTTTAAGGGTGTGTAGTGTGCCACACTCATAAGAGATAGGCTATAAGGCATTTAGAAATATTTTACTTTTTTGGTATTCTATTTTTAAGCTTGGAGTCTAAGTCCTGGAATTCTTCTCCAATCCTTGGTTGTTCACTTTTCAGATCATGCCTCCATGATCTAGAACACAAGAAAACTCTTCAATCCCATCTGTGGACAATGTTGATGTGGTATATCCTACTTCTAGAGTTCTTTTTTATCTCAGGGTCCTATCCTTGATATTTTTGGAGTTCCTCTAATTGCAACTAGTCCTCCTCATGGTGAGGTAACTAATACTGAATTTTGCTGGCCTATTTATACTATTTCTCAGTTGGTTGCTGCTCAAGATAAGTAGGATACATCTGGCGGGTTGTCTGCTGAGGCTACAAGGGTTGGTTAGTTTATAAAACTAAATCCTCCTACTTTTACTGCTGTGAAGATGGAGGAGGATCCCCATGGTCTCTTGGATGAAAAGGAGAAGATATTCAGGGTGATCCATACCACAAATATGGAAGGTGTAAACTTTGAAGCTTATCAGCTCAAGGATATTGCATAGAAATAGTACGAAGAGTGGGATAGTGATAGAGGTAATATGGAGGGCTTATCCTGATGGGTTTTCTTTTCTCGTACTTTTCTAGATTGTTTCTTTCTTCAAGGGCTAAGGGAAGAGAATATGGAGGAGTTTCTGAATCTTAACCAAGGGAGAATGGTTGTCAAGGAATATGCCTTTAAATTTCATCAACTATCAAGGTATGCTCTTGATTTGGTGGCTAAAATGAGAATGAGGATGAGAAAGTTCACTTCTAAGCTATCTTAGGATTTGATCTTGGAAAGAAAGAATGCTTTGTTGATCAAGGATATGGACATTTTGAGGTTAGTTATCCACATGCAGTAGGTGAAGGATAAGAAGAAGAAATAGGCAAAGTTCGGAGAGAGGCAGGGTAAGAGGAGTAGGTTTTCTGACCAGGGAGGTTCTCAGTCGCAAGGTGGTCAGGATAGAGGTAAATGGCCAAAAAATAAGTGGGGGAGTTCTGGTTCCTTACTTATTTCTAATGTTTCTTACCCGAGGCAGTTGGGGTGTAGGCGTCAGTAATATGGTGATTATTTTTGGGCACAGGGTGCACAATCTCAGGTGAGTAGGGGTCAGTTGGTTATTTCATGCCCTCTTTTTCAATTGTTTGGTTTTCTTCATTAAGGTTATTATGATGAAGGAAGGGATAAGTGTTTTAAATATGGACATCCAGGCCATATGCTCAAAATTGTTTGGTTGGTAAGGGAGCTTTGGGAGCGGTCAAAGCTTTGATTTCTCCATCTTTTGCTCATGCACCTAGTGGTGTGGCGTTAGTATCTTCTTCTACTTTTGGTACCGGCACTAGCCGAAATAAATTATATGCTCTTGTATCTCTGAAGGCATCTGAGGCATCACTTAATATTGTTACTGGTACGTTACAACTCTTTTCTCATGACGTGTATTGTCTACTTTATTTAGGGTCCACTCTTTCTTATGTTACCCTATTTATAGTTGTATGTATTGGTTTTGATCCCAAGGTTATTTTAGATGCCTTTTCAGTTTCTACCTCGGTAGGTGATTTGATTATTGCTAAGAGAGTTGATAGGGGGGATATGGTATCTGTTGGTGGTAGGCAGACTTTGGTAGATTTGTTTGAACTTGATATGGTGGATTTTGATGTTATTCTGGGGAGGGATTAGTTACATTCTTGTTACACATATTGGATTTCTAGACCCATAAGGTTGTCTTTAGTTCCCTGGTGAACTGGTTATAGAGTGGGAGGGTGGTTCCCTAGCTCCTAAAGGGAGGTTTATTTCTTATCTTAGATCTAGGGGTTTAATCTCTAAAGGTTCTCTTTATCCCTTGGTTTGGGTTAAAGATTCTAACTTGGAAGGTCATTTTTTATCGACAGTTCCCGTGGTAAATGAGTTTTCTGAGGTCTTTCTGGAAGATCTTCTTGGTGTACCTCCGGACACAAAAATAGAGTTTAGTATTGACTTGGTTCTGGACACTCGTCCAATATCTATTCCTCCTTATAAAATAGCTCCAGTTAAGTTGAGAAAACTCAAGGAGCAATTTAAGGATCTTCTGGATAAGGGTTTTATTCATCCAAGTGTATCCCCATAAGGTGCACCAGTGGTGTTCGTGTGAAAGAAGGATGGTTCTCTTCTGGATGTGCATTGACTATCGGAAGTTGAATAAGGTAATGATCAAGAACAAGTAATCTCTTCTAAGGATACATGACTTGTTTGATCAGTTGTAAGGTGCCAAGTTTTTTTCTACGATAAATTATCGATCTGGGTATCATCATCTTAAGATTAGGGAGAAGGATATCCCTAAGATTGCTTTTTGTACTCGATATTGGTAGTTTGAATTCTTGGTGATGTTATTTGGTTTGACCAATGCCCCGGAGGCATTTATGGACTTGAGGAATAGGGTTTTCAAGCAGTTCTTGGATCTTTTTGTCATTATGCTTATTGATGACATTTTGGTTTATTCTACTAGTGGGGTAGATCATTCTAATCACCTTTGTATGGTGTTGCAGACCTTGAAGGAACAGTATTGTATGCCAAGTTCTCCAAGTGTGTGTTTTGGTTGAACATTATGACTTTTCTTGGTCATATTATATCTAGTGAGGGGATCATGGTGGATCTGTAGAAGGTGGATTAGATTAAAAGGTGGCCTAAACGCACGACTCCAACCGACATTCAAAGCTTTTTAGATTTGGCTGGGTATTATCAGCAGTTTGTAGAGAGCTTTTTTATGATAGCTTCTCTTTTGACCAAGTTGGCTCAAAAAAGGTGAAGTTTTCTTGGTTGCATGCTTGTGAGGGGAGTTTCGAGATTTTGAAAGATAAGGTAACTTTATTTTTGGTATTGACATTGTCTGTGGGCAGTGAGGGGTTTGTGGTTTATTGTGATGCATCTAGGGTGGGACTGGGTTGTGTTTTGATGCAGCTTTGGAAGGTTATTGCCTATGCTTCCAGACAGTTGAAGGTACATGACAGAAATTATACTACTCATGATTTGGAGTTATTGGCGGTGGTTTTCACTTTAAAAATCTGGCAGCACTATTTGTATGTAGTGCACGTAGACATATCATCTGATCATAAGAGTCTACAGTATGTGTTCACTTAGAAAGAGCTAAATCTCAGGCAAAAGTGATGGTTGGAGCTTCTCAAGGACTATAAAATGAGTTTTCTCTATCACCCAGGTAAGGATAACGTGGTTGTTAATGCTCTTAGTAGGTTATCCATGGGGAGTTTGGCTTATGTGAATGAAGGAAGATGGGAATTGGTAAAAGATATTCACCGCTTGGAAAATCTTGGAGTTCGTCTTTTGGACTCTGAGAATGGTGGTGTGATGGTACAAGAAGTGGCTCGATCGTCTCTTGGCGCAGAGATTAAGGAGAAGCAAGTGCTAGATCTTATCTTGATAAAAATAAAGAGTAATGTGGGTATGTAAAAAGTTATGGTGTTTGAGATCAGTGGCGACGGTACTTTACAGTACAAGAGAGGTTGTGTGTTCCTGATGTTGATGATTTATGGCAAAGTATCTTGGCTGAGGCGCACGAATCACGCTACATTGTATATCCATCTTGACGAAGATGTATCATAATCTCAAGGAGATATATTGGTGGAATGGTATGAAAAGGGATATGGCTAATTTTGTGGCCAAGTGCTTGGTATGTCAACAAGTCAAAGTTAAGCACATAAAACCTGGTGGGTTATATCAAGAGATTGTTTTACCTAAATAAAAATACGAGGTAATCAATATGGATTTCGGTATCGATCCTCCTCGATCTCAAAATTAATATGATTCAATTTGGGTCATCATGGATAGGATGACAAAGTCTGCTCACTTCTTTCAGTAAGGACTCCCTTTTTGGTGGAGGATTATGTGAAGTTATATCTTCAGGAGATTGTGAAGATGCATGGGGTACCTGTTTTCATTATTTCTAATCGTGGTATGCAGTTTTCATCTTATTTTTTGTGGTCTTTTCAGAAGGGATTGGGTACTAAGGTGAGTTTAAGTACTGTTTTTCATCCTCAGATGGATGGGAAGTAGAAAGGACTATTCAGACATTGGAGGATATGCTTTGGGCATATGTGGTTGATTATGGTGGCAGTTGGATTGAGCATCTTCCTTTAGTAGAGTTTGCTTACAATAATGGCTATCATTCTAGTATTGGTATGGCTCCTTTTGAGGCATTGTATGGTATGAGGTGTAGATCTTCTATTGGTTTGTTTGAGCTTGGTAAGGCAGATATGTTTGATCTGGATTTGGTCTATCGGACTATGGAAAAAATAAAGGTAATTTGGGATAGGCTTAAGGCAGCCTAAAGTCGCCCAAAGTCCAATGTAAATGTAAGGCGTAGAGACTTGGAGTTTGAGGTTGAGGATAAGGTGCTCCTCAAGGTATCTGCCATGAAGGGAGTAATGTGGCTTGGAAAAATGGGAAATCTCATTCCCCTATATATTATTTCTTATGTGGTTTTGCGAGGGGTTGGAAATATTATATATGAATTGGAATTTCCTTCTAGGTATTTCATGTCTCTATGTTGAAGAAGTGTCTTGGTGATCCTTCTTCAATTGTTTCTTTGGAGGGGTTGGGTATCTCGGGTTTTGTCTTATGAAGAGATCCCAGCTGAGATCTTGGATAGGTAGGTTCATCGGTTTTTAACCAAGGATGTGTCTTTGTTAAGGTTTTGTGGTGGAACCATAAGGTGGAAGTTGCATGGGAAGCATAGGAGGACATAAAGTCAAAGTATCCGCATCTGTTTTCTGCTCTTGGGATTCATGTGGAAGGTATGTGTCTTCAATACATCTTGATTTTCTGTGTTTGTTAAAGAAAACATTAATATCTTTGACTTTTTGTTTTCAAACTTTATTAAAGATTGGAAATATATTCAATAATGCAAATGACTCGTGCATGTGATTACCCCTACCTTGTCCGTCATTCGATGATGAATTTTCCTAGTGGGGGAGACTGAAACACCCTAGTTTCTGGACCTTAGAAAATTTCCTTGATTTCTGGTTTCTGGGCAAGATACGACATAGGGTAACAAGTCATATACTTGGTTATGGGTGGTATGGTTAGTCCTATGCTGAGCAGTATTGGTTGGTGGGATGAATGTGGTTACTAGAATGGGTACGACTTGGTGGTACGAGTTGTACTGGTGGATACGGATCCTTTGGTTCCTTTACTTAACCTTAGACTTGGTAACTTAAGATTGATTTAAGTAAGAGTGGCTCGCCATAAGCCGTAAGCCAGGGTACGAGTCGTACCCAGGACTCGTATGGTGGTCAGTATTCAAACCTCTTAGATTCTATTTTTCCAGGGGTACGGTTTATGGGTACTAGTCGTACACTTGAATATGACTTGGGTTTAGGTGTGTCGTACCTTGGATAGTGTTGGGTCTAAGAAGGAAATCCTAGGGTACGAGAGATGGGTACCACTCGTATAGGTTGGGTATGGCTCGTAAGGGTTAGTCGTACCCTATAATGGGAATTTAATGCAGTTTAAGTGAGGGCAACTTGGATATTTCCACACTTATCCTAATAAGGTCCCACAACTTATATTGCACTTGAGAGGTTATTTGGCCTATTATTCTATTCTTAAACACTTGGAAAACACTCTTAAATTCTCTCTAGAGTTCTTGGGAAAAGGAAGTTAGGATTTTATCTTAACGATTAATTTGGGGATTTTCTTAGTGATTTCTCTCTATCATCATCTTTGCTTAAGGCATGTTCTCTTCCCTCATTGTTAGTTCCAACTAAAGGCTTGGTTTTATTCAATTTTTCATGATCTGAATGTTGTATTATTTTGGGTTTCCAAATATGATTTAGGGGTTTTGGTTATAAATGTTTTCTTATGGTTTTACCATATTTTAATTATGCTTTTATATGCAGTAATTGTGGTTTTGGATATTGGTTGCATGGGAATGGTTCTTTGGTAATGAACTTTGGTTTTGGAAATACTATGCCCCCAAAGTGTTTGATGAAATTCCTATAATAATGTTTTCACTATAATATTTGTTTTTCAATGGAACCTATGCATGGTTTAAACTTGGTAATGGGACCCTAAATGATATGAATGGTTTAAATGGTTTTGAATGGATTGAAAAGGCTTTGGTGTCCATGATTTTGGTTGACTGGAAATCATGTGGGATACATGGAAATCCCCTATGGATTGGCTACGGACAATACTTGCAAGTTATAGTCGGTATGAAGATACCACTACTAAGAGCCTGGGTTAATAATAATGGAATAATGGTTTAGTTGGAAAATGATTTTAATTGGGCTTAAAGGAGGGGGTGTAGCAAAGACGTGGAAGGTGGAGGTCCCGGGGGGATCAAAACTAGAAACTCATATTTGTCCATGTGAGGTTTGGTCCTAGTGACCGTGTGCATGATGTCACACTTTATATTTTGGGGGATATACTAGGCATCTCAGGTTTTCTTCCCTGGTCGTGCGGCTTCAAAGACTGGGGACCTTTCAACAGGGGGAGCTGAACCCATATAGCCCGTGGGTGGTTTAGGATGGCAGAGCTACACATCCCAGCTAAAGGTTTTAAATAGCATGCTAAACCAGATTCCCTTTTTTGGCATGGTTATATATATATTTATGGTTGTGTGCATATGGATGGTTTTTACTTTGTTTTATAAATGGAATTATTTTATCCTTATCCTGAGTTCATGCTAGCATTCACCTGCTAACCCGTCTCCGGGCACTGTATCCCCAGGCAATGCAGGAATCGGTCGTTCTACTCCTTTTTTATAGCGATTCGGAATTCGGGGTCATCATTTGGATTGAAATGGTGAGCTTCCATCTATTCATAAGGCTTCATTTCATACTTTAGATTACTTATGGATTCTAGTTTTGGGTATGGTTGGAGGCATGTCTGAATTGGATATTTGTATTCTTTTGGTTAGAGGCTTTTGTGGAACTACTATGGGTTGGAATGGGCGAGATTGGTATTGGCGTCAGCCTTCGCATTGGTATTGGTATTGGGGATGATACCGGTTAACGATATGGTTTGTTGTTCGATCCTCTTTTATTTTGGGATTATTGAATTGTCAATGGAACTTATTTGGTTATGGTTGGATCTATGGTTTGGTTTGGCTAGGTATGGTTGTATGGTTGGTAGGGGACAGCCATACTTGGTTGGCTCGATCTCAGTAACCGACCTATCTCAGTGTCTATAATCTGGATAGTTACACTATCTTGTTATATGTTCGAAATTTAGCCAATTCAAGGTAGGCGGCTGAAGGTTGGGTTGGGTAACGGGGGTGGTCTCCGATCCTGATTGGACTTGGGACACCCATTATGACAAGGCCTAGGGTTGGGTCGGGTCACATAGTCTAATATAGAAACATAAAAGTAAACTCAAAACACATAAAATCCAACTGTTACCTTGAATAACTTCGAAGGCGCCCAAATCAACCATTATGAGCGCACTCGAACCAGGATCTACACCAAAAGTGTATAATAGGGGTGAGTATGGTCCACTTGTACTCATTAGGCATCATAGTCCGACCAAGCAAAGTAGAAAATAAAGCATACAATAGTACACACTAAGAGCATGTCACTTTCAATCAGAAAATGTCCCACAACGGTAGCCCACACTGCTTGCTCTAACAAATTTGTAATACTCATTTATATTGCTACAAACACCAAAAAGGTATACAAGTATGGATTATACCACATACAAGTGTAGAAAAGAAGAAAAAACATATACGATAAAATCAAATACAAGTAAAGGAAGATAGAACAACTGGATAGGTAACAAGTCAACACCGAAATTCAATCACTACACAAGCATAATAAGGTAAATACAATAAAAATAATGATGATGATGATATAATGCATGAGTTTTTCACACAACCTCCTATACACCTATGGATCTAAAGCTTCCCGACGTAGGATCCATGGGGTTCCATCAACAAGTATATAATCCATATCCATTTCTCCTCCCCGGCACATCCTCGGGAATGGTTCACATTTTCTGACAGAAAAGGCTAGTATTTCCAATGTTTCTAGTATTCCTATGGTGGTACTAATGTTTCATGAATGAGCATGATATGAGGATGTAATGCTCACAACCAACCATAATGAGTATCTCTACATCCAACCAATGTACCAACTAAGTAAGCCAAATATCCACTCAATTTTTTCAACTTACCATGAAATCCAACATGATCCATATGCCAATAGAGTATGAATACACCACAATAAAAAATTAATACCACAACAGGATTTTTCATAAAACCAAATACAATTATTTTCATGTATATAAGGCTATCATTATCACATAGGACCCCACACGGTCATACATAGCACATAATATTCCAAAATCACTAAATAACCTCACATATAGGCCCCCACACAGACACAACACGATAATATAGCCATTTTTCATGATTAGTTCCCACACCCTTAACATGCTTTTGTATAAAAATTAACTGCTCAACCGAGTCTAAAAGAAGTTAAGCCATAACTTACCTCAAAAGACAAAAACTAGTTTCCAAGTCTTCAATCGGAAGCCTCACTCCGCATAAATGGAACCAGAATCAACTAAAATGTTGAAATATAGAACCTATGCTTCAAAATAAAGCCAACGATACCCATATTACTTATTTTTAAGTCAGGGTCAAAACGGACCTCCTGAAATGGATTTTCAAAAAAAAGGGTAAAATCATAATTTTATTTTAAAAATATATTCTCCATATTTTTATGAGTCTATATCAAAAAAACCAAGCAAAAACAAGTTTAAAATGAGGTCCAGATAGAAGAAAAATCAAAGATTTACTGGTTAAAATCCTTGAAATCCATTTTAAAAATCAAGAATTGAAGTTGTTTTGAAGATGAAATTGATAGAAAAGTCATAATGATAGGATTAAAACCTTACCCAAATTAAAATGAATTGAAATAGGGGTTTAAATCTAAGAAATACAATTTTAGGCCTTCCGGTCCAAAATCCCCAATTTCCACTTTAATCCATGTTAAAACAAGAAATAGATGATAACATTAGAGTAAAGTAGTTGAAATAAGTGTTTAGATGCTTAGTCAAGCTTAAAAATGGAAGAAATTGCTTAAAAGTGTGAAACCCTAAGCTCCAAGTCTCAAAAATGGGGGGTGGCAAAACATGGGTATATAGGGTACAAGTCTCTGCGAACCCCTCGAGATTCATTCGAAATTCTGTGAATGCAAACGAAATATGCTACCAATCAAATTCGATGCTACGGACTCAATGGAGATATCAGATTTAAAAAAAACATCTTTTCATAAAGTTGATCCCTGAAACTCAAAATCACAATTTTCCAAACCGAGGGTCGAAATGAGATTTAAAAGTCATAAAACCACACCAACCATCTTATCACCCTAAGATCGATGTTCTGGATCTGCTGGCATAATCCATTTTGCCATCTAAAGTGTAGATTAACAGATGTTGACTGAAATCAACTATAAGTCTTCTCAAGCCACCAAAAATCACAATAACATTAATAACACCAAAACACATCAAAAATCATGTCAATTATCTCCATTCCCCCAGAAATACCAGATGCAACCATGAGGAGGGGTAAATAGTTAATTCACATAGAAACACATATTTCACATAATTCATGAAAAATTTAAGTTTTTACACAATGTCATCATCAATTGTCGGCTTGAACTGAAACTCATATTATCAATATCATAATTAATTATCAGAATTGAATCGAAACTCACATTAATTGACTCTATCAATAAACCATACTAGTATACCATATCTAAGACATATCAATAAGTCATATAAGTAAACTATAGCAATATACCATATAAGTAAATTATATCAATAAACCACTGGATTTTTACTCGGAATTAGCACCAACTCCCAAATACCAAACTAGCATACTCATTAAGTATTCGTTCTCATCAAAGTCCAAAAGAATCATTAATAAGGGTCCAACATATGTAAATATGTCTATAAGAGCTAACACAAGTCTTGGCCTAAGGTAGGTCGGAAGGGCCCACTTCTAATCCCCAAAATTCATTCTTAGGCAAATTCTACCCGGACTAGGCTAAGGTATCTCAATTTATTTCTAGATGTTAAATAATCCATAATTATACCTAAGCTAGCAATTTTTCCAAAAATGTGAGCAACTAGGTCAATTTCACCTAAATTACAATTTCAAGATACTCTAACAATCCAAATAAGACTAATTATACCAATCATACTTCCAATACCTAAATCCCATCTTATATCTAGGATAATATCATAATCGTACTACGAATTAGCTCAATCTATAAGGAAAGTAAATCTAGCCTACTTTAATGCCAAAGAAAAGCCCAAAGAATCTGCTAAACCATTGATTTCCCCTTTCAAGAAGCTTTCGCAAGGTACCACGCTAACAAAATCACAATTTAATCATCAAAACAAGAGAAATGATACCTATATTACACTATTGTTCTTCGGGTCCAAAATTATGTAAAAATTCCATATGGGTCCGTTTATGGAATCGCACTTTCGAAATCAACACAATGTCCTTCTATGCTCAATAAACATTTACCCTCAAAATTGATGAATTTCGATCTCTAATGGTACTTCAATCAAGCCACCAAACTTTTAGGAATTTTAGAAAAATATGGAGAATAAAACCAAGAAATTAATTAAAGCTTACCACAAATTTAAAGAAGAAACACGTAGATTAAATCCACAAAGGCTTCAAAATCACTCATTAAAAATTAACCCAAGTTTTTCCACTTTTTAGGGTTCAATATTCTTTGGAATGGATGAAAAATGGTATAAATTGGGCTAAGTGAGGCTTTTATACCCTTACCAAGTACACTGATGTCACTTAAGCGACAAAGTATCGCTTAAGCGATACTTATCGCCTCAGCACATGTCGCATAAAAGATCCTGGTATGCTTAAGCGGTGTTTTCTTACGTGACATATGCCTCACTTGTGCGATATCAGTGGGCCACGCTAGGTTTCTTAAGAAACCATCTAGTCGTATACGCGATGCACCAGCACCAGTTGAGACCTGGACTTTCTTCTCGGGATTTATCCGAAATCCCATATACACAAATGAACTATTCTAACCTAACAAATTTGATGTTCCAGACTCAATGGAACAGTAAAAATTTTCATATGAGGTCTTTCCAATAAAAAGTGGATCCCACACCCACTTGTTATTTTCTTAACTTCTGGCCAATAGCCTTAAATGAGTTTCAAAGCCTCGAGACCAAAACTAAGGGCCCTTTTAGCCTAAAATAAATGTTCTAGAATTGTTAGAACTGTCAAAATTATCATACAAGGTCATTTGATTGGATTTTTTGCCCGATCGCCAATTTGAACAAGCAAAGACTTTAAAACAAAAAATTGACTCTAAAAGCCAAACGAATTGCCCGGTAACCAAACTGTCAATTCCAACAAGTTATAAATGAGTTGGGAAGATATAGAAAATCTCTAAACGATGAAAATGAGTAGAAACATGAAAATAACCTGGAGGGTCATTACATGAACCAACCTCATTACTAACCCAAAATCAACATTTTGGATCCAATTGAACTGTCCTAATTTCCATCTGGCACTCAAAACATAAAACAGCAACAACAACAAAGACTAATTTAAGATACAAAGGGACAAATAACTTGACATAGAGAGAATATGTAAGATAAGAACTAGAGAGTATATTAAACTCTAAAACCCCTACAAACTTGTAAACTAACACCAAGTTCTTACAATTACACAAGAGAGGCTCAAATAGTCCACAATCTCACAAAACAGCCTACACGAACAAGACGTCAAACAGCAACAACAACAAAGACTAAGTTAAGATACAAAGGGATAAATAAATTGACATAGACCAAATGATACGGAATAGACTAGGAACTCACGAAATGACACCAAAATAGTCCACTAAATAAGGCATAAACCGAGGACCCTTTGAGAGCTAGTTTCGGCCAAGAACAAGAATACGAGTTTCACAAGTTAACAAGGTGTTGGTGACACAAAAATCAACCAACCAATCTAAGTTACAACACAATATAATGAACAACGAAGAACAATGATAATTTTATAACAAGAAAACACCACACGGCTTACAACACAAGATACAAACTAATACAAGATGAAAACAAACAAAAGGATAGATAGTTAGACAAAGGTGGTGTAAATCCTAGTAACCAAAGAGTACATAAAACTCTAAGACCCCTAACACCTCCACACATGATCACCTAACTCTTACGATGACACAAGAGAGAATTCCACCACTCAAGTGCCATGGTTTCTCAAAAATAAGCAATTATAAGAGAATCCACCCTTGAATTATTATCTTAGTTACACCAAGTGCGACTATGAAGATCAACGTGTGTACAAGTGCAGCAAAGTATAATCCTAGGAAGTTCAATTTTGAGATGTGAGAAGGATAAAAGACACACCAAAGCCTCCCTATTTGCTCATTTATTACACTAGAGGGGCGCCCCCTTTTCATTAAGGGTCTTTTGGTCATTTCATATTTTATGTAATAAGGAGACTATATATAGTTTAGCATTAGGGATTTTCATGACTTAGTTGATTATTGTTGTATGTTGTTGAAACACCAAAGTCCTCTCTCTACTTGAGGCAAACCGAAACTAGGACAAGAAACTAGTGTGGATTCACTAGTGGTTGTATTTGCTTGGAAATATTGGTGCTTGAGTAGTGGACTCCTCTCTTGTGTCATTGTAAGAACTTGGTGTTAGTTTACATGTTTGTAGGGGTTTTAGAGTTTAATATACTCTCTATTTTTTATCTTACATGTTCTCTCTATGTCAAGTTATTTATCCCTTTGTATCTTAAGTTAGTCTGTTATTGTTGTCATTTGATGTCTTGTTCGTGTGGGCTGTTTTGTGATATTGTGGACTATTTGAGACTTCTTAGATACCGTTTGGTATCATTTGGTATCAAAGTAAGGATGGATGTGTTCCTACACTACCAATCTTGGGCTCTCTTAGTCGAAAAATAAAAAATAAAAAAGAGTTGAAGTGTTTTTGTTATTGCCCGAGTGTTCTTGTTGTTGTTGTTGTGTTTGGCCGAGATTTGTGTCTAGATTTGAGTGTATTTTGTTGTCTTAGTTTGTTTATAGTGCTTGTTATATTTATCCTAAACACTTATTGAGTCTACCACCCAAGTTCTTGAGCAAGATTCCGGTTGTGTTTGGTGTTAAGTGGACGGTTTCTTGTTGTTGGTGGTGGTGTTCATCTTGTGTTCTTGTGTTGTGTTGAAGAAGTTGTTGTTTGATCTTGAAGAGAGAAAAGAAGTATAAGACTTTGTGTTTGTCTTGAAAACAATTACAAGACAACACCAAAGTAGTAAAAGAAAAAGAGACAATCAAAAAGCATACTTACCAAAAAGGAGTAACAACACTTTTCAAGAATAGACAAAAGAGGAAAGAGACAAGGCTACTCCAAAAGGATGTTTTCCCAAAAGAGTGCAAGTTGGTGAAAAGTTGGTAGAAGACTTTTTGACTCTTGAAAGGAGAGTATAAAATATTTTCCACCTACACCATATCTGAAATATCTTCCTCAAAGGTGTAGTATTGAACATCAAAGTCTTGGAACAAATTTTCTTCAACAACAACGTGTGTTTTGTCTTGTTACCGTTTGTGTGGTGTTGTTGCTTTCGGTTCAAAGACTTGAACCTTTGTTGGTGTGTTGTGTGTGACATTGTGGACTGTTTTTTTTGGTGCTATGGAACCCGAGACCTCAACTCTCAACCCACGGGGGAACACAATGCTACTAGTATCATTTTGGCTCGCCTTGAAGCTATGTCCCGAGACATGGCTAGGATGACCACGGGTATTGAAAAACTAGACTCGGATGTGGTATCAATTAAGGGTGAAGTATCAATAATGGGTAGGATATTGGAGAGAGTGGAAAGCCAAAGAAGCCGACCTTCTACCCCTCGACATATTTCACCAACTAGTACTCCCGGGGCCATGCACCAAATACTATATCCACCTATTGCTACAAATCAAACCAACCCTCACTCCCAAATCCTAGATCATGATAGACCAAGCCACCCTCCACTTCACCAAGTCCAACAAGAAGGACTTGGAACCCAAATACCACCACCAAACCCGAGCCCTCCTATCCAAAATCTACTTGACCAAAGACCTCACTATCCAAATCCAATCCCGCCGCTACAAGCTCCACTTAACCCAAATAGACCCGTCCATGTTGAGGGGTATGGTAGAGGAGAACAACATGCTGGTTATGGACCATATTATGTTGTTTACATGAGAACAAAAGATATGAGGGATAGGCAAGGTGATCCAAGGGAAGTTCACATTTGAGATGGAAGAGTTGGTCTTTGGAACCTACAAGGGAACCAAAACCGTGATGTAGGTCTAAATACTATCAAGGTGGGGCTTCCAAAATTCAAAGGTGAGAGTGATTCGGAATAATTTCTAGCTTGGTAGTCCACTTGTGAGAGAATCTTCCAAGTCAATGACCGTACCGAGCAGAAAAAGAGTTGTTATGTGATTGCATATTTTGAGGGTTATGCTACTACGTGGTGGGAGTATGTGAAGCGATTTGGCAATGTTTTGATTAAGGGGAATCCCTCTACTTGGTTTAGATTTAGGTACTTCATGAGAAAAAGGTACTTACCCGAGAGTTACCATCAAGATCTCCTTGCTAAGTTGTATAACATGAGGCAAGGGAACAAAAGCGTCGTGGATTACTATGATGAATTCCAACAACTCATTTTGAAACTTAATCATCGAGAGGAGAAAGTAGGCCATGACATTGTTCGATTCAAGGTGGGGTTGAATAAGGAAATTTTCTCACGGTTGAAACTTCACAAGTTTGACACTATTTATGCCATCTTCCAAGCCACCTTGGAAGTTGAGAAGGAGTTGCGGGAGAAACCGAGTGTCAAGCTCAAAGGGCAATCTCCCTCGGGTTGGCACAAGGACAAAAATGACCCATACAATGTGGATAAAACCGAGGACAAGGATTCACAAGATGAAAAAAAGGCTCACCAAAGGTACCTTCCGAGAAATGAAGGTAAACCGCATTTCTCTTCTAGTTCTAAGGGCTTTCAATGTTTTAAATACCAAGGTTGGGGACACAAGGCTAACGAGTGTCCAAATAGGAGAAATATGATCCTAAGGGAAGGAAAATTGTACTTTCTTGGGAAGGAGGTGGGATTTGAACCGAAGGAGATTGATGATCAATCTCAAGATGGAGAGAAGGTAGAACCCAATGAGCCAAAGGAGGGGGATGAGGAAGATGTTTCGCCGTGTGAAGGTGAGATTGTAGTACCTATGTATATGTCAAGGAAAGTCATGCTTAGTGAGGGTATGGAAGAAGAATCCGAGAGTGAGGAGGATGAAGAAGGAGAGAAGCTGAGAGTTGGGATTGTGGGATTTTCCCACAAGGACTCTTTGTTGATTACTAACCGAGATACTAGCACTTTTCCTAGTATCAAATCTTCTTATGTGCAGGTTGTAGAACATATAAATACAAGGAGCATGCTTTATGATATCATGGGACCCTTGGTTGAACATCCTAACCTTAGGAAGAGCAATTAAGAGATGATAAAAAGAGGAGAGCTTGTCGGTGATGATTGCTTGAATTTGAGGGAAAATTCCTCTCAAAATGGAGAGGATGATACAAGTGCGACTATGAAGATCAACATGTGTACAAGTTCATCAAAGTATCAGCCTATGAAGTTCAATGTTGATACGTGAGAAGGATCAAAGACACACTAAAGCCGCCCTATTTGCTCATTTATTACACTAGAGGGGTGCCCCCTTTTCATTAAGGGTCTTTTGGTCATTTCATATTTTATGTAATAAGGAGACTATATATAGTTTATTATTAGGGATTTTCATGACTTATTTGATTATTTTTGTATGTTCTTGAAACACCAAAGTCCTCTCTCTACTTGAGAAAAATCGAAACTAGGACAAGAAACTAGTGTGGATTCACTAGTGGTTGTATTTTCTTGGAAACATTGGTGCTTGAGTGGTGGACTCCTCTCTTATGTCATTGTAAGAACTTGGAGTTAGTTTACATGTTTGTAGGGGTTTTAGAGTTTAATATACTCTCTAGTTCTTATCTTACATGTTCTCTCTATGTCAAGTTATTTATCGCTTTGTGTCTTAAGTTAGTCTTTGTTTTGTTGCCGTTTGATGTCTTGTTTGTGTGGGCTGTTTTGTGAGATTGTGGACTATTTGATCCTTTTTAGATACCGTTTGGTATCATATTGATCAAAGTCAAACTTATGGCTTTTAAGGCCTCTAAGAGTCTCAAACTCTCCAAAATTACTCCCGAATGCATCGGGAATCATGCTAATCATCTCCACACCTTTCAAATAATGTATAACAGATACGGGAAAGACTAAAATAGTCAAAACATATAAAAAGAAAAATTCACAACTAAGGTTGTTACATATACAACCTTTGGTTGCAATAATAATTCAAATACATATTATATACAATATTTATATAGTTTCTTTACATATAATATACAAAACAATATTTATACAATATTTATACAACTTCTATACATATTCGATACAACAATTATACAATTTTTGTACACATTCTGTACAACCTTTAGTTGCAATTATTGTTCAAATACATCTTTTATAAAACAACTATACAATTTCTATAAACATTCTATACAATTTACATATATATATATATATATACACATATATCTTGTATAAATATATATTCTATAAAATAATTGTACAATTTCTATACCATTGTATTTATTTATTTAAAAAGCAATTTTTTTTGTGCCCCAAAAAATTATAGTGAAATCTAAAAGAAAAAGCAAAACAAAATTTTTAAAAAACAGCTGCAACCAAAAAAAAAATTACATCATACCTCTACTTACCTTACCATAACTATTTAAAATCTCAATCCTTATAAATAATTACATAAATCCCTAATTTTACTTTAAAGCTCGAATATATCATAGAAGAATATGATGTATCCGTGTAAAATTAAGTGATATATCCAAAAGAACGCGATGTATTTATGTCGAATATGATGTATCCATATAAAATTAAGTGATACATCCGAAAGAATGTGATATATCCGTGTAAAATTAAGTAATTTTCTGAAAGAATGTGATGTGACAATATGGACTAAATCAGGAATTTTTAGTAATATTAAAGATAGTTGGTATATGAAGTAATTAGCTCCAAAAGGGTTGAGATTTATGTTATTTTTACCAAAAGAATCTGAATCTTTGGGCTGAAATGGCGCAAGAAGGAAAGGGCTTTGGGAGGAAATAGACCGAGTTACTGAAGGAAAAAAATTGGCCAAAATAAGAAGGGGAAAGGACACCCCATATCCATTAGGACAAAGAAATTCACTAAAATGATCATTTTCAAAGTAATGTCATGCGGTAGCCACTCTTCTATTTTAATTCCACCAATTGGCCATTTAAGAAATTGTATAATATGTATAGAAACTATATAGTTGTTTTATAGAATACACACAAACACACACACATACACACATATATATATATATATTAGGATGTGTGTAAAACCTATATAATTGTTGTATAAAATATATATGTATATAATGTATATAAAAATTGTATCGTTATTGTATAAAATATGTCTATGTATAGGATGTATATAGAAACTGTATATTATTTGTATAAAAGAATATGTATATGTTAGGATGTGAATAATTTTTTAAAATAAAAACAACACTAAAAAAAGGTGTACATAAACAATTATTGCAGTTCTAGGTTGTATAGAATGTGTATTAAATGTGTATAGTTAGTATATACAATATGTATATGGAGAAAATTGAAGGAAAGTTGTCATTTAAGTCTTGAATGAAGGATTGGTGACATTAACCAACTTAAAGGGTCAAACATAATTAGAAAATTTTATTAAGTATGGACTTGATTAATATTTTCAAAACTTTCTAATCTTTTCTAAAATACAAATCAACCCACACCCCTCTCCTTTCCAAATCAGTCATCTCTCATCTCTCTCTGAACAGTTTCTTCCAACCAATAGTTCTGCAAATTTCTCCTTTCAATCTCCGACAACTTCAACCTTCGATGACAAATAGTTAGCTTTGAGTTTCTTTTTAACTTTCAACCATCAATCGACGTGACAGCTTTGCTCTCTAGCTAAAACAGCTTCGAGTTCTTCATCGTCCCTTTTCTTCTTTCACAAGTAAAAAATTATGGCCTTTTTAGTTTTGAAGAAAATGAGGAACTTGAGCCAACTTCTCTTCTAGTATTGGTGAAAATTTTCAATATTTGTTGCTTTAATTTGAAATACGGTACAAATATAATCCTAATTTCTAGTATTTCTTCTCTTCTCTTTTCGGAGTGCAATATGATTTTTTGTTGTTAGTTGCATTTTCTGAAGTTTGATTTTTGTTGTTTGTGTTTGTACAAACAAAACAATGATGTTGCTATTTTTTGAGTTGTACCCGTTGTCGGGTTAGTTTGTTCTTGTTCTTGGTAAAAATGGTGATATTGTTGTTGTTCTACTGAATAAAATCATGCTACTATTTTTTTACAATAGATTATCCATCTGATGTAATAGATTAATCATTTGATGCAACAGATTAACCATCTTATCTAACAGATTTATCGTATGATGCAATAGATTTACCATCGAATAAAAAATATGATGCAACATATTAACCATCAGATTAAAAATTTAATACAACAGATTTACCATCTGATGCAACAGATTTACCATCGAATTAAAAATTTGATACAACAAATTTATCATCTGATATAATAGATTAACCATTTGATGCAATAGATTAACCATCTGATACAACAAATTAACCATCTGATGTAATGGAGGACCATAGGATTAAAAATCTAATACAACAGATTAATCATCTGATGCAATAGATGAAACTTCTGTTGGATAAAATCCTATTAACTATTCCAATAGGACATGTCAAGACTTTCTTTTTCAAACTGATCATTCATCTATCGCGATAGACGACCCTTCTGTTGGAAGAAATCTAAACAATATTGACCATTGATAACTATTGCAATTGATCACTCATATGTTGCAACAGATGTGTGATATGTTGCACAGACCATTTATTTGTTTCAACAGATTACTCATCCGTTGCAACAGGTTAGTTATATGTACCAACAGATAACCTACCTGGTGCAACAGATGTGTGATCTGTTGGAACTATTATTTTATTATTGTGCATGTTAGATTTACTATTATCCTTTTTTAACAATGCATTAATCAATTATAATCTATTTTATGTTTCTATTAATTTTAGATAATATGGCTCCCAAAAGAAAAAAAAAACTAATCAAGTCCAAGTAAAGAAACAAGTGAAGCAGTTAGGCTACATCCACCTCTCTATGATCTTACTTTACAAGTGTTATCTCAATCAAGAGCAGAAGATAAGGAATGTTTCAAAAGAGATAATCCAGATGCTAATATATCTTCTACTGAAAGTTGGTCAAAACATTTAGCATTGATAGTTATCCCGTGAGAATGTAGTACGATGGTGCTAAAAATTTAATGGGTGATTTCATGGTTAAGTCCTCCATGGGAAAATCTTTCGAACACTTCAGAAAAATACTTCGAGGATAAAAATTAGATTCTTATTTCAGGGATAGCTGCTTTGGAAAATATCTTGATTTGCCAGAGGACAACAATTCTCATTTTCAAATGAAAATGGTTTATGATTTTCTCAAGCATAGGTTTATGTAGGAAAACAAAGATAAGATATATGAGGTGTGGATAAATTACTTTGGCATGTCGGTTTGTTTTTGTTGGAAGGAGTTTGTCATAGTTACTGGACTAAAATGTTATCCTTCTTCTTCTTCTCAAGTTATACCTATTCTAACCCCCAAAAAAAGCACCCCGCACGCCAAAAAAATACAAATACAAGTTGAGTGATCGTGGAGACTTGGTGTCCATTGTTGGCCCAAGCTTCAAAAAGAAAACTTTGATAGAAACGTTGAAAGATAAAAGACTTTCAAAGAATCACAAACAATCATTGTGCTTGGTTTTGTTTGTACATAACAATCTTTGGGCGAGAGACGTTAACAACAACAATCCACATTATTTAATAAAGATCTTTGTGGATCTTGAGTAAGTTAACAACAATCCTTGGGGTTATGAAAGCTTCAAAATGACTTTCAAATATTTGTTGACTCCGTTAGCACCAAAGATAGTCAACTTATATGGTTTTCCATGGGCTTTTATGGTAAATATTTCTTTTATTATGATATGATTCATTTTTTTATTCAATAATGCTTTTGATTTGTTAGCGTTATTTTATAGGATTGCGCATTTGAAGACATTCCTTATTTGAGACAACAAGTGAACTACTAGGAAGAAGTTTTCTGTACAAGAATCCAGAGATGGTTGTCGGCCAAAACTGATAAAAATACAAAATTTCTTAATCTCTACAACCCCCAAAGGATGCAGTAAGTCTAATTCTAATTAATTTTTTGTTTCAATTAATGATATTTTGGAATGATCTAATCATCATTCTAATATATGTACTGATTTATGTTAGATTGTCCATCCTCTCTTATTTCAACTAATCAAGAGTTAAAGATACCATTTTTTTCTTACTTTATAGTCTATGCAAACTTTATCGGACCCTGAGGTCATTGACAAAATAAAAATGGAAATTTTTGGAGCAACAGCCATCAGAAGAAAAATAATTTTGGAGGATGGGCTTGTTGTTGTTGATGATGGTAGAAGTAGTGGAGCTATTGGTGGTAGTAGTGGTGCAGTTGTTGGGGATAATAATGCTCCTCTTACTATTTTGAAAACAAACTATGAGTATGATCATATTGGTTATGCATATTTTTCCCCTCCTAGCGAATGTTCTGCATGCAAATGCCAAGACTACAAATTGAAATATAATGTAGTGATTAATGTTATTAATGCATTAACTGTTTCTATAAAGGAATTAACATCTAAGAGGGGTGTCATTACATCAAAGAGGATTTCATATCCATCCACTCCATTAGATATTAAGGCTAAAAGGAGAAGAAAAGTAATTTTTAATGCATTATTAAGCATCCAAAAAAGCAAAATTGCATCTCCGCTGTCTTTGTGTTGTACTATTGAGCAATGTACAAGGCCTACAAGAGAGCAGTATGAGCTGAAGAAGGATAATATATAACATTATTCCAACTAACAAATAGAAAAATATCTATTTCAACAGATGACACCTCTTCTGAAAATTATCAAACAAATAGATACATCTGTTGCAATAGTTGACTAACCTGTTGCATCAGATGCAGAATCTATTGCAACATATGTCATGTCTATTTTAGAAAATCAAATATCTCTATGTACTATTTTTATTTGTACCAACAAATGACCTATATTCTCCAACTGATGGGTCATCTGATGGGATAAATTAAATCAAGACTTCTTACTATTTTAGTTATTCCAAACAGAAGAATCATATGTTACAACAGATGGTTTATCCGTTGGAAATTATAATAGAGGTCTTCCTCATGTTTTAATTCGTCCCAACAGATGATCCATATGTTGCAACAGAAAGATAATCTGTTTGCTAAACTGATGAGTTATTATCCTTTTCTATTTTTTTGAATCTTTGTGATTAGCATTGACAATTCTAGTTTTCATGGTGGATGTTACTACTGAAAAACATTGAAAATATTCTACTCTTTTTATGGAAATACAGAGGAGAAAGTGTAGAAACCATACACAAGCAACATTAAAGATCCATAACGACCAAAGTCGAATTTCATAGCACCGGATGATGAACAATTTGTCCATATTGAGACTGTCAAAGTAATAACCTCACCCTTCCTTAGGAATTGTTAGCATCAAAACTTAAATTGTTCATTTATTTATTGAGATCGGTACCCATAATAATTTTTTTACATTTTATTTATTTGTTGATTTATTTCATATAATTTCTGAAGGCTTAAACTTATTTTATGTTTTCTATGAATTTTATTTTATCCTTGGATTTGAGCTTATTAATTGAAATGGAATACTAGATTCAAATATTTCAATAGATAAGGTATCTATTGCAACAGATGACATATCTATTGTAAAATATCAAACAGATTTAGATATATGTTGCAATATGTAGGTTATCTGTAGGAAATTATCAAATAGGTCTTCCCAGTATTGCAACAGATAGACTTAGATAGAAACATTGGGATAATGTAACAGATGACCAACCTATTGCAAAAGATAAACTATCTGTCATAACTAGTAGAATATATGTTAGAACAGACAGAAAATCTGTTGCATTATAAAAAATTCAACTTTCATTAGACATAAAAAAATTGTCACTACATGTAAAGTGAAGTGACTTGAAATAAAAAAAGTGGAACCCATTGACAGGAACCTAAAGTTGCAACGATATTTCACTTTGGCACCTCAGGTAGACAGTGTTCATTTTAAACACCTAAAATAGGCATCAAATGTGTCAGTTTGTCACTTTTTATCCTGTTGGTATCTCGCGTGTAATTCACGTAGCCAAGCGCATTGAACCCCTATTTTTGCTGACTTGGCATCTGATTTGGCCCCCAACAGTTATTTTTCCCCTATTGTCTTATATATTCATCTTCTTCCTAAAATTTAACCCTAAATTCCCAAATCTTCTTATTCATCATCTTTTTTTCTCTATCCAAATTCTTTAAATTATTTATATTTGGTTTTTCTTTATCTTTTTTTTATTTTTTCCAACTGAGCTTGACAATATCGAGCCCATCTTTCACTGTTTTTCATGATAAAGATTTTCAATATTGTAAGTGTGGACATGAAGCTCTATTGAAGACTTCTTGGACTCAACAAAATCCAGGTCGTAGATTTTTTACTTTTAAGATTTCAAAGGTAATACTTTTTTATTTAATTAGTTGATTAATTATTGACTTGCAATTTTTTTGTAATTGTGGTCTTGTTTTTCTAGAAATTGGGTGGATGTGATTACTTTAATTGGTGTAAAGAAAGACACTTCACAAGCCAATCGTGTAATATAAGGTTTGTTGAATAAAGTCAAGGATTTTGAAGAGAAACAAAATCGAGCAAGAATATACTACATTGTTGGCGTTATTGCTACTGGTTTAGTATTTTGGGCACATGGATATTCAAGCATAATTGCTGAAATTCTCATAGTGATGTATTTGCTACTTGTTTGTTGTTGTTGAGCACATTGATATTCAAGAGTAATTGTTGGAAAATATCAAACAGACTTAGAGGTATGTTGCAACATACAGGTCATCTGTTGGAAATTATCAAAGAGGTTTTCCCACTGTTGCAACAGATAGACTTAGATGGAAATATCAGCATAATGCAATAGATGACCAAGCTGTTGCAACACATAAACTTTCTATCATAACAGGTAGAATATCTATTACAACAGACAAACAATCTATTGCATTATTAAAAATTCAACTTTCATCAGACAAAAGAAATTGCCACTATATGTAAAGTGAATTGACTTGAAATAAAAATTGTTATGGTGTTTGTGTTCTACATCTTCTTATTTATACACAGGCTCCAAGCGTCCAGTTAGTACCCCATAAGCCTAGACTTCTTGCATGTTTTCTATAGCATTGTCGCACAAAAAGGTCGTTAGCTCAGCCATTTTTGTGTCGCTCAGCAAACATTCGATATATGCAAGCATGTCGACCTGCACGCATCAGCGGTTTTATTTTTTGAAAGGTCCATGTCCTTGTTTCGAACTTTAAAATCCCATGTTGTATTCTTCAACACTTTTAATGGAAAATCATCCATCAGCTTATTGTGCCTCAACAAGTTGGGGACCAACTCCAACAGTGGCTGAATGTGGGTAAAAAAATTGGTCTTCTCGATGGCAGGTAAGTTACAGTCATAAACCTTCATCTTTCCCTCCTCGAGTAGTATCTCAAGAGCAAAAAATATTTGAAATTAATGTTCATGACTGCAATAATTCTCTTTGCCTTGTTCCAGCTCTTGCCGTGTGGATATGGCCTCTCCCCTCTAATATATTTAATCATTTTTTCATCCCATTAGAACATAAAAACTAACAAATCAAATCCCGAGCCACCGGGAGTTGACGCTAGCTTACTAAGATCATTGTACCTATCCTTGAAATTCTTGTAGAAGTTGAAGTCCATTATCCTATCGACAATATCATAAGCTTTTGTTTATGCTAATTGCCTACCCATCATGAGGCATAGAATTTCTTCAACATACTGTGATATAAGAATTCAATTTTTAAATATGTTAGTAATTGTAAAGAAGGAAAACATAGTGAAAAGATGCAACGGATAGTCCATCTACTGCAAAGGGTTCTCTAAATTTGTTAACAGATTACCCATCTAGCGTAACTTATACAACAGATGGGTAATATATTGCAATAGAACCACCACCAGTTGCACCAGAATACACAGTTGTGCAACAGATGGCATATTTGTTACGTAGCTTCTTCTTCATGGAGTAGATTAAGAGGATAGGTTAGGAAAAGTAAACTTACTTTGTCTGCATATGGCCTAAGCACTTCTATTATACTCTTGAAGTCTTGGGAGAAAAAGGTATGCATAGGATAATATTTCTTAGCGTTCGTGGCCCATCGCAATCCCTCTTCTCTTTGGCACTAAGTACCGCATATATGTCCATCTTTTTAATGGACCCTACCCTTCAACAACTTTTGGAGAGGAAGGAGTAGTAATTTTTTAATTTTCGATTAGAGAGTACTTGGCTAATTGCTCTTTTCATTCTCCCAACTACCACTGTGGGAGTGTATGGCTCCCTCACCTTCAAGGAGGATACGACAGCCCTCTTGGATTTTAATTCCTCAACAGATTTAGCGATAAACTCTACTTTTTCAAAGAGTTTATCCTGACTATGCTTGCACTCTTTGAATTTGCAATGAGAACACAAGGGTGAAGAGGGGTGAGAGGGACCACTGTAAGGGAAGGAGGGGCCAGTGTAAGGATGAGAGGGACCTGTGTAAAGGTGACAGAGACCTGTGAAAGGGGTGTTTTCAAAAATATTTATTTTTCCTTAAGCATCAACATACTAGTAGCAGCATCAGCATGCCTGCCCTGAACATCAACAACTCCACCAGCAACACCCTAAGAAGAAGAACCCAATCTGTTATAGTAGGTTGGTCATAAAGAGCCTCAAAATTAGGCTAACCTTGCCTAACTGCTTTCCTTATGGCTGTTTCTCCAGCCAATTCTTTTTTTATTAACTTCATCATTGGGTCTGCTATTGTATCAACAAGACCTAGAGTAATAAAAGAAGTTATCCCCAACTCTTGCTCAGTAGGCACGATTCATGGATATACAACCTATAAAAAAGACAGATACATTTAAATTATATAATAATAATTTACAGTCAGTTGGGTTACATGTTAACATAGACAACTTATGCAACAAATGATCTATCTATCGTAATAGTTAATCTGTCTGTCACAATAGATTAACAAAATGTTACATCAGATTACCCATATGTTGCATAATTTATAGTAGATGGGTAATATGTTGAGCCGAGTTCAGAGAACCAGATCAACCTATGGCTAATCTGTTGCAAAATATGAATCAGCTGTCGCAATAGATTACCCATTTGTTGCACCAGTTGCAGAAGACGGATAATCTGTTGCAACAGATTACACATCTGTCGTAACAGATGGCACATCTATTTCAATATCATTCTTTGAGTGAAATTATTTTACTTGGAATAAGATGTAATGCATCATCCGAAGGGTTAAAGAGATCAACCTCCCTAATTCTTTTGTTACTTTTTGCAGCCAGCCACCTAAGGATCCTTAGATGAGAAACCTCATCTGGGTAATCCGTGACCTACTTTTGGAGGGGAGGAATGGCTTCAAATGCCCAGGCCTAAAAAATGTAAACGACAATCAAGAAAAAAAAGTCATAATAATTATTTAATATAAATTAATAGATGAGTAAACAAACACTGATTAAATTTACCAGAAAAGCTGTATAATGCTATCGTGTTTGGGGATAGCTTTGACAGTAAATATTTGATAGTAAGTTGTAGCTGTCATATCCCCTACGATAATTGTTGAATTTCTCAAAATCCTCAGCAAGCTTCAACAAATCATCTTCTATGACTTTGTTGACATCTCTTCCCAATATAACGAAATGGGAAAACCAAACTAAGCACAATTTCCCTCTGTACTACTTTGGTATGGTTTTATCATTGAGATATTTTATCTACTTATTATCTTTGTACCCACGTCCATCAATGTCCAACAACCCATCTATTTTTCCTTATGTTTGTTGGTTTTGGTGGGTGGTCGCTGCGACAATGCCTTTTCTTTATTTGATGGTATTGGTTTGGATGTCCTGCTTGCTTTGGACCTTTTGTGCGGTGTTTCCTTGATGAGAGGTTCTTCTGGACGATCGCATTTTATTCCAACACTATGGCAAACTCTTTCAATTCAAAACAAACCGACATGCCACATTAGTTGATCCAGATTTCATCCATCTTTTTGCCCCCCCTCCTTTGAATGTTTCTCATCCCCTACATACTTGATCCTGTGCTTGAGAAGACCATATACCATGCTCATTTGGAAATGGGCAGTGTGGTCCTCAGGAAGCATAAGAAAGTGTCCAAAACAGCTATTCTTAAGAAGTTTTTCCATGTTTTCATTCTTCATATTTTTCCCAAAGTCATCAAAAGGTTTCCCCTGCTGACATTTAAGTACAAAATCACTAGTTACTTCTGTAGGGTCATATATCGGCATCGCAACTAGAAAACTATCAATACTAATAGTTTTGACAGCCTCATGCTGGGATTTCGATATTAATTCATGCCTCATTGGTGATGCATTATCATCCTCTTTCTTACTTTCTTCTCCCTTCTCTTCTTGTTTATCTTCTTTTTCTTCCTCCTTACTTTGATTTTCCTCGTCACCATCTACAAACCTTTGTCCATCTCCCATAACATTATTTTCATATCTTTCCTTAGCTTTACTATTCCCTAACTGAGATTGTTCTGGAACTCCTCCAAATCCCTATGTACTCTAGCCTTTGTTAGGTGGTTAGAAGTTGATCCACTTTCACTTTCTTATCTTTTGGAAGACATGTTTACCTACAAACAATAGAAAAATGAAAAATACATTACAATTGATGTATGTGTAAATTTTAAAAAATACATTACAAACACCACCAATACTGACACCACCAATAACCACTACAAACACCACTAATACCGACACCACTAGTGCCACCACGATGACCACTAACACTAACACCAATAGCCACTAACACTAGCAATGTCACCAACACTAACACCAAACCACCAATACCAACACCACCATCAACACCACCTCCAATGCCACCTATACCAACACCACCACTAATAGCCACCAACAATACCACAAACACCATCCAATAGTACCATAATAGTCAACGGAACAATGCAACAAAAAGTAGGGTTTTCTCAGGTTCTTCCTATGATTTTATCATCAAAACTCAAAATTTTTAAACCATTCTCGAAGATAATACAACTAAAAGTATTTATTTTTATCATTAACTAAAATGCCCAAATTTTTTTTAAAAAAAAAAAAGAAAAAATGTAGAACTTGTCTCGAACTCTGTTACCTACTAAGACAGAGAAAATGATGGATACAAGTAAGAATGAAGTCAAAAATAACAACTATATAGTTGAAAATGGGAAGAAAATTGATATATTGTGAAGGGTTGAGCAATATGTAAAGTAGTTATTGTTTTTATTATTGAGAGAGAAAGAAGAAAGAGAACTCAAGATTTGAAATAATAAAATATTTTTTCCACAAATGGATGATTTTTATGGGTTGATTTGTATTTTGGAAAAGAATGACAAGTTTTGAAAATGTTAATTTGGTCTGAATTGATCTTAATTATTTTTTAAAATTTTAAAAGATATAACTTTTAACCGTCTCATCATAATAAAGTGTATTAAGTTCAACTAGAACACTGATGAATTTTCGGTATTATCTTAATAATAAGTTAATAGGAATCATTTTAACTCAGAGTGATCGTTCAACAACTCAGGTCGGGAGGAATGCAATACCAACATCATGTACTATAGTAAGAGTCGATTAAAGTTGTAGTTGACTCGGTAAACTCATCCCTAGTTGTAGATAAATCAATTTAGGTATTATCTTAATAATAAGTTAATAGGAATCATTTCAAATCAAAGTGATCGTTCGACGACTAAGGTTAGGAGGAATGCAATACCAATATCCTGTAATATTTTAAGAGCCAATTGAAGATATAGTTTACCCTGTTAACTCATCCTTAGTTGTAGCTAAATCAGTTTAGGTATTAGCTTAGTAATAGGTTAATAGGAATCATTTCAACTCAGAGTGATTGTTCGATGACTCAGGTCGGGAGGAATGCAATACCAATATCATGTAATATAGTAAGACTCAATTGAAGTTGTCGTTGGACCACGTAAACTCATCCCTAGTTATTGCTAAATCAATTTAGGTATTAGTTTAATAATAAGATAATAGGAATCGTTTCAGCTCAGAGTGATCGTTCAATGACTCAGGTCGGGAGAAACGCAATACCAATATCATGCAATATAGTAAGAGTCAATTGAAGTTGTAGTTGACCCTGTCAACTCATCCCTAGTTGTAGCTAAATCAATTTAGGTATAAGATTAATAATAAGTTAATAGGAATCATTTCAACTCAGAGTGATCGTTCGACGACTCAAGTTGGGAAGAATGCAATACCAACATCATGCAATATAGTAAAACTCAATTGAAGTTCTAGTTTACCCTATCAACTCATCCCTAGTTTTATCTAAATCAATTTAGGTATTAGATTAATAGTAAGTTAATAGGAATCATTTCAACTCAGAGTGATCGTTCAATGACTCAGGTCGGGAGGAACGCAATACTAATATCTTGTAATATAGTAGACCCTATCAACACATCCCTAGTTGTAGCTAAATCAATTAAAGTTGTAGTTGAATATATGAACTCAATTAAAATTTTATAAAAACAAATGTTCATCCTATTGCAACAGATGATTTATCTGTTGGAATTTGTCAAACAGCTTACTAAATATGTTGCAACAGATTACCTATCTATTGTAAATTATCAAATGGACGTTGGCATCTATTGCGATAGATGACTGAGCTGTTGGAAATTTTCAAATAAAAATTGTCATCTGTTGCAACTGATGACTTATATATTCTTAGATCTTTTTTTTTAAAGCAATTTTCTGTTAGAGATAAAAAAGATAAAACAGTAAGGCGGTAGAAAATATTACATGGATAACTCAAAAATCTCCTTCTTGAGTAGTCTTATCTTGTGTTTTCAATATCACCATCTCCTCGTTCCCCTTAAATCTATTAATGAATATTTAAAACTATCTCTAGAATTCTCTTTTCTTCAAGCATAAATTAACTTAGCTCATCTCTCTTCTTTCTTTCAAAATTCTCTTTCTCTCCTCTTTAGGGTAATCACAACCGTCTCCTTTTTCCCTCACTTTTCTCTCTTCTTTTGCATGAGGATCCTTTTGGATCTCAATCGATCAATATCTTTTCTCATCTAAAATGGGTATTCTGATCCCTTTTCTTTTTTGACATTGCAGGTATGGTTCACTATTGTACTTTTCTTCTCGTCTTCTTCTTTGTATGCTATTTAAATTAGATATTTACATCTATTATTTTTATAGACTATCCATTACCAGCTTCCTATTTATTGAGAAAATTAAAGAAAAGGTGATTTTTAAGTCTTGAATGAATGAACTGTTGTTTTTATTAAAAAATATACGAAAAAAGTCATATATTGGGAGAACTTAAAAAGCTTTGTTGTCAGTATCATATTTTATGTCTTTTGTTTGTTACTTTTTTTGTGGTGTTGTGTTGGGGATGTTGGTGTTGTTGGAATATGTGGTATTTGTGTTATTGATGGTGTTGGAACATATGGTGTTGTTTCTTTGTTGTTAATATTGTTGTTGATGTTGTTGGTGGTGTTGCAACAGTTTTCTCAACTATTGTAACTGATGAATCAGCTGTTGGAACAGACGGAACAACTATTGGAAGAAATTAAACTAGTATCAAGGCTGGTTTGATTTATTCCAAAAGATGACCCATTTGTTGCAACATGTCAACCATCTGTTGCCACAAATACGTTGCTTGTTGCATCAGATGACTCATATGTTAAATAGATGGAGAATCTGATGCACCAGATGGGTAATCTATTGCAACACCTGTTGTAATGCGGTGTATTCATTCAATTTTGTGTTACCCTTTTGTAAAGTTCTTTTTGTTCTTCTCTTGTTTGAAATTAAATATTTTTCTCTTGTTTGAAGATAAAAGGAAGTGAAAGTAGATCAACATTTTTCCGACCAGCATTAAAGGCTAGCATAAAGATGGGTTCGGCAGAATAAGCTGCTTGCGGATGGAACTACTTTATATGTGGGAGGTATGTATTACTGATCAACCTATCGTGAAAATACACATCTAGTACACTGATAGTGTGAATGTTGGTTCTTTACCTATTAGGCATTAATAATTCAAACAAGATATGGCATTTTACAGTTAAGATTGTTAGGTTCAAACTGGTAATGCTGAGGGATCATGTAGGTGGTGTCGATAACCTGTTACAATTTAATAAAGGTTTCGCTAATGTTTATGTGTCAAGTTTGTATAAGGGTTAAAGTTGTTGGTGGCAGTGTAAACATTCAAATAGTGATTGGACTAATTTTAAGGGTTCAATGGACTTTTGAAAGGCCTCTAAAGCCTCGCACTGCTGCAAATAAAAATGGAAAACCAATAGAAATTCCCTTGATCCAAATTTATATGGATTGGTTGCTCGAGGAGACAATTATACAGCAGAAGGTGATTGGGAAATACCCAAGCGGGAAAGGGGAGGTGGAGAAGACTATATATCAACTCAAACCTTATTAAGGAAGAAACACGGGGTAGGAAGGAATGTGTAGAGAATATGGTTGATGAAATTGACATGAAAAATAAAATAATTGAATGAGCTGCAAATGTGAAATTATATCCAAAAATGAAAATCCATTAGTCCATTTTGAAAAAAAAAATGCTGAAGTGGATTAGAGTTGTACACTTTGTTTGGGGACTGCAACTAGCTAGCGTGGCCTAAATAAAGACCCACAAAATGTAGTACCAGAACTTACGGTTGCAACTTTTTTAGCACCGATGGTGGTAAGATTGTCAGTCAGGAATAAAATCTAAAACCAATAACTCCCAAAGTAAAATTAAGGGATTAAGCCAAGGTGGCAATTTCTAGAGTTAAAGTTGTATCCCATGCCTCCTGTTTATGGTTCTAGGCTGGTCAAAGGTAGTGGAAACAATAAGGCATGGGATTTCTACCCAACTTCAGACCTTTTTGTTTCTATTACCATTGACCTGATCAGAACCACAAACAGAAGGCATGGGATACAAGCTAGACTTCAAAAATTGACGCTTTGGATTCCCTTATTTTTACTTCTGAAGTTGTGGTTTTAGGCTTCATTCTTGACTAAAAATCTTACCAATCCTCTATGCTTACCAAACTGCTTCCTTAAAGTTTGGGTCCTACACTTTGTGGGTCTTCATTGAGGTCCCGCTCTCTAGTCGTAGTCCCTAGCAAAGTGTCCTTCTCTAGTCCTCTTGAGCATTTTTCTTTTTCAAGAACTACTGATGGATTTTAATATTTCGATACACTTCCACATTTGATGCTCATTCAGTTTTTTCATCTCTGAAGTCAATTTCATTGGCCAGATTCGCTAGAAGTTCATTACTTGCTTCCCTGTGTTTCCTGTTAAACAAGGTATGAGATGATATATGGTCTTCTCTACCTCCCATTTCCTACACAGGTATTCTCCTAAGTACCTTCTGCCATATAATAGTCTCCTCGAGCAACCCATCCATATAAATTTGGACCAGGGGAATTTCTATTGATTTTCTATTCTATTTTGCTGCAGTGCAAGGCTTCGGAAGCCTTTCAAAAGTCCATTGCACTATTAAAATCGGTCTAATCACTATTTGAATATCTATAATGCATAAACAGGAGCAAAACCTTCATCAAATTGTAACAAAGTATCGACACCACCTTTTTGGAACCCTTCGACCTTATCAGTTTGCACCTATCAAACTAAATTGTAAAATGTAGGATCTTGTTTGAAGGATCAATGTGTAATCGATAAAAAACTGCATTCACAAAATCATTGTACTTTATGTGTGTCTGTCATGAAAACCTGATCAATAATACATAACTCCCATGCATGAAAGTGGATCTATTCATTTTCTTTGCCCATCAATGTCGGACAATGTTTATTCTTCATTTCCCATGGTTATGTAGTGTACAAGACTACGGAGGCTCAGAGGGTAAACATTTGTAATGTCAGGGGACTACATGCCCATCAAGAAAAAACAAGTGCTACAAGTCATGATTTTTTCATCTTTTTTGTTTTTAAATTATTTTTTATATATAATAAAACGATCACCAATTTGGATTAATTAAGGTATTTGATGACTATTAAAAAAGAGATGAACAGTCATGACTTTTTTTATACCATATTCAGAGTAGTTGATGAATCAAATTCCCCATTTGTTATAACTAACGAATCATCTGTTAGAAGAAATCAAAACATCTCCTCAGATATATGGTCCATCTATCGCAACAGATAATCCATATGTTACAACAGATGCCGCATCTGTTGTAACATACAGACCATCTGTTGTGACATATGGGCCATCTGTTGCAACAACTCAATAATAACGGTTGTTATTAAAGGAGAAATCATTTTGAAAAGATTAGAAGTTTGAATCTATAAAAAAGTCATGATTTTTCACAGAAAACAAAAAGTTAGCAGATTGAATGCAATTAATACAATGGAGATGAACAGTCATGTCTTTTTTCCTAACATATTCATATTCAATCCTCTATAAATAGTTCCCTCCTTAATCTTCATTCTACTCCACTTTATTTATTATTTCTTGCATTTTGTCTTTTCGTATTACATCTTCAACCACTTCTCTTCAAAGAGCATATTCATTTATCATTGAGCTAAGTTTTTTTGTATGTAAATCTACCAGTTGTTAGTATATGTTGTATTAAATTCGTACTCTTTTCTTTACTTTTATGTTTACTTTTTTTGTCATTTCATGCGTGTTCTAGACATGGTTGATCTTGTTTGGGATATTGCTATTCTGCATGACACCATGCGGGAACTTCAGAGGCAAGTTAATGACCTATAGAGGGAGTTAGTCATCGTGAGAGCAAGGATGTTTAGAGAAATGCAGAGGCTAATGAGGTCCCTGCTACTGATGGTTGATGATTGGCCATGGGCAATAATAATGATGATGATGATTAGAATGTGTTTTTTATTTTAGCGTATGTATTTTAATTTTTCTATATCGGATCTATACCTAATGTATTTTGTTCTTAGTTTGATGAAAATTTTAGTTTTGGTCAACTTTGGCTTTTTAATTCTTATTTGATTTTCATTCTGTCTATTTCTTCTTCTCAACAAACATGTTGATGGTTGAAGGTAAAGACCAATTTTGAATCCAGTAGCAATAGCAAGAGTCTTGAGTTCTTTCAACAGATGGACCACCTGTTTAAATAGATTGGTCATCGGTTGGGTTTCTGTCAGTAGATTATCCATATGTTGCAATAGATTTGTCATCTATTAGAGGAAAACATTCTAGTTTGATGAACTATATTGTGTTCTTCCAGCTAATGTCCATCTATTACAATAGATGGGTAATCTATTGTAAATAATTTTGTGGTCTGCTATATTTAGTTCCTGTTTTACCTCTTTTTATTAATGCACAAGTTATTAAAAATATCTTTTGTATAATAAATGATAACATTTACATTCACAACAATGAGTTAAATATATAAAAGTCCATAACAAACAACAACACAAATTTTTGCAATTACAATAATCATATGGATTATGATCTTGTCATGTAGTTCTTTTGTGGCCAGCCTTCTTACATACAAAGCACTTGTTTCTGTTGATGGAAATGATTCTCTGATTCCACGCCTCCTCTTATATAGCCTTTTTCTCAATTTGATAGTGCTTAGGTCAATATATGAAGGAGGAATTAATCTACCCAAAAGCTCTGCAGGAACAACCTAAGATTCTTCAGGAGGTACCGGAGTAATATGCCCACTATATGCCATTTTATATTATTCCACCTAATAATATGGAGAGGAGTACTCATAAGTTTTACTTCCATATTTTGCACCGTATTGAGCTCGAAGCACTGCCATAGCATGTGGACAGGGTATTTTGTCTAAGTCAAAAACTTTGCACGTACGAGATCTTGTTTGAAGATCGACCATGGCAACATCACCATGACCGTTGATACTAAACTTGTAATCTGCTATTGGATGAGAAAATAACATATTCCTTAAACTGATGTTCGTTGATATTATTTTTTCTGCTTCTATAACAAATTGGGTTCCTGCGTTGTCAAACTCCACACGTCTTTTGTGGAAAAATGTGCCATACTTCTCATTTATTATTTAAAACAAAGCCACGATGGGAAATTCTCTTTCATCGCCAAATAATGAATTCACCAATTTATCTATGTTTGACGTCATAATATTGTAACTATACAAAAGAATCACTTATTATGACAGCATACTAATCTTATACCTCAAATAAGACATTAAATCCATAAGAATATACCTATTTTTCAGATAGTATGCCAGACTCCATCTCTCAAAACCGACACGTATGAGATGTTCTGCTGCCTTGGGATGCATATTCTCTATTTGATTAAAATTAAAATACTTCTCTATTATATTCTTTAGCTGCTCTATAAAAAAGGGTCACGACCCTTTCATTGTGAAAGTTGGTCTGAATGTTCTCTCAAAGATGCCTGATGCAACAACCAAAGTGAGCTGAAGTGAAGAAAATTGAACTCGTCTTTGGAAAACTTGGATGCCTATCCGAAACAAAACACAACTTTTTAGTATATTTGATGAAACTTTGCAGTTGTTTAAAAAATATTCATAAGAAGCATCACATTCCTTACACTACACAAAAAGCGATAGGAAAGATGTGATTCTCTGCATCCTGCGCCACCGCCGCTATTAGAACTCCATTATACCTGATCCTCAAAAAGGTCTGGTCAATGGCTATGCCTTTTCTCAAATGTCAAAAATCTTGAATCCAAGAATAATAGGATACAAAAAAATACTTGAACCTTCTATTTTCATCAACATGCAACGTTATCTGGCTTCCGGGATTATTGGACTCAAGCATGTAATGGTAGGCATCGAGGAGTGCATACCCGTGCTCGTGTGTCCCCTAACTAAATCCTTGAAAAACCCCATGGTCATATATATCTTCCAATAACTAACCATGACACCAAATTCCATAAGGAGTTTATTAGACATATCCCTTGTAGAAGGGCCTTTGCAATTGGGAAATCTATTCTTGAAATATTCACCGAGGACCTTTGCAGTGGCGTGAGGATTTTGGCCCGAAATGTGCTCTGAACCACATGTGTGATACTTTTCATTCTTATGAATGACGAATCTATTAGAGCTTAGGTACTTTACCTCTCTCAACCACCACTTGCAGTTCGGATTAGCACATTTATAGAAAAAGACTTTTCTCAAATTATTCACCTTCATTATTCTGAAATCTTTTTTCAAGAAAGAAATAAACAAAGTAGTAAATAGTTCTTTTTTGTCCTTGAATGACATTCTAATGTAAAAGCCGATCTCATCATCTTGACGATTACTAGTCTGTGTCGATTGAGAAGAACTGCCCACCGTATTGCTTGCAGGAACGAGCGTAGGTGTTTGATCATCATCTGGAATATTCATGTCCAGATCATCCAACCTATCATCAAATATTTCTTGTTTTTCTTGTTCTTCTACATTGTGGTTCTTGTTTTCTCTTATCTTTTCAACCACATACACCCTTACCACCGGCCTGGATGAATCACTAAGATAACTATGGAACTGAACCTGATCAGTTATCTTGAAAGGTAGTACGCTCTGATTTTCAAAGGAGTTGTGCATGTAGTTGATGATGAGTTCTTACAATTGAAAATTTAGTCCACAATAGCTGATGATTAAGTTCACAAAATCATTATATGAAACATCACTTTGGACTGTCATAGATATTGTCTCTATCATTTTACCCTCCTTCCAATGCCATACATATCGATTGCTCTTCTCGATCCATTGATCATGACAATCCACCCCTATTGTTATTGATCTCTCTACTAGTGGTACGTACATACAGTCATTTGTTAAAAAAAGTTAATAATGATATTATAATAAAATTAATAGTGATTTCATAGTGTTGTAACATGAACACCAACAGATGTTTAATCTGTTGCAATATATGAAAAATATATTGCAACAGGTAAGTGATCATTTGCATCAGATTACTTACTCGTTGGGATTCATGTTATGCTCCTGAATCTAATTTCAACAGACGAGTCGTATATTGTAATAGGTGAATCATATGTTGCAATAGACAATACATCTATTGCAACATATAAAGTGTCTATTGGGATAGATGTTACAGTACTAAATAACTAACTTATTGCAATAGATATTTACTATGTTACAACAGATGGTGCGTCCGTTGGAATCCAGTTTAGGTTCTGTTGTAACAAGTTACTAATCTGTTACAATAGCTATTTACTCTATTGCAGCAGACGACGCGTCTGTTCAAATCAAGTTTAGGATCTGTTACAATAGGTTACTAATCCATTACAACAAATATTTACCCCGTTGCAATAGATAACTAGTCTGTTGCTACAGAAATCTAGTTTGTTACAATAGATGACCCATCTATTCGATTCATGTTACGTCACTATAGAACTATAAATATGGATCCAACATATGAGTCTTTCATTGCAATAAATGGCTCATCTGTCTCAATAGATTATGTTCTATTTAAACAGATGGCTCTTATTACATTCATGTTTGCGTGCTATCTACTGTTGAAAAAGCAGCACAATAGCAATTACCCAGATGACAAATTCAATTAAAAATCATAATTTGACATACCAAAGTCTCCTAGAAGTAATGCTAAAGTGGAAAGTGATGTACGAAACAAAATTTAACATAAGAAATTGGTCAGATAGCAGGAGTAGCGGTAACAACAACAACAATAGTCAACAAGAAGAAGATAATAATAAAGTAGAAGATGATGATAATGAAGAAGATGATGATGATAATGAAGCAAAAGATGATGAATAAAGCAACAGCAACAATGAACAACAAAAATTGCTAAAAGATAGAAAACAATAATGGATGGGAAAAGAGAGAAATATGCCTCTTTTCCCTCCATTCCTGTTATATTAGGTTAACATTTAGATCAAAGTGTAAATTTAAAAATTTGTGGACTATTCTCAACCTTCCCCAACTTTCTTAATCCGTAATAAAGCAATTGTGACCTCCACTCAATTATTAAGACTTGAGTCACCTACACCTTATTTTCAAACTCTTTTGTCACTGTGAACTCAATGCCCCATGTATCTGTATAGAATGTGTACAAAAATTATATCATTGTTGAATAAAATTATCTCCGTCGCTTGTATTATTTTTTTTGTATATACATACATACATATATATAAAAATATAATTTATATTATATATTTTTACTTTATAATTAATTTCAATATCCATATTTTAAGTCAAATTTTGAAAGTATGTTGGCGTCATGTAATCTTGACAATAAATCTTTTTTGTTTGGAATAGGATACCTAATCCATTTCAAAGATTTGTTCAAAGATTTGTAATTTATTACTAATCTGGGAACACCACATTCCTTTTCTGCCGCATTATTAACATAAAATATAGTACAAGACCAACCATACCAATATGCAAATAATTATAATAATTTTTATATAAATTGATATGACATTTATTTAATAAACGAATAGTATTAACTAGGATCTGAGGGGCTAGCGGTAAGCCGCACGGACATCCAGACCTTTAATACCAAAAAATTGAAACATATAAGAATTTCAAATAGCTTAATGATTGTATGAAATAAATAATTTCTTACCCAAGCAAGGGGCCTATTTGAATTCAATACATACATACGTTGAGCCCATGTGTTTAGCAGTTCTAACCGTGAAAAATGGATGCTCTTTTTGAACAACTTTAATGGTCTAAAGAGTCACGGCTTGCTAGACAGATCCAATAAGGAAAATCCAACAAAAGTAGTACTAAATTCAATTGTACCACCTTCTCGAAACCAAGCCAAGAAATTATAGAAAAAATCTTTTATATTTTGATAGAGTTTGGATCTTTCATGATTATTATGTAAGAGAAGTTAGATATTCAACATAGATATAAATCTTTTTAACTGGACATAGTCATAGCCAAAGAGGGAGAGAGAGAGAGAGAGAGAGAGTTTAAAGAACTTAAAATTAAAATTTCTAAAAAGTAATAATAAATATCTTATGAGGTCGGAACAGTAGCGAACATTTCTTGTTTATTCACAATGAGAGAAATTTTTACAAAAGAAAAATTGTACAAGAGAGCCTGGTCAATGCTAGTAAGCCACGCGGCCATCCAGACCTTTAATACAGGAAAATCAAAATATACAAGAATTTCAAATAGCTCAATGACTGTATGAAAGAAATAATCCCAAGCAAAGGGCCTGATTGAATTCAATAAATACTTACGTTGAGCCCATACATCTAGCTATTCTAACCGTGAAAAAGGGATGCACTTTTTGAACAACTTTAATGGGGTAATGTAACACCCCAAAAATGGGTCTCGAGACGTCACACGGTGCTCAAGACTACGAATAGACTTAAGCTAACCCTGTAAGCCTTCTACTGAATCTGAAGCTTATAATAAGGAAATATATAATCAAAGCTAAATGCAGAATTCTGTCTGATCTAAGCTGAACATGTCTGAACATAATATCCAAAAATACTTGACTAAGAAGTTTGGACAATCAATACTGGAAATTGGAATCATAACTAGCAGTCTGAGAAGCCTCTACTACTACTAATTAGAGAACCACTAGGACAAGCTCCCAGCTGACTCGAACTGACTTAAAATACTGAATCAACTACTGTAATGAACTAGAAATTTTGAATAAATAGGTCCCCAAACTATAAGGACTCACCAACTATCGAGATAGATGGAGATGCTCAAAATCACTCACACTGCTGAAACTGAGCACCTGAACCTACATTATGAGATAATTTAACATATAGACATATATGTGGATTAGTACTTCTAGAATGTACTAAGTACATAGGGGTGAATGCATAAGTAAAACAATATCTCAACATTAGTGTAAATTTGCAAAAGAATGCATGCTAAGTGTAAATGACTCATAATAGCTTGAATAACTGAAAACTGAGAATCATAATCATGGGTAATAGAGCATGTTATATAAATCTAGTGAGTCATAACACTTAGTTCTAAAAGTTGTACTTGTATTCTATCTTGAAATCATACTGTCTAAGTGTAGAAAGGACTCACTTTTATATCTATAAAATAAAAGCTAAAATCTTATAGCCAATGACTTATATAAAACAATATCTGAATAAAGTTGTGGGCCTTTACACTTAGTTTCTAAAAGTTATTTTGTTATTCTTTTTTGTAGTCTTTTCTATTAGGGAGGTTCTTCTAACCGACATATACTATATGAGCTATCATAGTGTCCAACGTCTAGTTCTCTTATGAGAAAACCTCACATTGGGGAGAGGTGTCATACTCTTGCCAAGGAGTATAACCTAATCTAAGTGATCACATCTGTAACTGTCATCCATATAGAAATGAGAATAATCTGATAATTTGTACCTACGTTAGCTCATAGTTCTGGGGCATGTGAACATACCCAACACGGTGCTAAATACTACTCCCTTTAATATGTATGCTCATTCTATTGGAAATCCACTTTTAAAACTAGCATAAGGGTTTATACTGAAAAACCAATTATGCATTTATCTATTTCAAACTGTAAGCCAAGATAATCTATTTTTTGTAAACTATAATAAAACTATAAATTGGATTCCATATCTTATCTGAGGATCGAAAGATCAAATCTTTATAAAAATCTAAAAAAATAATTAATCATAGGATGCTTAAAGCATTGTCATTCTTGATATATTAATGTTCAGCTAGGGTTTAATAACCCATGCATCAAATTCATGTCAAATGATCATAAGGTTCATGCTTGATAATGAAAATATGAATAATTCAATTCTAAATCTGGAAATTACTGCAATACGCATAAAAATACGGAAGTAGACAAGCAATTCAACATCTAAATCTCTTAAAATCTCATAATCTCTAAATAGTAATAAGTGGGTATAAACCCTAAACTGAAATTCATATACTTTCATGTAAAAATCAACTTTAAAACTAATTTTGGGTACAAGGATGAAAAATTATCCTTGTTGAAAATCCCACATACCTTAATTGATGAAATTGATAAATAAGCTTGAACTTGAATTCCTATTTGTGCTTTTAAAGATGATTTCTTGAATATCTTGAATTGGAAATCTTGAATTTTGGGTTATCTTGGAAAAAAGAATGGTGGAATTTTGATTTTTTGAGGTTTAAGTTTTGAAGCTCTAGGGTTTCTTGGAGAGAAATTTGATGAAAAGTATGTATAATGTGCATAGAATAGGTTTAATCATGTGTTTTTCATGAATTGGGGGCTTGAGAAATGACTAGATTTCCCTTTGTAAAGAATTAGTTCAAAATTAGAAATCCTGAATTTGTGCCTCAGCGCAACGCGCTGCTTATCGCGGTGGCTTACTAGAAAAGGGACGAGTGCAATTTTGCACTCTGGCATGATGCAAAGTAATTGCGTTGCATCACTAGAAAAGGATGAGTGCCATTTTTCACTCCATCACAACGCGGTGTCTGTCCCATTGAGATTTCTGGCGCAATACCAGTCAATCGCGGTGAGCTACTAGAAAGGGACGAACGGGAATTTGAGCTTCACCATGATGCGGGATAATCAGGGTGCCTCACTGGAAATCAGACAATTGCAATTCTGCACTTTACTGCGATGTGGTGTTATCACGGTGCTCTACTATTTTTCACTAAAATTTCCATAACTCCTCAACCGAGTATCGAATTTAGCCAAAATTGGCATCGTTGGAAAGCTAATTCAAATTACTACAATTTGGTGGGTCTATTGCTGAAAATTTCTACACATATTAAGGGTTATACACTCTAAAAGTTGACCCTTGATATACTAGGAGCAAAACTAGGCTAAGAAAAGTGCAGGGTATTACTGCTAAATGGTCACGGCTTGCTAGACAAGGCAAAGTCAACAAAAGTAGTACTAAATTCGACAAAAATTTAGAAAATATTATAATTGAAAACATTATCGATGATATGGTTGAAGCAGAATTTTATATCTATGATTATGACAAAGTCAAAGAAATGTTTGATTTGTATGAATACAATTTATCCGAATAAAACTAGTTCTTATTTGTGTAGTATGGACCCCTCATGGGACAGAGGAAGAGTAAAAGAAAAAGAGGTGACTATAATTTATCAAGTTCATCATCACAAGCGCAGGTATCACCTTTGCAATCAGAACAAGTAGCACCAATATATTTATCACTATCAGGTAAATCAAGTAAATCAACTTCAGCTTCTGATTCTGACTCAGAACTATAATCCAACTTTGATGTAGAGGTGTATAATAAATCATAAACTTTATTATGTAATTCATCATCAAGTCCTAAATACTTTAGCTTATGAATCTTACAATTTGGGGCAATATGACTAAACTTACCATATTTGTAGCACTAAATATCAGTAAGATCTCTCTTGGACCTATTTTTCGCAAATCTAGTAGACTTACGATGAGATTTCTTAGCTTCACACTCTTATTTGGATCTATATCTAGATCTCTTTTTCTTATAAGGTCTGCCACTGTTAGAATAGCTATGATATCTATGTTTCCTTTTAGAAGAAAGGGTTGATTCAGGAACCCCGAACTGAGTGCAATAATCTCCCAATTTAGATCTTTCTTTAAGATTATCCATCTTAAGTTGTCTAGACAATTTCAAATCATTTCACAAGTTTAATCCTTCTTGTGTACAAATACCTATCAACTTTCCATATGTATAATTTTCCCATGGAACTTCACCAAAAGGGATGGGTTTCAATTTAAATCATCTTTAAAAGATTTAAAAGAGCTTATTGATAAAAAGTTTTCCAGTTTAAGTGCTTAACCTATTAATTTGTCAAATAATTTTGCTAATCAAATAGAAACTACTTCTGATTTTAAACATCTAACTTCTCTTACATAATAATCATGAAAGATCCAGACTCTATCAAAATATAAAGAAATTTTTCTATAGTTTCTTGGCTTGGTTCCAAGAAGGTGATACAGTCGAATTTAGCACTACTTTTGTTGGATTTTCCTTAGTGGATCCGTCTAGCAAGCCGTGACTCTTTAACCCGTTAAAGTTGTTCAAAAAGGATGTTTCTTTTTCACGGTTAGAACCGCTAGACACATAGGCTCAATGTAAGTATGTATTGAATTCAGATAGGCCCCTCTCTAGGGTAAAAGATTATTTCTTTCATACAGTCATTAAACTATTTGAAATTCTTGAATATTTTAATTTTTCTATATTAAAAGTATGGATGGTCGTGCTGCTTACCGTCAGCTCCTCAAAAGGGCTTAGTAAAGCCTTTAAAATTTCCTTGGTATTACACTGCTTTTTATGTTAATAACAGAACAAAAAAGGAATGTGGTGTTCCCAGATTAGTAATAAATTACAAACCTTTGAACAAATATTTGAAATGGATTAGGTATCCTATTCCGAATAAAAAAGATTTATTGTTAAGAATTTATGACGCCAACATATTTTCAAAAGTTGACTTAAAATCTGGATATTGGCATGTTCAAATATTTAAAGAGCATACTTGTAGAACTGCTTTTAATGTTCCATTTAGGAAATAGGAATGGAATGTCATGCCATTTTTGTTTTAAGAAATACCCCTTATGAATTTCAAAAAATTATGAATGATATTTTCAATCCCTATAAGGATTTTATCATTGTTTATATTGATGATATATTAGTGTTTTCTAAAACATTTGAATAGCATATTAAGCATCTTGATATTTTTAAGAAAATTGTGGTATAAAATGGTTTGGTGATATCTAAAACAAAAATGAGCTTGTTTCAAATTGATGTAACATATTTAGTACATAATATTTGTCAGGGAAAGATTACTCCCATACAAAGATCTATTGATTTAGCATCAAAATTTCCTGATATTATTACTGATAAGACTCAGCTGCAAAGACTTTTGAGAAGTCTAAACTATATCGTCATCTAATTCCACAGTCATACAAATAAATTTTTCGATGAGAAACTCTTTGAGAAAATTATAAATCTATCCACGAATTCAAAACTAACTACTTTAAATACTGCTGATAGCAATTCTTTTAGTCTTAAAGAAAATTTTGATTATTCCGCGCCTTATTCTTTTTCAGAAGTTAATGAATGACTTTCTAAAAACTCTTCCCTTATTCGACACTACCACCTTCTCGGAACCAAGCCAAGAAACTATAAAAAAATTCCTTTATATTTTGATAGAGTCTGGATCTTTTATGATTATTATGTAAGTGAAGTTAGATATTCAACATAGATATGAATCTTTTTAGCCAAACATAGTCATGGCCAGAGAGGGAGAGAGAGAGTTTAAAGAACTTAAAAATAAAATTGCTAAAAAGTAATAATAAATATCTTATGAGGTCAAAACAGTAGCGAATGTTGCTTGTTTATTCTCAACTATAGAAATTTTAAAAAAAAAATTGTACAAGAGAGTCTGCCTTTCTTTACTAATGAAGGCATCTATATATAGAACAAAAGAAAGACAAAAGGAATATATGTACAGTAAAATGGGGTCCCATATCCAGGTCCCTTATATAGTGTTTCTACTATGTATACAGTGTATCAACTGTGTAGTGGAGTCATTTATGCTTTATCTAACCCTTTTAGTTGTTGTATGATTTTTTTTATTTTTTAATAGTGTTATCCAATAATATCTTCTCGGATGGCATAAGCTAAGAGTCTTTGGGCAATATGAATGGAATATAATGACATTTAGTTTTAAAAATGCCCCTTCTGAATTTTAAAAAATTATGAATAATATTTTCAATTCCTATATGGATGTTATCATTATTTATATTGATGATATATTAGTGTTTTCTAAAACATTTGAATTGCATATCAAGCATCTTGATATTTGTAAGAAAATTGTGATACAAAATGATTTGGTAATATATTTAAACAAAAAATGAGCTTGTTTTAAACTGATGTTATATTTTTAGGACATAATATTTGCCAAGGGAAGATTACTCTCATACAGAGATCTATTGATTTCGCATCAAAATTTCCTAAATTTCCTGATATTATTACTGATAAGACTCAGCTGCAAAGATTTTTGGGAAAATAGATTAACCAGGATCTGAGGGGCTGGCGGTAATCTGCGCGGCCATCCAGACCTTTAATACAGGAAAATCGAGGTATATCTACCTCTTTAAGCCTAATACTTTTAGTACTCACATCTCCCAGCTGAAGTCTTTAGGACTAGATGGTGAATTACATAATAAAGTTTATGGTTTGTTAGAAACCACTGGATCAGAATTGGATTATAGTTCTGAGTCAAAATCCAAAGCTGAAGTTGATTTAATTGATTTATCTGATAGTGATAAAAATATCTCAGTAAACTCAGAATCAGTTCAGTTTAGTTAGTAAAATTTAGCATAGTTAATATGTTTAGTGTCTTTCAGTTGGGAGTAGGGACTAGCACCGAGCGAGTGTAGGGATGGCGATTTTCTCGTTATAAAGGCAGAGCCGTTAGCAGCAATCCCTATACTCCAGAACTGTGTAGCCAGCGCAGGATAGGAGTCACCCATCAGATTAAGGCTAAACTAGATTATTATATTGTCTTAGGCTAGATTTCCTGTTCAGGGTCACCCGTTAGAGAGGCTTGACCATAGTAGAGGTCTCTACCCGTGGCATGGTATTGACACCCTTCCAATCAAGGCAAAGATTGGACCCCACCAGTACAGTAGCGGGGCATATCGGTTAGGTTACTATATCCCATAGTTACAGTTACAATTACAGTTTCAGTATCGGTCTTCAGAGTAGAAATCAGTAATCAGGACTGTCAGATACAGTCATCGATTTCAGTAAGGAACTCAGATAGTTCCATTGATTCCTGGACCATCCCGTCTGGTAGGCTTGATCTCAAATCTCAGATTCAGTCGAGTATTCTCATTATCAGTTTCAGAGATCACTCATCAGCTAGGACTGATCTCATACTTAGATGTTCAGATACAGTTTGGAACTAAGATAGTTTTCCTCAGAATTAGGACTGTTAAATACAGTCATCCATGTCATCAGTCATTCAGTATCTCAGTATCACGAAAATCACGTTGTCAAAGTTCAAACTCAAGTAGTCAGTATCTCCAAGAGTTCTGTAGCAGTTACGTATATATGTATGTATGTATGTATTCTCACATTCATATTAGTCAGCATGTTCATGCATATAAACCCCATGCATTTAGCCTACCCCCACGTATACTCAGTACTTTAGTTGTACTGATGCATTTGCGCTATGGTGCTTTCTTTCTATGTTACACCATAGGTTCTTAGGTGCAGATTCTAGGTCAGCAGTAGCAGTTCAGTAAGCAGTGAGTTCTCATATTTCAAGGACATGATCGTTACATTTATTATTCCAGTATTTCAGTTTATTCTCAGTTTAGGGAGTTAGTTTGAGACATGTTCCTTCAACACCTTATTCAGACAGTTTAGAGGCTTTCAGACGATTATAGAGTTTTCAGATTAAGACATTAGTATTTTCAGTTTTGTTTTAGTACTGTGATACCACCTTATTTCAGATATCTTATTATTCAAGATTGAACCTTACGCCCTCTTTGTTCATGTTTATGTACATTATATGAATATTATGCAGTTACAGGTACAAATATCAGTCATGGGTTAGCTTGTGGTCCTTCGGGGTCATGAGCACCGTGTAGCATTTCGGTTCAGCGAATTGGGGTGTTACAAACTAGGTATCAGAGCCTAAGGTTCAATAGAGTCCTAGGAAGTCTGAAAGCCGCATCTAGTAGAGTCTTGTACATGGGTGTGTTGCACGCCACATTTATGTACAAGAGGCTATAAGATGTTTTAGGAACAGTTTCCCTTCTTTCAATACTCATATCATGCCAGTGAGCAAAATCTCAAGTTGAACTCTCAGTTCAATCCTTGTTCCTCTTCTGTTTGCAGAATATGCCTCCTAAGAAGAGAACAGGAAATCAGTCAGCCCCGTAGTCCACAGATCCTTTGAATGAGAATATGTCACATGTAGAATTTTAGGAAGCTTTTCAGGCGCTAGCCCAGACTGTGACCACTAGTGTTCATGGCAACCGACAGACTGCAGCCTCACCCCAGCAAGATGGGGATTCAGCTGCAGCTAGAATCAGAAATTTTATAAGAATGAACCCTCCAGAATTCTTTGGGTCAGTAACTGGTGAGGACCCACAGCTGTACCTAGAAGAGGTAAAGAAGAACACCAAAATTATGCATGTGTCAGAGGGGGAGAGTGTGGAATTAGCATCCCATAGGCTAAAAGATATTGCTCATGATTGGGTAGTGTTGTGGAAGAAGAATAGAGGGGAATATTCAACTCCCATGACTTGGAAGATATTTCAGGATACCTTCTTAGATAAGTTTTTCCCATTAGAGATAAGAGAAGCTAAGGTAGAAGAGCTTACGAACCTGAGACAAGGCCCCATGACAGTGAAGGAGTATTGTCTTAAGTTCAACCAGTTATCTAAGTATGCTCCTGACTTGATAGCTGACCCCATAGAAAGTATGAGTAAGTTTGTGACTGGTGTGTCCGGGTTGGTATTGAAAGAGTGTAGAAAAGCTATGCTCAATAAGAACATAGACCTTACTAGATTAATGATGCATGCTCAGCAGATAGAGGCAGATAAGTCTAAGGAGAGGGAGAGATCTAATAAGAGATTCAGAGCAGGTAGTTACATCTTTTCTCCAGCTGGGTCACAGGGTGGTAATCATTCTCACCATAGTCAGAAAAATTCAGCCCTTGTTCCATCTTCAGCTAGTGTGCCCACACCTAACTTTGGATACGTTAGTCATGGTGGGGCGCCAGGCTCCAAAGACCAGAGTAGTTTTAGAAGTGAGCGCACTTATCCTCTTTGTGGAGAGTGTGGCAAGAGCCATCTAGGTGCATACAGAACTAATAGTCAGGTATATTTTGGGTGCGGTAAGCCAGGCCACAGAGTGCGGGAGTGTAGAGTGTTAGCTCAGAAAGGTAGAGATTCACGTGATCAAGCCGCAAATCCAAGTACCAATAGTGGTCAGCGTCAGAATCGACTTTATTCACTCCAGACTCACCATGATCCAAAAAGTTTTCCCAACCTAGATTTGGGTACGTTACAAGTTTTTCATGATCATTGTATGCATTGTTAGATATCTTGCGCTCGTTTGAGCTTATGTTTCCACATGAATTAGTCAGTAACATTAGCAAGTCTAGTTCAATTCATACATCATGCATTATTCTTATCTCTCCAATATTTAGTTATAATCTAGTTTGTAGATTCCCTGTGCATCACCCCAGTATCTCAGCAAGGTAAATATTCCCAGAGGGACATAGTGTCCCAAGGGGGAGATACCCCACCCTTTTCTTGATGCTTTCATGTTCTCATTATAAATTAATTATCAAGTGTCATGGCATAATCAGTCAAGCTTTCAAGAGTCAACTCAGTCAGATATTCAGGCATTAGATATACACGTGTTCAGTAAAGAAAGTACTATTAATCTGTAACTTCACTAATACATTTACATATCATGTCAGTCATGTAATCATGCATCAGATATGAATGGATTCAGTCTTTCAGTTGTGCATCAGAAATGCATTCTCATTTTGAGAAAAACTCACTTTATTAGAGTCCTCAGTCTTATATTTATGAATCAGCTTCCCATGCATCAGATATGCATGTTCAGTATATTGTGCTCTGCTTTCAGTCATGTCAGTCATGAATTCATGTTTCAGTAGTGTATGTCTTGTACGTACTTCATCTTATCATCGTTCCCACCTTAGTAAATTCTTATTCGAGGAGGAATGTTCCCAAGGGAGAGATATTGTAATACCCCGCATGTTTCTCAGCTAGGAAGTAAATAATTATTTCTACGTATGAAATCTCCTATCCTGTGATTCATACTTGAGTACATGGCTTACAATGAATATACTAGTGATAGGATAGCTTATGATGTATTAAGCATGTTCATATGAGTCACTTAAGGTAATACAAGCTAAGAGTTTTTGAATCCATCTATTTTTAGTGTTCGATTTTGCAAGGGTCATCTTTGAACGAGTATTACTCGATGTTAATGTGGTTTTTTTGCTGATTTATACCAACCAAATTGTAGATAATTTAATTACCTTTCCAACGATACCAATTTCGCCTTAATCCAATACCCGAGCAAAAAGTTATGCCCATTTTCGTGAGAGACAGTAAGCATAGGCGATTGGTTAGGCGCCGCCCAACCCAAGCATAGGCGATTGATTAGGCACCGCCCAACCTAGCTTAGTCAATCACTTGGGCACCGCCTAAGTCAGTTCCAGGTGCCAAAAACACTCCGTTTTGAGTTATTTTAAGGGTAATTAAGTCTTTTAACACTCCTTGCACGTCCCTAAACTTAACCCTACAAAATATATAACTTATAAACATATTACAAACCTATTATCACCTCAAAGCTCATCATCCAAGAGCACTAAAAGAGAAAAACAACCTGGGTTGCATAACTAAGCTTGAAGATCCGATTTCAAGGAAATTCCTCCGTCAATCATCAAGAATATTCCTTCTAAGGTATGCGTGAGTTGATTCATAGACTCCTTTCGTCCATGAAGCTCAAGAACCATCTTCTAAATTATGTATTATGATGTTTATGTTGTTGGTGGTTGATGTTCATGTGGTTGGAGTTTGATGATGCCTAAGATGGGATCTTTTTATGTTTTGTGTGAGGATATGGTGGTATTTAACGTATAAACATGTGAAATTGGTGGTTGAATATTTGAAATCTTGATGAATCCACCTATGTCTAAGATGTGCATGTAAGGTGTTTGTGAAAATACCTAAGGGAATAGAAATCATGCTTTTATGACATAATAAGTCCTAAATGACTATTCCATGTTCTAAGTTTATGTTCAACGTGATCCCCATGCTATTGTCTTGAATTAAAGAAGTTGTATGAGATGCTCATGATATTGTTGTGATATGGAATGACCATGTTATTGAAGCCATGCAAGTATATAGATATTGTGTGCATTCCCGATCATGTGATAGTTTGTTGAGAATCATTCTTATTATGAAATCCTTACTTATGATATTGTGAATTGTGGACTCAAATCTTATGATCAAGTCAGTCATGTGTGTCAGTTTCCTTCCATCGAGTCCTGGGGGTACTTGTACCTAAAAACTATAGTTGTGTGCCTAGAGCTAGTGTCATGTTTCAAGACATCCTCAGTCAAGCTATGTTCCATAGATTGCAGTTAGTCATGTGACTCAGGAAAGACTCAGAAATCTCATGAAAACTCAGTACTCAGTAAGATCGACAAATCTTATGACTTAGATAGATATCAAATATTAGTAGTGTTCCGTCAGTCCAAGGAACTCAGTAAACTCAGAATTAGTTCAGTTTAGTTAGTGAATTCAGCATAGTTAATTTATTCAGTGTCTTTCAGTTGGGAATAGGGACTAGCACCGAGCGAGTGCAGGGATGGCGGTTGTCCCATTATAAAGGCACAGCCGTTAGCAGCAATCCCTGTACTCCAGAACTGTGTAGCCAGCGCAGGACAGGAGTCACCCAGCAGATTAAGGATAAACTTGATTTTTATATTGCCTTAGGCTTGATTTCCTGTTCAGGGTGACCCATTAGAGAGGCTTGACCATAGTAGAGGTCTCTACCCGTGGCATGGTATTGACCCTTCCAATCAGGGTAAAGATTGGACCCCACCAGTACAGTAGCGGGGTATGTCGGTTAGGTTACTACCTCCCACAGTTACAGTTACAGTTACAGTTTCAGTATCAGTCTTCAGAGTAGAAATCAGGAATCATGACTATCAAATACAGTCATTGATTTCAGTAAGGAACTCAGATAGTTCCATTGATTCCTGGACCATCCCATCAGGTAGGCTTGGTCCCATATTCAGATGCTTATTATTATATCTAGAGGTTACCCGACAGATAGGCTTGATCTCAAATCTCAGATTCAGTCGAGTATTCTCATTATCACTTTCAGAGATCACTCGTCAGCTAGGACTGATCTCAGACTTAGATGTTCAGATACAGTTTGGAACTCATATAGTTTTCCTCAGAATAAGGACTGTTAAATACAATCATCCATGTCATCAGTCATTCAGTATCTCAGTATCACGAAACTCACGTTATTAGAGTTCAAACTCAAGTAGTCAGTATCCCTACGAGTTCTGTAGCAGTTACGTATGTATGTATGTATGTATTCTCACATTCATATTAGTCAGCATGTTCATGCATATAAAACCCATGCATTTAGCCTGCCCCCACGTATACTCAGTACATTAGTTGTACTGATGCATTTGCGCTATGGTGCTTTCTTTCTATGTTACAACATAGGTTCTTAGGTGCAGATTCCAGGTCAGCAGTAGCAGTTCAGTAAGCAGTGAGTCCTCATCTTTCAAGGACATGATCGTTACATTTATTATTCCAGTATTTCAGTTTATTCTAAATTTAGGGAGTTAGTTGGAGACATGTTCCTTCAACTCCTTATTCAGACAGTTTAGAGGCTTTCAGACGATTATAGAGTTTTTAGATTTTGACTTTAGTATTTTCAGTTTTGTTTTGGTACTGTGATACCACTTTATTTTAGATATCTGATTATTCAAGATTGAACCTTACTCTCTCTCTGTTCATGTTTTCATACATTATATGAATATTATGTAGTTATAGGTACAGATATCAGTCATGGGTTAGCTTGTGGTCCTTTGGGGTCATGAGCACCGTGTAGCATTTTGGTTCAGCGAATTGGGGTGTTACAAACTAGGTATCAAAGCCTAAGGTTCAATAGAGTCCTAGGAAGTCTGAAAGCCACATCTAGTAGAGTCTTGTACATGGGTGTGTTGCACGCCACATTTATGTACAGGAGGCTATAAGATGTTTTAGGAACAGTTTCCCTTCTTTCAATACTCATATCGTGCCAGGGAGCAAAATCTCAAGTTGAACTCTCAGTTTAATCCTTGTTCCTTTTCTGTTTGCAGAACATACCTCCTAAGAAGAGAACAGGGAATCAGTCATCCCCGCAGCCCGCAGATCCTTTGAATGAGAATGTGTCACATGCAGAATTTTGGGCAGCTTTTCAGGCGCTAGCCCAGGCTGTGACCACTAGTGTTTAGGGCAACCGACAGACTGCAGCCTCACCCCAGCAAGATAGGGATTCAACTGCAGCCAGAATCAGAAATTTTATGAGAATGAACCCTCAGGAATTCTTTGGGTCAGTAACTGGTGAGGACCCATAGCTGTACCTAGAAGAGGTAAAGAAGATCACCCAAATCATGCATGTGTCAGAGGAGGAGAGTGTGGAATTAGCGTCCCATAGGCTGAATGACATTGCTCATGATTGGGTAGTATTGTGGAAGAAGAGTAGAGGGGAATATGCAACTCCCATGACTTGGAAGATATTTCAGGATGCCTTCTTAGATAAGTTTTTCCCATTAGAGATGAGAGAAACTAAGGTACAAGAGCTTATGAACCTGAGACAAGGCTTTATGACAGTGAAAGAGTATTGTCTTAAGTTCAACCAGTAATCTAACTATGCTCCTGACTTGATAGCTGACCCCATAGCGAGTATGAGTAAGTTTGTGACTGGTGTGTCCGGGTTGGTATTGAAAGAGTGTAGAACAGCTATGCTCAATAAGGACATAGACCTTGCTAGATTAATGATGCATGCTCAGCAGATAGAGGTAGATAAGTCTAAGAAGAGGGAGAGATCTAATAAGAGATTCAGAGCAGGTAGTTACATCTTTTCTCCAGCTGGGTCACAGGGTGGTAATCATTCTCACCATAGTCAGAAAAATTTATCCCTTGTTCCATCTTCAGCTAGTGTGCCCACACCTAACTTTGGATATGTTAGTCATGGTGGGGTGCCAGGCTCCAAAGCCCAAAGTAGTGTTAGAAGTGAGTGTACTTATACGCTTTGTAGAAAGTGTGGCAAGATCCATCTAGGTGCATGCAGAACTAATAGTCAGGTATATTTTGGGTGCGGTAAGCCAGGCCACAGAGTGTGGGAGTGTAGAGTGTTAGCTCGGAAAGGTAGAGATTCACGTGATCAAGCCGCAAATCCCAGTACCAATAGGGGTCAGCGTCAGAATCAACTCTATTCACTCCAGACTCACCATGATCCAGAAAGTTTTCCCAACCAAGATTCGGGTACGTTACAAGTTTTTCATGATCATTGTATGCATTGTTAGATATCTTGTGCTCGTTTGAGCTTATGTATCCACATGAATTAGTCAGTAACATTAGCAAGTCTAGTTCAGTTCATAAATCATGCATTAGTCTCATCTCTCCAATGTTTAGTTATAACCTAGTTTGTAGATGCCCTATGCATCACCCCAGTATCTCAGCAAGGTAAACATTCCTAGAGGGACATAGTGTCCCAAGGGGGAGATATCCCACCCTTTTCTTTATGCTTTCATGTTCTCATTATAAATTAGTTATCAAGTGCCATGGCATAATCAGCCAAGCTTTCAAGAGTCAGCTCAGTCAGATATTCAGGCATTAGATATACACGTGTTCAGTAGAAAAAGTACTATTTATCAGTAACTTCACTAATACATTTACATATCATGTTAGTCATGTAATCATGCATCAGATATGCATGGATTCAGTCTTTCAATTGTGCATCAGAAATGCATTCTCATTTTGATAAAAACTCACTTTATTAGAGTCCTCAGTCTTATATTCATGAATCAGCTTTCCATGCATCAGATATGCATGTTCAGTATATTGTGCTCCACTTTCAGTCATGTCAGTCATGAATTCATGTTTCAGTAGTGTATGTCTTGTACGTACTTCATCTTATCATCTGTCCCACCTCATTTAATTCTTATTCGAGGACGAATGTTCCCAAGGGAGAGATATTGTAATACCCCGCATGTTTCTAAGCTAGGAAGTAACTAAGTATTTCTACGTATGAAATCTCCTATCCTGTGATTCATACTTGAGTACATGACTTACAATGAATATCCTAGTAATAGGATAGCTTATGATGCATTAAGCATGTTCATATGAGTCACTTAAGGTATGACAAGCTAAGAGTTTTTGAATCCATCAATTTTTAGTGTTCGATTTTGCAAGGGTCATCTTTGAACGAGTATAACTCGATGTTATTGTGGTGTTTTGGCTGATTTAGACCCAAAAAATTGTATATAAGTTAATTAGCTTTCCAACGATACCAATTTCGCCTTAATCCAATACCCGAGCAAAAAGTTATGCCCATTTTCGTGAGAGACAGTAAGCATAGGCGATTGGTTAGGCGCCACCCAACCCAAGCATAGGCGATTGATTAGGCGCCGCCCAACCTAGCTTAGGCAATCACTTGGGCGCCGCCTAAGTCAGTTCCAGGTGCCAAAAACACTTTGTTTTGAGTTATTTTAAGGGTATTTAAGTCTTTTAACACTCCTTGCACGTCCTTAAACTTAACCCTACGAAATATATAGCTTCTAAACATATTACAACCCTATTATCACCTCAAATCTCATCATCCAAGAGCACTAAAAGAGAAAAACAACATGGGTTGCATAACTAAGCTTGAATATCCGATTTCAAGGAAATTCCTCCGTCAATCATCAAGAATATTCCTTCTAAGGTATGCGTGAGTTGATTCATGGACTCCTTTCGTCCATGAAGCTTAAGAACCATCTTCTAAATTATGTATTATGATGTTTATGTTATTGGTGGTTGATGTTCATGTGATTGGAGTTTGATGATGCCTAAGATGGGATCTTTGTATGTTTTGTGTGAGGATATGGTCGTATTTAACGTATAAACATGTGAAATTGGTGGTTGAATGTTTGAAATCTTGATGAATCCACCTATGTCTAAGATGTGCATGTAAGGTGTTTGTGAAAATACCTAAGGGAATAGAAATCATTCTTTTATGACATAATAAGTCTAAAATGACTATTCCATGTTCTAAGTTTATGTTCAACGTGATCCTCATGCTATTGTCTTGAATTGAAGAAGTTGTATGAGATGCTCATGATATTGTTGTGATATGGAATGGCCATGTTATTGAAGCCATGCAAGTATATAGATATTGTGTGCATTCCCGATCATGTGATAGTTTGTTGAGAATCATTCTTATTATATAATCCTTACTTATGATATTGTGAATTGTGGACTCAAATCTTATGATCAAGTCAGTCATGTGTGTCAGTTTCCTTCCATCGAGTCTTGGGGGTACTTGTACCCGAAAACTATAGTTGTGTGCCTAGAGCTAGTGTCATGTTTCAAGACATCCTCAGTCAAGCTATGTTCCATAGATTGCAGTTAGTCATGTGACTCAGGAAAGACTCAGAAATCTCATGAAAACTCAGTACTCAGTAAGATCAACAAATCTTATGATTTTGATAGATATCAAATGTTAGTAGTGTTCCGTCAGTCCAAGGAACTCAGTAAACTCAGAATCAGTTCAGTTCAGTTAGTAAATTCAGCATAGTTAATTTGTTCAATGTCTTTCAGTTGGGAGTAGGGACTACCACCGAGCGAGTGCAGGGATGGAGGTTTTCCCGTTATAAAGGCAGAGTCGTTAGCAGCAATCCCTATACTCCAGAACTATATAGCCACCTCAGGACAGGAGTCACCCAGCAGATTAAGGATAAACTTGATTATTATATTGCCTTAGGCTTGATTTCCTGTTCAGGGTCACCCGTTAGAGAGGCTTGACCATAGTAGAGGTCTCTACCCGTGGCATGGTATTGACACTCTTCCAATCAAGGCAAAGATTGGACCCCACCAGTACAGTAGCGGGGCATGTCGATTAGATTACTACCTTCCACAGTTACAGTTACAGTTACAATTTTAGTATCAGTCTTCAGAGTAGAAATCAGGAATCAGGACTGTCAAATACAGTCATCGATTTCAGTAAGGAACTCAGATAGTTCCATTGATTCCTGGACCATCCCATCAGGTAGGCTTGGTCCCATATTCAGATGCTTATTATTATATCTAGAGGTTACCCGGCAGACAGGCTTGATCTCAAATCTCAGATTCAGTCGAGTATTCTCATAATCAGTTTCAGAGATCACTCATCAGCTAGGACTGATCTCAGACTTAGATGTTCAGTTACAGTTTGGAACTCAGATAGTTTTCCTCAGAATAAGGACTGTTAAATACAGTCATCCATGTCATCAGTCATTCAGTATCTCAGTATCACGAAACTCACGTTATCAGAGTTCAAACTCAAGTAGTCAGTATCCCTACGAGTTTTGTAGCAGTTATGTATATATGTATGTATGTATTCTCGAGTTCATATTAGTCAGCATGTTGATGCATATAAACCCCATTCATTTAGCCTGCCCCCAAGTATACTCAGTACTTTAGTTGTACTGACGCATTTGCGCTATGGTGCTTTCTTTCTATGTTACACCATAGGTTCTTAGGTGCAGATTCCAGGTCAGCAGTAGCAGTTCAGTAAGCAGTGAGTCCTCATCTTTCAAGGACATGATCGTTACATTTATTATTCCGGTATTTCAGTTTATTCTTAGTTTAGGGAGTTAGTTGGAGACATGTTCCTTCAACTCCTTATTCAGACAGTTTAGAGGCTTTCAGACGATTATAGAGTTTTCAGATTTAGACTTTAGTATTTTCAGTTTTGTTTTGGTACTGTGATACCACTTTATTTCAGATATCTTATTATTCAAGATTGAACCTTACGCCCTCTTTGTTGATGTTTCCGCACATTATATGAATATTATGCACTTACAGGTACAGATATCAGTCATGGGTTAACTTGTGGTCCTTCGGGGTCTTGAGCACCGTGTAGCATTCCGGTTCAGCGAATCGGGGTGTTACAATTATTTTGCACCTTATACTTTGTCATAAGTAAATAAATGACTCTCTAAAAACTCTTCCCCTATTAAGGATACTTTTTTTGATGCTTTAAAAATTAAAGTTGAAAACTTGAAAAAATAAGATTAAATCTCATAAAGAAAATCAGCTGATTTGTGATCACAGGATTACTCAAATAGAGAAAAATAGTTAACCTACTAAAATTTTCAAAGAAAAAGGCATTAGTTCTGAAGAAGAGGTTCTTCTTTAGAAGTGTCTTGATTTAAATAATGATTCTTTTCTAGGAATGATGCAAATCATTACTTCTCACAAATGGTATATTAAATGTACTATTTTTATTAATAATGAGTTCCTCGAACTGCTTTTAATGTTCTATTTGGGCAATATGAATGGAATGTCATGCCATTTGGTTTAAAAAATCCCCTTTCTGAATTTCAAAAAATTATGAATGATATTTTCATTCCCTATATGGATTTTATCATTGTTTATATTGTTTTCCAAAACATTTGAATTGCATATCAAGCATCTTGATATTTTTAAGAAAATTGTGATACAAAATGGTTTGGTGATATCTAAACCAAAAATGGGCTTGTTTCAAACTGATGTTAGATTTTTAGGACATAATATTTGTGAGGGAAAGATTACTCCCATACAAAGATTTATTAATTTTGCATCAAAATTTCCTGATATTATTACTGATAAGACTCAGCTGCAAAGATTTTTTGGAAAGTCTAAACTATATATCACCTTTTTATAAAAATTTATCTCGTGATTTAGCCCTATTATAGTACAGGCTAAAAAGAATGCTACAGATCCCTGGACAGATAGTAACACAGATCTACTTAAAAGTATTAAATAGAGAGTTAAAACTTTACCTTATTTAATGCTAGCTAACCCGTCTTGGCTAAAGGTTATTGAGACAGATGCGCCTAATATCGTTTATGGTGGAATTCTAAAACAAGTAAACCCCCATAATAAATGTGAATACTTAATAAGATTTCACTCAGGGAAATAGACTGAAGCCTAGAAAAAATATGCTAGTGTAGCTCATATATTCCCGATTCAGGTTACTAATAATTTAACGAATAGCGACTTTTCACATATTACTCAAAATTTGGATGGTAGGATTTGCATTCAATTTGATGATCAGTCTACTGTTTGTAACAGACATTCTTTTTCTTAGCCTAGATTATTACCTGCTGTACATCATATTTCTCCTATAGAACCATTATATGGTCAAGCTAGAAAACATGCAGTTTTTTTACATGCTATTGATACTGAGCCATTATATGTCCTAGCTAGAGATCGTGATAGTGCTTCTTCAAAATTTGTTGAAAAGGTAATCGTAAGTATACTAGATTTGCAAATAATAGGTCCTTTTCCCATTTGTATAACTGGGGAATTCTATTGCATAATCACCAAGAAAGTTTCTAAGTTAATACCATGTTTCACCAAGATCTGAGGGACCGGGTGGCTTGCTGGACGGAGCCACTGGGTTTATTGGCCAACTTCATGGCTGGTGGGATAATTTTTTAACTCTTGAGCAGAAATTTTCCTATGGAACTTCACCGAAAGGGACTTTCTAAAAAATCTGCCCTTATTAGGGATAAGTCTTTTAATTATTTAAAAATTAAAGTTGAAAACTTAAAAAAAAAAAAAGATTAAATCTCTTAACAAAATCAGATGATTTGTGATCACAGGATTACTCAAATAGAGAAAAATAATTCTCCTACTGAAATTTCCTAAGGAAAAGGCATTAGTTCTGAAGAAGATAACTTTTAAAAGAAGTTTCACATGAGAAACTTCATGAGAAAATTATAAATCTATCTACAAATTCAAAACCAACTACTTTAAATACTGCTTATAGCAATTCTCTTAGTCTTAAAGAAAATTATGATGTGATAGAGCTTCTTCTTAATTTGTTGAAAAGGTAAGTGAAACAAGCAATGATGATATGGCAGAAGAAGACTCTCAGCTTATGCCATCTGATTCATATTTATGTTGAATATCTAACTTCTCTTACATAATAATCATGAAAGTTCCAGACTCTATCAAAATATAAAGGAATTTTTCTTTAGTTTTTGGCTTCGTTTGAGGATTGATTTTTACCTTTTCAACAAATTTAGAAGAAGAACTATCACGATCTCTAGCTAGGACATATAAGTGGTTATAAACCAAGGAACAAAATACATAATTTGATTATACAATGCTCACGTTTAATAAAATTCTTAAGAAATATTATTTAACATATCTATGATTATGACGAAGTCAAAGAAATGTTTGATCTGTATAATACTATTTATCCGAATAAAACTATAATTATTCGTGCAGTATGCTCTTTAAATATTTGAACCTACCTTATCTAGATTTTAAGTCAAATTTTGAAAATATGTAGGTGTCATATAATCTTGACGATAAATCTTTTTCGTTTGGAATAGAATACCTAATCCATTTCAAATATTTGTTCAAAGGTTTGTAATTTATTACTAATCTGGGAACACCACATTCCTTTTCTACAGTGTTATTAACAGAAAAATCAGTACAAGACCAAAGTTTTGGGGGAAAGTACCAGTTCTCTTGATTAAAAACTCAATGAGTTAACTGATTTTATTAAAGAAATGAGTACTATCCAGAAATCTACTGATGTTGCCTCCTCTTCAGGAAGCAAGATAGAGGTTCAAACTATTTATGCTAGTATTTAAAGGCCTCTTGAAATTTAGGGATTTCAATTTAAATCATCTTTAAAAGATTTAGAAGAGCTTATTGATAAAAAAAACTTTTCGATGTAAGTGCTAAACTTATTGATTTGTCAAAATGATCCCATCAAATGGAAACTACTTCTGATTATAAAACTCAAACTAAGTCAGAGCTTAATAAGCTTAGAGGAATGGTTAAAAGACAACTAGGTAAAATCTCAAATATGCCAATTTACCGCATGTGAAAACATACTACTATCTGCGACCTACTCCTCAAGATGTTTTATAGAGGAATGAGATGGGAATCAGACTAATACGTCTTATAGTGGTGCCGACATTTATGAATGGAATCTTGATGGTATGACTAATAGGCAATTAACTATTCTTGTGCATTGTATGATTATGTATGCAACTATTTGTAAATGTGTTAGTGCTAAGAATACTGATAGGAATATTTACATAATGATAATTGCAGGTTTTACTGGCCAACTTCACGGCTGGTGGGATAATTTTTTAACTCTTAAACAGAAAGTTATTATTGTTAATGTTATAGCTACTAACGAAGGATTTAATAACCCAGGTTTGGCCCTAGCCAAAAACAGAGAAGATGTTATTTATACCCTTATTCTTACAATCTTGGAACACTTCAATGGTAGATTTACCAGCCAGCATGAGACTGTACGCACTTTCCTAAATAGTCTTCAATGTAGGACTCTAGGAGAATTTAGATGGTACAAAGATACCTTTATGAGTAGGGTTATGGAATTACCCGAAAATAGGCTTTCCCATTAGAATATTAAGTTTATAGATAGCCTTCTTTCCTTATTTGCTGAAAGAGTGAGAAAGACCCTTAGAGGACCTTTAGGTGAAGTTCCATGGGAAAATTATACCTATGTCAAGTTGATAGGTGTTTGTATACAAGAAGGATTAAACTTGTGTAATGAGTTGAAATTGTCTAGACAGCTTAAGAAGGATAAACTTAAAGAAAGATCTCAATTAGGAGATTTTTGCACTTAGTTTGGGGTTCCTGAACCGACCCTTTCTTCTAAAAGGAAACATAGATATCATAGATATTCTAATCGTGACAGACCTTATAGGAAAAAGAGATTTAGATATATATCCAAAGAAGAGCGTGAAGATAAGAAATCATCGTAAGTCTACTAGATTTGCAAAAAATAGGTCCAAGCGAGATTTTGTAGATATTAAGTGCTACAAATAAGGTAAGTTTGGTCATATTGCCCAAAATTGTAAGCTTTACCAACCAACATGATACTGTCCGCACTCTCCTAAATGGTCTTTGATGTAGGAATCAACCCTACTTATAAAAGTATCTTTATACCATCTAAATTCTCCTAGAGTCCTACATCAAAGACCATTTAGGAGAGTGCGGACAGTCACATGCTGGCTAGTAAATTTACCATTGAAGTGTTCCAAGATTGTAAGAACAAGGGTATAAACATCATCTTCTCTGTTTTTTACTAGGGCCATACCTAGGTTATCAACTCCTTTATTAGAAGCTATAGCATTAACAATAGTAATTTTCTACTCAAGAGTTAAAAAATTATCCCACCAGCCACGAAGTTGGCTAGTAAAACCTGCAATTATCACTCTGCAAATATTCCAATCAGTATTCTTAGCACCAACACTTTTGGAAATAGTTTCATACATCATCATACGATGCACAAGAATAGTTAATTGCTTATCAGTCAGACCATCAAGATTCCATTTATAAATGTCATCACCAAACAATCTTTATCATTTGTTTTGAAGTTTATCAAACCAACTATAATCATAAATGGTTTTTATAGAAACTTTAGGAATAGTCCATTTGCGTAACAAATTAAGATTTTAAGGTATACCTACTTCTTCAAGTCTATTACTTTTAGTACTCACATCTCCCAGATCCATGATCAAGAGTTTTCATATCTATGTCGAATATTCCAGATCTATTACAGAGCCCATGTGTCTAACGGTTCTAACCATGAAAAAGGGAAGCCCTTTTTGAACAACTTTAAAGGTCTAAAGAGTCATGTCTTGCTAGACAGAACCACTAAGGAAAATCCAACAAAAGTAGTACTAAATTTGACTATACCACCCTCTCGGAACCAAGCCAAGAAACTATAGAAAAATTCCTTTATTTTTTGATAGAGTCATGATCTTTCATGATTATTATGTAAGAGAAGTTAGATATTTAACATAGATATGAATCTATTTAACCGGACATAGTCACATCCAGAGAGGGAGAGATAGCGTGTTTAAAGAACTTAAAAATATAATTGCTAAAAAGTAATAATAAAGACCTTACGAGGTCGAAACAATAGCGGACGTTGCTCATTTATTCACAATGAGAGAAATTTTAAAAACAAAAAATTGTACAAGAGAGCCTGCTTTTCTTTACAAATGAAGGCCTCTATATATACAAAAAAACAAAGACAAGAGAAATCTATGTACAGTAAAATAGGGCCCCACATTCGGGTCCCTTATACACTGTTTCTACTGGGTATACAGTGTATCTACTATATAGTGGGGTTATTTATGCTTTATCTAACCTTTTTATTTGTTGTATGGATTTTTCTAATTTTTCAATAGCGTTATCCGATAATATCTTCTCGGATGGCATAAGAAGCGAGTCTTCTTGTGCCATATTATCATAGCTTATTTCATTTTTCATTAAAGTATCAAATTATCATATTGGTTAATTGATTGAAGTAAATTCCTTTTTACTTCTTCTAAATATTTGGCTATCATTTCATTCTTCTCTCCTTCTTGAATAGAGATTCCTCTAGCAATGTGTTTAACTATGTTGTCCTCAATTATACCCTTTTGAGAGGTTGATGAATACTCCTAGATTTTTCTTTAATGGAATCCAAAAGTTCTTGACAATATAACACTATGGTTTTGGGATCATTTCTCATCAATTTGTCCCAAAAGTTATTATAAAATATTCAATATAAGCAAGGAATCTGCTCTTCTATGAATCCCAGTTCTGGGGTCCATTTATGTATCCAGGGGATTGAGAATTCAATACAAAAATATATCTCATTAATTTTTTCTAAATAGAAGATATGATCCGCGTGGTGTAACTCATTTAGGTTTGGTGAAACTTTAGCCCATTCTTTGTATAATTTAAGAAGTGGGTTAGGTAATATCTTAATAGTTGGACCGTGGTATGTCCACCAATTTAAAAAGAAATTAGGGATAGGTTCTACAAATATCTTTACACAGACTTTCATAGACCAAGTACGTTTATGACTGTCATTATTGTAATAGAGCACTTTATCAAAGGCTTGAATATAATCCCAATATGTAAAATTCATACGAGTTTTATTAAGACTTATCTATCTTTTGGTAATGGTAGACATTCCCCATTCTTCAATGGATATAATCCGTTTAATGATAAGTTTTGAGAAGTTATAAACTTTCTCGTTCTGTGTTATAACCAGAAAAGTGTTGAAATTCTACACTGCCTATAGAAGTGAGGATAGTTTCATAATAAGAACGGGTCTTGTAAGACTCACCCGGATAATATAATCCATTAATCAAATACCTTTGGAATATCTTTCATAGGCTCATCTTTCCTCTGAATCTCAGATTTTTCTACAAGAAATATCATTTCTTTATTTACTTATTTTTCATAGGACTTGATATCATCATGGTATTCTTCTTTGGTAATTGGAGCAAATGTATTACTTTACTTTTGGGAGGCTAAATAGGCCTGCAAATATTCGTATAACGGACTGTCTTCTAGAATATCTTCCAGATGAATAGAAGGAGATGACAAAGCTTCACCCCGGAGAGATACTTTTGAATCAAACTCTTTTTCCCCATTTGTATGACTAGGAAATTAAATGAGAATCCGTATGACGATCCTTGAGAGTATGACTTTCCCGGGGATGATTTTCTCACTTTTCTTTTTCCTATTCCTCTGGCCCATAGGGGGTCCATACAGCACGAATAATAATTAGTTTTATTCGGATAAATTGTATTCATACAGATCCAACATTTCTTTGACTTCTTCATAATTATAGATATAAAAAATTTCTTCAACCATATCATGGATAATTTTTTCAATTATAAGATTTTGTAAATCTTGGTATAATGGAACCACCTTTAATATGGTGATCAAAGTTCTCTCACTAAGAAAGGAAGTATAAAAATTCATTTTTAACTTAGATATTCTCGGGATAAGAAATCAGGGGGGGAGTTATCAATTCCCTTTTTATACGGAATTTTGAAATCAAAAGGGGCTAACTAAGCTTGCCACCTTGCAAATATCAATTTCGAAGCATCATGTTTAAAATCTTTATCAAGCATGTATTTAACAGATTGAGCATCAGTTTTTACCAGAAACTTTTGATTCAATAAATCATCTTAAAATTTTAAAACACATTTAACAATAGTTAGCATTTTATGAGCCATAGTAGCATATTTTTTCTGGGCTTCAGTCCATTTCCCTGAGTGAAATCTTATCAAGTATTCACATTTATCATGGGGCTTTACTTGTTTTAGAATTCCACCATAACCGATATTAAATGCATCTGCCTTAAAAAATTTTGCCAAGACGGGTTAGCCAGAGTTAAACAAGGTAAAGTTTTAACTCTCTGTTTAATACGTTTAACTAGATTCGTGTAACTATCCATCCAGGGATGTTTAGAATTCTTTTTTAGCCTGTCATATAATGGGGCTAAATCACGGGATAATTATCTATATAAAGGTGATATATAGTTTAGACTTACAAAAAATCTTTGCAGCTGAGTCTTATCAGAGGAAATTTTGATGTGAAATCAATATATCTTTGTAAGGAAGTAATCGTCTCCTGACAAATATTATGTCCTAAAAATCTAACATCAGTTTGAAACAAGATCATTTTTGGTTTAGATATCACCAAACCATTTTGTATCATAATTTTCTTCAAAATATCAAGATGCTTGATATGCAATTCAAATTTTTTGGAAAACACTACTATATCATCAATATAAACAATGATAAAATCCATATAGGGATTAAAAATATCATTCATAATTTTTTGAAATTTAGAAGGGGCATTTTTTAAACCAAATGGCATGACATTTCATTCATATTACCCAAATGGAACATTAAAAGCAGTTCTATAAGTATGCTCTTTAAATATTTAAACCTGCTAATATCCAAATTTTAAGTCAAATTTTAAAAATATATTGGCGTCATATAATCTTGACAATAAATCTTTTTTTGTTCGGAATAGGATACCTAATTCATTTCAAAGGTTTGTAATTTATTACTAATCTAGGAACACCACGTTCCTTTTCTGACGCGTTATTAACATAAAAAGTAGTATAAGACCAAGGGAATTTTGAAGGCTTTACTAAACCTTTTGTACCAAATTATCAATTTCTTTTTTGCAAAATTCAACTAATTCAGCATTCATTTGACAAGGTCGCGATTTGGTTGGAATATCATCCTCAGAAAATTATCTTCATACGGAAGGGTGACAATATGCTTTCTTCGATTCCAAAAAGCACTGAGGTGATCAGCACAAATATCTATAGCCATTTGTTTGGAAATCAATTTATTCTTTTTCTGTACCATAGCTTATTTATAGCATCAAAAAAAATTCATGCTAAGTAATTCAAGTTGTAATGAATCAACATGAATTTGTTTCATATCAATTAAAGCATTGATATCTCTGGATATGGGATCTGTAACAAAAGAATAAGATATCTCTTTATTTTTGTAATTAGCAGTAAAACCTTTTGAATCAAGGTAGGTAAACGAATAAATAGCATTATTAAAAGGAGTTCCAAGTATGATTGGAGGATATAACTGATTTTTTACCAAAATGAAGAAGTGAGGAATACAAATTTTATTTTGGCAAATATGAGCATTTGATAATTTGTACTCTATATCAAGAGCATGCCCAGATGCAGATTTAACCACATGAGTAGTTTTTTAAAAATATTTTGTAGGGATTAATCCATCCTGAACACGGCTAACATCCGCTCCACTATCAATCATTGCAATATTAGTTATAAGGAACTCATTATTAATAAAAAAAATAGTACATTTAATATACCATTTATGAGCAGTAATGATTTGCATCATTCCTAGAAAAGAATCATTCTTTAAATTAAGAGATTTCTAAAGAAGATCCTCTTCTTAAGAACTAATGCCTTTTCTATTGGAAATTTCAGTAGGAGAATTATTTCTCTCTATTTGAGTAATCTTGTGATCACAAATCATCTGATTTTATTTAAGAGATTTAATCTCTTTTTTCAAGTTTTCAACTTTAATTTTTAAATCATCAAAAGAAGTATCCCTAATAGGGGCAGAGTTTTTAGAAAGTCGTTTAATTACTTCTGATAAAGAATAAGGCGCAAAATAATAAAAATTTTCTTTAAGACTAAAAGAATTGCTATCAGCAGTATTTGAAGTAGTTGGTTTGGAATTCGTGGATAGATTTATAATTTTCTCACAGAGTTACTTATCGAAAAAATCTTTTAAAAGTTCTAGCACATTATCAGAAGTAATAGTTCTCATATTTAAGTTTTCAAATTGAGACTGTAATTTATAAAATTCATCATCACAAGTGCAGGTATCACCTTTGCAATCAGAACAAGTAGCATCAATATTTTTATCACTATCACATGAATCAACTTCAGGTTTGAATTTTGACTTAAAACTACAATTTGATTTTGATCCAGAGGTCTATAACAAACCATAAATTTTATTATGTAATTCATCATAAAGTCCTAATGACTTCAGCTTTTGAAGCTTACAATTTTGGGCAATATGACCAAACCTACCTTATTTGTAGCACTTAATATCTGCAAGATCTCGCTTGGACCTATTTTACACAAATCTAGTAGACTTACGATGAGATTTCTTAGCTTCATGCTCTTATTTGGATCTATAGCTAGATCTCTTTTTCCTACAAGTTATGTCATGGTTAGAATATCTATGATATCTATGTTGCCTTTTAAAAGAAAGGGTCGGTTCAGGAACCCCAAATTGAGTGCAAAAATTTCCTAATTGAGATCTTTCCTTAAGATTATCCATCTTAAGTTGTCTAGACAATTTCATCTCATTACACAAGTTTAATCCTTCTTGTGTACGAGCACCTATCAACTTGTCGTAGGTATAATTTTCCCATGGAACTTCACTAAAAGGTCATCTAAGGGTCTTTCTCACTCTTTCAGCAAATAAGGAAGGAAGGTCATCTATAAACTTAGTCTTCCAATGGGAAATGCTATTTTCGGGTAATTCCATAACCATACTCATAAAGGTATCTTTCTACCATCTAAATTCTCCTAGATTCCTACATCGAAGACCATTAAGAAGAGTGCAGACAGTCACATGTTGGCTTGTAAATCTACCATTGAAGTGTTCCAATATTATAAGAACAAAGGTATAAACAACATCTTCTCTATTTTATACTAGGTACATACCTAGGTTAGCAACTCCTTCATTAGTAGCTATAACATTAACAATAGCAGCTTTATGCTCAAAAGTTAAAAAATTATCCCACCAGCCATGAAGTTGGCCAGTAAAACCTGCAATTATCATCTGCAAATATTCCTATCAGCTTTCTTAGCACTAAAACTTTTGCAATTAGTTGCATACATCATTATACGATGCACAAGAATAGTTAATTTCCTATCATTCAAACCATCAAGATTCTATTTATAAATGTTGGCACCACTATAAGACGTATTAGTCTGATTCCAATCTCGTTCCTCTATTAAAACATCTTGAGGAGTAGGTCGCAGATAGTAGTATGTTTTCATACACAGTAAATCAACATATTTGGGATTTTTACGTGGTTGTCTTTTAACGATTTCTCTGAGGTTATTAAGCTCTGACTTAGTATGAGTTTTAAAATCAGAAGTAGTTTCTATTTGATCAGAAAAATCATTTGACAAATCAATAGGTTTAGCACTCAAACCGAAAAGTTTTTTATCAATAAGCTCTTCTAAATCTTTTAAAGATGATTTAAATTGAAACCCCTGAATTTTAGGAGGTCGTTGAATACTAGCATAAATAGTTTGAACCTCACTCTTGCTTCCTAAAAAGGAGGCAACATCAGTAGATTTCTAGCTAGTACTCATTTCTTTAATTAGATCAGTTAACTCATCGAGTTTTTAATCAAGAGAACTAATATGTTCCCCCAAAACTTTAACAGACATACTCAAATAATTGTTTTGAGAAACCAAATTGTTAATTTTTGTGATGCTTACTTTCGTAACTTTGTTATGAATAAATTTTTTAAATGCAGAAAAAGTAATACCTGTATTATTAGATAAAAAAAGGTGCTTGAGGAGGGTAAATAGCTTTAACAATATTACCACTTCCATCTTTATAAGATCTTTCCAGAACCTTTATGCATAAAGGAAAATAAGTGGTTATAAACCAAGAAACAAAATACATAATTTGATTATGTAATGCACATGTTTCTTAAAAATCTTGAGAAATATTGTTTAACTCTTCTGGAATATAAGTCTCAAAAAATAAGGTTCTAAACTGGTTTGATTTATCACAAAAAAAATCTTTTTGAATATAACTTGTTGCTAGGGATCCTGGACTAAAATTGATTTGGTGAGGAATCATTATGTATCATTAGGATCGAAGTTCATTTCAAAAGCACTTGGGATATCTCTATCAGAGATATTATTATTATCTTGAACAATATTCGTTTGAGGTTTGATTTTTTCCTTTTCAACAAACCACCATCGCTTGCTATGTTTAATAACCTTATTTGACCAAAAAAATTAAAATACCAAAAATACCCTTGTGAGGACTGCCAAAAGTATAACATCCTCTCTTATATAGTTATTATATTATTTTTATTTTTTTATATTAATTTTTTATTATTTATTATTTATTTCTACTATATAGAAAGGAGAGTTGAAGACGACCAAGGGAAAATTTGTAATTATACTCATTATCAAGGACAAGAGGTCTTTAACTTGAAATAATCTATTTCTTCACTCTTTTTTTCAAGCTTATGATATAAAATAAAAATACCATACAAACATACTATTTGTATACCGATATACATCTAAACACATATATTATAACACATTATATTTTTACCTAGGTTATTATGTTCTGTGATCTTCTGTATTAGTTAACTTTCTTATTTGTCCCTTGAAATATCAAAACATTAGTTTTTCCCAAATTGATCCCTACTATTCCAAGAATATAAATATTCTTATTTTCATTTGAACAAATTCCTTCTTTAAACATAGATATTATAGAAAGATGAGTTCAAGGACGACCAAGGGTAAAATCATCTTTTCAGCATTCATTAAACTCACTTCAAAAATATCCTCTCTTCTCCAAAATATCTCTAGAAACATCCACCAATTTCCAAGAAAAAAATCTTTAATTTTCTTTTAGTGCCACGATCATTGCTATATACAAGAGAGAATATGACATTTTGGTAGTCCTCACATCAATTTTTTTGTCAATTTTATCTGTAATTTAAATTTTAATTACTCTACAAATTTTTATCCACTCTGATAAATTTGAACAACTATTTGAACTTATTAAATGCTACAAAAGTGATGAGTCATGAAAATTGATAGTGACACCATAAAAACTATTTATACAATCAAATTCAAAATTGATCCAAGGATTTATTGTCTTTCTATTTTGTAGAAATGTTTATTAATTTTACTTCAAAATTTTATTTTCCAAAAAATTTATCATCAACAAGTAATTAAAGTATCTTGTCATTCTCTTTTTAACTTAGTACATGCTTAATGATTAAATAAAAAATTATTTTTTATATATAGCTAAAAATATTTGAAAAATTAATTTATTTTAAAAATAGAATTTAATTGTTCAAATATTAATGATACTAAATAATGAAAAATGAGATTATTTCTTTTTCACATTTTTTGATGATGAATTTTTTAACAAAAAATGGGATTATCAACATTTTATAGAATTTAGGACAAAATAAGTAATCTAACATGAAATATTAAAGTTTCATACACGTTTAAGAAATATCAACATAAATTTCTTAACATGTATTTTTAGGAACAAGATATCACTAAAGTTAACAAAAAAAAAATTAATAACTTTCAATTTCTTTTGTATGGTTTAATATGAAGGAAAATAATTAAGCTAAATAAGATGAAGGGTATTTTGGAAACTATCTATTTATTCTTAGGAAGAATGCAACGTATATTATTTTTATTACCATAAACCAAACAACCACTAAAAAATAATAACAAGATAACTAATCCGAGGACAACTAATCCAAGTATAACTAATCCCAACATAGCTAATTTCATCATAACTTGTTTTCCAACCAAACTACCCTTAAGTGTGTGAAATTTTTTTTGCCCAAATTTGTTTTCAGTTCTCTTTAGATTTTTTATTTTAATGGATGAATTTCATTCCAAACCATTTTTTCCTTGAATCAGAATTGATCGAAAACAACTCTATCTCACATTCGAGGTAGATGTAAGGTCTGCGTACACTCTATACTCTAAGATCCTACTTTGTGGAACTATTCTAGTATGTTGTTGTTGTTGTTGTTGTTGTTGTTGTTGCTGAATATCATGAATCTTGAATGAAAGATCAAAAAAAAAATCTACTATATAGAATGTGAGTTAGGGGACGACCAAGGGTATTAATATACTTTTTTTTACTATATAGAAATGTGAGTTAGGCATTAATGTAATTTCAAAGTTAGGTAGTACAATGATAGTCATCTCAAATAAAGAATTTCATTGGTCATCTCTTTCTTTCTAGCTTATGTGTTCTCCATTTATGGGTCGTTGTGTGACTAATAACAATTTTTCTTATTGTAAATGTCAATTTATTCAACTATATTATGTACAAAGTACTACTTCAAATAAATTTAAATTTATACAAAGATATTATCGCTTGCAATCATATGTATTTTCAATCAAGAATGGAGTTAAATAAGGGTATTGGGTTCATTCGAATTCTCTTCCACAAAATATTAGATTGTTTACATAGAACTAAAAGTATTTTTATTTTTATATGGTAGATGTTGAATTTTTTTACTGCTTGATATGTTTAATTTTTTATATCTCAAAAATTTTAAGTGAAAATAGTGACTCCGCCACTACTTTCAATGCTCCAACTTTCTAAATATTATTAGTTTTTAGCCCAATAAATACTGTCACACATGAGATTTTACAAGCAAATTTATAAAAATTATGCAGAATTAATTATGTAAATCATATCTTAAAAATATATAATGCAGTAATTTAGTTTTTTTACTTGCAATTTAATGGGCTAAAATTTATATTTGTTAACCTATTTTAAGATATTTATTTTTGTTAATTATCAAATAATTATGTCAAAAAAATTATCGTTAAATCAAATAAATCTTTAATATATTGACATTTATAATTTTAATTTATTTTCTTGTGTAATTTCAAATAAATTCAAAAGTAGAAAAACATAAAAAAATAGTTGTTTAATTCAAGAGAATATGTTAGGCTTAAAATAAAAATAAGCATTAGAACATATTGTATTTTAAGGTTAAATAGGTAAATAAGTTGTAATTTATAGATTTTATAAAATAAAAAGTATAAATTGTGATCACTATTATCATCTTCTGTTATATTTAATTAAAATAATTAGTAATTAATTAAATTTATTTAAAGTTGTCATGTTGGGCCCGTAAAAGGGCCCTTAATTATCTAGTTTTACTATAGAAAGGTGAGTTAGAGGACGACCAATGGCAAACCTGTAATTAAGCTCATATACAAGGTTAAATAATAAATATGTTGGATTCTTGATTATTCTTAAGTCTTCACAATGGTCTCTCTTCTTCTTTTGTCTCCAATTTTTTTTAAATCATTTCTATAGCATCCAAAATTCAAGAGGAGATTTTTAAATTTATTACATTTTATTTTATATTATAGAAGAGTGAGTTGGAAGACGACCAAGGGCAAAATTTTCATTTAATAAAAAATTTAGAATATTTGTTTATATGATATAACTTCAAAACAGATATTTAAAAGATAAATATTTTAAAAAAATATTGAATTACATTAAATGGTCAGTGTAAAGAACTTTTACTATATTATATAAATATATTTATATGTAAGCTTTCATAAAAAATGAGATTTGTAATATTAAAATAAGATATATAATACTCCATTCATTCCTTTTTATTTGCACCATTTGAGTTGTGCTTATATTTTTAAATAATTTCTCCTTTAATCTTTCAAGAAAAAATTGAACAAGATCTTCCTATCAGGCCTTTGTTCAATTAATGTAATTATTATTGATTTGGAAAGACGTAAAAAATTTAATTAGGGGTATATTAGTAAAATCACTTTTAATTTTATAGGAGCAACAGATTAAGGTGTGTGTCTAATCCAAATAGAGAAAATAAAAAGGAATGAAGAGGGTACGATAAAATAGATAGCTTTAAACTAACATTAAATATCATTTAATATCGTATTTATTTAAAAATATTAATTCAATTTTTTTGATAAATTGATTAAATACCGATAAATATATTTAAATTGTAATATTGGGTCTGAAAAACGGGCCCTTCATTATCTAGTACTTATATATAAGGAAGGTGTAACGACCAGAAAATTTGATGAAATACGTGAAATGTGTGTTTTTGTGTAATTTGATTATTTTACCTCTCCTCGTAGTTGTATTATGATATTTCTGGGGTGCGGGGGTGATTAGCATGGTCTTCGAATGCATTTTGGCACCATTTATGCGATATTGTGATTTTTTATGGCTTTGAGAGCCTTATTTTGGACTTATGTGGATCTCTTTTGATCCGTGCAGTGGACTACTTCAACAACTCTGGAATATCAATTTTAGGCTAGGTAGACCTTTGGTTCGGGTCTCGATGCACCTGAGCTCATTTTGACCTACTGGTCGGAAAGTTTAAAAATTGAAAATATGGGTGTAGGACTCACATTTAGTCAAAACAACCTTGGATAGAAAATCCAACTGCGCCAGCAGCTTCAGAATGTTGATTTTAGGGTGGTAACATGTTTGGTGTGATTTTACGTCTTTTAAATCTCATTTTGATCCTCAATTTGGAAAATTATGATTTCAAATTTCAAGGGTTGACTCGGTGAAAATGATATTTTTTCAAAAATTCGACATCGCCAACGCGTTTGAAACGTCGGATGTAGTGTGATCACATAGTTCCTTTGCATTCATCGGACTCCAAACGAATCCTCTAGCTGGTACACAGTATTAAAAAATAGCTTTTTTTTACCCTTTTCTTGGCCCATTTTGTCCATTCTTTCACCTTGCCTCTTTAATGTTAAACCCTAAAATAGTGTTAGAGCTTAAAAGTGAAGCTTATGGGAGCTTAGGAAGCTAGATTAACATCTATTTCGTGATTCTCTTAAGGATTTAAGGTAAGAATTGATCCTTTTCTTAGTAATTTCTTGATTAAATTCTCAAAAGCCCAAAAATCTTAGAACTTAATTTTAAACCCCAATTTCACTCTTTTTCACTTAAATAATGTTTTAATCATATAATTACTAGTTTCTCTTCAACTTAACATTCAAAACAACTCTGATTCTAAATTTTAACTCGGATTTCAAATATTTTACCCAATAAAGCTTAAAAAAGGGTTTTATTCGATTTGAACCTTTTTTTGACTTGGATTTTCATCTTTATATTTCTAAAAATATGGGGAACACATTTTTGAAGTAAAGTTATGATTTTGCCCTTTTTATTCAAAAACCCATTTTGGGAAGTCCGTTTTCACTTCGAATCAAACGTAGATAACATGGGTATCATTGGGTTTGTTTTGACGCGTAGATTCTATATTTCTTGGTTTTAGTTAATTTTGAGATTATTCGTGAAAAGTAAGGATGTAGGTTTGAAGTGTAGAGGACCGATTTCGGTATTCGAGGTAGGTTATGACTTAACTCTTTCAGACTAGGTTGGGTAGTAAATGATGGTACAAAATTCATGAAAAGTGAGTTAGACGACCAATGGAAAACCTGTAATTAAGCTCATATACAAGGTTAAATAATAAATATGTCGGATTCTTGATTATTCTTAAGTCTTCACAATAGTCTCTCGTCTTCTTTTGTCTCCAATTTTTTAAAATGATTTCCACTAGCTTCCAAAATTTTAGAGGAGTTTTTAAAATTTATTATATTTTATTTTATATTATAGAAGAGTGAGTTGGAGGACGACCAAGGGCAAAGTTTTTATTTCATAAAAAATTAAGAATATTTGTTTATATGATATAACTTCAAAACAGATATTTAAAAGATAAATATTTTAAAAAAAGACTGAAGTACATTAAATGGTTAGTGTAAAGATCTTTTACTATATTATTATTATTATTATATATATATATATATGTAAGCTTTCATAAAAATTGAGATTTGTAATATTAAAATAAGATATATAATACTCCATTCATTCCTTTTTATTTGCACCATTTGAGTTGTGATATATTTTTAAATAATTGCTCCTTTAATCTTTCAAGAATAGTTTGAACAAAATCTTCCTATCATGCCTTTGTTCAATATATGTAATCATTATTGATTTGGAAAGAGGTATAAAATTTAATTAGGGGTATATTAGTAAAATTACTTTTAATTTGGAAAGAGGTATAAAATTTGGAAAGAGATTAAGGTGTGTGTCCAATCCAAAAAGAGTAAATAAAAGAAAATGAAGAGGTTGGGATAAAATAAATAACTTTAAACTAACATTAAATAAAATATATTTTTTAATCCCTTTAATAAAAACTTTAACTCCGCCAATATTAATTTGATTTGTACTATATTTTTTATAGATATTTTTCATCTATCAATGACGTATCTTTAGTATTTTTATATTATTTCATTATGATAATGAATGTATGATATATTTATATGGATAAGAACAATCACTTATCTCCATAATATAAATACACTATTTACTTTTATTTATATAGTATATTAGGAAAAAAGATCATATTTTAAGAAAATATTGCTTGTAAGATTTTATAAAGAATGTTAATACACTGATACTTATAATTTTAATTTATCCTCTTGCATAATTTTTAAATAAAATTAAAAAAATATATATTAAAATTAGTTACTCAATTCAAGGAAATGTGCTTAACCTGATGTTAAAATAACATTGAAGCATAATATATTTTAATTTTAATGAGGACAATATAAACAAGTTGTAAGCTATAATTTATTTTATAAAAATAAACAAAATTAGCTTTTTAAAAGTGTTATCTTTATAATTATTTTCTATCATATTTATTTTAAAATATTAATTTAAATTTTTTGATAAACTAATTAAATACCGATAAATATATTTAAAACTGTAATATTGGAACCGTAAAATGGGCCCTTCATTATCTAGTACTTATATATAAGGGAGGTATAACGACCTAAAAATTTGATGATATATGTGAAATGTGTATTTCTGTGTTATTTGACTATTTTAACCCTCTTTGTAGTTGTATTATGATATTTTTGGTGCGTGGAGGTGATTGGCACAGTTTTCGAACACATTTTGGCACCATTTATGTGATATGGTTTTTGATGGCTTTGAGAACCTTATTTTGGACTTATGTAGATATCTTTTGATTCGTGCAATAGATGGATGAACGGACTACTTCAGAAGTTTTGAAATATCAATTTTAGCCTAGGTAGACCTTTGGTTTAGGTCTCGATGCACTCGAGCTCATATCGACCTGTTGGTCAGAAAGTTGAAAAATTAGAAATATGGGTGTAGGAATCACATTTAGTCGAAATGACCTTGGATGGAAAATCCGACTGCGTCAATAGTCCCAGAATATCAATTTTAAGGTGGTAACATATTTGGTGTGATTTTATGACTTTTAAATCTCATTTTGATTTTCGATTTGGAAAATTGTGATTTCAGATTTCAAGGGTCAACTCTGTGAAAATGATATTTTTTTAAAAATTTGACATCGCCAACATGTTCAGAACGTCGAATGTAGTGTGATTGCATAGTTCGTTTACATTCGTCAGACTCTAAAAAAATCTTGGGCACCCTGTCGGAGTCTGGGTCGAACTAAAAAAAACTAATTTTTCCAACTGCTGCACAGTATTAGAAACAACTTTTTTACCCTTTTCTTGGCCAATTTTGTCGATTTTTTTTCCTTGCCTCTTGAGAGTTAAATCCTAAAATAGTGTTAGTGCTTAAAAGTGAAGCTTGTGGGAGCTTGGGAATCTAGATTAACATCTATTTCTTAATTCTCTTAAGGATTTAAGGTAAGAATTCACCCTTTTCTAAATAATTTCTTGATTAAATTCTCAAAACCCCAAAAATCTTAGGACTTGATTTTAAACCCCAATTTCACTCATTTTCACTTGAATATTATTTTAATCTTATAATTACTAGTTTTCATCAATTTAACCTTCAAAACAACTCTGATTCTGGATTTTAACCTAAATTTTTAAGATTTTACTCGGTAAATCTTAAAAAATGGGTTTTCTTCGATTTGAATCTCATTTTTACTTGAATTTTCAGGTCTATATTTCTAAAAATATCGGGAACACATTTTTGAAGTAAAGTTATGATTTTTTCCTTCTTTTATAAAAACCCATTTTGGGGGGTCCATTTTGACCCCAAATCAAAAGTAGACGTTATGGGTATCATTGGCTTTGTTTTGATATGTAGATTCTATATTTCTTGATTTTATTTAATTTTGGGATTATTCATGGAAAGTAAGGTCGTGGGTTTGAAGTTTAGTGAACCAGTTTCGGTATTCGAGATAGGTTATGGCTTAACTCTTTTAGTCTGGATTGGGTAGTAAATAATGGTAAGAAATTTATATTAAGGGTGAGAATTAATTATAAAAAAAATTACTATCTATGTGTTGTGCCCGTGTGGGGGCCTATATGTAATGTAACTGTTAAATTTTGGATATTATGTGATATATATGACCATATGGGGTCCTATGTTATATTGATAGCCTTAAATAGATGTGAATAATTGTATTGTGTTTTTGAAATGCTTAATGTGGTACCATTGGTGTATTGTGATTATATTCATACTTTATTGGCATATGAGACATGTGAAAATTCATGGATGAAACGAAAATAATGAGTGGGTATTGGCTCATGTGGTTGTGAAAATGTATCATTGTGGTTGGTTGCGGAAATATATCATGTGGTTGGTTGTGGAAATACTCATTGTGATTGGTTGTGAGAATTACATTCTTATATCATACTCATTCATGAAACATTGGTACCACCATGGTAATACCTGAGTAAAATTGACAATGCCTTTTTAAAAAAACCCTCCCCGAGGAATGTATCAGGGAGGAGATATTGTAACACCTTATAAAACTCTTTTCGAGGGATGTGCCAAAAATGAGATATGAGATATGTGGACTATATACAGGTTGATGAACCCCTCATGGATCCTGCGTTGGGAGACTTGCCTCCGTAGGTGTATACAGGGATTGTGTGAAGATTTTGGAGGTTGTGAAATGATCTTGTGCATCATCATCATATACATTGCACTTGTTTTATTGTGTTTATGTTGTGCTTGTATTGCCATATTGACTTGTCATCTATCTATTTGATCTATATCTTGACTTGTTAATGTCTAACTGTTCTATCTTCCTTTATTTGTACTTGATGATCTTGATTATACATGTTCCTCTTTAGTTCTACTTGTATGTGATATTTTGTATATTTGTATCCCTATCTGGTGTGTTGTCATATTATGTATTGATATTGTAGAACTGTTAGTGCATGTGGTGTGGGCTACTGTTGTGGGACATTTTCTGATTGCAGGTAATGTGCCCATAGTGTATATTTGGTATGCTTTATTTACTACTTTGCTTGGTCAGCCTATGATACCTACTAAGTACAAGTGGACCGTACTCATGCATACTGCGCCCTTTCGATGTAGGTCCTAGCTCGAGTGCGTCTTAGCTTGCTTGACTCAGGCAATTGTTGTAGCTTCTAAGGTAGAAGTTGGGCATTCATGCGTTTGGAGTTCACCTCTATCTTTCTATTAGTTATGTCTTTATTAGTATCCAGAGACAGATATTGCTTGTGTGGATATTTTTTATGCATTTGACTCATGATTTGTATTAGTAGTTCTTACACTATTGACACCTAGTTTTGGGAATTTATGGTATTTGGATATGTTCTTTCCGCATTGATATAATTACTTGTATGGTTCGTCTTCATTCTAGAAGTACCTTGGGGTATTTCTGCCTTTTTTGTATGAGTTTGGGTGATAGGCTTACTTGTCAAGGTACGCCACGACAAGTGCCATCATGAACCTTATTTTTGGGTCGTGATAGGAGGATAAAAAGTTTTAGTAGTCCTCACAGAACTTTTTATCATTTCATATTGCTCCATTTGTCTCTTTCTTTTGTCTTTTCTATTTTTCTTTTACAATTTTTTTGTCTTTTCCTTATTTTTTTGACACTTAATTATTTTTCTTTTAAGTTTATTTTTTACACGAATCTTTATGATTGGTGTATTTTGGGTCTTTGACATTGTTCTATTTCAATTAAGATTTTTATATTTTGTGATTTTAAATTAAAGATGTACTCCTATCTCTTATTAGTTGTCCACTAGCCTCTTCATATGCTCTTACGTAATTATAAATAAGAAAATAGTCTTCTGAATTTCTTTTGAAAAAAATTATAAACTTGCATACACTCTACCAAATGACCCCATAATAATGCATATCCAACTATCTTTTGCAATTTCTCCTTTCTCCACCTTTAGGGGTGTCAAATGGATGATTTGAGTTGAATTTGAAGATATTAAATGGGTTGAGTTGGATACTGGGTTGGGTCATGACCCATCCAAATTTGCTTTGGGTTGAAATGAGTAAAATATCTGGTTGGGTCTTGACCCACTGATACGATACAAACAAGGGAACATAAAAAAGGGCACAAAACAGTCCACAATTTTAAGGCAAATCCGAGAATCCTTTGAGAGCAGCTTTCGGCCAACAATAACAACACAAGGATTACAAGATACAAGGTGTAATTTTAACACCAAAACAGAAAAAACACAACAAGAACAAGATGACATAAGATGATAACAACAATATAAGATGGACAACAACCATAAGATGCCCCACACGACTTACACTAAAACAGTACAAGCTACAAACGGTTACAACAAGATAAAATATATAGATAGACAAAGAATTGGTATAATCTTAAGAACCCAAGAATATGGTAACTCATGGACCCTTAAAACTATGCACAACAATTCACCTATCTCATACAAATACACAAGAGAGGAGTCTACCACTCAAGCACCAATGTTTATAAGCAATACACAATTACTAGTCATTCCACACTAGCTCTTGACCTAGTTTCGGTTTTGGTGCATCCAAAGGGAGAGGACTTGTGTTCTTATGACTTAAAACATTATCAAAAACTAACTAAAGAAACCCTAACATGTTCCTTATATAGCTATTACAAAATGAAAGACAAAATGTCCATAATACCCCTCAAGGATGAGGCGTTCATCGTGTAAAAAGTGGGCTGATTTTGGTGTGTTTTGGCCATCTTTTACACTTCAATTGGACACACCAAGTCTCGGGTCCAACACACACTCCCCTAAGTCCATATCCGTGATTATTCATGTATCATCCTCTCCATATTGAGAGGAATTTGATCATAAATTCACGACTTCACCTCGTTCAAAAGGCCACTTCAAAAAAATCACTTAAAATAGTCCGCAACTCATGAAGATCCTAAGTGCTCAATAACAATAAGTTTCGACCAACATTTTTATTTTGAACCTCGACTTTCTTTCCATCTTGAGCCTTGTCTTCAATCTTATCTGAAACACATCCCACCTCTTTTCTTGGTGGCGGGTTCCTTGTGGTTCCCTACGTCTTCTCCTCAACTTGTCTTCCATCATATAAGCGTCATTGTAGGCTCCATGTACTTTATGTCCATTTCTACCATACTCCTCTATATGGATATATCGGTATTGGTGAAGTAGAGTTTTGGTTCAGAGGATTGATTTAGTAAAAAGAAGTTTCGGTTGTGGAGCTTGGATGGGAGGAAATTAGCTTTCAAGTCCTTCTTGTTGGAATTGATCAACTTGCGGGGAAAGTGGTTTACTTTGTTCTTGGTTTTGAGGGTAATTGGTAGCTTGTCTTATGGAATTTTGTGGTGGTCTTGGAGGATTGATCTTATGAGGTAAATTTTTGGGGGCCATGGTGGTGGAAGGCAGAAATATGGAGTTGAGGAGTAGACACATAAGAACTCCTTCGACTCTCCAAACGATCCAACTTCTCACCAAACGTTGTCACCTCCGTTTGCATTTTTACCATGCTTTGGTTGAGAGTTTCAATCCCGGACAAGATAGCACTAAGATCATTGTTATCCATTGTATCCAAGAAGTTACCTACAAAACACCAACACATTAGTTGTACAAAGAATGGTCCTCACACTCTCTTTTTATTTTTTTTCGTCTCTCAGATTTCTCTCTTTTGATCTCACAAGTATGGTAATTTTGCTTGTACTCTGTAAGGCGTTGAGATGTGGACCAAGTATTACAATGACTCAAAAAGAATAAGACACACAAAGGAACATATACACGAAGAGCGGTTTCAAAACTAACTTACAATCTAGTACTAGCTTATAAGTTAATATTGGAATCAACAAACGAAACTAAAGAAACTACAAAATGAAACTAAAAGATCAAAATTTGAGCCAAAATTGTTGCGTGAATAGTATATATGGTGACGTGGTAGTCCAACGTGGCAGTCCACTAGTGGTTTGGTTCTTAACAAATTTTAATTCACAATTCACAATTTGGTCTTTGATGGAAATTGTTAATGGAGGGAAATACAAACTAGTCTTTGGAGCTCCTTTTTCAATTCAAATTTCAAGACTCAAAAGTCTTTGACTAGAATTGTACTTCTCCTTAAAACATAGACCCTTGTTTTATGGAAAGTGGTTGAGATGTGATGTAAAGTCTTTTGTTGGTTTGGGTTCTTTCAAAACTTAACAAGTACTACACTTTGTCTTTCACCTTTCTAAAAGTTCACTTTAATGTTAACAAGGTGATTAATATGGTGAAGAACTTCAAGAACACAAAAATCACAACAAGAACAACCATCAAAAATCTCCAAGAACAACAACAATTCCACAAAAACAAGGTCAACTACAAATCTCCAACAAACGGCCTAGTCTCTTTGTGTTGTGTTTTTCTGTTTGACTATAGATGAAGGTTGTGATGAACAACAAGAACACTACAACAACCTTTCAAGAACAACAAAATATCAACCAACGTCCAACCAAATCCACAACAACAAAAACAACACCACACGGCCACAACAATGTTCACAACAACAACTTTCAACAGGTTCAATCTCAAGTTTAGATCTAGACTCAAAGTGTTAGTGATCAAGAAAACTAACACTAGAAACAAAAAAAACAACAAAAGAAATCCTAGAACTAGACTATATACTTTGGCCAAGACAACAACAACAAGAACTTCAAGTTCTCGGCCAAGAACACTAACACAAGAACACTCTTTTTCTTTTTCTTTTTGAATTTTCTAACAAGCAAGCCTAAGATTGACCTTGAAGGAACAAGATCAAGCCAACCTCTGATACCAAATGATATGATACAAACAAGGGAACACAAGAAGAGCACAAAAAAGTCCACAATTTTAAGGAAAATCTGAGAACCCTTTGAGAGCAACTTTCGGCCAACAATAACAACACAAGGATTACAAGATACAAAGTGTAATTTTAACACACAAACAACAACAACATAACTAGAACAAGATGACACAAGATGATAACAACAATATAAGATGAAAAACAACCACAAAATGCCCCCACACGGCTTACGTTAAAACAATACAAGCTGCAAACGGTTACAATAAGATAAGATAGATAGATAGACAAAGGGAATTTAAAAATGTCCTTATGGATTTGACAGTCTAGAGAAGCATAGCACGAGTACAACCACCCATCCATCCCCAATATGACATCAAAATCAACCTTGTCTAATTCAAATAGATCAACCAAAGTCTCCCTACCACCCAAAGATACCACAGAACCCCTATAGACTATTTTAGCAACCACAGAGTCACCCATTGGGGTAGAAACAAAAAAGGCATCCGAAATACACTCGAGACCAAAACCAAAATGTACAGCCATAAATGGGATCACATAAAAAGAGTAGACCCCGAATCAAGTAAATAGTACACATCACAGGAAAAGAGTTTCAACATACCAGTAACGACATCAGAGATTCCTAGGACTCCTGACGGGTAGTGAGAGCATAGAGTCATTTCCCAATAGTGTCAGAGCCAGATGGTGTACCTTTTTGTGCAGAAGCTAATAAAGAGGCAACCAAAACCTTGTTTCCTCTAGAAGCAACCTTACCAAGGGGATAGTTTCTAAAGATATGTCCTGGCTGACTATAATTGAAGCATTTGTCCCTTTCTTCATCAGAGAAACCCCAATGCAATCGATCATAAAATCTACAATGAGGATATGATAGAGCTGATTGGGGACTACTAGCCTAAGATTGGGTACCCTATGCCCTAGAACTGTTGCCACCCTAAAATGCCTGTCACCAAACGACTTTGGGTATGGAGCACTAATCTCAAGTAGGACCCAAAATTGCCCCACCTTCTCTTGGACCACTTTCCACCATCCCTGCCACTTTGATGTTGGCCTCCACCCAGCTCAAAAAATCTAAACTTCTTCACCTGCCTCTCTTCTATCTATTCCTTCTTCTTTTTCTCTTCCTCAACCTGATAAATGTACACAACAAACCTAGAGATATCCATATACTTGTTCAGCAAGGCAGCATTACTTTCCAAAATCAAGTCTTAGGATAACCCAAAAGTAAACCTCCTTATTCTAGCCCTCATACTTGACACTAACTCTGGAGCATACTGAGATAACTGGTGAAACTTTAAGGCATACTCCTTGACTGGCATCTTGCCGTGCTTCAGGTTGACAACTTTTGCATTTGCCTCCCTCAACTCCTGAGGAATGAAGCGGTCCAAAAAGGCACTAGAGAAATCATCCCACGGGGTTGAATCAGCATCTTCACTCCTTTACTAGTCCTATTCCTCGTACCACTGAGATGCCACATCTTTCAATTAGTAGGCAGCGAACTCCACGCCCTCTACATTAGTGGAATGCATCACACGAAAGTTCTTTTTTCTATCTGATTAAGAAAACTTTGAGGATCCTCCTCGATTTTAACACCAGTAAAGGTTGAAGGGTTCAACCTCATAAACTTGTCAACCCTTGTGGCCTCAGAAGATGGAGTAATAAAACCACCACGCTCAGACAGAGAATCTACCAACTGAGCCAACATATGAATAGACTGATGAAACTCAATATTTTTCATATTATCTTGAAGAGCTCGAGAAGGACTAGAGGGGACCAGTGGAACTCTAGAAGGGCAATCAGGAATTGAACCCCTAGACTGAGTCTGGACCCCATAAGTAGGGTATATCCCATTAACATTGACCTCGGGTAGGATAGAGAAGTTTTTGTGAGCTTCAGATCGTATGAGAGGCATGATCTGAAAAGCAAACAAATGGGAATTATATAAGATTTCAGGACCTTAGACTCTATAGCCCAAAAACAAAACACAAGAAAGAGAAACATTCCTAAATGCCTCATAGCCTCTCTCTTATGAGTGTGGCATGCTACACATCTTTAAAAGAGACTCTACCCGACATGGCTGTGTCGACACCAAATTAACCATGAACCTAGGCTTTGATACCACTCTGACATGACCTAAACCTAACTACTCTTGTCTCTTGAATGGTTAATTTTGCCATTCTGGTGGTCCCTTTTTTGTACTATCTCTTGGAATATCCTTGTAATATTCATTGATTCCTTAGGAAAAATACTATTTCCATACTTTTCTTCCTTCTTTTTGGATCAAACACCCTCTTTTGATGAAAATTTTCAGCTTGAAGATTTGAATGTTTCCATGAACACCAAGAAAACTAACTTCTTCTCCGGAGCTCGGAATGAGTTGAAATTTTGAAGTAAGCACTTTTCAACATTCTAAACTCATTCCAAACTTTGTTTTACAAATTCTCAACCATTTTTTCCAGATTTTTGATCCTCTTCACTTTCTTCATGTTTAAGCTATACACAATGGTATCTCACTCAATTTGACTCTGATTAAGCTCAAATTTGAAACCTAGACTCCTAGAGTGTTAGAGAGCACAAATCTAACACTAGAAACATATTTAAAACACAAAATCAGAAACTCAAAATTTGACCTAGGGCTAAAAACGTGAATAGTGAATTTTTGGGGGATTTATTTATTTTAACACTTCTTTTTTTGTGATTTTCAAGATAACAAACAAAAGATTGACTTCGTAGGAATGAAATTAATTTCATCTCTGATACCAAGTGATATACAAACAAAGTACAAAATTGAAAAATAAACAAAGACATGAATACCGGAGATAATGGGATAGATAGAAAGCAAGTAACAGATAGACACAATAGATGAATAAATTTCAAAATAAGGGTGTATCAAACCCCTAACCCTCTATTCAATGTCAAAGAAAGCATATAACTCCTAGTAGACCACAAGGAAATTGGATTCCTGACCAACCCACTTTTCTAAACGATAACTCCACAGAACTGATTCCACGCTTGCCACAAGCTAATCCAAGATTGCCTCACACTTTCACAAGTGTTTACATTCATAATACATCAATAGCTACCTACTAAATGAAAATAAGTCCTATTTATAGTCAAGGCTAAGTTATTACAACATATGGGCCCAAAAGTGACCCATTTTGGAAAGACAAAACATAGAAGCCCATTAAGCACATGCTTGAGAATTTGTAGAGCACATGGGGCGCACATGGGGCATATGCCAAGGGTATAGTGAGCTATTTTGACCTGCTCTACCGGATCTAGTATGGGTTGGGCACACCTCTAAAGCAGATGGGGTGCATGTCCACTTTTGGGAGCTTTCTAACCCTGTTTTGCCTTCCTTTGGCCTCTCTAACGTCCCTTGATCCTCCTTGATCATCATAATCATCCAATGGATTCCTTTTGATAGCCATCAAGAAGTCATCAAGTGTCTCTTGACCTGTAAGCATTGTCTCTAGCAATTCGGAGGCCATTTTGATTATATCACCTATAGTCCAAAGAATCTCAAATGGGCCAATATACCTGGGGCTAAGCTTTCCCCTCGTCCCAAACCTCATCACACTCTTCGTGGGAAAACCTCAAAGAAAAATACGATCACCAACTCAAAATCTCAAGGCACGAAGTCTACAGTCTGCATAGAACTTTTTCCTACTCTAAGCCGCTCAAAGTCTATCCTGAATGATCTAAACATTATCTAAAGACTTACAAAGCAAGTCCGTACCTCAAGCTCTAATCTCAAAAATCTCAAACCAACCAACTAGAGAGCGACAATGCCTACCATAAAAAGACTTAAAAGGAGGCATATCAATACTAGAATGGTAGTTGTAATTATAAGGAAACACCGCCATGGCTAGATGCTACTCCCATTGACCACCAAATTCCATCACACAAGAGCAAAGCATATCCTCCAAAACCTAAATAGTCCACTCCGACTGACTATCGGTCTGGGGTGAAATATTATACTAAGATCAACATGAGTAGCCAACTCCTCCTGAAAAGTCTTTCAAAAGTGAGATGTGAATACTGAACCTCGATCTGAGGTGATAGACACTACATACCATGATGCACGCTATCACAAATGTAGATATAGACCAACCTCTCAGCACTGAAAGATACCTGAACTGGAATGAAATGAGAAGATTTGGTCAATCAATCCAAGATGACCGAACCACTATTAAAACTATGAGAAGTATGAGGCAACCCAGTCATGAAGTCCATAGTAATCCATTCCACTTCTACTCTGGAATGTATAACTCTGAAGAAAATCATCCGATCTCATATGCTCAGCCTTCACCATCTGTCAACATAGGCAACAAGCTACAAAATTTGCTACATCCTTTCTTATACCACCTAACCAGTAATGTTGTCTCAATTCATGATAGATCTTAGTCACTCCTGGTGGATAGAATACGTAGAACAATGGGCCTTCTCTAAAATCAATCTAATCCAATCTATTACTCTCGATACACAAACTCGACCTTTAATCCATAAGACACTATCTGAATCAAGTGAGGCTTCCTTAGCCTCACCACTCAACACGTTACCCCAAATCAATCTCAATCCAACATCATAACACTTATGATCTCGAATATACTCCATCAAATAATACCTAACCTCCATAAATTCCAAAACACACCCAGGTGATGAAATATCAAGCCTAACCATCTGATTATCTAGGGATTGAACCTCTAAGGCCAAAGGCCTCTCCTGGGTCAAAAGATGCACTAAGCTTCCCAATGCTAATCAACTACCGCCATAAGGTATCTGTAACTACATTAGCCTTGCCCGAATGAGAGAAGATAGTTATTACGACTCGAACCAAGGCCTGGCCGTGATGACCATCTCAATTTCATTGAGGACTGGAGACCACCCCCATTTCTAAGTCAATAGAATACAACACATGCAAACATAGACTGAAGTTCGAACATACAATAATATAGAGTAATATGTTCAAAGATTTTAAGTTATACCAATAACCACTGACCGACACCGGTAACACATACCTACTACCAACAGAACACCTAAGTCCATAGTACCCATAAAGCCTCTAATAAAACTGAATACCAATAAAGTGTTGGGACATTCCCTCAACCATAACCAAAAATAAGTCTGAAATAAGGTTTAAAACGTAAGAAACTAAAATATAAAATGAAGTCTTCCAAAGGTTGGAAGTTCACCACTTCAAGTAAACTCATGAACTATCCATGAATACCTAGTCACTAAGCAAGGAAAGGTAGAAGAAATTTTGGCACTTGCATCAAGGGATACAACATCTAGAGATGGTTAGTGGTTGGAGCGCTAGCATATAACTCGAGGATAAGGGATTAAATAATTCCATGAGTTATAATTCAAAATTATTTAAGTCTAATGCACATCATCACATGAAAATACATAAATATATATCACATGTAGGGGTGGGAACAAGGCTTAGCTTGAACTTTAAAAACTTTAACATGGTTTGCGTAGCATAACCATCATAATCAAGGCACCCACAAGATATATGGGCCCTGCTCTCCCCCAGATAGAAAGGTCCCTGTACATGTAGCTGCATGAACTAGAGAATAATCATAGGTTATATGGCAGATGGGGGACTCGAACTCTCGGCATAAACCAAAGATGACTTAAGCACCAATTTATATAGCATGGGGGACTCAAACCTCCCAATCATGTAATAATAATAATAATAATAAGGGGGGCTTAAACCTCTTGGTCATCTAGACCCCTATGCCAGCTAATGCAGTTTTCAGTATTGATCCCTCAGGACCTCTGCTTTCATGGTCCAGCTACATAACCAACTTTTAAGACTAATTAAAATATTTAATACACATTTCCAATTTATTGAACCAATCATGCATTCATGTATCCCATTGGTATCGTCATACCAACCCCACATGCAAGTTCATTATCATGACACAATACATTAACCATCACATGGGGGAAATTCATGACCCCTTAGGTTCAATTAACTTTCACATAGGAAATTCACATACCCCAAAGTTCAATAAAACCATACCATGGTTCATTAACCTTTTATGATAATGCATTAGTTCAAGTGAGCATGTCAAAACATGCGACAAAGCAATGTATCATGATCAATTTCACATTTAGGTTGAGGAAACTCAATCTCCAATACCATATGTCAAAGAAAAATCATCACAATTAGGGAAAACATAACCCCTTTGATTATTCACCAATCTCATGCACCCCAAAAGTTCAAATACCATTAACAAAGCATGAATAATGCATAATAAACCAGGGGAAATCAATTTAAGAACCATTCATGTCAAAGCCCTCAACCGTATCAAAACCCTTATTTTAAATCCATATAATTAACCATGTAAATTCATGCATGAGATAAAATGACTTTAAGGGTAGAGTTACATGCCTGAAATGCCCAAGATTATGGAGAGAATTCAACCCTTGAAGCTCTACTTGACCCACTTCTTGGAATCCATCTACGTCCGAAACACATAGTCTACCTTGGTACCTCAAGATAGCATCACCATCAATCTCAAAAAGCCATTACCCTTTGTTGACGTACATCTCCTTTAATTTCATTAAATCAGGATATAATACTTGTTTCTCTTTTATTTCAGTACCAAGAAATAACTGTGCCACCTTTTGCACAAACACACCACCATCCTCAGAGTCTAAGAGGCAAACTCTAAGTTTAGCCAAAAGGTGAATATCTTTCACCAATTCTCTCTTTCTTTCATCCACATAAGCTAGACTCCCCATGGATAACATGATAAGAGCATCATCAACCACGTTAGCTTTACATGGATGGTAGTAAAGGCTCATGTCATAATCCTTAAGCAGCTCCAACCTTCTTTTTGCTTGAGATTAAGATCTTTCTTGGTGAACACATATTGCAGGTTCTTATGATCTGAAAAGATATCCACATGAATTCCAGAAAATAGGGATGCCATATTTTAAACGCAAACACCACAGCTAACAACTCCAGGTCATGAGTCGGGTAATTCTTCTTATGCACCTTCAACTACCTAGAGGTATAAGCTATCACCTTGCCATGCTGCATCAAAATACAACCAAGCCCTATACTAGACGCATCACAATAAACCATGAATCCATCATTACCCTAGGGTTGGGTCAAAACTAGAGCTGAAGTCAACTTATATTCATCTTCTTAAAACTACCCTCACAAGCGTTAAACTATAAGCACTTCACCTTTTTCTGGGTCAACTTAGTCAGCGGGGCAGCTTTATTCAAAAAAAATTCCATAAACCTCGTGTAATAATCGGCTAAACCCAAGAAGCTCTGAATATCGATTGGATTCGAGGGTCTACGCCACTTCTTAACCACTGTAACTTTTTGCTGATCCAACATGATCCCTTCACTAAATATGTCATAACCCAAAAAAATGACAGCATTCAACTAGAATTCACATTTTGAAAATTTAGCATATAATTGTTGCTCTTTCAGGGTCTGCAATACAATGTGGAGGTAATTGGCATGATCCACCCCGCTCTTGGAGTACACCAGAATACCATCTATGAATACAATGACAAAAAAATCCTAAAACTGATGGAAGACCTTATTCATTAAACCCATGAATATCACTGGGGCATTAGTTAAACCAAAAGACATGACTAAGAACTCAAAATGCCCATACCGGGTAAGGAAAGAAGTCTTAAGGATATTCGCCTCCCTAATCTTTAACTGATGATACCCAGACCTAAGATCAATCTTTAAGAAAAAGTTAGCACCCTAAAGTTGATCAAACAAATCATCTATCCTTGGAAGAGGGTATTTATTCTTTACTGTCACTTTATTTAATTATCGGTAATCAATACACATCCAAAGGGAACCATCTTTCTTGCACACGAACAATACCGGTGCACTCAAAAGAGATACATTAGGATGTATGAAACCCTGGTCTAAAAGGTCTTTTAGCTGCTCCTTAAGCTTTTTTAACACAGCTGGAGCCATTCTGTATAGCGGAATAGAGATAGGACGAGTGTCTAGAACAAGATCAATCCCAAAATCACTCTCACTATCTGGAGGGACACCAGGAAGGTCTTCAGGGAAAACCTTAAGAATTTCACTCACCACCGGGATGGAATGTAAAGAAGGACTCTCCGAGTTAGAATTTTTAACCCAAATCTAATGATAGAGACACCCCTTGGAGATTAATCTCCGAGCTCTAAGATACGATATGAAACTTTCCTTGGATGATAGACAAACACCCTCCACTCAATAATTGGCTCATTAGGGAATTTAAAAATATCCTTATGGGTTTGACAGTCTAGAGAAGCATAGCATGAGTGCAACTACCCATCCATCCCCAATATGACATCAAAATCAACTATGTCTAATTCAAATCGATCGACCAAAGTCTCCCTACCACCCAAAGATACCAAAGAACCTCTATAGACTATTCTAGCAACCACAGAGTCACCCATTAGGGTAGAAACAAAAAAGGTATCCGAAATACACTCGAGACCAAAACCAAAATGTACAGCCACAAAGGGGAGCACATAAAAAGAGTGGACCCCGGATCAAGTAAAAAACACACATCATGGGAAAAGAGTTTCAACATACCAGTAACAACATCAGAAGATGCCTAGGACTCCTAACGAGTAGTGAGAGCATAGAGTCAGTTCCCAATAGTGTCGGAGTCAGATGGTGTACCTTTTTATGCAGAAGGTGATAAAGAGGCAACCAAAACCCCTTTTGCTCTACAAGCTACCTTACCAAAGGGACAGTTTCTAAATATATGTCTTGGCTGACAATAATTGAAGCACTTATCCCTTTCTTCATCAGAGAAACCCCAATGCAATCAATCACAAAATCTATAATGAGGATATAATAGAGCTGATTGGGGACCACTAGCCTGAGATTAGGTACCATATGCCCTAGAATTGCTGCCACCTTGAAATGTCTGTCACCAAATTACTCTGGGTAGGGAGCACTAATCATCGAGTAGGACCCAAAATTGCCTCACCTTCTCTTGGACCACTTTTCACCATCCCTGCCACTCTGATGTTGGCCTCCACCCTGCTCAAAAAATCTAAACTTCTTCTCCTGCTTCTCTTTTATCTATTTCTTGTTCTTCTTCTTCTCTTCCTCAACCTACTGAATATACACAACAAACCTAGAGATATCAATATACTTGTTCAGCAACGCAGCATTACTTTCCAAAATCAAGTCTTGGGATAACCCAAAAGTAAAACTCCTCATTCTAGCCCTTATGCTAGACACTAACTCTAGAGCATACTGAGATAACTGATGAAACTTTAAGGTATACTCCTTGACTGACATCTTGTCTTGCTTCAGGTTGACAACATTTACATTTGCCTCTCTCAACTCCTGAGGAAAGAAGCGGTCCAAAAAGGCACTAGAGAAATCATCCCACAGGGATGAATCAGCATCTTTACTCCTTTACTAGTCCCATTCCTCGTACCACTGATATGCCACATCTTTCAATGAACTCCACACCCTCCACATTAATGGAATGAATCACATAAAAGATCTTTTCTATCTGATTAAGGAAACTTTGAGGATCCTCCTCAATTTTAACACCAGTAATGGTTGGAGGGTTCATCCTCATAAACTTTCCAACCCTTGTGGCCTCAGAAGATGGAGTAATAAATTCACCATGCTCAGATCGAGAATCTACCAACTGAGACAACATATGAATAGACTGATGAAACTCAACATTTGTCATATTATCTTGAAGAGCTCGAGAAGGACTAGAGGGGACCGATGGAACTCTAGAAGGGAAATCAGAAATTAGATCCCTAAACTGAGTCTGGACCCCATAAGTAGGGTATATCCCATTAACATTGTCCTCGGGTAGGATAGAGAAGTTTCTGTGAGCTTCAGATCGTATGAGAGGCATGATTTGAAAAGTGAACAAATGGAAATTAGATAAGATTTCAGGACCTTAGACTTTATAGCCCAAAAATAAAACACAAGAAAGAGAAACATTCCTAAATGCCTCATAGCCTCTCTCTTATGAATGTGGCTAGCTACACATCTTTAAAAGAGACTCTGCCCGACACGGCTGTGTCGACACTAAATTGACCATGAACCTAGGCTTTAATAACAATCTGACATGACCTAAACCAGGGCCTGGCTGTGTTGGGGATCTCAAGTCCAACCAGGACTAGAGACAACCCCAATACCCAAATCGTTGACCAATTTTCACCCTATGTCGAATGAATTTCTAACATATAACCAGATAAGATAACATCAAATTAAAGACATTGTAATGAGTCTATAACCAAAATCAAAATCCATAACTAATAAACCATCTAATAAAAATCCTAATGTCAATACCAATGCTAATACCAATACCAACACCGCTCATGCCCATAGTAGTCCAAAAAAGCCTCAAGTCAGAACCAAAAATATCCAGTCGGGACATGCACCGTCCATAGCCAAAACCAAAACCAAAGAAATAGTAATGACATAAAGAAATCCATAGCATGAAATAGGGTCTTCAAGACTATAAGGCTCACCACTTTGGTCTGACTCAAAAGTTATCCCCGAATCACCAAGTCACTGAGCAGGAGGAATGGAAGTATGGTTGGTTCTTGTATCGCATGGGGATACCGCACCCAAAGATGGTTAGCGGGGTGAAAACTAGCATGTAACTCAGGGATAAAGATAAAGTAATTCCATTAATCCAAAACCAAGTCAAACCAATGCGCATAAACCATATGCAAATACATATATACAAGGTTTATCATGCATTGTAAAACCTTAACCTAAGTTGTGTATCTTTATCATTATAAATCAACCCATGGGCTATATGGGTCTAGTGTTACCGCTGAACGGACCTCAGTACGTGTAGCCGCATGAATCAGAGATATCATAGATAGTCTGGGATCCCCTTGTACCCTTTGCCCTCCATGATACATATATAATTATATAGTCTTAGGGGATTTCTTTGTACCCCACAAGCACATGGTCATCAATACCAACCCTCATGAAGGAAAACATGAGTTCTCAGTGTCCGTCCTTCAGAATCACACCTTCATGGCTAGCTATCACAACCCCCATTATTGCCCAATTAAAATATTTAACACGTAACCAAACCACCAATCCAGGAGTCAATAATTAAGGTATTATTAAGTGGTATCATCATACCTAGTATATCTTGCAAGAAATGTCATTAGTCCAATACTTAGGGGATCCGCATGTACCCCACATACTCTATTATTAAAATCACTTGGGGGATTGCCTTGTACCCCATAAGGTTTTCATAAATTATTTGCTTGGGGGATTCCAGTGTACCCCACAAGGTTTTCTAAACCATCCTTCACCATTTAACCATTTATTCCATGCATTAGTTTCAAGAATAAGTCAAACCAAACACTTTAGGGATTCCATTGTACTCCTAATTAAAATTCCCACCTTTCTCATAACTACAAACCAATTTTATAGTACAAGGTTGGGGTCATAGCTACTTCAAAAGTCACAAGTTTAGAGAAAATTACCATTCTCAAGTTCAACCACCATACCCATGCACCCATATGTTAAAATCCATATTTAAAACATGGAAAGCCTTATTTAAACCAAGGAAAATATTATTCAACGATAAGCATTTCAAAACCCCAACTTTTATTTAAAAACCATAATAATACCATGAAATCCATACATTAAAAAAAGTGCTTTTAATAAAATAACAATGAGGGAGGAGTAACATGCTTGAAATCAAGAAATTTGGAAAAGATAGCACTCTAAGAACCCTAGATGGTCAATTTTTTTGAAACCCTAGCCTTAACTTGAACGGAGAGTTTGAGAGAGAATTTTGGGAGTGTTTTATGGGGAATGATGTGGTTATGAAATCCCAAGAAAGGTTTTAAGTCATAAGGTCAAAGGGCTTAAAGTGGGAAACGTCCAAAGTGCCCCCAACTAAAAAGATAAAAAAGTATTGCCTTTGATTATGAATCAACCATTGACTCATTACCATTCCTTATGAATTATGAACACGAGTCATAACCAAGACCCCCCATACACTATCAACCTTACGACTCAACCACTCAACTCGTAACCAAACTTTGCAACTTATAAGGTCCAATCACAGGAAACACAAAACTAAAATAGGTTAGACACTGGACAACCTATGATTTTACCTCACGTCTCGTAACCTATCCTTACATCTCTTAGAGAGCCACTTTTACTAAGAGTAGAGCTAAGCCATAAACTTACTGATTTGGTTATTGCTCATCCTAATGACCCATCACCAGTCCTTATGACTTATATCCCTAAAGTATTAACCTAGGTAGAAACCTAAACACTATCCATTAGATACCCTATGGCTAGGTCACCTAATATGTCAAGACACCATACGACTCATATGGTCAAGTCATAATCGAGGTAGTAAGCTCAAAGCTCAAGAAATTTGTAAGGGCCAAAAATTTAGGGTGTTACACCACTGAACTTAGGGGGACCTAAATGAGTGAGTCTCTCAAACCTATTCTGATCCTTTGAAGACATCAGTGTACTCTCAATAAGAGGATGCATGGTTAATATGGTAGGCTTAGATCCCACCTGTAGGGATAATATAGATAAAGGCTAAATTTTTGACCTTGGAATACCATACTTGGATACAGGTGCTAAAGAAAGAATAATACTCAGAGTCTATGGAGTACCAAAAGTAGAAGTAGGTTCAACTAGAGGATATTTGCTCGAAGCTGGAGGGACACCACAAATAAACTCTGGTACAGATGTGGTTATAATACTAAGAGTTGGGGGAACACCAGGTACACTCAAAGGAGCACTCTCTAAATGGGTCAACAAGAGAATCGACAATCCCTCTAAGATGGGGGTAGAAGAACATAGTAGAACCAAAGTATAACCCACACCACCAACATGCTCAATACGAGGCTCAGGGGAGAGTCCCCTAGAACTACTCCTATATAGGGTAGATCCATGTGCCCATCCACTACCTTGAGTCTGTCTGTAATTTATAACTCGCCCTTTTAAAAGTAAAACATGACATAGACTACAAGGTATGGAAGAAATATGCACAATAAAGAACAAATTGAGAAAAATTTCCTAAAGACATCATATAGTCTCTTATATATAGATATGTATATCTACATACTGATCCGTAAGACTCTATTAGATATCCCTATCTTACACCATTGAGACCAATGAACCTGACTACTTTGATACCAATTTGTCATGACCCAAAACCAGGGGCCAAGTTGGAACTTATTGCGGTGAACCTTGACAAGTAAACCTATTAACCAAACTAATACACAGGGTGAAAGGACAATAATAACCCCAAGGAAAGTCTTCTAGAATAAAGATAAACCATATACATATAATAAAAATGAAAAGAAACATAACCAATAATGCCTACTCCCAAAACTTGATGTCACATTATAAGAACTAGTAATACAATCCATGAATCAAATACATAAAATATCCAACGAGAACAACTCTGTCTTTGAATACTAGTAAAGACATAGTGAAAGACCCTGGTTTTCGGACCTTAGAAAATTTTCTTGATTTATAGTTTATGGGCAAGATACGACTTAGGGGAATGATTCGTACACTTGGGTACAGGTGGTATGGTCCAGCCATATTCTAACTAGTGTTGGTCGGTGGGATGGATGTGGTTACTTAAATAGGTACGACTTGGAAGTATGAGTCGTACTGGTAGATATGGTTCATTTGGTTCCTTTACTTAAATTTAGACTTGGTAACTTAAGTTGAATCTGAGTATGAGTGGCTCACCATGAGCCTTAAGATAGGGTACGAGTCGTACCCAGGACTCATATGGTGGTCAGTATTCAAACCTCTTAGATTTCATGCTATGCCCCTAAAGTGTTTGGTAAAATGCATATAATAATGTTTTCACTATAACATTGGTTTTTTAATGGAACTTATGAATGGTTTAAACTTGGTAATGGAGCCCTAAATGATATAAATAGTTTAAATGGTTTTGAAATTATTGAAAAGGCATAGTGTCCATGGTTTTGGTTAACTGGAAATCATGTGAGGTACATAGAAATCCCCTAAGGATTGGCTAAGGACAATACTTGCAAGTTATAGTTGGTATAACGATACCACTACGAATAGCCTAGGTTAGTAATAATGGAATAATGGTTTGGTTGGAAAATGGTTTTAATTGGGATTAAAGGAGGGTGTAACAAAGTCGTGGAAGTTGGAGGTCCTGCGGGATCGAAACTGGAAACTTATATTTGTCGATATGAGGTTTTATCGTAGTAATCATATGCATGATGTCACACATTATATTTTGGGGGATGTACTATTTATCCTAGGTTTTCTTCCCTGGTCATGCGACGTCATGCACTAGGGCCCTTTCAGCTGGAGGAGATGAACCCCTATAGCCCATGGGTAGTTTAGGTCGGCAGAGCTACATAGACCAAGTAAAGGTTTTAAATGGCATGCTAAACCCATTTCCCTTTCTTGACATGATTATATATATATGTATGGTTGTGTACATATGGATAGTTTTTACTTGGTTTTATAAATTGCATTATTTTATCCTTATCTTGATTTCATGCTAGTGTTTACCCGATAACCCATCCTTGGGCGTTGTAGCCCCAGTGATTCAAGAATCGGTCAGTCTACTCCTCCTACTTTGCGATTCATACTTTGGGGTCAATATTTGGATTAAAGTGGTGAGCTTTCATCTATTCAAAAGGCTCCATTTCATGGATGTTATTTCATACTTTAGATTACTTATGGATTTTAGTTTTGGCTATGGTTGGGGGCATGTCCCAATTGGATATTTGTATTCTTTTGTTTAGGGGCTTTTGTGGAACTACTATGGGTTGGAATAGGCGGGATCAGAATTGGTGTCAGCCTTAGTATTGGTATTGGTATTAGGGTTGATACTAGTTAACGATGTTGTTGGTTGTTCTATCCTCTTTTATTTTGGGATTATTTAATTATCAATGGAACTTATTTAGTTATGGTTGTATCTATAGTTTTGTTTGGCTTGGTATAGTTGTACAGTTGGTAGGGAATGGTCAAACTTGGTTAGGTCGATCTCAGTAATAGACCTATCTTAGAGTCTGTAATCTGATAGTTATACTATATTGTTATATGTTTAAAATTCAGCCAATTTAGGTAAGGTATCTAGAGGTTGGGTTGGGTAACAGAGGTGGTCTTCAGTCTCGGTTGGACCTAAGATACCCATTACGATAAGGCTCCGGGTCAGTTCGGGTCAGGTCAAGTTGGTATCAAAGCTTTAGGTTCATGGTCAATTGGGAGTCCATAAAGCCACGTCTGGTCGAGTCACTTTTAAGGGTGTGTAGCGAGCCACACTCATAAGAGATAGGCTATAAGTCATTTAGAAATATTTTACTTTTTTGGTATTCTATTTTTAAGCTTGGAGTCTAGGTCCTGGAATTCTTCTCTAATCCTTGGTTGTTCACTTTCAGATCATGCCTCCATGATCTGGAACACAAGGAAACTTTTCAATCCCATCTAGGGACAATGTTGATTGGGTACATCCTACGTCTAGAGTTCTTTTTTGATCTCAGGGTCCTATCCTTGATCTTTTTGGAGTTTCTCTGATTGCTACTAGTCCTCCTCAGGGTGAGGTGACTAATACTGTATTTTGCTGGCTTATTTATACTATTTCTCAGTTGGTTGCTGCTCAAGCTGAGCGGGATACATCTGGCGGGTTGTCTGCTGAGGCTACAAGGGTTGGTCAGTTTATAAAAATGAATCCTCCTACTTTTACTAGTGTGAAGATAGAGGAGGATCCTCATGGTCTCTTGGATGATAATAAGAAGATATTCAGGGTGATCCATACCACAAATATGGAAGGTGTAAACTTTGAAGCTTATCAGCTCAAGGATATTACGTAGAAATAGTATAAAGATGGGATAGTGATAGAGGTAATATGGAGGGCTTGTCCTGATGGGTTTCCTTTTCTAGTGCTTTTCTAGATTATTTCTTTCTTCAAGAGCTAAGAGAAGAGAAGATGGAGGAGTTTGTGAATCTTAAGCAAGGGAGAATGGCTGTCAAGGAATATGCCTTGAAATTTTATCAACTATCAAGGTATGCTCTTGATTTGGTAGCTGAAATGAGAACGAGAATGAGAAAGTTTACTTCTAGGCTATCTTAGGATTTGATCTTGGAAAGCAAGACTGCTTTGCTGATAAAGGATATGGATATTTTGAGGTCCACATACAGTAGGTGAAGGATAAGAAAAAGAAATAGGCGAAGTTCAGAGAGAGGCAGGATAAGAGGAGCAGGTTTTCTGACCAGGGAGGTTCTCAGTTGCAAGGTGGTCAGGATAGAGGTAAATGGCCAAAAAAAGTGGGGGAGCTTTGGTTCATTATTTATTGCTAATGTTTCTTATCCGAGGCAGTTGGGTGATAGACGTCAATAATATGGTGATCATTTTTGGGCACAGGGTGCCTAATCTCAGGCGAGTGGAGGTCAGTTGGTTTCTTCATGCCCTCCTTTTCAATTTTTTGGTTGTCTTCATTAAGGTTATTATGATGAAGGAAGGGATAAGTGTTTTAAATATGGCCAGCCAGGCCATATGCTTAAAATTATTTGGTTGGTAAGGGAGCTTTGGGAGAGGTCAAAGCTCTAGTTTCTCCATCTTTTGCTCCTGCACCTAGTGGTGTGGCTTCAGTGTCTTATCCTACTTTTGGTACCGACACTGGCTGAAATAGATTATATGCTCTTGTATATCAGAAGGCATCTGGGGCATCACTTAATATTGTTACTGGTACGTTATAACTCTTTTCTCGTGACGTGTATTGTCTGCTTTATCGGGGGTCCACTCTTTCTTATGTTACCCTATTTATAGTTGTATGTATTGGTTTTGATCATAAGGTTATTTTAGATGCCTTTTTAGTTTCTACCTTGGTAGGTGACTCGATTATTACTAAGAGAGTTGATAGGGGGGATATGGTATCTGTTGGTGGTAGGCAGACTTTGGTAGATTTGCTTGAACTTGATATGGTGGATTTTAATGTTATTATGGGGATGGATTAGTTACACTCTTGTTACGCATCCTTGGATTGCTAGACCCATAAGGTTGTCTTTAGTTCCCTGGTGAACCGGTTATAGAGTGGGAGGGTGGTTCCCTCGCTCCTAAAGGGAGGTTTATTTCTTATCTTAGAGCTAGGGGTTTAATCCTTAAAGGTTGTTTTTATCACTTGATTTGGGTTAAATATTTTAACTCGGAAGGTGATTTTTTATCGTCAGTTCCAGAGGTAAATGAGTTTTCTGAGGTCTTTCTGGATGATCTTCCTGCTGTACCTTCGGACACAAAAATAAAGTTTAGTATTGAATTGGTTCTGGACACTCGTCCAATATCTATTCCTCCTTATAAAATAGCTCCAATTAAGTTGAGAAAACTCAAGGAGCAACTTAAGGATCTTCTGGATAAGGGGTTTATTCGTCCAAGTGTATCCCCATGAGGTGCACCAGTGGTGTTCGTGTGCAAGAAGGATGGTTCTCTTCCAAATGTGCATTGACTATCGACAGTTGAATAAGGTAATGATCAAGAACAAGTAATGTTTTCTAAGGATACGTGACTTATTTGATCAGTTGTAAGGAGCCAAGTTCTTTTCTACGATAAATTATCGATCTGGGTATCATCATCTTAAGATTAGGGAGAAGGATATCCCTAAGATGGCTTTTCGTACTCGATATTGGTAGTTTGAATTCTTGGTGATGTCATTTGGTTTGACCAATGCCCCGGAGGCATTTATGGACTTGATGAATAAGGTTTTCAAGCAGTTGTTGGATCTCTTTGTCATTATGTTTATTAATGACATTTTGGTTTATTCTAAAAGTGGGGTGGATCATTCTAATCACCTTTGTGTGGAGTTTCAGACCTTGAAGGAACAACATTGTATGCCAAGTTCTCCAAGTGTGTGTTTTGGTTGAACGTTATGACTTTTCTTGGTCATATTATATCTAGTGAAGGGATCATGGGGGATCTGTAAATGGTGGATTTGATTAAAAAGTTGCCTAAATGCATGACTCCAACCGACATTCAGAGCTTTTTGGATTTGGCTGGGTATTATCGGCGGTTCGTAAAGAGCTTTTTTATGATAGCTTCTCTTTTGACTAAGTTGACTTAGAAAAAGGTAAAGTTTTCTTGGTTGGATGCTTGTGAGGAGAGTTTCGAGATTTTGAAAGATAAGGTAACTTTAGCTTTGGTCTTGACGTTGCCTGTGGGTAATGAGGGGTTTGTGATTTATTGTAATGCATCTAGGGTGGGACTTGGTTGTGTTTTGATGCAACTTTGGAAGGTGATTGCCTAGGCTTCCAGAAAGTTGAAGGTACATGAGAGGAATTATCCTACTCATGATTTGGAGTTGTTGGCGGTGGTTTTAATTTAAAAATCTGGCAGCACTATTTGTATGGAGTGCACGTAGACATATCATCTGATCATAAGAGTCTACAGTATGTGTTCACTTAGAAAGAGCTAAATCTCAGGTAAAGGATATGGTTGGAGCTTCTCAAAGACTATGACATGAGTTTTCTCTATCACCCAGGTAAGGCTAACGTGGTTGCTAATGCTCTTAGCAGGTTATCCATGAGGATTTTGGGTTATGTGAAGGAAGAAAGACGCGAATTGGTAAAATATATTCATCGTTTGGCAAATCTTAGAGTTTGTCTTTTGGACTCTGAGGATGGTGGTGTGATGGTACAGGAAGTGGCTCGATCATCTCTTGGTGTAGAGATTAAGGAGAAGCAAGTGCTAGATCCTATCTTGATGAAAATCAAGAGTAATGCGGGTATGTAAAAATTAATGGTGTTTGAGATCAGTGGTGACGGTACTTTACAGTACCAAAAGAGGTTGTGTGTTCCTGATGTTGATGATTTATGGCAAAGGATCTTAGCTGAGGCACATGAATTGCGCTACATTGTACATCTCAGCTTGATGAAGATGTATCATAATCTCAAGGAGATATATTGGTGGAATGGTATGAAAAGGGATATGGCTGATTTTGTGGCCAAGTGCTTGGTATGTCAACAAGTCAAAGTTAAGCACATGAGACCTGGTAGGTTGTATCAAGAGATTGTTTTGCCCGAATGGAAATAGAAGGTAATCAATATGGATTTCGTTATCGGTCTTCCTCGGTCTCAAAATTAATATGATTCGATTTGGGTCATCATAGATAGGATGACAAAGTCTGCTCACTTCTTGCTAATAAGGACTCCCTTTTTGGTGGAGGATTATGTGAAGTTATATCTTCAGGAGATTGTGAAGATGCATGGGGTACCTATTTTCATTATTTTTTATCGTGGTACACAGTTTTCATCTTATTTTTTGTGATCTTTTCAGAAGGGATTGGGTACTAAGGTGAGTTTGAGTACTTTTTTTCATCCTCAGATGGATGGGAAGTAGAAATGACTATTCAGACATTGGAGGATATGCTTTGGGCATGTGTGGTTGATTATGGTGGCAGTTGGGTTGAGCATCTACCTTTAGTAGAGTTTGCTTACAACAATGGTTATTATTCTAGTATTGGTATGACCCCTTTTGAGGCATTGTATGGTAGGAGGTGTAGATCTCCTATTGGTTTATTTGATCTTAGTAAGGCAGATATGTTTGATCTGGATTTGGCCTATCGAGCTATGGAAAAAATAAAGGTAATTTGGGATAGGCTTCAGGCAGACTAAAGTCGCCCAAAGTTCGATGCAAATGTAAGGCGTAGAGACTTGGAGTTTGAGGTTGAGGATAAGGTGTTCCTCAAGGTATCTTCCATGAAGGGAGTAATGTGGTTTGGCAAAAGGGGGAAGCTCAGTCCCCGGTATATTGTTTCTTATGTGGTTTTGCGGAGGGTTGGAAATATTATGTATGAATTAGAATTGCCTTCTAGGTATTTCATGTCTCTATATTGAGGAAGTGTCTTGGTGATCCTTCTTCGATTGTTTATTTGGAGGGGTTGGGTATCTCGGGTTCTGTCTTATAAAGAGATCACATCTAAGATTTTGGATAGGTAGGTTCATCGGTTGCTAACCAAGGATGTGTCTTTGTTAAGGTTCTATGGTGGAACCATAAGGTGGAGAAGCTGTATGGGAAGTGTAGGAGGACATAAAGTCAAAGTATCCGCATCTGTTTTCTGCTCTTGGGATTCATGTGGAAGGTATGTGTCTTCAATACATCTTGATTTTCTATGTTTGTTAAAGGAAACATTAATATCTTTGACTTTTTGTTTTCAAACTTTATTAAAGATTGGAAATATATTCAATAATGCAAATGACTCATGCATGTGATTACCCCTACCTTGTCCGTCATTCGGGGATGAATTTTCCTAGTGGGGGAGACTGAAACACCCTAGTTTCTGGACCTTAGAAAATTTCCTTGATTTCTGATTTCTGGGCAAGATACGACATAGGGTAACAAGTCGTATACTTGGTTACGGGTGGTATGGTCAGTCGTATGCTGACCAGTATTGGTTGGTGGGATGGATGTGGTTACTGGAATGGGTACGACTTGGTGGTACGAGTCGTACTAGTGGATACGGATCCTTTGGTTCCTTTACTTAACCTTAGACTTGGTAACTTAAGCTGAATTTAAGTAAGAGTGGCTCACCATAAACCATAAGCCAGAGTACGAGTCATACCCAGGACTCGTATGGTGGTTAGTGTTCAAACCTCTTAGATTCTATTCTTCCAAGGGTCCGACTTATGGGTACCAGTCGTACACTTGAATACGACTTGGGTTTAGGTGTGTCGTACCTTGGACAGTGTTGGGTCTAAGGGGGAAGCCTAGGGTACAATAGATGGGTACCACTCGTATAGGTTGGATACAGCTCGTAAGGGTCAGTCGTACCCTATAAACGGAATTTAATGCAGTTTAAGTGAGGGAAACCTGGACATTTCCACACTTATCCTAATAAGGTCCCACAACTTATATTGCACTTGGGAGGTTATTTGGCCTATTATTCTATTCTTAAACACTTGGAAAACACTCTTAAATCTTTTTTAGAGTTCTTAGGCAAAGGAAGTTAGGGTTTCATCTTAACGATTAATTTGGGGATTTTCTTGGTGATTTCTCTCTATCATCATCTTTGCTTAAGTCATTTTCTCTTCCCTCATTGTTAGTTCCAACTAAAGGCTTGGTTTTATTCATTTTTTCATGATTTGAATGTTGTATGATTTTGGGTTTCCAAATATGATTTAGGGGTTTTGGTTATAAATGCTTGGTTATGGTTTTATCATATTTTTATTATTCTTTTATATGCATTAATTGTGGTTTTGGATAATTGGTTGCATGGGAATGGTTCTTTGGTAATGGACTTTGGTTTTGGAAATACTATGCCCACAAAGTGTTTGATGAAATGCCTATAATAATGTTTTCACTATAATATTTGTTTTTCAATGGAACCTAAGCATGGTTTAAACTTGGTAATGGGACCCTAAATGATATGAATGGTTTAAATGGTTTTGAATGGATTGAAAAGGCTTTGGTGGCCATGATTTTGGTTAACTGGAAATCATGTGGGGTACACGGAAATCCCCTATGGATTGGCTACGGACAATACTTGCAAGTTATAGTTGGTATGAAGGTACCACTACTAATAGCCTGGGTTAATAATAATAGAATAATGGTTTAGTTGGAAAATGGTTTTAATTGGTCTTAAAGGAGGGGGTGTAGCAAAGCCATGGAAGGTAGAGGTCCCGGGGGGATCAAAACTGTAAAATCATATTTGTCGATGTGAGGTTTGGTCCTAGTGACCATGTGCATGATGTCACACTTTATATTTTGGGGGATGTACTAGGCATCTCAGGTTTTCTTCCTTGGTCATGCGGCTTCAAAGATTGGGGAGCTTTCAATAGGGGGAGCTGAACCTATATAGTCTGTGGGTGGTTTAGGACAGCAGAGCTACACATCCCAGCTAAAGGTTTTAAATATCATGCTAAACACGATTCCCTTTTCTGGCATGGATATATATATATTTATGGTTATGTGCATATGGATGGTTTTTACTTTGTTTTATAAATGGGATTATTTTATCCTTATCCTAAGTTCATGCTAGCGTTTACCTGCTAAACTGTCTTTGGGAACTGTATCCCCAGGCGATGCAGGAATCGATCGTTCTACTCCTCCTTCATAGCGATTCGGACTTCGGGGTCAGCATTTGGATTGAAATGGTGAGCTTCCATTTATTCCTAAGGCTTTGTTTCATACTTTGGATTACTTATGGATTCTAGTTTTGGCTATGGATGGAGGCATGTCCGAATCGGATATTTGTATTCTTTTGGTTAGAGGCTTTTGTGGAACTACTATGGGTTGGAATGGGCGGGATTGGTATTGGCATCATCCTTCACATTACTATTGGTATTGGTAGTGGGGATGATATCGGTTAACGATATGGTTTGTTGTTCCATCCTCTTTTATTTTGGGATTATTGAACTGTCAATGGAACTTATTTGGTTATGGTTGGATCTATGGTTTGGTTTGGCTAGGTATGGTTGTATGGTTGGTAGGGGACGGTCAGACTTGGTTGGGTCGATCTCAGTAATAGACCTATCTCAGTTTCTATAATCTGGATAGTTACGCTATCTCGTTATATGTTCGAAATTTAGCCAATTCAGGGTAGGCGGCTGGAGGTTGGCTTGGGTAACGGGGGTGGTCTCCAATCCTGATTGGACCTGGGACGCCCATTACGACAAGGACTCAGGTCGGGTCGGGTCACATAGTCTAATATAGAAATATAAAAGTAAACTCCAAACGCATAAAATCCAACTGTTACCTTGAATAACTTCGAAGGCGCCCAAATCAACCATTATGAGCGCACTCGAACCAGGATCTACACCAAAAGTGTATAATAGGGGTGAGTATGGTCCATTTGTACTCAGTAGGCATCATAGGCCGACCATGCAAAGTATAAAATAAACCATACAAAAGTACACACTAAGAGCACGTCACCTGCAATCAGAAAATATCCCACAACGGTATCCCACACCGCTAGCTCTAAAAAATTTGTAATACTCATTTATATTGCAACAAACACCAAAAAAGTATACAAGTATGTTTTATACCACATACAAGTGTATAAAAGAAGAAAAAACATATACGATAAAATCAAATACAAGTAAAGAAAGATAGAACAACTAGATAGGTAACAAGTCAACACCGAAATTCAATCACTACACAAGCATAATAAGGTAAATACAATAAAAATAATGATGATGATGATATAATGCACGAGTTTGTCACACAACCTCCTATAGACCTATGGAGATAAAGCTTCCCTATGTAAGATCCATGGGGTTCCATCAACCAGTATATAATCCATATCCATATCTCCTCCCTGGCACATCCTCGGGAAGGGTTTTTATAAGATGTCACATTTTCTGACAGAAAAAGCTAGTATTTCCAATGTTTTTAGTATTCCCACGGTGGTACCAATGTTTCATGAATGAGCATGATATGAGGATGTAATGCTCACAACCAACCATAATAAGTATCTCTACATCGAACCAATGTACCAACTAAGTAATCCAAATATCCGCTCAATTTTTTCAACTAACCTTGAAATCCAACATGATCCATATGCCAATAGAGTATGAATACACCACAATAAAAAATTGATATCACAACAGGATTTTTCATCAAACCAAATACAATTATTTTCATGTATATAAGGCTATCATTATCACATAGGACCCCACATGGTCATACATAGCACATAATGTTCCAAACACTAAATAACCTCACATATAGGCCCCCACACAGACACAACACGATAATATAGCCATTTTTCATGATTAGTTCCACACCCTTAACATGCTTTTGTATAAAAATTAACTGTCCAACCCAGTCTAAAAGAAGTTAAGTCATAACTTACCTCAAAAGGCAAAAACTAGTTTCCAAGTCTTCAATCTGAAGCCTCACTCTTCATAAATGGAACATGAATCAACTAAATTATTGAAATATAGAACCTATGCTTCAAAATAAAGCCAACGATAACCATATTGCTTATTTTTAAGTCAGAGCCAAAACGGACCCCTGAAATGGATTTTCAAAAAATAAGGGCAAAATTATAATTTTATCTTAAAAACATATTCTCCATATTTTTATGATTTTATAGAAGAAAACCCAAGAAAAAACAAGTTAAAAACGAGGTCCAGATCGAAGAAAAATCAAAGATTTACTGGTTAAAATCCTTGAAATCCATTTAAAAAATAAAGCATTAAAGTTGTTTTGAAGATGAAATTGATAGAAAAGTAATAATAATAGGATTAAAACATTACCCAAATGAAAATGGGTTGAAATAGGGGTTTAAATCAAAGAAATACAATTTTAGGCCTTTCGGGCCAAAATCCCCAATTTCCACTTTAATCCATATTAAAATAAGAAATAGATGATAAAATTAGAGTAAAGTAGTTGAAATAGGTGTTTAGAAGCTTAGTAAAGCTTAAAAATGAAAAAAAATTGCTTAAAAGTGTGAAACCCTAAGCTCCAAGTCTCAAAAATGGGGGGTGGCAAAACATGGGTATATATAGGGTACAAGTCTCTGCGAACCCCTCGAGATTTATTCAAAATTCCGTGAATGCAAACGAAATATGCTACCAATCAAATTCGATGCTGCAGACTCAATGGCGATATCAAATTTTTTTAAAAAACATCTTTTCATAAAGTTGATCCCTGAAACTCAAAATCACAACTTTCCAAACCGAGGGTCGAAATGAGATTTAAAAGTCATAAAACCACACCAACCATGTTATCACCCTAAGATCGATGTTCTAGGTCTGCTAGCATAGTCCATTGTTCCATCTAAAATGCATATTAACAGATGTTGACTGAAGTCAACTATAAGGCTTCTCACGCCACCAAAAATCACAATAACATAAATAACATCAAAATACATCAAAAATCATGTCAATCATCTCCATACCACAGAAATACCACACGCAACCATGAGGAGGGGTAAAATATTTAATTCACACAGAAACACATATTTCACATAATTCATGAAAAATTTAAGTTTTTACACTATGTCATCATCGATTGTCGGCTTGAACTGAAACTCATATTATCAATATCATAATTAATTATTAGAATTGAATCGAAACTCACATTAATTGACTCTATCAATAAACCATACTAGTATACCATATCCAAGACATGTCAATAAGTCATATAAGTAAACTATATCAATATACCATATAAGTAAATTATATCAATAAACCACTGGATTTTTACTCGGAATTAGCACCAACTCCCACATACCAAACAAGCATACTCATTAAGTATTCGGTCTCCTCAAAGTACCAAAGAATCATTAATAAGGGTCCAACATATGTAAATCTGTCTATAAGAGCTAACACAAGTCTTGGCCTAAGGTAGGTCGGAAGGGCCCACTTCTAATCCCCAAAATTAATTCTTAGGCAAATTCTACCCCAGACTAGGCTAAGGTATCTCAATTTATTTGTAGATGTTAAATAATCCATAATTAGACCTAAGCTAGCAATTTTTTCAAAAACGTGAGCAACTAGGTCAATTTCACCTAAATTACGGTTTCAATATAGCCTAACAATCCAAATAAGACTAATTATACCAATCGTACTTCTAATACCTAACTCCCATCCTATATCTAGGATAATATCAGAATCGTACTATGAATTAGCTCAATCTATAAGGAAAGTAAATCTAGCCTACTTTAATGCCGAAGAAAAGCCTAAAGAATCCACTAAACCACTGATTTCCCCTTTCAAGAAGCTTTCGCAAGGTACCACGCTAACAAAATCAAAATTTAATCATCAAAACAAGAGCAATGATACCCGTATTTCACTATTGTTCTTCGGATCCAAAATTACGTAAAAATTTCATGTGGGTCCGTTTATGGAATCGCACTTTCAAAATCAACACAATGTCCCTCTATGCTCAATTAACATTTACCCTCAAAATTGATGAATTTCGATCTCTAATGGTATTTCAATCAAGCCACCAAAATTTTAGGAATTCTAGAAAAAGATGGAGAATAAAACCAAGAAATTAATTAAAGCTTACCACAAATTTAAAGAAGAAACACGTAAATTAAATCCACAAAGGCTTCAAAATAACTCATTAAAAATTAACCCAAGTCTTTCCACTTTTTAAGGTTCAATATTCTTTGGAATGGATGAAAAATGGTATAAATTGGGCTAAGTGAGGCTTTTATACCCTTTCCAGGTACACGGATGTCACTTAAGCGACAAAGTGTCTCTTAAGCGATACTTACCGCCTTAGCACATGTCACATAAGAGATCCCGGCATGCTTAAGTGGTGTTTTCTTACGTGACATGTACCTTGCTTATGCGATACCAGTGGACCACGCTAGGTTTCTTAAGAAATGGGATAGTCGCATACGCAATGCACCGGCATCAGTTGAGACTTGGACTTTCTTCTTGAGATTCATCCGAAATCCCGTATACACAAATGAACTATTCTACCCTATCAAATTCAATGTTTCAGAATCAATGGCACAATAAAAATTTTCATACGAGGTCGTTCCAATAAAAAGTGGATCCCACACCCACTTGTCATTTTCTTAACTTCTGGCCAATAGCCTTAAATGAGTTTCGAAGCCTCGAGACCAAAACTAAGGGCCCTTCTAGCCTAAAATTGATGTTCTAAAGTTGTTGGAACTGTCAGAATTAGCATACAAGGTCGTTTGATTGGAGTTTTTGCCCGATCGCCAATTTGAACAAGCAAAGACTTTAAAACAAGAAATTGACTTTAAAAGTCAAACGAATTGCCCGGTAACCAAACTGTCAATTCCAACAAGTCATAAATGAGTTGGGACAGCTATAGAAAATCTCTAAACAATGAAAATGAGTAGAAATATAGAAAATAACCTGGAGGGTCATTTCATGAACCAACCTCACTACTAACCCAAAATCGACATTTTGAAACAAATTGAACTGTCCTAATTGCCATCTGGCACTCAAAACATAAAATATTGACCAAAGTCAAACTTATGGCTTTTAAGGCCTCTAAGAGTCTCAAACTCTCCAAAATTACTCCTGAATGCATCGGGAATCATGCTAATCATCTCCACACCTTTCAAATATTGTATAACAAATACAGGGAAGACTAAAATAGTCAAAACATATAAAAAGGAAAAATTCACAACTAAGGTTGTTACATATACAGCCTTTGGTTGCAATAATAATTCAAATACATATTATATACAACATTTATATAGTTTCTATACATATAATATACAAAAATATATTTTATACAATATTTATACAGTTTCTATTCATATTCGATACAACAATTATACAATTTCTGTACACATTCTTTACAACCTTAAGTTGCAATTATTGTTCAAATACATATTTTATAAAACAACTATACAATTTCTATAAACATTCTATACAATTTACATATATATATACACATATATCTTGTATAAATATATATTCTATAAAATAATTGTACAATTTCTATACCATTGTATTTATTTATTTAAAAAGCAATTATTTTTGCGCCCCAAAAAATTGTAGTGAAATCTAAAAGAAAAAGCAAAACAAACTTTTTAAAAACACAGCTGCAACCAAAAAAGAAAATTACATCATACCTTTACTTACCTTACCATAACTATTTAAAATCTCAATCCTTATAAATAATTACATAAATCCCTAATTTTACTTTAAAGCTAGAATATATCATAGAAGAATATGATGTATCCATGTAAAATTAAGTGATATATCCAAAAGAACGCGATGTATTTGTGTAGAATATGATGTATCCGTATAAAATTAAGTGATACATCCGAAAGAATGTGATATATCCGTGTAAAATTAAGTAATGTTCTGAAAGAATGTGATGTACCAATATGGACTAAATCAGAAATTTTTAGTAATATTAAAGAGAGTTGGTATATGAAGTAATCAGCTCCAAAAGGGTTGAGATTTATGTTATTTTTACCAAAAGAATCTGAATCTTTGGGCCGAAATGGCGCAAGAAGGGAAAGGGATTTGGGAGGAAATAGACCGAGTTACTAAAGGAAAAAAAATTGGCCAAAATCAGAAGGGGAAAGGACACCCCATATCCATTAGGACAAAGAAATTCACTAAAATGATCATTTTCAAAGTAATGTCATGCGGTAGCCACTCTTCTATTTTAATTCCACCAATTGGACATTTAAGAAATTGTATAGAATATGTATAGAAATTATATAGTTGTTATATAGAATACACACACACACACATACACACACACACACATACACACACACACACATATATATATATATTATGATGTGTGTAAAACCTATATAATTGTTGTATAAAATATATATGTATATAAAAATTGTATCGTTGTTGTATAAAATATGTCTATGTATAGGATGTATATAGAAAATTTATATTATTTGTATAAAAAAATATGGATACGTTAGGATGTGAATAATTTTTTAAAATAAAAACAACACTAAAAAAAAAGGTGTACATAAACAATTATTGCAGTTCTAGGTTGTATATAATGTGTATTAAATGTGTATAGTTAGTATATATAATATGTATCTAGAGAAAATTGAAGGAAAGGTGTCATTTAAGTCTTGAATGAAGGATTGGTGACATTGACCAACTTAAAGGGTCAAACATAATTAGAATATTTGATTAAGTTAAGTGTGGACTTGATTAATATTTTCAAAACTTTCTAATCTTTTCTAAAATACAAATCAACCTACACCCCTCTCCTTTCCAAATCAGTCGTCTCTCCTCTCTCTCTCGATAGTTTCTCCCAACCAACAGTTCTGCAAATTTCTCCTTTCAATCTCCGACAACTTCAACCTCCGATGAAAAATAGTTGGCTTCAAGTTTCTTTTCAACTTTCAACCATCAATCGACGTGACAGCTTTGCTCTCCAGCCATAACAACTTCGAGTTCTTCATCGTCCCTTTTCTTCTTTCATAAGTAAAAAATTATGGCCTTTTTAGTTTTGAAGAAAATGAGGAACTTGAGCCAACTTCTCTTCTAGTATTGGTGAAAATTTTCAATATTTGTTGCTTTAATTTGAAATACGATCCAAATATAATACTAATTTCTAGTATTTCTTCTCTTCTCTTTTCGGAGTGCAATATGATTTTTTGTTGTTAGTTGCATTTTCTGAAGTTTTATTTTTGTTGTTTGTGTTTGTACAAACAAAACAATGATGTTGGTGTTTTTTGAGTTGTGCCCGTTGCTGGGTTAATTTGTTCTTGTTCTTGGTAAAAATGGTGATATTGTTGTTGTTCTACTGAATAAAATCATGCTACTATTTTTTTAACAATAGATTATCCATCTGATGTAATAGATTAACTATTTGATGCAACAGATTAACCATCTTATGTAACAGATTTATCGTATGATGCAATAGATTTATCATCGAATAAAAAATATGATGCAACATATTAACCATTGGATTAAAAATTTGATACAACAGATTTACCATCTGATGCAACAGATTTACCATCAGATTAAAAATTTGATGCAATAAATTTATCATCTGATACAATAGATTAACAATTTGATCCAATAGATTATCCATCTGATACAACAAATTAACCATCTGATGCAACAGAGGACCATCAGATTAAAAATCTAATACAACAGATTAATCATCTGATGCAATAGATGAAACTTCTGTTGGATAAAATCCTATCAACTATTCCAATAGGATAAGTCAAGACTTGATTTTTTAAACTGATGATTCATCTATGACAATAGACGACTCTTCTGTTGGAAGAAATCTAAACTATATTGACCACTGATAACTATTGCAATAGATCACTCATATATTGCAATAGATGTATGATCTATTGCACAGACCATTTATTTGTTTCAACAGATTACTCATCCATTACAACAGGTTAGTTATATGTTGCAACAGATAACCTACCTGATGTAATAAATGTGTGATCTGTTGGAACTATTATTTTATTATTGTGCATGTTAGATTTACTGTTATCCTTTTTTAATGATGCATTAATCAATTATAATCTATTTTATGTTTCTATTAATTTTAGATAATATGGCTCCCAAAAGAAAAAATAAATGAATCAAGTCCAAGTAAAGAAACAAGTAAAGCAGCTAGGCTACATCCACCACTCTATGATCTTGCTTTACAAGCGATATCTCAATCAAGAGCAGAAGATGAGGAATATTTCAAAAGAGATAATCCAGATGCTAATATATCTTCTACTGAAGAGTTGGTTAAAAAATTTAGCATTGATAGTTATCCCGTGAGAATGTAGTGCGATGGTGCTAAAAATTTAATAGGTGATTTCATGGTTAAGTCCGCCATTGGGAAATCTTTCGAACACTTTAGAAAAATACTTCGAGGATAAAAATTAGATGCTTATTTCAGGGACAGATGCTTTGGGCAATATCGTGATTTGTCAGAGGACAACAATGCTCATTTCCAAATGAAAATGGTATATGATCTTCTCAAGCATAGGTTTATGTAGGAAAACAAAGATAAGATGTATGAGGTATGGATAAATTACTTTGGCATGCCGGTTTGTTTTTGTTGGAAGGAGTTTGCCATAGTTACTGGACTAAAATGTTATCCTTCTTCTCCTTCTCAAGTTATACCCATTCTAACCCAAAAAAAAAACACCCCGTACACCCAAAAAAGGCAAATACAAGTTGAGTGATCGTGAAGACTTGGTGTCCATTGTTGGCCTAAGCTTCAAAAAGAAAACTTTGATAGAAACGTTGAAAGGTAAAAGACTTTCAAAGAAGCACAAGCAATCATTGTTCTTGGTTTTTTTTGTACATAATAATCTTTGGGCGAGAGACGTTAACAACAACAATCCACTTTATTTAATAAAATTCTCTGGGGGATCTTGAGTAATTTAACAACAATCCTTGGAGTTATGAAAGCTTCAAAATGGTTGTCAAATGTTTGTTGACTCTGTTAGCACCAAAGATAATCAACTTATATGGTTTTCTATGGGCTTTTATGGTAAATATTTCTTTTATTATGATATTATTCATTTTTTTATTCAATAATGCTTTTGATTTGTTGGCGTTATTTTATAGGCTTGCACGTTTGAAGTCATTCCTTATTTGAGACAACAAGTGAACTACTAGGAAGAAGTTTTCTGTACAAGAATCCAGAGATGGTTGTCGGCTAAAACTGATAAAAATACAAAATTTCTTGAACTCTAGAACCCCCGAAGGATGTAGTAAGTCTAATTCTAATTAAGTTTTTGTTTTAATTAATGATTTTTCTGAATGATTTAATCATCATTCTAATATATGTACTGATTTATGTTAGATTGTGCATCCGTCGCTTATTTTAACTAATCGAGAGTTAAAGATGTCATTTTTTCTTACTTTACGGTCTATGCAAACTTTATCAGACCCTAAGGTCATTGACAAAATAAAAATAAAAAAATTTGGAGCAACAGCCATCAGAAGAAAAATAATTTTGGAGGATGGGCTTGTTGTTGTTGATGATAGTAGCAGTAGTGGAGCTATTGGTGGTGGTAGTGGAGCAGTTGTTGGGGATAATAATTCTCCTCTTACTATTTTTAAAACAAACTATGAGTATGATCATATTGGTTATGCATATTTTGCCCCTCTTAGTGAATGTTCTGCATGCAAATGCCAAGACTACTAAGTGAAACATAATGTAGTAATCAATGCTATTAATGCATTAACTGTTTTTGTAAAGGAATTAACATCTAAGAAGGGTGATTACATCAAAGAGGATTTCATATCCATCCACTCCATTAGATATTAAGGCTAAGAAGAGAAGAAAAGTAATTTTCAATGCATTATCAAGAATCCAAAAAAGTAAAATTGCATCTCCGCTGTCTTTGTGTTGTACTATTGAGTAATGTACAAGGCCCACAGGAGAGAAGTATGAGCTGAAGAAGGTGAATAAATAACATTATTCCAACTAATAAACAGACAAATATTTGTTTCAACAGATGACACCTCTTCTGAAAATTATCAAACAGATATATACATCTGTTGCAACAGTTGACTAACCTGTTGCATCAGATGCAGTATATATTGCAACATTTGTCACGTCTATTTTAGAAAATCAAATAGCTCTATGTACCATTTTTATTTGTACCAACAGATGACCTATATTCATTCCCCAACTGATGGGTCATCTGTTGGGACAAATTAAATCAAGACTTTTTACTGTTTCAATTTTTTCAAACAGATGAATCATATGTTGCAACAGATGGTTTATCCGTTGAAAATTATAATAGAGGTCTTCCTCATGTTTTAATTTGTCCTAACATATGATCCATATGTTGCAATAGAAAGATAATCTGTTTTCTAAAACTGATGAGTTATCCTTTTCTATTTTTTTGAATCTTTGTGATTAGCATTGACAATTCTAGCTTTCATTGTGGATGTTACTACTGAAAAACATTGACAATATGCTACTCTTTTTATGGAAATACAGAGAAGCGAAAGCGTAGAAACCATACACAAGCAATATTAAAGATCCATAACGACCAAAGTCAAATTCCATAGCATCGGATGATGAACAACTTGTCCATATTGAGACTGTCAAAGTAATAACCTCACCCTTACTTAGGAATTGTTGGCATCACAACTTAAATTGTTCATTTATTTGTTGAGATTTGTACCCATAACAATTTTTTTACATTTTATTTATTTGTTGATTTATTTCATATAATTTCTGAAGGCCTCAACTTATTTTATGTTTTCTATGAATTTTATTTTATCCTTAGATTTGAGATTATTAATTGAAATGGAATACTAGATTCAAATATTGTAATAGATTAGGTATCTATTGCAACAGATGACATATCTGTTGTAAAATATCAAATAGATTTAGATATATGTTGCAATATGTAGGTTATCTATAGGAAATTATCAAATAGGTTTTCCCAGTGTTGCAATAGATAGACTTAAATAGAAATATTGGTATAATGCAACAGATGACCAACCTATTGCAACAGATAAACTATCTTTCATAACAAGGAGAATATATGTTAGAACAGACAGACAATCTGTTGCATTATAAAAAATTCAACTTTCATTAGACATAAAAAAATTGCCACTACATGTAAATTGAAGTAACTTGAAATAAAAAAATGTGGAACCCATTGACAGGCACCTAAAGTTGCAACAATATTTCACTTTGGCACCTCAAGTAGACAGTGTTCATTTTAAACACCTAAAATAGGCATCAAATGTGTCAGTTTGGCACTTTTTACCCTGTTGGTAGCTCGCGTGTAATTCATATAGCCAAGCGCATTGAACCCCTATTTTTGCTGACTTGGCATCTGATTTGGTCCTCAACAGTTATTTTTCCCCTATTGTCTTATATATTCATCTTCTTCCTAAAATTTAACCCTAAATTCCCAAATCTTCTTCTTCATCATCTTTTTTTTCTCTATCCAAATTCTTTAAATTATTTAGATTTGGTTTTTCTTCATCTTTTTTTCATTTTTTTTTCAACTGAGCTTGACAATGTCGAGCTCATCTACCACTGTTTTTCGTGATAAAGATTTTCAATATTGTAAGTGTGGACATAAAACTCTATTAAAGACTTCTTGGACTCAAAAAAATCCAGGTCGTAGGTTTTTTACTTGTAAGCTTTCAAAGGTAATACTTTTTTATTTAATTAGTTGATTAATTATTGACTTGCAATTATTTTGTAATTATGGTCTTGCTTTTATAGAAATTGGGTGGATGTGATTACTTTAATTGGTATGACGAACGACACACTTCACAAGCCAATCGTGTAATATGAGGTTTGTTGAAGAAAGTCAAGGATTTTGAAGAGAAATAAAATCGAGCAAGAAGATACTACATTGTTGGCGTTATTGCTACTGGTTTAGTGTTTTGGGCACATGGATATTCAAGCATAATTGCTGAAATTCTCATAGTGGTGTATTTGCTACTTGTTTTTTGTTGTTGAGCACATGGATATTCAAGCGTAATTGTTGGAAAATATCGAACAGATTTAGATGTATATTGCAACATATAGGTCATCTGTTGGAAATTATCAAAGAGGTTTTCCCACTGTTGTAACAGATAGACTTAGATAGAAACATCGGCATAATGCAATAGATGACCAACCTGTTGCAACACATAAACTTTCTATCATAATAGGTAGAATATCTATTACAACAGACAAACAATCTATTGCATTATTAAAAATTCAACTTTCATCAGACAAAAGAAATTGCCACTACATGTAAAGTGAATTGACTTGAAATAAAAAATTGTTATGGTGTTTGTGTTCTATATCTTGTTATTTATTAGCAGTCTCCAAGCGTCCAGTTAGTACCCCATAAGCCTAGACTTCTTACATGTTTTTCATAGCATTGTTACACAAAAAGGTCGTTAGCTCGGCCATTTCTGTGCCGGTCAGCAAACATTCGATGTATGCAAGCATGTCGACCTGCACGTGTCAGCGGTTTCATTTTTCAGAAGGTCCATGTCCTTGTTTCGACCTTCAAAATCCCAAGTTGTATTCTTCAACAATTGTAATGGAAAATCATCCATCATTTTATTGTGCCTCAACAAGTTAGGGAACAAATACAATAGTGGCTGAATGTGGGTAAAGAAATTGGTCTCCTCGATGATAGGTAAGTTACAGTCATAAACCTTTATCTTTCCCTCCTCGAGTAGTATCTCAAGAGCCATAAATATTTGACATTCATGTTCATGACTGCAAGAATTCTCTTTTCGTTGGTCCAGCTCTTGTCGTGTGGATATGACATCTCCCCTCTAACATATTTAATCATTTCTTCATCCCATTAGAATATAAAAACTAACGAATCAAATCCCGAGCCACCGGGATTGACGCTAGCTTACTAAGATCATTGTACCTATCCTTGAAATTCTTGTAGAAGTTGAAGTCCATTATCCTATCGACAATATCATAAGCTTTCGGGTACGCTAATTGCCTACCCATCATGAGGCATAGAATTTCTTCAACATACTGTGATATAAGAATTCAATTTTTAAATATGTTAGTAATTGTAAAGAAGGAAAACATAGTGAGTGATATAAGAATTCAATTTTTAAATATGTTAGTAATTGTAAAGAAGGAAAACATAGTGAAAAAATGCAACGGATGGTCCATCTATTGCAGAGGGTTCTCTGAATCTGTTCATAGATTACCCATCTAACAGACTTATACAACAGATGGGTAATATATTGAAACAGAAACACCACCAGTTGCACCAGAATACACAGCTGTTGCAACAGATGGCATATCTTTTATGTAGCTTCTTCTTCATGGAGTAGATTAAGAGGATAGGTTAGGAAAAGTAAACATACCTTGTCTGCATATGGCATAAGCACATCTATTATACTTTTGAAGTCTTGGGCGAAAAAGGTATGCATAGGATAATCTTGCTTGGCGCTCTTGGCCCATCGCAATCCCTCTTCTCTTTGGCGCCAAGTTCTGCGTATATGTCCACCTTTTTTAATGGCTCCTACCCTTCAACAACTTTTGGAGAGGGAGGAGTAGAAATTTTTTTAATTTTTGATTAGAGAGTACTTGGCTAGTTCCTCTTTTCGTTCTCCCTACTGCCACTGTGGGAGTGTATGGCTCCTTCACCTTCAAGGAGGATAGACATCCCTCTTGGATTTTAATTCCTCAACAAATTTAGTGATAGCCTCTACTTTTTCAAAGAGTTTATCCTGACTATCCTTGAACTCTTTACATTTGCAATGAGAACACAAGGGTGAAGAGGGGTGAGAGGGACCACTGTAAGGGTAGGAGGGACCAGTGTAAGGATGAGAGGGACCTGTGTAAAGGTGACAAGGACATGTGAAAGGGGTGCTTTCATAAATATTTATTTTTCCTTGAGCATCAACATGCTGGTAGAAGCATCAGCATGCCTGTCACCAATATCAACAACTCCAGCAGCAACACCCTAAGAAGAAGTACCCGGATCTGTTACAGTAGGCTGGTCATGAAGAGCCTCAACATTAGGCTGACCTTGCCTAACTGCTTTCCTTATGGTTGTTTCTCCAGCTAATTCTTTTTTTATTAACTCCATCATTGGGCCTGCCAACATTAGGCTGACCTTGCCTAACTGCTTTCCTTATGGTTGTTTCTCCAGCTAATTCTTTTTTTATTAACTCCATCATTGGGCCTGCTAGTGTATCAACAAGACCTAGAGTAATAAAAGAAGTCATCCCCAACTTTTGCTTAGTAGGCACGATTCATGGATGCACAACCTATAAAAAAGATAGATACATTTAAATTATATAATAATAATTTACAGTCAGTTGGGTTACATGTTAACACAGACAATTTATGCAACAAATGATCTATCTGTCGTAATAACTAATCTTTCTATCACAACAGAGTAACAAAATATTGCATCAAATTACCCATCTGTTGCATAATTTATAGTAGATGGGTAATATGTTGAGCCAGGTTCAGAGAACCAGAGAAACCTATGGGTAATCTATTGCAAAATATAAATCGGTTGTCGCAATAGATTACCCATTTGTTGCACCAATTACAGAAGACGGGTAATCTGTTGGAACAGATGACCCATCTGTCGTAACAGATGGCACATCTATTTCAATATCTTTCTTTGAGTCAAATTATTTTACTTGGAATAATATGTACTGCATCATCCGAAGGGTTAAAGAAATCAACCTCCCTAATTCTTCTGTTACTTTTTGCAGCCAACCACCTAAGGATCCTTAGATGAGAAACCTCATCCGGGTAATCCTTGACCTATTTTTGAAGGGAAGGAATGGCTTCAAATGCCCAGGCCTAAAAAATATAAATGACAATCAAGCAAAAAAAGTCATAATAATTATTTAATATAAATTAATAGATGAGTAAACAAACAGTGATTAAATTTACCAGGAAAGTCGTATAATGCTATCGTCTTTGGGGATAGCTTTGACAGTAAATATTTGACAGTAAGTTGTAGCTGTCATATCCCCTGGGATAATTGTTGAATTTGTCAAAATCCTTAGCAAGCTTCAACAAATCATCTTCTATGACTTTGTTGACATCTCTTTTCAATATAATGAAATGGGAAAACCAAACTAAGCACAATTTCCCCCTGTACTATTTTGGTATGGTTTTATCATTGAGATGTTTTATCAACTTATTAGCTTTGTACCCACATCCATCAATGTCCAATAACCCATTTTATTTTCCTTATGTTTGTTGGTTTTGGTGGGTGGTCGCTGCGACAATGCCTTTCCTTTATTTGATGGTGTTGGTTTGGCTATCCTGCTTGCCTTGGACATTTTGTGAGGTGTTTCCTTGATGAGAGGTTCTTCTGGACAATCGCATCTCATGCCTGACACTATGACAAACTTTTTCAATTCAAAACAAACCGACATGCCACAGTAGTTGATCCAGATTTCATCCATCTTTTTGCCCCCCTCCTTTGAATGTTTCTCATCCCCTACATACTTGATCCTGTGCTTGAGAAGAACATATACCATGCTCATTTGGAAATGGGCAGTGTGGTCCTCAGGCAGCACAAGAAAGTGTCCAAAGCAGCTATTCTTAAGAAGTTTTTCCATGTTTTCATTCTTCATAGTTTTCCAAAAGTCATCAAAAGGTTTCCCCAGCTGACATTTAAGTACAAAATCATCAGTTACTTCTGCAGTGTCATATATTGGCATCGCAACTAGGTCAATACTAATAGTTTTTACATCCTCATACTGGGATTTCGATATTAATTCATGCCTCATTGGTGATGCATTATCATTCTCTTTCTCACTTTCTTCTCCCTTCTCTTCTTGTTTATCTTCTTTTTCTTCCTCCTTACTTTGATTTTCCTCATCACCATCTACTAACCTTTGTCCACCACCCATAACATCATTTTCATATCTTTCCTCAGCTTTACTATTCCCTAACTGAGATTGTTCAGGAAGCTCCTCCAAATCCCTATGTACTCTAGCCTTTGTTAGGTGGTCAGAAGATGATTCACTTTCACTTTCTTATCTTTTGGAAGACATGTTTACCTACAAACAATAGAAAAACAAAAAATAAATTACAATTGATGTATGCATAAATTTTAAAAAATACATTACAAACACCACCAATACTGACACCACCAACAACCACTACGAACACCACCAACACCGACACCACAAACACCACTAGTGACACCACGATGACCACCAACACCGCCACTAATAGCCACTAACACCAGAAATGCCACCAATACCAACACCAAACCACCAATACCAACACCACTTCCAATGCCACCTATACAAACACCACCACTAATAGCCACCAATAACACCACAAACACCATCCAACAATACCACGATAGTCAATGGAATAATGCAACAAAAAGTAGGGTTTTCTCAGGTTCTTCCTATTATTTTATCATCAAAACTCAAAATTTTTAACCCATTCTTAAAGATAATACAACTAAAAGTATTTGTTTTCAGCATTAACTTAAAAGCCCAATTTTTTTAGAAAAAAAGAAACAATATAGAACTTTTCTTGAACTCTGTTACCTACTAAGACAGAGAAACGATGGGTACAAGTAAGAATGAAGTCAAAAATAACAATTATGTGGTCGAAAATGGAAAGAAAATCGATATATTGTGAAGGGTTGAGCAATATATTGAGTAGTTATTATTTTTATTATTGAGAGAGAAAAGAGAGAGGGAGAACTCAAAATTTGAAATAATAAAACATTTTTTCCACAAATGGATGATTTTTATGGGTTGATTTGTATTTTGGAAAAGAATGACAAGTTTTGAAAATGTTAATTTGGTCTGAATTGATCTTAATTATTTTTTAAAATTTTAAAATATATAACTTTTAACCATCTCATCATAATAAAGTGTATTAAGTTCAACTGGAACACTGATGAATTTTCGGTATTAGCTTAATAATAAGTTAATAGGAATCATTTTAACTCAGAGTGATCATTCAATAACTCAGGTCGGGAGGAATGCAATACCAACATCATGTAATATAGTAAGAGTCAATTGAAGTTGTAGTTGACCCGGTCAACTCATGCCTAGTTGTAAATAAATAAATTTAGGTATTATATTAATAATAAGTTAATAGGAATCGTTTCAACTCAAAGTGATCGTTCAACGACTAAGGTTAGGAGGAACGCAATACCAATATCCTGCAATATAGTAAGATCCAATTAAAGATGTAGTTTACCCTGTCAACTCATCCTTAGTTGTAGCTAAATCAGTTTAGGTATTAGCTTAATAATAGGTTCATAGGAATCATTTCAACTCAGAGTGATTGTTCGATGACTCAGGTCGGGAGGAACACAATACCAATATCATGTAATATAGTAAGACTCAATTGAAGTTTTCACTGGACCACGTAAACTCATCCCTAGTTATAGCTAAATCAATTCAGGTATTAGCTTAATAATAAGTTAATAGAAATCATTTCAACTCAGAGTGTTCATTCATGACTCAGGTCGGGAGAAACATAATACCAACATCTTGCAATATAGTAAGACTCAATTAAAGTTGTAGTTGACCCTGTTAACTCATCCCTAGTTGTAGCTAAATCAATTTAGGTATTAGTTAATAAGATAATAGGAATTATTTCAACTCAGAGTGATAGTTCAATGACTCAGGACGGGAGAAACGCAATACCAATATCATGCAATATAGTAAGAGCCAATTGAAGTTGTAGTTGACCCTACCAACTCATCCCTAGTTGTAGATAAATCAATTTAGGTATAAGCTTAATAATAAGTTAATAGGAATCATTTCAACTCAGAGTGATCGTTCGACGACAAAGTTGGGAGGAATACAATACCAACATCATGTAATATAGAAAAACTCAATTGAAGTTCTAGTAGACCCTATCAACTCATCCCTAGTTTTAGCTAAATCAATTTAGGTATTAGATTAATAATAAGTTAATAGGAATTATTTCAACTCAGAGTGATCATTCAATGACTCAGGTCGGGAGGAACGCAATACTAATATCATGCAATATAGTAGACCCTATCAACACATCCCTAGTTGTAGTTAAATCAATTGAAGTTGTAGTTGAATATATGAATTCAATTGAAATTTTATAAAAACAAATGTTCAACCTGTTGCAACAGATGATTTATCTGTTGGAATTTGTCAAACAGATTATTAAATATGTTACAACAGATTACCTATTTATTGTAAATTATCAAATAGACGTTGGCATCTATTGCGATAAATGACTGAGCTGTTGGAAATTTTAAAATAAAAATTGTCATCTGTTGCAACAGATGACTTATATATTTTAGATCATTTTTTTTATTTGAAAGCAATTTTCTGTTAGAGATAAAAAAGATAAAATAGTAAGGCGGTAAAAAATATTACATGGATAACTCAAAAATCTCCTTCTTGAGTAGTCTTATCTTATGTTTTCAATATCACCGTATCCTCGTGCCCCTCAAAGCTATTAATGAATATTTAAAACCATCTCTAGAATTCTCTTTTCTTCAGCCATAAATTAACTTAGCTCATCTCTCTTCTTTCTTTCAAAATTCTCTTTCTCTCATCTTTAGGGTAATCATAAACGTCTCCTTTTTTCCTCACTTTTCTCTCGTCTTTTGCATGAGGATCCTTTTGAATCTTAACCGATCAATATCTTTTCTCATCTAAAATGGGTGTTCTGATCCCTTTTCTTTTTTTACATTGCAGGTATGGTTCACTATTGTACTTTCCTTCTCGTCTTCTTCTTTGTATGTTATTTAAATTAAATATTTACATCTATTATTTTTATAGATTACTCATAACCAGCTTCCTATTTATTGAGAAAATTAAAGAAAAGGTGATTTTTAAGTCTTGAATGAATGAACTGTTGTTTTTATTAAAAAAATATGTGAAAAAAGTCATATGTTGGGAGAACTTAAAAAGCTTTGTTGTCAGTATCATATTTTATGTCTTTTGTTTGTTACTTTATTGGTAGTGTTGTTGTTGGGGATGTTGGTGTTGTTGGAACATGTGGTATTTGTGTTATTGATGGTGTTGGAACATATGGTGTTGTTTCTTTGCTGTTAATATTGTTGTTGATGTTGGTGGTGGTGTTGCAACAGTTTCCTCAACTATTGCAACTGATGAATCAGCAGTTGGAACAGACGGAGCAACTGTTGGAAGAAATTAAACTAGTAGCAAGGCTGGTTTGATTTATTCCAAAAGATGACCCATCTGTTGCAACATGTCAACCATTTGTTGCCAAAAATGGATCACTTGTTGCAACAGATGACTCATATGTTAAGCAGATGGAGGATCTGATGCACCAGATGGGTAATCTATTGCAATACCTGTTGTAATGCGGTGTATTCATTCAATTTTGTGTTACCCTTTTGCAAAGTTCTTTTTGTTCTTATCTTATTTGACATCAAATATTTTTCTCTTGTTTTCAGATAAAAGGAAGTGAAAGTGGATCAACTTTTTCCCGACCAGCATTAAAGGCTAGAGTAAAGATGGGTTCGGCGGAATAAGCTGCTTGTAGATGGAACTACTTCATATATGGGAGGTATGTATTACTGATCAACCTATCGTGAAAATACACATCCAGTACACTGATATTGTGAATGTTGATTCTTTACCTATTAGGCATTAATAATTCAAACAAGATATGGCATTTTACAGTTAAGATTGTTAGGTTCAAACTGGTAATGCTGAGGGACCAAGTAGGTGGTGTCGATACCCCGTTACGATTTAATAAAGATTTGGATAATGTTAATGTGTCAAGTTTGGAGAAGGGTTAAAGTTTTTGTTGGCAGTGTAAACATTCAAATAGTGATTGGACTAATTTTAAGGGTTTAATGGACTTTTGAAAGGCCTCTAAAGCCTCACACTGCTGCAAACAAGAATGGAAAGCCAATAGAAATTCCCTTGATCCAAATTTATATGGATTGGTTTCTCGAGGAGATAATTATACAGCAGAAGGTGATTGGGAAATACCCAAGCGGGAAAGGGGAGGTGAAGAAGACTATATATCAACTAAAGCCTTATTAAGGAAGAAACACGGGGTAGGAAGGAACGTGTACAGAATATGGTTGATGAAATTGACATGAAAAATAAAACAACTGAATGAGTTGTAAATGTGAAATTATATCCAAAAATGAAAATCCATTAGTCCATTTTGAAAAGAAAAATGCTGAAGTGGATTGGAGTTGTGCACTTTGTTAGGGGACTGCAACTAGCTAGCGTGGCCTGAATAAAGACCCACAAAATATAGGACCAAAACTTATGGTTGCAACTTTTTGAGCACCGATGGTGGTAAGATTGTCAGTCAGGAATGAAATCTAAACCAACAACTCCTAAAGTAAAAATAAGGGATTAAGCTAAGGTGGCAATTTCTAGAGTTAAAGTAGTATCCCATGCCTCCTGTTTATGGTTCTAGTCTGGTCAAAGGTAGTGGAAATAATAAGGCATGGGATTTCTACCCAACTTTAGACCTTTTTGTTTCTATTAGCATTGACCTGATTAGAACCACAAACAGAAGGCATGGGATGCAAGTTAGACTTCAGAAATTGACGCTTTGGCTTCCCTTATTTTTACTTCTAGAGTTGTGGGTTTAGGCTTCATTCTTGACTGAAAATCTTACCAATGCTCTGTGCTCACCAAGCTGCTTCCTTAAAGTTTTGGTCCTACACTTTGTGGGTCTTCATTGAGGTCACGTTCGCTAGTCGTAGTCCCTAGTAAAGTGTCCAACTCTAGTCCTCTTGAGCATTTTTCTTTTTCAAGAACTACTAATGGATTTTAATATTTTAATACACTTCCACATTTGAAGCTCATTTAGTTTTTTCATCTCTCAAGTCAATTTCATTGGCCAAATTCGCTAGAAGTTCATTACTTGCTTCCCTGTGTTTCCTCTTAAACAAGGTCTGAGATGATATATGGTCTTCTCTACCTCCCCTTTCCTACACAGGTATTCTCCTAAGTACCTTCTTTCATATAATAGTCTCCTCGATCAACCCATCCATATAAATTTGGACCAGGGGAATTTCTATTGATTTTTCATTCTATTTTGCTACAGTGCAAGGCTTCGGAGGCCTTTCAAAAGTCCATTGCACCATTAAAATCGGTCCAATAACTATTTGAATGTCTACAATGCCATTCTTTCTCAGACCTTGATGCATAAACAGGAGCAAAACCTTCATCAAATTGTAACAAGTTATCAACACCACCTTCTTGGAACCCTTCGACCTTATCAGTTTGCACCTATCAAACTAAGCTGTAAAATATAGGATCTTGTTTAAAGGATCAATGTGTAATCGATAAAAAACTGCATTCACAAAATCATTGTACTTTATGTGTGTCTGTCATGAAAACCTGATCAATAATACATAACTCCTACGCATGAAAGTGGATCCATTCATTTGTGGTGCCCATCAATGTCGGATAGTGTTTATTCTTCATTTCCCATGGTTATGCAGTGTACAAGACTACGGAGGCTCAGAGGGTAACCATTTGTAATGTTAGGGGACTACATGCCCGTCAAGAAAAAACAAGTGCTACAAGTCGTGATTTTTTCATCTTTTTTGTTTTTAAATATTTTTTTATATATAATAAAACAGTCACCAATTTGGATTAATTAAGGTATGTGATGACTATTAAAAATAGATGAACAGTCGTGACTTTTTTTCTACCATATTCAGAGTAGTTGATGAATCAAATTCCCCATTTGTTATAACTGACGAATCAGTTATTAGAAGAAATCAAAACATCTCCTCAAATATATGGTGCATCTATCATAACAGATAATCCATATGTTACAACAGATGTCTCATCTGTTGTAACATACAGACCATCTGTTGTGACAGATGGGCCATCTGTTGCAACAGCTCATTAATAACAGTTGTTATTAAAAGAGAAATCATTTTGAAAAGGTTAGAAGTTTGAATGTAAAAAAAAGTCATGACTTTTCACAAAAAAAAAAAGTTAGCAGATTGAATGTAATTAATACAATGGAGATGAACAGTTATGTCTTTTTCCCTAACATATTCAGATTCAATCCTCTATAAATAGGTCCCTCCTTAATCATCATTCTACTCCACTTTATTTATTATTTCTTGCATTTTGTCTTTTTGTATTACATCTCCAACCACTTCTCTTCAAAACACATATTCCTTTATCGTTGAGGTAACTTTTTTTGTGTGTAAATCTAACAGTTGTTAGTATACGTTGTATAATATTTGTACTCTTTTCTTTACTTTTGTGTTTACTTTTTTTGTCATTTCAAGCGTGTTCTAGACATGGCTGATCCTGTTTGGGACATTGCTATTCTGCGTGACACCGTGTGGGAACTTCAGAGGCAGGTTAATGACCTGTAGAGGGAGTTGGTCATCGTGAGAGCAAGGATGTTCAAAGAGATGCAGAGGCTAATGATGGACCTACTGCAGATGGTTGATGATTGGCCGTGGGCAATAATAATAATAATAATGATTAGAATGTGTTTTTTCTTTTAGCGTATGTATTTTAATTTTTCTATAGCGGATCTATACCTAATGTATTTTGTTCTTAGTTTGATGAAAATTTTAGTTTTGGTCGACTTTGGCTTTTTAATTCTTATTTAGTTTCATTCTGTCTATTTCTTCTTCTCAACAAACATGTTGACGGTTGAAAGTAAGGACCAATTTTGAATCCAGTAGCACTAGCAAGAGTTTTGAGTTCTTTCAATAGATGGACCACCTGTTGAAACAAATTGGTCATCGGTTGGGTTTCTGTCAGCAGATTATCCATATGTTACAATAGCTTTGTTATCTATTGGAGGGAAATATTCTAGTTTGATGAACTATATTGTGTTCTTCCATCTAATGTCCATCTATTACAACAGATGGGTAATCTATTGTAAATAATTTTGTGGTCTGTTGCATTTAGTTCCTGTTTTACCTCTTTTTATTAATTCCCAAGTAATTAAAAATATATTTTGTATAATAAATGATAACATTTACATTCACAACAATGAGTTGAATATATAAAAGTTCATAACAAACAACAACACAATTTTTTGCAATTACAACAATCATATGGATTACGATCTGGGCATGTAGTTCTTTTGTGGCCAGCCTTCTTACATACGGAGCACTTGTTTCTCTTGATGGAAATGATTCACTGATTCCACACCTCCTATTATATAGCCTTCTTCTCGATTTGATAGTGCTTAGGTCAATATATGAAGGAGGTATTAATCTCCCGAAAAGCTCTGCAGGAACAACCAAAGATTCTTCAGGAGGTACCAGAGTAATATGACTACTATATGCCAATTTATATTTTTCCACCTAATAATATGAAGAGGAGCACTCATAAGTTTTACTACCATATTTTGCACCGTATTGAGCTCGAAGCGTTGCCATAGCATGTGGACAGGGTATTTTGTCCAAGTCAAAAACTTTGCACGTACGAGATCTTGTTTGAAGATCGACCGTGGCAACATCACCATGACCGTTGTTACTGAACTTGTAATCTTCTATTGGATGAGAAAATAACATATTCCCTCAACTAATGTTCGTTGATATTATTTTTCTGCTTCTATAACATATTGGGTTCCTGCGTTGTCGAACTCCACACGCCTTTTGTGAAAAAATGTGCCATACTTCTCATTTATTATATAAAACAGAGCCACGATGGGAAATTCTCTTTCATCGCCAAGCAATGAATTCACCAATTCAGCTATGTTTGATGTCATAATATTGTACCTACACAAAAGAATCACTTATTACGACAGCATACTAATCTTGTACCTCAAATAAGACATTAAATCCATAAGAATATACCTATTTTTCAGATAGTATGCCCGACTCCATCTCTTAAAACCAACACGTATGAGATGTTCTGCTGCCTTGGGATGCACATTCTCTATTTGATTAAAATGGTCTAAAAACACTTCTCTATTATATGCTTTAGTTGTTCTATAAAAAAGGGTCACGACCCTTTCGTTGTGAAAGTCGGTCTGAATGTTCTATCTAAGATGCCTGATGCAACAACCAAAGTGAGCTGAAGTGAAGAAAATTGAACCCGTCTTTGGAACACTTGGATGCCTATCCGGAAAAAAACACAACTCTTCAGTATCTTCGATGCAACTTCGCAGTTGTTCAAAAAATATTCGTAAGAAGCATCATATTCCTTATGCTACATAAAAAGCGACAGGAAATATATGATTCTCAGCATCCTGTGCCACCGCTGCTATTAGAACTCCATTTTACCTGATCCTCAAGAAGGTTCGGTCGATGGCTATTACTTTTCTCAAATGTCAAAAATCTTGAATCCAAGCACCATAGGATACAAAAAAGTACTTGAACCTTCTATTTTTATCAACATGCAACGTTGTCTTGCTTCCGGGATTGTTGAACTCAAGCATGTAATGGTAGGCATCGAGGACTGCATACCCGTGCTCGTGTATCCCCCTAACTAAATCCTTGGTAATCCCCATAGTCGTATATATCTTCCAATAACTAACCATAATACCCAATTCCATAAGGATTTTATTGGACATATCCCTTGTAGAAGGGCCTTTGCCATTGGGGAATCTATTCTTAAAATATTCACCAAGGACCTTTGCAGTGGCGTGAGGATTTTGGCCCGAAATGTTCTCCAAACCACATGTGTGATACTTTACATGCTTATGAATGACGAATCTATCAGATCTTAAGTACTTTACCACTCTCAACCACCACTTGCATCTCGGATTAGCACATCTATAGAAAAAAGCTTTGCTCGAATTAATCACCTTCATTATTCTGAAATCTTTTTTCAAGCAAGAAATAAACAAAGTAGTAAATAGTTCTTTTTTGTCCTTGAATGACATTCTAATGTAAAAGCCGATCTCATCATCTTGACGATTACTAGTCTGTGTCGATTGAGAAGAACTGCCCACCGTATTGCTTGCAGGAACGGGCGTAGGTGTTTGATCATCATCTGGAATATTCATGTCCAAATCATCCAACCTATCATCAAAGATGTCTTGTTGTTCTTCTTCTTCTACATTTTGGTTCTCATTTTCTCTCATCTTTTCAACCACATACACCCTTAACACTGGCTTGGATGAATCACTAAGATAACTATGCAACTGAACCTGATCAGTTATCTTAAAAAATAGTACCCTCTGATTTTCAAAGGAGTTGTGCATGTAGCTGATGATGAGTTCTTACGGTTGAAAATTCAGTCCATAATAGCTGATGATTAAGTTCAAAAAATCATCATATAAAACATCACTTTGGACTGTCATAGCTATTGTCTCTATCATTTTACCCTCCTTCCATAGCCATACATATCGATTGCTCTTCTTGATCCATTGACCATAACAATCTACCCTTATTGTTATTGATCTCTCTACTAGTGGTACCTAAATACAGTCATTTGTTAAAAAAAGTTAATAATGATATCATAATAAAATTAATAGTGATTTCATAGTGCCATAACATGAACACCAATAGATGTGTAATCTGTTGCAATAGGTAAGTGATCAGTTGCAACAGATTACTTACTTGTTGGGATTCTTGTTATGCTCATGAAGCTAATTTCAACAGACGAGTCATATATTATAATAGGTGAATCATATGTTGCAATAGACAATACATTTATTGCAACATATAAAGTGCCTGTTGGGATAGATGTTACAGTACTAAATTACTAACTTGTTGCGATAGATATTTACTCTGTTACAACAGATGGTGCGTCTGTTGGAATCCAGTTTAGATTTTGTTGCAACAAGTTACTAATCTATTACAATAGATATTTACTCTATTACAACAGATGACGCATCTATTGGAATCGAGTTCAGGATCTGTTACAATAGGTTACTAATCCATTGGAACAAATATTTACCCCGTTGCAACAGATAACTAGTCTGTTTTTACATAAATCTAGTTTGTTGCAACAGATGACCCATCTATTCGATTCATGTTATGGCACTATAGAACTATAAACATGGATCCAACATATGAGTCTTTCGTTGCAACAAATGGCTCATTTGTCGCAATAGATTATGTTCTATTTAAACAGATGACTCTTATTGCATTCATGTTCGTGTGCTATCTATTGTTCAAAAAACAGCACAATAGCAATTACCCAGATGATAAATTCAATTAAAAATCATAATTTGACTTATCAAAGTCTCCTATGAAGTAATACAAAGTGGAAAGTGATGTACGAAACAAATTTGACCTAAGAAATTGGTCAGATAGCAGCAGTAGTGGTAACAACAACAACAATATTCAACAAGAAGAAGATAATAATAAAGTAGAAGACGATGATAATGAAAAAGAAGATGATGATAATGAAGCAAAAGATGATGAATAAAGCAACAACAACAATCAACAACAAAAATTGCTAAAAGATAAAAAACAATAATGGATGAGAAAATAGAGAAATGCGCCTCTTTTCCCTCCATTCCTGTTATATTAGGATAACATTTAGATCAAAGTGTAAATTTAAAAATTTGTGGACTATTCTCAAACTTCCCCAACTTTCTTAATCCATAATAAAGTAATTGTGACATCCACTCAATTATTAAGACTTGAGTCACCTACACCTCATTTTCAAACTCTTTTGTCACTTTGAACTCAATGCCCCATGTATCTGTATAGAATGTGTACAAAAATTATATCATTGTTGAATAAAATTGTCTCCGCCACTTGTATTATATTTTTTGGTATATACATACATACATATATATAAAAATATAATTTATATTATATATTTTTACTTTATAATTAATTTCAATATCCACATTTTAAGTCAAATTTTGAAAGTATGTTGGCGTCGTATAATCTTGACAATAAATCTTTTTTGTTTGGAATAGGATACCTAATCCATTTCAAAGATTTGTAATTTATTACTAAGCTGGGAACACCACATTCCTTTTCTGCCACATTATTAACATAAAATACAGTACAAGATCAACCATACCAATATGCAAATAATTATAATGATTTTTATATAAATCGATATAACGTTTATTTAATAAATGAATAGTATTAACTAGGATCTCAGGGGATGGTGGTAAATCGCACGGTCGTCCAGACCTTTAATACAGGAAAATTGAAACATACAAGAATTTCAAATAGCTTAATGATTGTATGGAAGAAAGAATCATTTACCCAAGCAAGGGGCCTATCTGAATTCAATACATACATACGTTTAGCCTATGTTCCTAGCGGTTCTAACCATGAAAAAGGGATGACCTTTTTGAACAACTTTAACGGTCTAAAGAGTCACAGCTTGCTAGACGGATCCACTAAGGAAAAGCCAACAAAAGTAGTACTAAATTCGACTGCACCACCTTCTCGGGACCAAGCCAAGAAATTATAGAAAAATTCTTTTATATTTTGATAGAGTTTGGATCTTTCATGATTATTATGTAAGAGAAGTTAGATATTCAACATAGATATAAATCTTTTTAACTGGACATAGTCATAGCCAAAGAGAGAGAGAGAGGGAGAGTTTAAAGAACTAAAAATTAAAATTTCTAAAAACTAATAATAAATACCTTATGAGGTAGGAACAGTAGCGAACATTTCTTGTTTATTCACAATGAGAGAAATTTTTACAAAAGAAAAATTGTACAAAAGAGCCTAGTCAATGCTAGTAAGTCGCGCGGCCATCCAGACCTTAATACAGGAAAATCAAAATAAACAAGAATTTCAAATAGCTTAATGACTATATGAAAGAAATAATCCCAAGTAAAGGGCCTGTCTAAATTTTATACATACTTACGTTGTGCCCATACATCTAGCGATTCTAACCATGAAAAAGGGACGCCCTTTTTGAACAACTTTAATGAGCTAATGTAAAACCCCAAAAATGGGTCCCAAGATGTCGCACGGTGCTCAAGACTACGAATATCCTTAAGCTAACCCTGTAAACCTTCTACTAAATCTGAAGCTTATAATAAGGAAATATATAATCAAAGCTAAATGCGGAATTCTTTCTGATCTAAGCTGAACAAGTCTAAACATAATATCTGAAAATACTTGACTAAGAAGTCTGGACAATCAATACTAGAAATTGGAATCATAATTAGCAGTCTGACAAGCCTCTACTACTACTAATTAGAGAGCCACTGGGACAAGCTCCCAGCTGACTCGAACTGACTGAAAATACTGAATCAACTACTGTAATGAACTAGAAATTCTGAATAACTAGGTCCCCGAACTATAAGGACTCACCAACTGTCGAGATGTAGATGGAGATGCTCGAAATCACTCACACTGCTGAAACTGAGCACCTGAACCTACATTATAAGATAATTTAATATCTAGACATATTTGTGGATCAGTACTTCTAAAATGTACTGAGTATATAGGGCTAAATGCATAAGTAAAACAATATCTCAACATTAGTGTAAATTTGCAAAAGAATGCATGCTAAGTGTAAATGACTCATAATAGCTTGAATAATTGAAGACTGAGAATCATAATCATGAGTAATAGAGTATGTTGTATAAATCTAGTGAGTCATAACACTTAGTTCTACAAGTTTTACTTGTATTCTATCTTGAAATCATACTGTCTAAGTGTAGAAAGGACTCACTTTTATATCTGTAAACTAAAAGATGAAATCTTATAGCTAATGTCTTATATAAAATAATATCTAAATAAAGTTGTGAGCCTTTACACTTAGGTTCTAAAAGTTGTTTTATTATTCTTTTTTGTAATCTTTTCTATTAGGGAGGTTCTTCTAACCGACATATACTATGTGAGCTATCATAGTGTCCAACGTCTAGTTCTCTTATGAGAAAACCTCACATTGGGGAGAGGTGTCATACTCTTGCCAAGGAGTATAACCTAATCTAAGTGATCACATCTATAACTGTCATCTGTATAGAAATGGGAATAATATGATAATCTGTACCTACGTTAGCTCATAGTTCTAGGGCATGTGAACATACCCAACACGATGCTAAATACTACTCCCTTTAATCTATATGCTCATTCTATTGGAAATTCACTTTTAAAACTATCATAAGGGTTTATACTGAAAAACCAATTATGCATTTATATGTTTCAAACTATAAGCCAAGATAATCTAGTTTTTGTAAACTGTAATAAAACTATAAAGTGGATTCCATATCTTATCTGAGGATCGAAAGATCAAATCTTTATAAAAATCTGAAAATAACTAATCATAAGATGCTTAAAGCATTGTCATTCTTGAAATATCAATGTTCAACTAGGGTTTAATAACCCATGCATCAAATTCATGTCAAATGATCATATGGTTCATGCTTGATAATGAAAATATGGATAATTCAATTCTAAATCTAGAAATTACTGCAATATGCATAAAAATACGAAAGTAGACATGCAATTCAACATCTAAATCTCTTAAAATCTCGTAACATTTAAATAGTAATAAGTAGATATAAACCCTAAACTAAAATTCATATACTTTCATGTAAAAATCAACTTCAAAACTAATTTTGGGTACAAGGATGAAAGAATTATCCTTGTTGAAAACCCCACATACCTTAATTGATGAAATTGATAAAGAAGCTTGAACTTGAATTCCTATTTATGCTTTTAAAGATGATTTCTTGAATATCTTAAATTCGGAATCTTGAATTTTGGGTTATCTTTGAAAAAGAATGGTGGAATTTTGATTTCTTGAGGTTTAAGTTTTGAAGCTCTAGGGTTTCTTGGAGAGAAATTTGATGAAAAGTATGTATAATGTGCATAGAATAGGTTTAATCATGTGTTTTTCATGAATTGGGGGATTGAGAAATGACTAGATTTCCCTTTGTAAAAAATTAGTTCAAAATTAGAAATCCTGAATTTGGGCCTCAGCGCAACGCGCTGCTTATAGCGGTGGCTTACTAGAAAAGGGACGAGTTCAATTTTGCACTCTGGCGCGACGCAAAGTAATTGCGTTGCGTCACTAGAAAAGGATGAGTGCCATTTTTCACTCTACCATGATGCGGTGTCTGTCCCATTGAGATTTCTAGCGCAATACCGGCCAATCGCGGTGAGCTACTAGAAAGGGACGAGCGAGAATTTGAGCTTCACTATGATGCGGGATAATCGGGGTGCCTCACTGGAAATCGGACAATTGCGATTCTGCACTTTACTGCGATGTGGTTTTATTACGGTGCTCTACTATTTTTCACTAAAATTTCCATAACTCCTCAACCGAGTATCGAATTTAGGCAAAATTGGCATCGTTGGAAAGCTAATTCAATTTACTACAATTTGGTGGGTCTATTCCTGAAAATTTCTACATGTATTAAGGGTTATACACTCTAAAAGTTGACCCTTGACATACTAGGAGCAAAACTAGGCTAAGAAAAGTGCAGGGTATTAGTGCTAAATGGTCACGGCTTGCTAGACAAGGCAAAGTCAACAAAAGTAGTACTAAATTTGACTGTACCACCTTCTCGGAACCAGACCAAAGAATTGATAACTCCCTCCCTGATTTCTTATCCCGAGAATATCTAAGTTAAAAATAAATTTTTGTACTTCTTTTCTTAGTGAGAGAACTTTGATCACCATATTAAAGGTGGTTCCATTATACAAAAATTTATAAAATCTTATAATTGAAAACATTATCGATGATATGGTTGAAGCAAAATTTTATATCTATAATTATGACAAAGTCAAAGATATGTTTGATCTGTGTGAATACAATTTATCTGAATAAAACTAATTCTTATTTGTGTAGTATGGACCCTTTATGGGCCAGAGAAAGAGTAAAAGGCAAAGCGGGTGACTGTAATTTATCAAATTCATCATCACAAGTGCAGGTTAGCACTAATATATTCATAACTATCAGGTAAATCAAGTAAATCAACTTCAGCTTCTGATTCTGACTCAGAACTATAATCCGATTCTGATGTAGAGGTGTATAATAAACCATAAACTTTATTATGTAATTCATCATCAAGTCCTAAAGACTTCATATTGTGAAGCTTACAATTTGGGGCAATATGACTAAACTTACCATATTTGTAGCACTTAATATCAGTAAGATCTTGCTTAGACTTATTTTTCGCAAATCTAGTAGGCTTACGATGAGCTTTCTTAGCTTCACACTCTTCTTTGAATCTATATATAGATCTCCTTTTCTTATAAGGTCTATCACTATTAGAATATCTATGATATCTATGTTTCCTTTTAGAAGAAAGGGTCGATTTAGGAACCCTGAACTGAGCGCAATAATCTCCTAATTTGGATCTTTCTTTAAGCTTATCCATCTTAAGTTGTCTAGACAATTTCAAATCATTACACAAGTTTAATCCTTCGTGTGTACAAATACCTATCAACTTGCCATAGGTATAATTTTCCCATGGAACTTTACCAAAAGGGATGGGTTTCAATTTAAATCATCTTTAAAAGATTTAGAAGAGCTTATTGATAAAAAGCTTTCCAGTTTAAGTGCTTAACCTATTAATTTGTCAAATGATTTTTCTAATCAAATAGAAACTACATCTGATTTTAAACATCTAACTTCTCTTACATAATAATCATGAAAGATCCAGACTCTATCAAAATACAAAGAAATTCTTCTATAGTTTCTTGGCTTGGTTCTAAGAAGGTGGTACAGTCGAATTTAGCACTACTTTTGTTGGCTTTGCCTTAGTGGCTCCATCTAGCAAGTCGTGATTCTTTAGCCCATTAAAGTTGTTCAAAAAGGGTGTTTCTTTTTCACGGTTAGAACCGCTAGACACATGGGCTCAATGTAAGTATGTATTAAATTCAGAGAGGCCCCTCGCTAGGGTAAAAGATTATTTCTTCCATACAGTCATTAAACTATTAGAAATTCTTGAATATTTCAATTTTCCTGTATTAAAAGTATGGATGGCCGTGCTGCTTACCCTCAGCTCCTCAAAAGGGCTTAGTAAAGCCCTCAAAATTTCCTTGGTATTACACTGCTTTTTATGTTAATAACGGAACAAAAAAGGAACGTGGTTTTCCCAGATTAGTAATAAATTACAAACCTTTGAACAATTATTTGAAATAGATTAGGTATCCTATTCCGAATAAAAAAGATTTATTGTCAAGAATATATGACGCCAACATATTTTCAAAATTTGACTTAAAATCTGGATATTGGCATGTTCAAATATTTAAAGAGCATAGTTATAGAACTGCTTTTAATGTTCCATTTAGGCAATAGGAATGGAATTTCATGCCATTTTGGTTTTAAAAAATACCCCTTATGAATTTCAAAAAATTATGAATGATATTTTCAATTCCTATAAAGATTTTATCATTGTTTATATTGATGATATATTAGTGTTTTTCAAAATATTTGAATTGCATATCAAGCATCTTAATATTTTTAAGAAAATTGTGATATAAAATGGTTTGGTGATATCTAAACCAAAAATGAGCTTGTTTCAAATTGATGTTACATATTTAGTACATAATATTTGTCAGGGAAAGATTACTCCCATACAAAGATCTATTGATTTCGCATCAAAATTTCCTGATATTATTACTGATAAGACTCAGCTGCAAAGACTTTTGAGAAGTCTAAACTATATTGTCATCTAATTCCCTAGTCATACAAATGAAGTTTCAGATGAGAAAGTTTGTGAGAAAATTATAAATCTATCCACGAATTCAAAACTAACTACTTCAAATACTGTTGATAGCAATTCTTTTAGTCTTAAAGAAAATTTTGATTATTTTGTGCCTTATTCTTTGTCAGAAGTTAATAAATGACTTTCTAAAAACTCTGCCCCTATTCGACAGTACCACCTTCTCGTAACCAAGCCAAGAAACTATAGAAAAATTTCTTTATATTTTGATAGAGTCTGGATCTTTCATGATTATTATGTAAGTGAAGTTAGATATTCAACATATATATGAATCTTTTTAGCCGGACACAGTCATGGCCAGTGAGGGAGAGAGAGAGTTTATAGAACTTAAAAATAAATTTCTAAAAAGTAATAATAAATATCTTATGAGGTCAGAACAGTAGCGAATGTTGCTTGTTTATTCTCAATTATAGAAATTTTTACAAAAGAAAAACTATACAAGAGAGCTTGCCTTTCTTTACTAATGAAGGCCTCTATATATAGAACAAAAGAAAGATAAAAGGAATATATGTATAGTAAAATGGGATCCCATATTTGGGTCCCTTATATAGTGTTTCTACTATGTATACAGTGTATCAACTGTATAGTGGGGTCATTTATGCTTTATCTAACCCTTTTATTTGTTGTATGAATTTTTCTGCTTTTTCAATAGCGTTATCCAATAATATCTTCTCGGATGGCATAAGCTAAGAGTCTTTGGGCAATATGAATGGAATATAATGACATTTAGTTTAAAATATGCCCCTTCTGAATTTTAAAAATTATGAATAATATTTTCAATTCCTATATGGATTTATCATTGTTTATATTGATGATATATTAGTGTTTTCTAAAACATTTGACTTGCATATCAAGCATCTTGATATTTGTAAGAAAAGGGTGATACAAAATGGTTTGGTAATATATTTAAACAAAAAATGAGCGTGTTTTAAATTAATGTTAGATTTTTAGGACATAATATTTTCCAGGGGAAGATTACTCTCATACAAAGATCTATTGATTTCACATCAAAATTTCCTGATATTATTACTGATAAGACTCAGCTGCAAAGATTTTTGGGAAGTCAGATTAACCAGGATCTGAGGGGCTGGCGGTAATCTGCGCGGCCATCAAGACCTTTAATACAGGAAAATTGAGGTATATCTGCCTCTTCAAGTCTAGTACTTTTAGTACTCGCATCTCCCAGCTGAAGTCTTTAGGACTAGATAGTGAATTACATAATAAAGTTTATGGTTTATTATACACCTCTAGATCAGAATTGGATTATAGTTCTGAGTCAAAATCTGAAGCTGAAGTTGATTTAATTGATTTATTTGATAGTGATAAAAATATTAATGCTACTTGTTCTGATTGCAAAGGTGATACTTGCACTTGTAATGATGAATTTTATAAATTACAGTCTCAATTTGAAGACTTAAATATGAGAACTATTACTTCTGATAATGTGCTAGAACTTTTAAAAGAAGATTCCGATGAGAAACTTTATGAGAAAATTATAAATCTATCCACAAATTTAAAACCAACTACTTCAAATAGTGCTGATAGCAATTCTTTTAGTCGTAAAGAAAATTTTGATTATTTTGCGCCTTATACTTTGTCAGAAGTAAATAAATGACTCTCTAAAATCTTTTCCCCTATTAAGGATACTTTTTTTGATGATTTAAAAATTAAAGTTGAAAACTTGAAAAAAAAGATTAAATCTCATAAACAAAATTAGATGATTTTTTATCACATGATTACTCAAATAGAGAAAAATAGTTATCCTACTAAAATTTTCAAAGGAAAAGGCATTAGTTCTGAAGAAGAGGTTCTTATTTAGAAGTCTCTTGATTTAAATAATGATTCTTTTCTAGGAATGATGCAAATCATTACTGCTCACAAACGGTATATTAAATGTACTATTTTTATTAATAATGAGTTCCTTATAACTAATATTGTTATGATTGATAGTGGAGCGGATGTTAGCTGCGTTCAGGAAGGATTAATCTCTACAAAATATTTTCAAAAAACTACTTATGTGGTTAAATCTGCATCTGGGCATGCTCTTGATATAGAGTACAAATTATCGAATGCTCATATTTGCTAAAATAAAGTTTGCATTCTTCACTTCTTCTTTTTGGTAAAGAAGTAGTTATATCCTCCAATCATACTTGGAACTCCTTTTATTAATGTTATTTATCCTTTTACCCGCCTTGATTCAAAAGTATTTACTACTAATTATAAAAATAAAGAGATATCTTATTCTTTTGTTACAGATCCCATGTCCAGAGATATCAATACTTTAATTGATATGAAACAAAAGCATGTTGATTCATTACAACTTGAATTACTTAGCATGAATATTTTTTATACTAAAAAATCTGCTAAGGCACAGGAAAAAATTAAATTGATTTCTAAACAAATGGCTATATATACTTGTGCTGATCATTCGAGTACATTTTGAAATCGAAAAAAGCATATTGTCAACCTTTCATATGAAGATAATTTTTCTAAGGATAATATCCAACCAAATCGCGTCCTTGTCAAATGAATGTTGAATTAGTTGAATTCTGCAAAAATGAAATTGATAATTTGGTACAAAAGGTTTTAATAAAGCCTTCAAAATACCTTTGGTCTTGTACTACCTTTTATGTTAATAACGCTGCAGAAAAGAAATGTGGTGTTCCCAGATTAGTAATAAATTACAAATCTTTGAACAACTATTTGAAATGGATTAGGTATCCTATTGTGAACAAAAAAGATTTGTTGTCAAGATTATATGACGCCAACATATTTTCAAAATTTGACATAAAATCTGGATATTAGAAGGTTCAAATATTTAAAGAGCATACTTATCGAACTGCTTTTAATGTTCCATTTGGGCAATATGAATGGAATGTCATGCCATTTGGTTTAAAAAATCCACTTTCTGAATTTCAAAAATTTATGAATGATATTTTCAATCCCTATATGGATTTTATCATTGTTTATATTGATGATATATTAGTATTTTCCAAAAAATTTGAATTTCATATCAAGCATCTTGATATTTTTAAGAAAATTGTGATACAAAATGGTTTGGTGATATCTAAACAAAAAATGAGCTTGTTTCAAACTGATGTTAGATTTTTAGGACATAATATTTGTCAGAGGAAGATTACTCGCATGCAAAGATTTATTGATTTCTCATCTAAATTTCCTGATATTAGTACATATAAGACTTAGCTGCAAAGATTTTTGAGAAGGCATAATTAAAAAATTAAAGTTGAAAATTTGAAAAAAAAAAGATTAAATCTCTTAAAAAAAATCAACTGATTTGTGATCACAGGATTATTCAAATAGAGAAAAATAATTCTCCTACAGAAATTTTCAATGGAAAAGGCATTAGATCTGAAGAAGTGGATCATCTTCAGAAGTATCTTGATTTAAAGAATGATTCTTTTATAGGAATGATGCAAATCATTACTGCTCACAAATGGTATATTAAATGTACTATTTTAATTAATAATGAGTTCCTTATAATTGATATTACTATGTTGATAGTGGAGCGGATGTTAGCTTTGTTCAGGAAGGATTAATCCCTAGAAATATTTTCAAAAAACTACTCATGAGGTTAAATCTGCATTGGGGCATGCTCTTGATATAGAGTACAAATTATCGGATGCTTATATTTTCCAAAATAAAGTTTTCATTCCTCACTTCTTCTTTTTGGTAAAAAAAAAAACAAGTTATATCCGCTGATCATACTTGGAACTCCTTTTATTAATGTTATTTATCCTTTTACTCGCCTTGATTCAAAAGGATTTACTGCTAATTATAAAAATAAAGAGATATCTTATTCTTTTGTTACAGATCCCATATCCAGAGATATCAATGCTTTAATTGATATGAAACAAAATCATGTTGATCCATTACAACTTGAATTACTTAGCATGAATATTTTATATACTATAAAATCTGCTAAGGTACAAAAAAAGATTAAATTGATTTCCAAACAAATGGATATAGATATTTGTGCTGATCACCCCAGTGCTTTTTGGAATCGAAAAAAGCATATTGTCACCCTTTCGTATGAAGATAATTTTTCCGAGGATGATATTCCAACCAAATTGTGACCTTGTCAAATGAATGCTGAATTAGTTGAATTCTGCAAAAATGAAATTGATAATTTGGTACAAAGGGGTTTAATAAATCCTTCAAAATCTCCTTGGTCTTGTACTGCTTTCTATGTTAATAACGTGGAAGAAAAGAAACGTGGTGTTCCCAGATTAGTAATAAATTACAGACCTTTGAACAAATGTTTGAAATGGATTAGGAATCCTATTCCGAACAAAATTGATTTATTGTCAAGATTATATGGCGCCAACATATTTTCAAAATTTGACTAAAAATTTGAGTATTGGCAGTTTCAAATATTTAAAGAGCATACTTATCAAACTGCTTTTAATGTTCCATTTGGGCAATATGAATGGAATGTCATGCCATTTGGTTTTAAAAAATCCCTTTTCTGAATTTCAAAAAATTATGAATGATATTTTCATTCCCTATATGGATTTTATCATTGTTTATATTGTTTTCCAAAACATTTTAATTGCATATCAAGCATCTTGATATTTTTAAGAAAATTGTGATACAAAATGATTTGGTGATATCTAAACCAAAAATGAGCTTGTTTCAAACTGATGTTAGATTTTTAGGACATAATATTTGCCAGGGGAAGATTACTCCCATACAAAGATCTATTAATTTTGTATCAAAATTTCCTGATATTATTACTGATAAGACTCAGCTGCAAAGATTTTTGGGAAGTCTAAACTATATATCACCTTTTTATAAAAATTTATCTCGTGATTTAGCCCCATTATATGACAGGCTAAAAAAGAATGCTAACGATCCCTGGACGGATAGTCACACGGATCTAGTTAAACGTATTAAATAGAGAGTTAAAACTTTACCTTGTTTAATGCTAGCTAACCCGTCTTGGCTAAAGGTTATTGAGACAGATGCGTCTAATATCATTTATGGTGGAATTCTAAAACAAGTAAACCCCCATAATAAATGTGAATACCTGATAAGATTTCACTCAGGGAAATAGACTGAAGCCTAGAAAAAATATGCTACTGTGGCTCATATATTCCCGATTCAGGTTACTAATAATTTGACGAATAGCGACTTTTCACATATTACTCAAAATTCGGATGGTAGGATTTTCATTCAATTTGATGATCAGTCTACTGTTTGTAACGGACATTCTTTTTCTTAGCCAAGATTATTACCTGTTGTACATTATATTTCTCCTATAGAACCACCATATGGTCAAGCTAGAAAACGTGCAGCTTTTTTACATACTATTGATACTGAGCCATTATATGGCCTAGCTAGAGATCGTGATAGTGCTTCTTCAAAATTTGTTGAAAAGGTAATCGTAAGTATACTAGATTTGCGAAAAATAGGTATTTTTCCCATTTGTATAATTGGGGAATTCTATTGCATAATCACCAAGAAAGTTTCTAAGCTAATACCATGTTTCACCAAGATCTGAGGGGCCGGGTGGCTTGCTAGACGGAGCCACTGGGTTTACTGGCCAACTTCGTGGCTGGTGGGATAATTTTTTAACTCTTGAGCAGAAATTTTCCCATGGAACTTCACCTAAAGGGACTTTCTAAAAACTCTGCCCCTATTAGGGATAAGTCTTTTCATTATTTAAAAATTAAAGTTGAAAACTTTGAAAAAAAAGATTAAATCTCTTAACAAAATCAGATGATTTGTGATCACAGGATTACTCAAAAAGAGAAAAATAATTCTCCTACTGAAATTTCCAACGGAAAAGGCATTAGTTCTGAAGAAGAGAACTTTTAAAAGAAGTTTCAGATGAGAAACTTCGTGAGAAAATTATAAATCTATCTACAAATTCAAAACCAACTACTTCAAATACTGCTGATAGCAATTCTTTTAGTCTTAAAGAAAATTTTGATGTGATAGAGCTTCTTCTTAATTTGTTGAAAAGGTAAGTGAAACAAGCAATGATGATATGGCAGAAGAAGACTCTCAGCTTATGCCATCTGATTCATATCTATGTTGAATATCTAACTTCTCTTACATAATAATCATGAAAGCTCCAGACTCTATCAAAATATAAAGGAATTTTTCTCTAGTTTCTTGGCTTCGTTTGAGGATTGATTTTTACCTTTTCAACAAATTTAGAAGAAGAACTATCACGATATCTAGCTAGGACATATCAGTGGTTATAAACCAAGGAACAAAATACATAATTTGATTATACAACGCTCATGTTTCATAAAATTCTTTAGAAATATTATTTAACATATCTATGATTATGACGAAGTCAAAGAAATGTTTGATCTGTATAATACTATTTATCGAATAAAACTAATAATTATTCTTGCAGTATGCTCTTTAAATATTTGAACCTGCTAATATCTAGATTTTAAGTCAAATTTTGAAAATATGTAGGCGTCATATAATCTTGACGATAAATCTTTTTTGTTCGGAATAGGATACCTAATCCATTTCAAATATTTGTTCAAAGGTTTGTAATTTATTACTAATCTGGGAACACCACATTTCTTTTCTACCACGTTATTATCAGAAAAATCAGTACAAGACCAAAGTTTTGGGGGAAAGTATCAGTTCTCTTGATTAAAAACTCAATGAGTTAACTGATTTTATTAAAGAAATGAGTACTAGCCAGAAATCTACTGATGTTGCCTCCTCTTCAGAAAGCAAGATAGAGGTTCAAACTATTTATGCTAGTATTCAACGGCCTCCTGAAACTCAGGGATTTCAATTTAAATTATCTTTAAAAGATTTAGAAGAGCTTATTGATAAAAAAAACTTTTCGATGTAAGTGCTAAACCTATTGATTTGTCAAATGATCCCATCAAATGGAAACTACTTCTGATTATAAAACTCTGACTAAGTCAGAGCTTAATAAGCTTAGAGAAATGGTTAAAAGACAACCAGGCAAAAATACCAAATATGACAATTTACCGCGTGTGAAAACATACTACTATCTGCGACCTACTCCTCAAGATGTTTTAATAGAGGAATGAGATTGGAATCAGACTAATACGTCTTATAGTGGTGCTGACATTTATGAATGAAATTGTGATGGTCTGACTAATAGGAAATTAACTATTCTTGTGCATTGTATGATGATGTATGCAACTATTTGCAAAAGTGTTAGTGCTAAGAATACTGATAGGTATATTTACAGAATGATAATTGCAGGTTTTACTGGCCAACTTCACGGCTGGTGGGATAATTTTTTAACTCTTAAAAAGAAAGCTATTATTGTTAATGTTATAGCTACTAACGAAGGAGTTGATAACCTAGGTTTGGCCCTAGCCAAAAACAGAGAAGATGTTGTTTATACCCTTGTTCTTACAATCTTGGAACACTTCAATGGTAGATTTACCAGCCAGCATGAGACTGTCTGCACTTTTCTAAATAGTCTTCAATGTAGGACTCTAGGAGAATTTAGATGGAACAAAGATACCTTTATGAGTAGGGTTATAGAATTACCCAAAAATAGGCTTGCTCATTAGAAGACTAAGTTTATAGATAGCCTTCCTTCCTTATTTACTAAAAGAGTGGGAAAGACCCTTAGAGGACCTTTAGGTGAAGTTCTATGGGAAAATTATACCTATGTCAAGTTGATAGGTGTTTGTACACAAGAAGGATTAAACTTATGTAATGAGTTGAAATTGTCTAGACAACTTAAGATGGATAAGCTTAAAGAAAGATCTCAATTAGGAGATTTTTGCACTCAGTTTGGGGTTCTTGAACCGACCCTTTCTTCTAAAAGGCAACATAGATATCATAGATATTCTAATCGTGACAAACCTTATAGGAAAAGAAGATTTAGATATAGATCCAAAGAAGAGCGTGAAGATAAGAAATCATCGTAAGTCTACTAGATTTGCGAAAAATAGGTCCAAGCGAGATCTTGTAGATATTAAGTGCTACAAATAAGGTAAGTTTAGTCATATTGCCCAAAATTGTAAGCTTTACCAACCAACATGATACTGTCTGCACTCTCCTAAATAGTCTTTGATGTAGGACTCAACCCTACTTATAAAAGTATCTTAATACCATCTAAATTCTCCTAGAGTCCTACATCGAAGACCATTTAGGAGAGTGCAGACAGTCACATGCTGGCTAGTAAATCTACCATTGAAGTGTTCCAAGATTGTAAGAACAAGGGTATAAACATCATCTTTTTTGTTTTTTACTAGGGCCATACCTAGGTTATCAACTCCTTTACTAAAAGCTATAGCATTAACAATAGCAGTTTACTGCTCAAGAGTTAAAAAATTATCCCACTATCCACGAAGTTGGCTAGTAAAACCTGCAATTATCACTTTGCAAATATTCCAATCAGTATTCTTAGCACTAACACTTTTGCAAATAGTTGCATATATCATCGTACGATGCACAAGAATAGTTAATTGCCTATCAGTCAGACCATCAAGATTCCATTTATAAATGTCGACACCAAACAATCTTTATCATTTATTTTGAAGTTTATCAAACCAACCATAATCATAAATGGTTTTTATAGAAACTTTAGGAATAGTCCATTTGCTTAACAAATCAAGATTTTGAGGTATACCTACCTCTTCAAGTCTATTACTTTTAGTACTCACATCTCCCAGATCCATGATCAAGAGTTTTCATATCTATGTCGAATATTCTAGATCAATTACAGAGCCCATGTGTCTAACGGTTCTAACCGTGAAAAAGGGACGCCCTTTTTGAACAACTTTAAAGGGCTAAAGAGTCATGGCTTGCTAGACGGAACCACTAAGTCAAAGCCAACAAAAGTAGTACTAAATTTGACTATACCACCCTTTCAAAACCAAGCCAAGAAACTATAGAAAATTTTCTTTATTTTTTGATAGAGTCATGATCTTTCATGATTATTATGTAAGAGAAGTAATATATTTAACATAGATATGAATCTATTTAACCGGAAATAGTCACGGCCAGAGAGGGAGAGATAGAGAGTTTTAAGAACTTAAAAATAAAATTGCTAAGAAGTAATAATAAATACCTTACGAGGTCGAAACAATAGCGGACGTTGCTCGTTTATTCACAATGAGAGAAATTTTTACAAAAGAAAAATTGTACAAGAGAGACTGTTTTTCTTTACAAATGAAGGACTCTATATATAGAAAAAAACAAAGACAAAAAGAATCTATGTACAGTAAAATAGGGTCCCACATCCTGGTCCCTTATACACTATTTCTACTGTGTATACAGTGTATCTACTGTGTAGTGGGGTTCTTTATGCTTTATCTAACCTTTTTATTTATTGTAAAATTCTTTTTCAATAGCGTTATCAGATAATATCTTCTCGGATGGCATAAGCTGAGAGTCTTCTTCTGCCATATCATCATAGCTTATTTCATTTTTCATTAAAGTGTCAGACTTATCATATTGGTTAATTGATTGAAGTAAATTCCTTTTTACTTCTTATAAATATTTGGCTATCATTTCATACTTCTCTCCTTTTTGAATAGAGATTCCTCTAGCAATGTGTTTAACTATGTTGTCCTCAATTATACCCTTTTGAGAGGTTGCTGAATACTCTTAGATTTTTTCTTTAATGGAATCCAAGAGTTCTTGACCATATAGCACTATGGTTTTGGGATCTTTTCTCATCAATTTGTCCCAAAAGTTATTATAAAATATTCAATATAAGCAAGGAATCTTCTCTTCTATGAATCCCAGTTCTGGGGTCCATTTATGTATCCAGGGGATTGAGAATTCAATATAGAAATATATCTCATCAATTTTTTCTAAATAGCAGATATGATTCGCGTGGTGTAACTCATTTAGGTTTGGTGAAACTTTAGCCCATTCTTTGTATAATTTAAGAAATAGGTCAGGTAAAATCTTGATAGTTGGACCGTGGTATGTCCACCAATTTAAAAAGCAATTAGGGATAGGTTCTGCAAATATCTTTACACAGACTTTCATAAACTAAGTATGTTTATAACTGTCATTATTGTAATAGAGCACTTTATCAAAGGCTTGAATATAATCTCAATATGTAAAATTCATACGAGTTTTATTAAGACTTATCTGTCTTTTGGTCTTGGTAGACATTCCCCATTCTTCAACGGATATGATCCGTTTAATGATAAGTTTTGAGAAGTTATAAACTTTCTCGTTCAGTGTTATAACCAGCAAAGTGCTGAAATTCTACACTGCCTATAGAAGTGAGGATAGTTTCATAATAAGAACGGGTCTTGTATGACTCACCTAGATAATATAATCCATTAATCAAATACCTTTGGAATATCTTTCATAGGCTCATCTTTCCTCTGAATCTCAGATTTTTCTACAAGAAATATCATTTCTTTATTTACTTATTTTTCATAGGACTTGATATCATCATGGTACTCTTCTTTGGTAATTGAAGCAAATGTATTACTTTACTTTGGGAAGGCTAAATAGGCCTGCAAATGTTCGTATAACGGACTGTCTTCTAGAATATCTTCCAAATGAATAGAAGGAGATAGCGAAGCTTCACCCCTGAGAGATACTTTTGAGTCAAACTCTTTTTCCCCATTTGTATGACTGGGAAATTAGATGAGAATCCATATGACGATCCTTAAGAGTATGACTTTCCTGGGGATGATCTTCCCGCTTTGCCTTTTCCTCTTTCTCTGGCCCATAGGGCATATTCATACAGATCCAACATTTCTTTGACTTCGTCATAATCATAGATATAAAGTTTTGCTTCAACCATATCATGGATAATTTTTTCAATTATAAGATTTTGTAAATCTTGGTATAATGGAACCACCTTTAATATGGTGATCAAAGTTCTCTCACTAAGAAAGGAAGTATACAAATTCATTTTAAACTTAGATATTCTTGGGATAAGAAATTAGGGAGGAAGTTATCAATTCCATTTTTATACGGATTTCGAAATCAAAAGGGGCTAACTAAGCTTGCTAGCTTGCAAATATCAATTTCGAAGCATCATGTTTTAAATCTTTATCAAACATGTATTTAACAGATTGAGCATCAGTTTTTACCAGAAACTTTTGATTCAATAAATCATCCTGAAATTTTAAAACACATTTAACAATCGTTAGCATTTTATGAGCCATAGTAGCATATTTTTTTTGGGCTTCAGTCCATTTCCCTGAGTGAAATCTTATCAAGTATTCATACTTATCATGGGGCTTTACTTGTTTTAGAATTCCACCATAACCGATATTAAACGCATCTGCCTTAATAATCTTTTGCCAAAACGGGTTAGCCAGAGTTAAACAAGGTAAAGTTTTAACTCTCTGTTTAATACGTTTAACTAGGTTCGTATGACTATCTGTCCAGGGATCTTTAGAATTCTTTTTTATCCTATCATATAATGGGGCTAAATCACGGGATAATTATCTATAAAAAGGTGATATATAGTTTAGACTTACAAAAATCTTTGCAGCTGAGTCTTATCAGAGGAAATTTTGATGTGAAATCAATAGATCTTTGTAAAGAAGTAATCGTCTCCTGACAAATATTATGTCCTAAAAATCTAACATCAGTTTGAAACAACATCATTTTTGGTTTAGATATTACCAAACAATTTTGTATCACAATTTTCTTAAAAATATCAAGATGCTTGATATGCAATTCAAATGTTTTGGAAAACACTAATATATCATCAATATAAACAATGATAAAATCCATATAGCGAATAAAAATATCATTCATAATATTTTGAAATTCAGAAGGGGCATTTTTTAAAACAAATGGCATGACATTTCATTCATATTGCCCAAATGAAACATTAAAAGAAGTTCTATAAGTATGCTCTTTAAATATTTAAACCTGCCAATATCCAAATTTTAAGTCAAATTTTAAAATAAGTTGGAGTCATATAATCTTGACAATAAATCTTTTTTTGTTCGGAATAGGATACCTAATCCATTTCAAAGGTTTGTAATTTATTACTAATCTAGGAACACCACGTTACTTTTCTGACGCGTTATTAACAGAAAAAGTAGTATAAGACCAAGGGAATTTTGAAGGCTTTACTAAACCTTTTTGTACCAAATTATCAATTTCTTTTTTGCAAAATTCAACTAATTCAGCATTGATTTGACAAGGTCGCGATTTAGTTGGAATATCATCCTCAGAAAATTATCTTCATATGGAAGGGTGACAATATGTTTTCTTCGATTCCAAAAGGCATTGGGGTGATCAGCACAGATATCTATAGCCATTTGATTGGAAATCAATTTAATCTTTTTCTGTACCATAGAATATTTTATAGTATCAAAAAAAATTCATGCTAAGTAATTCAAGTTGTAATGAATCAACATGAATTTGTTTCATATCAATTAAAGCATTGATATCTCTGGATATGGGATCTGTAATAAAACAATAATATATCTCTTTATTTTTGTAATTAGCAGTAAATCCTTTTGAATCAAGGCGAGTAAACGAATAAATAGCATTATTAAAAGGAGTTCCAAGTATGATTGGAGGATATAACTGATTTTTTACCAAAATGAAAAAGTGAGAAATGCAAACTTTATTTTGGCAAATATGAGCATTTGATAATTTGTACTCTATATCAAGAGCATGCCCAGATGCAGATTTAACCACATGAGTAGATTTTTGAAAATATTCTGTAGGGATTAATCCATCCTGAACGCGACTAACATCCGCTCCACTATCAATCATTGCAATATTAGTTATAAGAAACTCATTATTAATAAAAAAAATAGTACATTTAATATACCATTTATGAGCAGTAATGATTTGCATCATTCCTAGAAAAGAATCATTCTTTATATTAAGAGATTTCTAAAGAAGATCCTCTTCTTCAAAACTAATGTCTTTTCCTTTGGAAATTTCAGTAGGAGAATTATTTTTCTCTATTTGAGTAATCTTGTGATCACAAATCATCTGATTTTGTTTAAGAGATTTAATCTTTTTTTTCAAGTATTCAACTTTAATTTTTAAATCATCAAAAGAAGTATCCCTAATAGGGGCAGAGTTTTTAGAAAGTCGTTTAATTACTTCTGATAAAGAATAAGGCGCAAAATAATCAAAATTTTCTTTAAGACTAAAAGAATTGCTATCAACAGTATTTCAAGTAGTTGGTTTTGAATTCGTGGATAAATTTATAGTTTTCTCACGGAGTTTCTCATCGGAAACTTCTTTTAAAAGTTCTAGTGCATTATCAGAAGTAATAGTTCTCATATTTAAGTTTTCAAATTGAGACTGTAATTTATAAAATTCATCATCACAAGTGCAGATATCACCTTTGCAATCAGAACAAGTAGCATCAATATTTTTATCACTATCACATGAATCAACTTCAATTTCGAATTTTGACTTAGAACTACAATTTGATTTTGATCCAGAGGTGTATGGCAAACCATAAATTTTATTATGTAATTCATCATCAAGTCCTAATGACTTCAGCTTTTGATGCTTACAATTTTGGGCAATATGACCAAACTTACCTTATTTGTAGCACTTAATATCTGCAAGATCTCGCTTGGACCTATTTTTCGCACATCTAGTAGACTTACGGCTAGATTTCTTAGCTTCATGCTCGTCTTTGGATCTATATATAGATCTCTTTTTCCTATAAGGTTTGTCATGGTTAGAATATCTATGATATCTATGTTGCCTTTTAAAAGAAAAGGTTGGTTCAGGAACCCCAAATTGAGTGAAAAAATCTCTTAATTGAGATCTTTCTTTAAACTTATCCATCTTAAGCTGTCTAGACAATTTCATCTCATTACACAAGTTTAATCCTTCTTGTGTACGAGCACCTATCAACTTACCGTAGGTATAATTTTCCCATGGAACTTCACCAACAGGTCATCTAAGGGTCTTTCTCACTCTTTCAGCAAATAAGGAAGAATGTCATCTATAAACTTAGTCTTCCAATGGGCAACGCTATTTTCGGGTAATTCCATAACCATACTCATAAAGGTATCTTTGTACCATTTAAATTATCCTAGAGTCCTACATCGAAGACCATTAAGGAGAGTACGGACAGTCTCATGTTGGCTGGTAAATCTACCATTGAAGTGTTCCAATATTATAAGAACAAGGGTATAAACAACATCTTCTCTGTTTTATACTAGGGCCATACCTAGGTTATCAACTCCTTCGTTAGTAGCTATAACATTAACAATAGCAGCTTTATGCTCAAGAGTTAAAAAATTATCCCACAAGCCATGAAGTTGGCCAGTAAAACCTGTAATTATCATCTGTAAATATTCCTATCAGCTTTCTTAGCACTAAAACTTTTGCAAATAGTTGCATACATCATTATACGATGCACAAGAATAGTTAAATGCCTATCAGTCAGACCATCAAGATTCCATTTATAAATGTTGGAACCACTATAAAACGTATTAGTCTGATTCCAATCTCGTTCCTCTATTAAAACATCTTGAGGAGTAGGTCACGGATAGTAGTATGTTTTCATACGCGGTAAATCAGCATATTTGGGATTTTTACGTGGTTGTCTTTTAACCATTTTTCTGAGGTTATTAAGCTCTGACTTAGACTGAGTTTTAAAATCAGAAGTAGTTTCTATTTGATCAGCAAAATCATTTGACAAATCAATAGGTTTAGCACTGAAATCGGAAAGTTTTTTATCAATAAACTCTACTAAATCTTTTAAGGATGATTTAAATTCAAACCCCTGAATTTCAGGAGGTCGTTGAATACTAGCATAAATAGTTTGAACCTCTATCTCATTTCTTAAAGAGGAGGCAACATCAGTAGATTTCTGGATAGTACTCATTTCTTTAATTAGATCAGTTAACTCATCGAGTTTTTTATCAAGAGAACTAATATGTTCCCCTAAAACTTTAACATACAAACTCAAATAATTATTTTGAGAAATCAAATTGTTAATTTTTTCGATGCTTACTTTCGCAACTTCGTTATGAATAAATTTTTTAAATGCAGAAAAAGTAATACCTGTATTATTAAGTAAAACAAAAGGTGCTTGAGGAGGGTAAATAGCTTTAACAATATTACCACTTCCATCTTTATAAGATCTTTCCAGAAATACTGTCACACATGAAATTTTACAAGCAAATTTATAAAAATTATGCAGAATTAATTAAGTAAATCATATCTTAAAAATATATAATGCATTAATTTAGTTTCTTTACTTGAAATTTAGTGGGCTAAAATTTATATTTGTTAACCTATTTTAAGATATTTATTTTTGTTAATTATCAAATAATTATGTCAAAAAAATTATCGTTAAATCAAATAAATCTTTAATATATTGACATTGATAACTTTAATTTATTTTCTTGTGTAATTTCAAATAAATTCAAAAGTAGAAAATCATAAAAAAATAGTTGTTTAATTCAAGAGAATATGTTAGGCTTGAAATAAAAATAAGCATTAGAACATATTATATTTTAAGGTTAAATAGGTAAATAAGTTGTAATTTATAGATTTTATAAAATAAAAAGTATAAATTGTGATTACTATTATCATTTTCTATTATATTTAATTAAAATAATTAATAATTAATTAAATTTATTTAAAGTTTTTATGTTGGGCTCGTAAAAGGGCCCTTAATTATCTAGTTTTATTATAGAAAGGTAAGTTAGAGAACGACCAATGGCAAACCTGTAATTAAGCTCATATACAAGGTTAAGTAATAAATATGTTGGATTCTTGATTATTCTTAAGTCTTCACAATGGTCTTTCTTCTTCTTTTGTCTCCAATTTTTTTAAACCATTTCCATAGCATCCAAAATTCAAGAGGAAATTTTAAAATTTATTACATTTTATTTTATATTATAGAAGAGTGAGTTGGAAGATGACCAAGGAAAAACTTTTAATTTAATAAAAAATTTAGAATATTTGTTTATATGATATAACTTCAAAACAGATATTTAAAAGATAAATATTTAAAAAATATATTGAAGTACGTTAAATGGTCAGTGTAAAGAACTTTTACTATATTATATAAATATATTTATATGTAAGCTTTCATAAAAATTGAGATTTGTAATATTAAAATAAGATATATAATACTCCATTCATTCCTTTTTATTTACACCATTTGAGTTGTGCTTATATTTTTAAATAATTTCTCCTTTAATCTTTCAAGAAAAATTTGAACAAGATCTTCCTATCAGGCCTTTGTTCAATACATGTAATTATTATTGATTTGGAAAGACGTGCGAAATTTAATTAGGGGTATGTTAGTAAAATTACTTTTAATTTTATAGGAGCAAGAGATTAAGGTGTGTGTCCAATCCAAATAGAGCAAATAAAAAGGAATGAAGAGGGTACGATAAAATAGATAACTTTAAACTAAGATTAAATATCATACATTTTTTAATCCCTTTAATAATAACTTTAACTCTTCCAATATTAGTTTGATTTTTGCTCTATTTTTTATAGATATTTTTCAACTATCAATGATGTATTTTTATATTATTTCATTACGATAATGAATGTATGATATATTTATATGGATAAGAACAACCACTTATCTCCTTAATATAAATACACTTTACTTTTATTTATATAGTATATTAGGTAAAAAGATCATATTTTAAGAAAATATTGCTCGTAAGATTTTATAAAGAATGTTAATACACTTACACTTATAATTTTAATTTATCCTCTTGCATAATTTTTAAATAAAATTAAAAAATAAGAATATTAAAATTAGTTACTTTATTCAGGGAAATGTGTTTGATCTAATGTTAAAATAAATATTGAAGCATACTATATTTTAATTTTAATGAGGGCAATTTAAATAAGTTGTAAGCTATTATTTGATTTTATAAAAATAAATAAAATTAGCTTTTTAAAAGTGTTATCTCTATTATCATTTTCTATCGTATTTACTTAAAAATATTAATTCAATTTTTTTGATAAACTAATTAAATACCGATAAATATATTTGAATTGTAATATTGGGCCCGAAAAACGAGCCCTTCATTATCTAGTACTTATATATAAGGAAGATGTAACGACCTGAAAATTTGATGAAATACGTGAAATATGTGTTTATGTGTAATTTGACTATTTTAACCCTCCCCGTAGTTGTATTATGATATTTTTGGGGTGCGGGGGTGATTAGCATGGCCTTCGAATGCATTTTGGCACCATTTATGCGATAGCGTAATTTTTTATGGCTTCAAGAGCCTTATTTTAGATTTATGTAGATCTCTTTTGATCCGTGCAATGGACTGCTTCAACAGCTATGGAATATCGATTTTAGGCTAGGTAGACCTTTGGTTCGGGTCTCGATGCACTCGAGCTCATTTCGACCTATTGGTTGGAAAGTTGAAAAATTAAAAATATGGGTGGACTCACATTTAGTCAAAACAACCGTGGATGGAAAATCCGACTGCTCCAGCAGCTCCAGAATGTCGATTTTAGGGTGGTAACATGTTTGGTGTGATTTTACGTCTTTTCAATCTCATTTTGATCCTCGATTTGGAAAATTGTGATTTCAAATTGCGGGGGTCAACTTAGTGAAAATGATATTTTTTTCAAAAATTCGACATCGCCAACGCGTTTGAAACGTAGGATGTAGTGTGATCACATAGTTCCTTTGCATTCATCGGACTCCAAACAAATCCTGGACACCCCGTTGGAGTTCGAGTCGAACTAAAAAAAATTGATTTTTTCAGCTGGTACACAGTATTAAAAAACAGCTTTTTTTACCCTTTTCTTGGCCCATTTTGTCCATTCTTTCACCTTGCCTCTTTAGTGTTAAACCCTAAAATAGTGTTAGAGATTAAAAGTGAAGCTTATGGGAGCTTAGGAAGCTAGATTAACATCTATTTCGTGATTCTCTTAAGGATTTAAGGTAAGAATTCATCATTTTTTTAGAAATTTCTTGATTAAATTCCCAAAACTCCAAAAATCTTAGAACTTGATTTTAAACCCCAATTTCACTCTTTTATACTTGAATAATGTTTTAATCATATAATTAGTAGTTTCTCATCAACTTAACATTCAAAACAACTCTGATTCTAAATTTTAACTCGGATTTCAAATATTTTACCCGATAAAGCTTAAAAAAGGATTTTCTTTGATTTGAACCTTTTTTTGACTTGGATTTTCATCTTTATATTCCTAAAAATATGGGGAGCATGTTTTTGAAGTAAAGTTATGATTTTGCCCTTTTTTTTAAAAACCCATTTTGGGAAGTCCGTTTTGACTCCGAATCAAACGTAGATAATATGGGTATCATTGACTTTATTTTGACGCGTAGATTCTATATTTCTTGGTTTTAGTTAATTTTGAGATTATTCGTGAAAAGTAAGAACGTGGGTTTGAAGTATAGAGGATCGATTTCGGTATTCGAGGTAGGTTATGACTTAACTCTTTCAGACTGAGTTGGGTAGTAAATGATGGTACAAAATTCATGAAAAGTGAGTTAGACAACCAATGGAAAAACTATAATTAAGCTCATATACAAGGTTAAATAATAAATATGTCGGATTCTTGATTATTCTTAAGTCTTCACAATAGTCTCTTGTCTTCTTTTGTCTCCAATTTTTTAAAATGATTTCCACTAGCTTCCAAAATTTGAGAGGAGTTTTTAAAATTTATTATATTTTATTTTATATTATAGAAGAGTGAGTTGGAGGACGACCAAGGGCAAAGATTTTATTTCATAAAAAATTATGAATATTTGTTTATATGATATAACTTCAAAACAGATATTTAAAAGATAAATATTTTAAAAAAAGACTGAAGTACATTAAATGGTTAGTGTAAAGATCTTTTACTGTATTATATAAATATATTTATATGTAAGATTTCATGAAAAATTGAGATTTGTAATATTAAAATAAGATATATAATACTCCATTCATTCCTTTTTATTTGCACCATTTGAGTTGTGCTTATATTTTTAAATAATTGCTCCTTTAATCTTTCAAAAATAGTTTGAACAAAATCTTCCTATCATGCCTTTGTTCAATAAATGTAATCATTAGTGATTTGAAAAGAGGCATAAAATTTAATTAGGGGTATATTATTAAAATTACTTTTAATTTTATAGGACCAAGAGATTAAGGTGTGTGTCCAATCCAAAAAGAGTAAATAAAAGGGAATGAAGAGGGTGGGATAAAATAAATAACTTTAAACTAACATTAAATAACATATATTTTTTAATCCCTTTAATAAAAACTTTAACTCCGCCAATATTAATTTGATTTGTACTATATTTTTTTATAGATATTTTTCAACTATCAATGGCGTAGCTTTAGTATTTTTATATTATTTCATAGTGATAATGAATGTATGATATATTTATATGGATAAGAACAATCACTTATCTCCATAATATAAATACACTATTTACTTTTATTTATATAGTATATTAGGTAAAAAGACCATATTTTAAAAAAATACTGCTTGTAAGATTTTATAAAGAATGTTAATACACTGACACTTATAATTTTAATTTATCCTCTTGCATAATTTTTAAATAAAATTAAAAAATAAAAATATTAAAATTAGTTACTCAATTCAAGGAAATGTGCTTGACCTGATGTTAAAATAACATTGAAGCATAATATATTTTAATTTTAATGAGGGCAATATAAACAAGTTGTAAGTTATAATTTATTTTATAAAAATAAAAAAAAATAGCTTTTTAAAAGTGTTATCTCTATAATTATTTTCTATCGTATTTATTTAAAAATATTAATTTAAATTTTTTGATAAACTAATTAAATATCGATAAATATATTTAAAATTGTACTATTGGAACCGTAAAATGAGCCCTTCATTATCTAGTACTTATTTATAAGGGAGGTATAACGATCTGAAAATTTGATGAAATATGTATTTCTGTGTTATTTGACTATTTTAACCCTCTCTGTAGTTGTATTATGATATTTTTGGGACGTGGTGGTAATTGGCACAGTTTTCGAACACATTTAGGCACCATTTATGTGATATTATGATTTTCGATGGCTTCGAGAGCCTTATTTTGGACTTATGTGGATATCTTTTGATCCGTGCGATGGATGGGTGAACGGACTACTTCAGAAGCTTCAAAATATCAATTTTAGCCTAGGTAGACCTTTGGTTTAGGTCTCGATGCACCCGAGCTCATATCGACCTGTTGGTCAGAAAGTTGAAAAATTGGAAATATGGGTGTAGGAATCACATTTGGTCAAAATGACCTTGGATGGAAAATCCGACTGCGCCAATAGTCCCAGAATATCAATTTTAGGGTGGTAATATATTTGGTGTGATTTTATGACTTTTAAATCTCATTTTGATTTTCGATTTGGAAAATTGTGATTTCGGATTTCGAGGGTCAACTCTGTGAAAATGATATTTTTTAAAAAATTTGACATCACCAACACGTTCAGAACGTCGAATGTAGTTTGATTTTATAGTTCGTTTGCATTCGTCGGACTTTAAACAAATCTTGGGCACCCCGTCGGAGTCTGGATCCAACTAAAAAAAACTAATTTTTCCAGCTGCTGCACAGTATTAAAAACAACTTTTTTACCCTTTTCTTGGCCAATTTTGTCGATTCTTTCTCCTTGCCTCTTGAGATTTAAATCCTAAAATAGTGTTAGTGCCTAAAAGTGAAGCTTGTGGGAGCTTGAGAATCTAGATTAACATCTATTTCTTAATTCTCTTAAGGATTTAAGGTAAAAATTCACCCTTTTCTAAATAATTTCTTGATTAAATTCTCAAAACCCCAAAAATCTTAGGACTTGATTTTAAACCCCAATTTCACTTATTTTCACTTTAATATTGTTTTAATCTTATAATTACTAGTTTTCATCAATTTAAACTTCAAAACAACTCTGATTCTGAATTTTAACCTGAATTTCTAAGATTTTACTCGGTAAAGCTTAAAAAATGGGTTTTCTTCGATTTGAACCTCATTATTTTACTTGAATTTTCATATCTATATTTCTAAAAATATCGGAAACATATTTTTGAAGTAAAGTTATGATTTTTTCCTTCTTTTATAAAAACCCATTTTGGGGGGTCCATTTTGACCCCAAATCAAAAGTAGATGATATAGGTATCATTGGCTTTATTTTGATATGTAGATTCTACATTTCTTAATTTTATTTAATTTTGGGATTATTCATGGAAAGTAAGGTCGTGGGTTTGAAGTCTAGTGAACCGGTTTTGGTATTCGAGATAGCTTATGACTGAACTCTTTCAGTCAGGGTTGGGTAGTAAATGATGGTACAAAATTTACGTTAAGGGTGAAAACTAATTATGAAAAAAATGACTATCTATGTATTGTGCCAGTGTGGGGGCCTATATGTGATGTAACTGTTAAAATATAGATATTATGTGATATATGTGACCATGTGGGGTCCTATGTTATATTGATAGCCTTAAATACATGTAAATAATTGTATTGTGTTGTTGAAATGCTTAATGTGGTACCATTGGTGTATTGTGATTATATTCATACTTTATTGGCATATGAGACATGTGAAAATTCTTGGATGAAACAAAAATAATGAGTGGGTATTGGCTCATGTGGTTGTGAAAATGTATCATTGTGGTTAGTTGCGAAAATATATCATGTGGTTGGTTGTGGAAATACTCATTGTGATTGGTTGTGATAATTACATCCTTATATCATACTCATTCATGAAACATTGGTACCACCGTGGCAACACCTGAGTAAAATTGACAATGCCTTTTTAAAAAAACCCTCCCCGAGGAATATATCGGGGAGAAGATATTGTAACACCTTATAAAACTCTTTTCGAGGGATGTGCCAAAAATGATATATGAGATATGTGGACTATATACAGGTTGACGAACCCCTCATGGGTCCTGCGTTGGGAGACATGCCTCCGTAGGTGTATACAGGGATTGTGTGACGATTTTGGAGGTTGTGCAACGATCTTGTGCATCATCATCATATACATTGCACTTACTTTATTGCGTTTATGTATTGCTTGTATTGCCATATTGACTTGTCATCTATCTATTTGATTTATATCTTGACTTGTTCATGTCTAACTGTTCTATCTTTCTTTATTTGTACTTGATGATCTTGATTATACATGTTCCTCTTTAGTTCTACTTGTATGTGATATTTTGTAAATTTGTATCCCTATTTGGTATGTTATCATATTATGTATTGATATTGTCGAACTATTAGTGCAAGTGGTGTGGGCTACCATTGTGGGACATTTTCTAATTGCAGGTGACGTGCCCATAGTGTATATTTGGTATGTTTTATTTACTACTTTGCTTGGTCAGCCTATGATACCTACTGAGTACAAGTGGACCGTACTCATGCCTACTGCGCCCTTTTGATGTAGGTCCTAGCTCGAGTGCGCCTTAGTTTCCTTGACTCGGGCGATTGTTGTAGCTTTTAAGGTAGTAGTTGGGGCATTCATGCGTTTGAGTTCACCTCTATCTTTCTATTAGTTATGTCTTTATTAGTATTCAGAGACAGATATTGACCTTGTATGGATATTTTTGATGCATTTGACTCATGTTTTGTATTAGTAGTTCTTACACTATTGACGCCTGGTTTTGGGAATTTATGGTATTTGGATATGTTCTTTCCACATTGTTATAATTACTTGTATGGCTCGTCTTTATTCTAGAAGTTTTACCTTGGGGCATTTCTGCCTTTTTTGTATCAGTTCGGGTGATAGACTTACTTGTCAAGGTACGCCGTGACAAGTGACATCATGACCCTCATTTTTGGGTCGTGATAGGAGGATAAAAAGTTTTGGTAGTCTCACAAAACTTTTTATCATTTCATATTGCTCCATTTGGCTCTTTCTTTTGTCTTTTCTATTTTCTTTTACAATTTTTTTGTCTTTTCCTTATTTTTTTGACACTTAATTATTTTTCTTTTAAGTTTATTTTTTACACGAATCTTTATGATTGGTGTATTTTGGGTCTTTGACATTGTTCTATTTCAATTAAGATTTTTATATTTTGTGATTTTAAATTAAAGATGTACTCTTATCTCATATTAGTTGTCCACTAGACTCTTCATATGCTCTTACGTAATTATAAATAAGAAGAATAGTCTTCTGAATTTCTTTTGAAAAAAATTATAAGCTTGCATACACTCTACCAAATGACCCCATAATAATGCATATCCAACTATCTTTTGCAATTTCTCCTTTCTCCACATTTGGGGTGTCAAATGGACGATTTGAGTTGAGTTTGAAGATATTAAATGGGTTGAGTTGGATATTGGGTTGGGTCATGACCCATCCAAATTTGCTTTGGGTTGAAATGAGTAAAATATCTGGTTGGGTCTGGACCCGCTGATACGATACAAACAAGGGAAAATAAAAAAAGGCACAAAACAGTCCATAATTTTAAGGCAAATTCGAGAACCCTTTGAGAGCAACTTTCGGCCAACAATAACAACACAAGGATTACAAGATACAAGGTGTAATTTTAACACCAAAACAGCAACAACACAACAAGAACAAGATGAAACAAGATGATAACAACAATATAAGATGAACAACAACCAAAATATGCCCCACACGACTTACACTAAAACAATACAAGCTACAAACGGTTACAACAAGATAAATAAGATAGATAAACAAAGAGTTGGTATAATCTTAAGAACCCAAGAATATGGTATCTCATGGACCCTTAACACTACAAACAACAATTCACCTATCTCATACAAAGACACAAGAGAGGAGTCCACCACTCAAGCACCAATGTTTCCAAGCAATACACAATTACTAGTCATTCCACACTAGCTCTTGACCTAGTTTCGGTTTTGGTGCCTCCAAAGGGAGAGGACTTGTGATCTTATGACTTAAAACATTATCAAAATCTAACTAAAGAAACCCTAACATGTTTCTTATATAGCTATTACAAAATGGAAGAAAAAATATCCATAATACCCCTCAAGGGTGAGGCGCCCATCAAGTGTAATAAGTGGGCTGATTTTGGTGTGTTTTGGCCATCTTTTACACTTCAATTAGACACACCAAGTCTCGGGTCCAACACACACTCCCCTAAGTCCATATCCATGATTATTCATGTATCATCCTCTCCATATTGAGAGGAATTTGACCACAAATTCACGGCTTCACCTCGTTCAAAAGGACACTTCAAAGAAATCACTTAAAATAGTCCACAAATCATGAAGATCCTGAGTGCTCAATAAAAACAAGTCTCGGACAACATTTTTATTTTGAATCTCGGCTTTCTTTCCATCTTGAGCCTTGTCTTCAATCTCATCTGAAACACATCCCACCTCATTTCTTGGTGGCAGGTTCCTTGTGGTTCCCTACGTCTTTTCCTCAACTTCTCTTCCATCATACAAGCATCATTGTAGGCTCCATGTCCTTTATGTCTATTTCTACCATACTCTTCTATATAGATATATCGGTCTTGGTGAAGTAGAGTTTTGGTTTAGAGGATTGATTTAGTAAAGAGGAGCTTCGATTGTGGAGCTTGGATGGGAGGAAATTAGCTTTCAAGTCTTTCTTGTTGGAATTGATCAACTTGCGTGGAAAGTGGTTTACTTTGTTCTTGGTTTTGAGGGTAATTGGTAGCTTGTCTTATGGCATTTTGTGGTGGTCTTGGAGGATTGATCTTATGAGGTAAATTTTTGGGGGCATGGTGGTGGAAGTGTATTGGTCATGCCCACTTAAAGAAATATGGAGTTGAGAAGTAGAAACATAAGAACTCCTTTGACTCTCCAAACGATCCAACTTCTCACCAAATGTTGTCACCTCCGCTTGCATTTTTACCATGCTTCGGTTGAGAGTTTCAATCCCAGCCAAGATAGAACTAAGAGCATTGTTATCCATTGTAGCCAAGAAGTTACCTACAAAACACCAACATATTAGTTGTACAAAGAATGGTCCTCACACTCTTTTTTTTGTCTCTCAGATTTCTCTCTTTTGATCTCACAAGTATGGTAAGTTTGCTTGTACTCCGTAAGGCGTTGAGATGTGGACCAAGTATTACAATGACTCAAAAAGAATAAGACATACAAAGGAACATATACACGAAGAATAATTTCAAAACTAACTTGCAATCTAGTACTAGCTTATAAGTTAGTATTGGAATCAACAAACGAAACTAAAGAAACTACAAAATGAAACTAAAAGATCAAAATTTGAGCCAAAATTATTGCATGAATAGTATACATGGTGACGTGGTAGTCCAACATGGCAGTCCACACTAGTTGTTTGGTTCTTGAAAAATTTTAATTCACAATTCACAATTTGGTCTTTGATAGAAATTGTTCAATGGAGGGAAATACAAACTAGTCTTTGGAGCTCCTTTTTCAATTCAAATTTCCAGACTCAAAAGTCTTTAACTAGAATTGTACTTCTCCTTAAAACATAGACCCTTGTTTTATGGAAAGTGGTTGAGATGTGATGTAAAGTCTTTTATTGGTTGGGGTTCTTTCAAAACTTAACAAGTACTATACCTTGTCTTTCACTTTTCTAAGATCTAAAGTTCACTTTAATGTTAACAAGGTGATTAATATGGTGAAGAACTTCAAGAACACAACAATCACAACAAGAACAACCATCAACAATCTCCAAGAACAACAATAATTCCACAACAACAAGGTCAACTGCAAACCTCTAACAAACGACCTAGTCTTTTTATGTTGTGTTTTTCTGTTTGACAATAGATGAACGTTGTGATGAAGAACAAGAACACTACAACAACCTTTCAAGAACAATAAAAATATCAACCAACATCCAACCAAATCCACAACAACAAAAACAACACCACACGGCCACAACAATGTTCACAACAACAACTTTCAACAAGTTCAAGCTCAAGTTTAGATCTAGACTAAAAGTGTTAGTGAACAAGAAAACTAAAACTAGAAACAACAAAAACAACAAAAGAAATCCTAGAACTAGACTATATACTTCGGTCAAGACAAGAACTTCAAGTTCTCGGCCAAGAACACTCTTTTTTTTTTTTGAATTTTCTAACAAGCAAGCCCAAGATTGACATTGAAGGAACACGATCAAGCCATCCTCTGATACCAAATGATACGATACAAATAAGGGAACACAGGAACAGCACAAAAAAGTCCACAATTTTAAGGCAAATCTGAGAACCCTTTGAGAGCAACTTTGGAAAAACAATAACAACAAAAGGATTACAAGATACAAGGTGTAATTTTAACACCAAAACAGCAACAACATAACTAGAAAAAGATGACACAAGATGATAGCAACAATATAAGATGAACAACAACCACAAAATTCCCCACACGGCTTACGTTAAAACAATACAAGCTGCAAACGATTACAACGAGATAAGATAGATAGATAGACAAAGGGTTGGTTTAATCTTAAGAATCCAAGAATATGTTAAGTCTTGGACCCTTAACACTACACACAACAATTCATCTATCTCTTACAAAAACACAAGAGAGGATTCCACCACTCAAGCACTAATATTTCCAAGCAATACACAATCACTAGTGATTCCACACTAGCTCTTGACCTAGTTTTGTTTTTGGTGCCTCAAAAGGGAGAGGACTTGTGTTCTTATGACTTACAACATTATCAAAAAATAACTAAAGAAACCCTAATATGTTCCTTATATAGCTATTACAAAATGAAAGATAAAACGTCCATAATACCCCTCGAGGGTGAGGCACCCATCAAGTGTAAAAAGTAGGATGATTTTGGTGTGTTTTGGCCATCTTTTACACTTCAATTGCACACACCAAGTCTCGGATCCAACACGCACTCCCCTAAGTCCATATTTGTGATTATTCTTGTATCACCCGCCCTATTTGATCCACTTAGTCTAAAGAAAATATTTAAATGACAATTACCGCTAGAGTATGTAACAAGATGGATCACTCTAAGTCCATATAGTGATACAAAAGCAATAGAATACTGATAAAGAATACAACTGCATGATAAATATAATCAAACTACTATAGATAGTAAAACGCATACACTATAGTCAACACTTGGTATCTGGTGTAGAATAGTGTCCTCAACAAAACATAAACATCAGAAGTAAAGATGATGACAAGAACAATCTAAAGTAGCTCCTACAGCAACTACTCTATTGATCTCAAGTATCGAAACCAAATAAAATTTAGTGTATCCACCTTTACTTTCACAAATAAGATTTACAAAAAAATTTATTTCAATGTTTCAAAAGATTAGAGTATGAAGCATCCTGTCGAACATAATCTATGCATCTTTATTATGACACCCCGGGCGTTGACCTCTGGAATTCTTGAGTTTTTACACTCACTGCCTAAACTACGACTCTTTCTATGAGTTATAGGGTGTCACTACGGTCGTAGGACCCTAATCGTAATTTGACAAACGTGCTTGGAAAAGTTTTTGTGTTGGTCACGATTGGCACCTAACGAGTCATCAAGACTAATTATGAGTCGTATAGTGGATCACATAGCCTAACCAATAAGGGTGTCCAATATTTCTTTCTTGCCTACGAACTGACCTCACGAGTCGTAAGGTCTGAATATGAGTAGTAGGGAACGACTCATAGTCAGACCAATATTGGTGCCTATGGATATTGTCCAGCCTATGACTAAATTTCATGAGTCGTAGGGTGACCCTACGAGTCGTAAGATCATCCATGACAATCGAGCGACAGTTTTCATTCTTTTTATTAAGGGCACTTTGGATATTTCCCTCCTTCCCCACTTAGACCCCACATACATAAAATACCAGAGAGGGGTTATTTTCAACACTTTAACATATTAAATACTCTCTTTATTCTCTCAAATTACCCATTAAAAATCAAGGCTAGGGTTTCAAGAAATTGGTCATCTAGGGCTCTAAGGGTTATCTCTTCTTTAAATTTCTTGGTGATTAAGGCATGTATCTCTCTCCCTAAACTTGTATTCTTATTATGTCTTGAATTGATTTATTATTTACATGGCTTTGATGTTGGGTTTTGAACTATGGGTTGAGGGTTTTGAATGAAATTTGTTTAAATACTTTTCCTTTGACTATTATGGAGTAATTATAACAGAATTGCTGATTTGTGAAATCATTAGGGTGCATGGGAGTGGTCAATGGAACTAGGGGTAGAATAATTCACCAAACCAATTAGATTTTTGTATTAAAATTAATGAGAATCTCAACCCACTTGCATAAATGGTTTTGGAATATGAGTAATCAATTTGCTTGACCTACTTCTTTAAAATTAATACATTGCATAAATGGATAACAGAGGAGTATGATCTTAAAAACCATGTGGGGTACAAGGATTCTCACAAGTGAAGGATTTTCTTGGAAACCTTATAGGATACGAGGAATCCCCCAACTTGTTTTAATAATAGAGTTCGGAGGTACAAGGATTCACTTATGTGATGGATTAATGACATTCTATTGCAAGCTATAATCGGTATAATGATACCACTTGATGATGCCTTAATATTGACTCCTTGAATTAATGAGTGAGTTATGTGCTAAACATTTTATTGGGCTTAAAGGGGATTGTGTATCTAGCCGTAAAGGTATGGGTCCCGAAGAAATGATAGATAAAACTCACGTTTGCCAACATGAGGGTTGGTCTTGTTGACCATGTGCTTATATCACACTATACATATATTTGTATCATGGATGGCGTAGGGTATGAGTATTCCCAGACCATCTATGATATATCTAAATTGTATGGCTAACACGTACTAGGGCCCGACCATTGGACCTATAAAGCCTGTGGGTTGTTTTATGATGGTCAAGCTACACAGTCCAGACTAATGTTTTAAAGTTCATGCTAATCCTTTTTCCCTACCCCAACATGATTATATATATATATATATGTATGTACATTGTGTGTATGTGGATTTTATCATGGTTTTGACTTGGTATTATTTTATTCCTTCCTCAAGTTACATACTAGCACTCAACCCACTAACCGTCTTCAGATATTGCCCCATGTAATACAGGAGCTGGAGACATTTCTACTTTTCCTTTGTAGTAATAGGATTTTTGGATTGTCAGCAGTCAGCTTGAAGTGGTGAGCCTCTATCTTTCAGAAAGTCGTTGCTTCTTAGTTTATCTATTATCATAGACTTTTCTTTGGACTTGGTTTGACTATTTTAGGGAGCATGTCCTGACTTAGATTGATTTTCATTTTGGTTTAGAGGCTTTGTGGATATTACTGTGGATTGGGTATTGGTTATTGATATATCTTAGATTTCTTTTAGCCTATCCTTATCTATCTTGTTATATGTTTGAAATTCAACAACTGTGAGTGAATTGTGTCCTTTTTTACAGCACAAAGGGGGTGGTTCTGGTCTACGACGTACTTGAGATACACGTCGTGGCTAGGCCCTGGTTTGGGTCGTCACAAAGTTGGTATCAGATCCTAGGTTCATGACCAATTGGATGTCCATAAATCCAAGTCAAGTAGAGTCTTTTTTATGGGTGTGTAGCCTGCCACACTTATAAGGGAGAGGCTTAGTCTTTTAATTAAGGACATCCTAGTAATTCCCTCCTACCCCGCTTAGCCCCCATGTCTTAAAACCCTCTTTGGTACTTCATTAGCATAATATTCATAATCAAAACACTCGATCAAACTCTCTAAATTCTCTAAAGAAAGATACTTAAGGTTTCTAAGAAGTTGATCAATTAAAGCTCCCAAGGGTAAATTCTCTTCATAATTCTAGGTGTGTTACTCTTCCCCAACTATTAATTTATAAAAGCTTTATTTTAAATAGTTATTTATGTGACGATGGTTTTGGAACATGGGTTGAGGGTTTTGAATAATTGTTGTTTATGTGTTGTTTCATGTATACATATGCTTTGTTTATGCTTAAACGGTGATTTTGAAATCAATTTGATTCATGGGTATGGTGAATAAACTAGGGGATTGTGATTTCCCCCCAAAATTTGTGAATACTGACAATTGAATTGGTAACAACCCCAACCCGACTTTGTGAAAACAGTTTGAGTACAAATAAAATTTTCATTGAACTATTTTTCAAAATAATTTCATGATATAAAGAGTTTATTGGAACATGATGGTTGATTTAATGAACAAAAGGACTTGGTGTTCTCCCACTTTGTATTAATGAATAAGAGAACTTGTTCTCCCTAGTTAGCCAAATTGATTTGGCATGTTAATAATACCTTGTAAGTGTAGTTGGTATGACGATACCGACAATGTATACCTAAATATGGATTATGATTCAATGAATGGGGATGTGTGATAAATATTTTAATTGGGCTTAAAAGAGGGTTGTGTAGCTACGCCGTAAAAGTGGAGGTCCCGAGGGACCAATATTAGAAACTACGTTTGCCGATGCAGGGGTCAAAATGGCCTGGGGCTCTAGTCCTCTTGCTTATGACCAGGTGGTTCGAGTCTACCTTATTATTATGATTGGGAGGTTCGAATCCCCCATATTACATTACATGATTGGGTGCTTAAGTCACCTTAGTATATGATAGGGAAGTTTGAATCCCCTATGCATATAAATGAGATTATTCTCTGGTTCGTGCGGCTACATGCACTAGGGCCCGACCAAGGAGTGAGAGCTAGGGCCCATATATCCCATGGGTATAATTAAATAACGGTTAATCTACACAATCCTGGCTAAAGTCTTCAAGTTCATGCGAAGCCTTGTTTCCTATCCCAGCATGTTATATAAGTGTGTGTGTGTGTGTGTATATATATGCATACATATATGTGAACATGTACATTGAATTGAACTAAATTTTGAAGTGTAATTACTTTATCCTTATCCCTGAATTACATGTTAGTGCTCAACCTACTAACCAGCTTTGGACGCTGTATCCCCATGCGATGCAGGCATTGAAGGTACTTCTATTTTCCCTACGCAGTGTTAGGTGGTTCATCTCGGTTCGTTGGTCGTTTGAGGTGAAGTAGAGAGCTTTCATTCTCTAAAAGACTTTATCATTCCATCAATTTCCGTTCATAAACTAGAATTGAAGAGTTCACATTAACAGTACCATTGTCATTGTTAGAGTCGGGGGCATGTCCCGACACTTAATTTCATTTCAATTTATTAGAAGGCTTTGTGGATTATTGTGGACTTGGGTAGTGGTGTTGGTTGGTTTGGTTTGTTAACAGTTATTAGTTATATGACTATTTTAAATTCTTTAAGGTTATCTTTATGCTATCTCGTTATATGTTCGGGATTCAATCACTATTGGGGATATTGTGTCTTGTTAGCTAGGAGTAGGGGGTAGTCTCCAGTCTTTATTGGACTTGAGATGCCCGTCACGGACAGGCCATGGTTTAGGTCATAACAAAGATGGTATCGGAGCCTAGGTTTGGTGCTATTGGGTGACCACAAAGCCATGTGAAGTAGAGTCTCTTTTATGGGTGTGTAGCGTGCCATACTTATAAGGGAGGGGCTACATATATTTAGGAATATTTCCCCTTTTTTGTTATTCTATTTCGAGCTATAGAGTCTAAGATCCTGAAATATTCTCTAATTCTTGTATGTTCAGTTTTCAGATCATACCTCCCAAAAAATATGATGCTCGTGGAAACTCATTTCCTCAAGTTACATACTAGTGCTCAACCCACTAACCGTCTTCAGATATTTCCCTATGTAATACAGGAGCTGGAGACACTTCTACTTTTCCTCTGTAGTAATAGGATTTAGCTCATTATGTTTTTCATTTATGAGATGTTCTACAACTATTGCCTTAGAGACAAGACTTAGCTCAAGGACTTTCAAACTACAAATTATGCCACACAGGCAAGAGTTGACACTACCACGTTATGTCTTCATTTATGAGATGTTCTACAATTCTTGTCTTAGAGGTAAGACTTAACTCAAAGACTTTCAAAGAATAAATTATGCCCCACGGACAAGAGTTGACACTACCATGTTATGTCTTTATTTGTGAGATGTTCTATAACTCTCGCCTTAGGAGCATGAATTATCCCAAGAATTTTCAAATAAGTTACATATATTGGGCAAGAGTCAACACTAACACATTGAGTTTTTTACTTATCAAATATTTTATAACTCGTCTTAGAGGTAAGACTCAGCTTAAGGACCATCAAACAATAAGTTATGCTCCACGGATAAGAGTTGACACCACCACATTATGTATTGATTTATAAGATATTTTATATTTTTTTTTCTTAGAGATAAGACTTAGACCAAGGACTTTCAGGTAATAAGTTGTGCTCCATGGGCAAGTGTTGACATTACCACATTGTGTTTTGATTTATGATATATTCTATAACTCTTGCTTTAGAGGCAAGACTTAACCCAAGAACTTTCAAATAACAAGTTATGTCCCATGGGTAAGATTTGACACTATCACATTATGTTTTGATTTATGAGATATTCTATAACTCTTGCTATAGAGACAAGACTTAGCCCAAGAACTTTTAAACAACAAGTTACGCTCCACAGATAAGATTTGACACTGTTACGTTGTGTCTTGATTTATGAGATGTTTTATAAATCAAGGACTTTTAAATAACAAATTATGCCTCATGGGTAAGAGTTGACACTACCACATTATGTCTTGATTTGTGAGATGCTCTATAACTCTTACATTAAAGGCTCGAATTAGCCAAGGACTTTCAAACAACAAGTTACGCCCTATGAGCTAGAGTTGATACTACCACATCGTGTCTTGATTTATGAGATATTCTATAACTCTTGCTTTAGAGGTAAGACTTAGCCGACAAGTTACGCCCCATGGACAAGAGTTGGCACTATCATATTATGTCTAAATTTATGTGATGCTCTATTAGTCTTGCCTTTAAGACAAAACTTAGCCCAAGAACCTCCCAAAAGAACAAGTTACGCCCTATGAACAAGTGTTGACACTACCACATTGTGTTTTGATTTATGAGATGTTCTATAACTCTTATCTTAGAAGCAAGACTTAACTCAAGAATTTTCAAACAACAAGTTATGTTTCACAAGAAAGACTTGACACTACCACATTGTGTCTTGATTTATCAGTTGTTCTATAATTTTTGTCTTAGAGGCAAAATTTATCCCAAAGAACTTCCTAACAATAATTTATGCTCTTAAATTTGCTTTGATGTCAAAAAAAGACCCCTTTGCATATTATCAAATTTTTAATCAATTACAAAAATATAATAGAAGTTGAGAAAAAAGAAAAAAAGGTCAAACAAAAAAGGGAAATAAAGAAAAAGAGATTGAGAAAAAGAAAGGCAAGAAAAAAATAAAGATTAAGAAACAAGTGAAGAATTAAAATTTTTTGAGAAAAATAAAAATAAAGTTTGAGAAAAATGAGGAAAAAAAAAGAGAAATGATAAAAACCAAAAATAAAAGAAAAATAAAGGTTGAGACAAATGAATTTAAAAAAAAAGAAAAGAAAAAATGAAGAAATAGATAATGTTTGAGAAAAAAGAAAAAAGAGAAAAAAATAAAGATTGAGTCAAATGAATTAAAACATGAAAATAAAATTAAAGAAAAAATAAAAAAAGTAAAAATAATAAAAATAAAAAAAAGAATTTGAAAGATAAATGAGTATGAAAAGTTTAAAAATATTTGAGAGGTAGATAATAAAATTATACTTATACTATACTAAAAAAGAAAAGGAAGAGTAGTTTTTAAATTTTTTTCTTATTGGGTAAAAAATTTGAAGTCACCCCACTATTGGGTATAACATGTAATTTCCTCTATTTTGACACCCATATCCACCTTATTGCTCCATAAAGAGTAAGTTTTGGACTTTGATGTGAGTCAGGTCGAGTCATTTGTAAGATTGTGTGTTGATTAGGTTAGAGCAGAGTGCAAAACCCATCCCACCCTCCTTCAATTCATCCTCTCTTTCTTTCTAAACTCTCCTTGGTGGCTCGTTTCCTCTTTCTACTATATTTTCTTTCTCCAGTTTTGCAGGGACTGAGAAGAAGAGAAAGAAAAAATGGCGGATGTGGTACAGTACAAGATGGAGCATTCGAGCTAGACGACCTTGAAAAGCGCGACCTATTTAGACGCCAAGAAATAGCAGAAATAGTGAAATAGCGCCGCAAATTTGAGTACAGGTTGAAGAGACCTAAACCATTGAAACAGGATTTTGTAGCATACATTGACTGTGAAAAAAATCTCGATTAATTAATTCATATTCTAGATTAGATATTATCGTAATTAGATTATCTAGTGTTTTAGGATCCTCGTTAGTAATATGTAGCCTTTTGTATTCTAGGTATAAATTATATAGTTGGTTTCTATTTCTTTTAATGATTTATTCTTTTCGTAAGATGTATTCATTATTTTGTTTAGTTTATTATTTTATCCTATTGAAATTTTAGCAATTTCTGTGTAGTATTTTATTCTAACTTTGCTATATTTAATGCGTAGGTTTATATTTTTTATCTGACTAATTAGTATTTGTTGTTCATGTATAACTAATTTTTCATCTGTATTAAATAATTTTTCATAAGTATTAAATAAATTATTACTTGTATCTTCATTTTCTAAGGTTAATTTTATTTTAAGTAATTTTTCTTCTAGTTGTCTTTTCTCTATTTCAAGTTGATTTCTGTAATTAACTTCTTCATATATCCAATTTTGCCTTTCTTTAATTTTCTTTATATATTCTAACATCTTTTAATCTGAATAATATCCATCTGGGTAATTATCCAGGTATAACTGTGCTATTCAATTAATAATTTCAATTTCATAGTCTAATACTTTTTCTAATATTATTCTCTTAATATCTATAATTTCTATATCTCTAAGTATATATAAGATTAAGACTTTAAGATTATCTATCATTTAAAATTGACTAAATATTTTATTATAATATTTTGTAGTTGTTTGTTTTTGCCTTAGTAGTTCTTGCATATTTTTATTAAGGGATTCTATATATTTTATATCTTTATTTTCCACGTATTTGTCTATATTTATTTTCATCTGTTTTTCTAGTAACTGTATGTTTCTCATATCTTTTTCTAAAAATTCTATGTAATTTATCATGGTAAGTATTTGTAAGAGTAGTTAGGTAGGTATGGTATATAATTTACTCTAGTCATGTAATATTTACCAAATGCTTTTTCTAATATGATTTTTCTTATATCTACTACTTTTATATCTTTAAGTGCATACAAAATAAGTATTTTAAATTTATCTACCATCACATCAGATAAATAATTATTCATTTTCATAAAATTGCTTTTTTCAAAATATTCCCTTCAACCATGTACATAACAAAATATAGTCATCTCAGATTACTATATACTAGATTATTCTTAAATAACATGTTCTTCGGTCACTATTAGCATGGTAATCTGGATATTTTCCCTTAAACAGCGCCTCTACTCTGGTTACTCCCCACCACGGCTTCTTGCCTTATTGGTTTCACCTTTAGGATGACATAGTTCTTAGGGATTTTTCTCCATTTCCACTTTGCTAATAAACTTCTTAACATATTATTCTTCGAATAATTCTACTATAAAGTAACTAACATGAATCTATTTTATCATACCATGATTGTTGGGAATTATGAATTTAGCTATTCATAATCATAAATAAATATACCTGTTCGGATAGGTTTGATATTTCTGAGCTTTGTTCCTCCATAGATTTTTCCATTGAAATATACCTGTTTTTAATTAACTGAGCAAAATATTTGTTGTGGACTGGAGAGAGTATTTGCTTCAGTATTTGGAGTTTTGTAGAGACCGAAGGGATGGTCAAATGAAGAAGGTATGTTCCGTTCCGTGTGTATCTTCTGGTTGTTACTTTAAATACGTGTAATTTTACAGTAGATACTTTGTGGTGGTTACTTATTGTAATGTAATAATATTAACTCTTACTCTCTTAACCTCTTTATAGGTATATTATCACTTGTGCATAACATAGATACATGTATTTCAATTTGTGAATATGGATGTCCTTGATAATTTTGAAAGTTTTGATGTTTTCAGGACTCAATTTATTTAAAGATACTAGCATGAATTTTAAATCGAATTTTCCTCTTCAAAGTTATGATATTTGTCACAATTGATATGATTGTATTTCAGTGATGTTTTGTTCTTTCTCTTGGTTAATAGTAACCGACATTCATTTAATAGAGTGTCCAAATATGATTGTGAAGGTGAATTTTTCATTAAACTAGTTATTATTCCATAAGCCAAACATTTAGAGAGTTCATAAATTGTCTTATAATATGATTAATTCCTTACTGTTGGAGTGCCAGGACAAAGTTACTCCCTCCATTTCAATTTGTTTGTCCTATTTTGACTTGGCATGGAGTTTAAGAAAGTGAAGAAACTCTTAAATTAAAGATATATTAAATGTACCAAAATGCCTTTTAATTTTTTGGTCTTAAACATGCCATGAAAAGAGACATTCTTTTTGAAACGGACTAAAAAGAAAAGTTAGACAAACCAATTGAAATGGAGGGAGTATTGGCACTGAGGCATAGTTGAGTGATTGATTCTTCATGAGATTATATCATATTAGAGAGCAAAAAAGTTCCAAAACATTGGAAATAAAGAGCTTAGGATAATATAATGAGTATAATGGAAGGCAGTTAATTTTTCTTTTATTGCTGTTTAAATGCCTTTTTTATTTGATAAGGTTGCATTTGTCAAGCATTGAGGGTTGTCTGTAATGTATTAGCTCTGCACCGTGTGCAGATTCGTGAGGTTTATGAATTTGTTTGCTACTTAAAAGTCCAAAGATGCAGGCTTTAAATGTGATTTTTTTTGCGTGTAATTGTAAATCATAGCAGTCAACACGCTAAACCTTGATTGCAAAGTTTGTTTACTAAGCCTATTCTGTATTTCTAGTTTCTAACAACTTTTCTTAGGATTTAACGAACAATAAATATTTCTTAATCTTTGGTTCTCTTACTTGTATTTATGCACTTGCATATGATCATTTGCAACATGGTCAAATCCATCTGATGTTGATTTTCCTCCTATATTTATGAATCCATGTGGCCCAAGGTTCTCTAAAAATCGCTAAGTTGTTTGTTTGACTGAAAAAGAGCTATGAGAGCTTGTTCTTGTATAAGTGCATCTGAATTCTCTTGATAATTAAAACCAGCTAGAGTCTAACTGGGTAAATGGTTGTGGAGAAAGGTGAATAGCTAACCAAGGCTTTTTACTATATGCTAAATACATATTTAATCAGATTAAAATTTGCCAATTGTTCAAGTAGGATTTGGAGAGAGCAATGAGAGTGTTTTAACTTGGATGGTATTCTCCGTGTCAACTCATTAAATGTTGAAAATGTTGAAAAACTGTGTTCTCGGATGCCTTATGCTTTTCTCATGCCTATTGTTCTTTAATAGGCCCTTGCACAGGCAATTAGGTTTCATCCTAAGGTGCCTGGAGTATGGATATATGCTGCAGCTTGGGAATTCGATAACAACTTAAATGCTGCTGCTGCTCGTGCCCTAATGCATAGAGGCTTGAGAGCTTGTCCAACTTCTGAGGATCTGTGGGTAGAATATCTCCAAATGGAGCTTACGTACCTAAATAAATTAAAGGCCCGCAAAGTTGTACTAGGAGAAGATAAGGGAACACTGGCTCATTCTGGCAAAAATGCTAAAGAGGAATAGTGGAGAAATGAAAACAAGGAATTATTTATGGCCCTTGATGATAAAAGAGAGGATGACAAATTATCCAACCTTCACGACGGAGACTCAAAGGAGAGACTAGATTTATTTTTTGAACAAGGTTTAAGTGTTCTTCAGACAGTTTACAGTGGTTCTATAAAAGCCCTCCCTTCAAGTTTCAGTTTAAGAACACAGTTTCTTGAGATAGTAGAAGCAACAAATTTAGCTCATTCAGAAGATATGAGAAATGAGATACTTGCTGATATGAAAAGAGACTTTTCAAAAGAACCAAAATATTGGGATTGGCTTGCAAGACAGGAAGTGATTGATCTTAATAATCCAGAGAGTACTGAAGCAGTGACAGCTGATCAATTAAGCAGAGCAATTCAGGTAATTCTAAACCTTATCCACATGTTCGATTTTGATGTTATAATCCAATCCCTATATTGCATGTCTAATGTAATAATTTCTGGACCTATTTTATCGAAGATCTTGTGAAAAGGACATTTGTTTGCCAGAAGTTTAGGCTTGCTATTTTGAAATAGAAGGTTTATCCTCAGTCATTGTTTGCTCCAATTCTCCAGTCTAAGAAAAAGTGGCATAAATTCTGGAATTACCCTTCTGAGTGTCCCTTCTAGTGTGGTTGGAAGATTGTTACTTCATGTGCAACAGAGCGTGCTATTTGAACTTTACTGTCGAGGACAATTTTGTACTTCTGTAGTGGCTAATTTAGATGACATCTACCAAAAGTCTTTGGTTGCAGATGAAACATGATGAGGCTTGTGCCCAACTGTTAGAGATCTTCCTAGTTTTATGATTTGATGTACTCTTTCAGTGCACTGGTAGCAAATCACTATTTTGCAGAATATCCTGTATAATTTTCTCCATTCATTATCAGGTGCAGGCAGCTGTATCATGATTGTTGTATTTTCTTTTTTTTAGGGATGAGGGGGTGGGGGTGGGGGTGGGGGTAGGGGTAGGGGGTGGAGAGGTGAGAGGTTTGGAGATTTCATTAGCTACAGTTCTCTTTTTATGGTTTATATCTGTACCTTGCTAACAAGGCTTCCTGCATCAATTATGTAGGTTTATGAGGAGAGTATAAAATTTATGCCTTTGGCCTCAATGTTTGATTGTTATGCAAAGTTCTTGATGGATGTCATCCATTTTAAAAATCAGGGAAGTCAATCTTCTGAGCACTTCAGTGCAACTAGTCATGGTATAGATCCTATTTCACATCTCTTGGTAGTATATGAGAAGGCTGAAACAATGGGGTGCATCACAGAGGATCTTGCTTGTCAACATGTTTCTTTTCTACTGCAACTTGAAAAAGTAGATGAAGCTAAGACTTTGTCGGCTAAATTTTGTTATGGAAAATTTTCAGCAGCAGTGTGGCTATGGGCTTTACGGTTCTCAATAGAAATGAGATTTATCCAGAATAACTGTACTCCAAATAAGGCAGTTCTGTCTTCTTTCTTTGAACCCCTGAGAAATGTTCTATTGGAAGTGCCCATATTAGAAGCAGAAACCATATGGCTTATGGTAGGCCAAAGCTTAAACCTTTCCCTATTAGAGGCTTTGTCATGCATTATATGATGGTGATAAAAACTATATTTCTCTTTCTGTGATAGCTGTGATATATGATCTTGCTTTCCAGTTGCATATATCAATATTTCTTCTGCTATTTCATATTTGGTGTAGAAAAAATTATGTAGATGAAGCTGAGTCCTTCCTAGATATTACTGATTACTTGTAAGCTGAGCAAGGGTATATATTTTGCTTCTTTTTTGACATGTAATTCTGTATCTTTGTACTGATGATTAATCTACTGTTTCTAAGAATAATAAAAAAATCTTCTGTTATTTTAATTGATTCCTTTTGCGAGCATTGAGGCTTGATACTTACAATAGCGTATCTTACATATAAGATGCATGTCTGGGAAGTGCTTACATTTCAGCACATTTTATTCAGTGCACGTTATGTTGGGTATGTGGAGATGTATCAGTGGTTGAGACATGCACATCACTACACTGTTTCACTCCTTTTGTGTTATGTTTTTCTTTTTCTATTTGCTTTTCTTACTTTCTTAGAATAGGGAAGTATTCATTGAGGGCTTTATGTGATTACATTTATAATGCAAGTTTGAGCAGTATTTATATGTTGGCAGATGCAGATCCCATTGAGTTCAGTGAATGTTACATTGTTGAGCATATGTTAGCATGTTGGAGACGTATAAGTAAATAACGAATGCATGTGGCAACACAGTTTCACTGTTTGTGTCTTTTTTGGCATAGAGTAGAATTCATATCTGGCTTGTTGTATTATACTGCTTGATTAAAGTTCCAAATTGGAATATTACCTTTATTTTCTAGAAGGCTCTGGTGCTTCCATATCATGGTAAAGGGGAACTGTCATTGTGCTATTATGGTGCCATTTATGGTGTTGGACCAGGGTGAGACTCGCATAATATAATTGCTAACTATTTGTGTCTTCTCTGGGTGATGAGATGGTGATGACTTGACTGGCAGCTTTATATGTTAGATTTGTCAGCTAGAAGGGCTTTGTCTTTCCCCTTTCTTTTTGGATTGTAGGGTTTACTGTGGTTGTGGGTAGAATTTAATTTGAGTACTGATTATTTATTAGACCTCATACTGAGGACATTTGGACGGAGTATTTGGAATGTAAGTTTAGTGACTCGAGGCAGGAGGACGAAGTGGTGGTGAGGTTGGACTCCCAGGATGTGTGTAAGAGGGATAGTTTTAAGTACCTTGGGTCTATGATCCAGGGGGATGGTGAGATTGATGAGGATGTTTCTAACCGTATTGGAGCAGGTTGGATGAAGTGGAGGCTCGCCTCGGGAGTGTTGTGCGATAAGAAGGTGCCCTTTAAGCTTAAAGGCAAATTCTATAGAGTGACAGTTCGTCCGGCCATGTTGTATGGAGCGGAGTGTTGGCCAGTTAAGCACGTTCACATTCAAAAATTGAAGGTGGCGGAAATGAGAATGTTGCGTTGGATGTGTGGGCTTACTAAATGGGACAGAGTTAAGAATGAGATTATCCTAGATAAGGTGGGAGTGGCTTCGGTGGAGGACAAGATGCGGGAAGGAAGGCTGAGATAAGTTATCTGGCTGAATTTGTTGGTAATCCTTGGAGTTTAGGTCTGAAATTATTGTGTAGTTGAATTCCAACTTTCTGATTGCAATATGCACCAAACATATGCACTTTTTGGTGATTTAGATCTTATCCTATTGTTTTTGATGATTTGCACCCCAATCTCCCTAGGAATATTGTTTTTAGTGATTTACACCCTAAGTCTTTTTTTTACAGCATGTCTCACAAAGTGGGGTCTGAAGAGGATAGAGTGTGTAAGCTTACATGTACCTCGGGGTGAGCTAGATAGGCTGTTTCTAAAAGACCCCTAGTTCAAGAAAAGATAATTCCTTATTATATTTATATAGTATATATCTGTTATGTAATCTTTGCAGTTGTTTTCTTGAGGGTGTTAGTGCGTGAGATTTTTTATTTCAGTGGGTAAGCACTTTTTTTGTTGCTGATGGTGTTTTTTGTGAGGTAATAATAGGTTTTGAGAAAGTTGGGATCTTTGACTTAATTAAGGTGGTTTTGTAATGAGTCATCCTATCCTTTCAGGCTTCACTTGTGGGATTATACTGGATCTCCACTTGTGGGATTACAGTGGATATGTTGTTGCACATGGTTTTGTTGTTGCACATGATTTAGGATTTAGCCCAAGTCAAGAATACAATTAAAATATCAATAATCAATAATATTCAACATATACTTTGGATCTTTTGCTGCTTTCCGTTATTGGAATCGTAGGATTTGGTAATGGACCACTCATACCAGATTTCTATACTCTATATATCTTTTCACATGTGTTCATTAGAATTTAAGTACAATCAAACTCAAAAGAAGAGTAAATCACATTCTGGAAAAGCTCAAACACATAACATGCATGTCTCAGTGGCTTTGGACTTCAATGAAAATGCTAAACTAATTTGTATTTTGTTAATTAAGTTCAAAGCTTGGCAAAAATGAAAAACTAGTTGCTTATTTTTAGTCTACTCTATCTTACTATAGTGATATATCTCAATCTGAAATGTTCTAATGAGATATTGAAGTGTTGATGAACGAGATCGAAGACATTGAATGGAGTAATGCTGTAAAGAGAGAGTATGAATTTGGTGTATTTCTTTTAATTGAGCAAATATTTTTATTCAATTTTTGCTTTCGGGTTTTCAGCTTAATTAAACATTCCTTTATTGCTTTCTTTTTCTTTTCTAATTTTAGTTTCCTGATTTACCTTCATAAATAATTGAAAATGATGACTATTTGTGAACTTGTAAGAATCTAAGGAGATTAGGGTGCAAATGATTTTAAAAAATATAGAACTAACTTCTTTATCATAAAAAGGGCCTGAACGTTGGGGTGTAAGAATATAGAGAGATAAAGTAGATGTTTGGACACATTTTGGTTGAAGTTGAAAAAATTAGTAGCATTTGAATTTTGAAGTTTGACCTTGAAAGAGAATTTGGATGTCCTTGTTTCTTAGTAGTATAATAATGTTTTCATGTTGAGTGCTTTATTTTTTGCTTTGTTTTTTTTTTTTTTAAAATTAAATATGACCATTGACCATCTATTAAAGGGGAAAGTACATTCATGCTCTCATAGGAGCAAATTAATTACAACCAAATGTCGTTTTCTTACAAAAAATACCCCCAAATTAATTACATTTGATACCCCCAGCCGACCTAGATGAGAATTCCCCCGATAAAAGGCACACGACCTTTCTTCCGCAATTCAAAAAAGGAAAACTATGTTCCTTTCCAAAATTTACTCCCTTCTCTGATTTTCCTTCTTCCCCAATTTAAATTGGCCATACCACAAAAATCTACCAATGGAGCAAATTGCGATTCTCGTACAATATCACAAGAGTTGAAACTCAGAGCAACAGTACATCACTACTGATGTTGAGGCTGTACTGGTTGAATCTACTTTGAATTATGAAACTTTGGTAGTAGAAATCTAAAATTAGCTCAAAATTTTTACTAGTGCAAACATTGACATCAAATAGGTAATTATACCTGGATATTCGTTATTAAGATAGTTAATCATATGGGTGTGAAAGTTTACATTGAATTGGAAAAGAAGAATCCTTACATCACTTTCTATCCTTTAGTGATATCCTACAATCACACACTATGAAATAGATACGCCAATGCTTGATTGCCCAGAAACACTAGCAAAAACACATAGACGCCAATGTTTGATTGCCTAGAAACATCAACAAGAAAACAAACTTATTGACTTTGCTAGAAACAAACACATCCTATAACACTGATGGGATAGATTTCTTCATGAGGAATTCCGTTCAAGAAACATAATTACAGACATATTCAAGCAAGCAATAGAAGTTCACCAAATATACACTGACAAACACACACTATCACATGATTTACAACAACATTCAGTATAGGAAGGTTTTCAAGATCGAACTCAAAAATTATGCAAAAATGGGTGTGATACCTATACAACATATCTTATACTTACATAGTATCATGAAGTAAATATACTGATAAATCCTTGTTGATACCATGATAGTATATTTATACTCTGATGGCAACATACAAAAGTCCATAAGTAGTTTATGGTAAACTCCTAAAATTCTTACTGATACCATGTCAATATTATATACTGTAATAGTAGCATTGAGGAAAAATTAGGCATCCATGGAAAAAAATCACAAAATGCTGAATGAAACCACAAAAGTGTATATATGCTCTGATGGTATCATCGTATATTTATACTTTGATGGTAGCATACAAATGTCTATAAGTGGTTTATGTTACACTTCTAAGATCCTGACTAATACCATGCCAGTATCATATGCTAGAATGGTAGCATTGAGGAAAAATCCAACATTCATGGGAAAATCATAAAATACTGAATGATATCATTACAATACACACACACACACACATATATATAATCTATATCTATATCTATATCTATATCTATATCTATATCTATATCTATATCTATATCTATATCTATATCTATATCTATATCTATATCTATATCTATATCTATATCTATATCTATATCTATATCTATATCTATATCTATATCTATATCTATATCTATATCTATATCTATATCTATATCTATATCTATATCTATATCTATATCTATATCTATATCTATATCTATATCTATATCTATATCTATATCTATATCTATATCTATATCTATATCTATATCTATATCTATATCTATATCTATATCTATATCTATATCTATATCTATATCTATATCTATATCTATATCTATATCTATATCAAAAGTGTGAAGGGCCTTAGAAATATTGTTTGAACTTTCTGCCCTTCAATAAAAGTCTTTGCTTTAGACAAAATCATCTTTTCACTATTTTTTTCTACTATTTAAGTGTTAAATTTAATTAAATATATTTATGATAAAACCTTTACTTATTAGAAGCCATCAGAATCAATGAAAACTAATACTTTTTTCATTAGTTTAAGAATTCTAAATCAACTAAATTTGATTTTAAGAAGATTTAAAAAATCAAGAAATAAATATAACCATTCACAGTTTCACACCATGTATACTATTGATACATGTAATTCATAGGCACAAAATTATTTAGCTTTATAATGTGTTTTAGAAATAGACCAGTACTGTAATTATTAATCTCATGTGAAAATTGTTTATTCATTTTCAGACCAGATAAAATGAATTCACGCCATAATTTTGTTAAATCATAAGTGAAGTGTGTATACATGACAAAATTACTGATCCAGTAGCATATGTGTAAAAGTTTTTTCGCGCTTCTGAATATTTAAATCAAATGAATATATACTTGTCAATATGCTTGTACATACATTTTTCACTTAATTATAATTAGTTAATATATTATCATTTAGTTAAATTACTTAATTATGATAAGTTGATATAGTTTATATAAGCGCCCGACACGAGTATATTTTTAGGATAGAGAGAGCATGCCAATTTTCTACTCCCCTTGTCCCAAATTTTGAAAATCGACTTTTCAATTTTGATATGAAAATTTTAAACTTTTTAAAATAAAATTTACTTATTTGTAGATTATGTAAAAAGTTTTATGAATCAAAATAGTTGACAATTCAAAAGATCTATAAGGAATGTGAAAATGTTTCATCAAATCTTTCCCACCTTAAGCATGGAAATTTTGAAAGCCTTGGTTTGAAGATTTGGAGATTTTGTCAATTTCCATTTCTAAATTTGGCATTTTGAGCGATTAAACTTCTAAATTTAAGATCTAAAAACCTAATATCGATGTATGGAAATAGATTAAAACGTTGACGAAATTCCGGCAACATGGCTACTAATTCTGGTAGAGCTGATCCACCGGATGAATCTATGAAGCAAAAGAAAGTGGAAGGAGTGAAGGAGTAGTGTGTGGCACCGAAGTATGCAGATTTGCTGAAGACTAAACCCTACGTGCATGAAAATAATAAGGTCCCTCCTAAACCAGTCATAATGATGCATGGGGAACCAACTGTGACATGAAAGTTATCTGAAGTGAAATCCTTGATCCTACAAGAGAATTTACAGTATGCAGTCATTGGTAAGTTCTCTTATGGAAAACTGGAGGTTAATGTATTACGAAAAGCTATCCCACTTCAATGTGGTATAAAAGGAGAAAGTACAATCGGGGTGATGGATTCAAGACATATTTTGATAAGATTGAATCAACTAGAGGATTATGTTCACTTGTTATCAACAGTAGCATATCATATTAAGGTCAATGATATGTATTGGCAAATGCAAATCCTCACATGGGATCTATGGTTTGAACCTGATGTCGAAACAAAAATAGAAATTGCATGGATCTCCATGCCATATTTACCACCAAACTTCTTTCCTAAAGAAATAATTTTTTCTATTGCATCTACAATTGGAAAACCATTAATGGTGGACATGGCTACCAAAAACCACACAAGGCCAAGTTGTGAAAGAGTGACGGTTGAAGTTGACCTTATGGCTAAACTACCACGTAGAGTGAAGATCAATGAAGAAGATGATATAAGTGGAGAGATCAAGTCAAAGTGGATTAATATTCAGTATGAACACAAGCCAAAATACTATAAGGAATATTGCTTATAGGGTCATGATGAAGCCTCTTGCTGGAACATTCACCTGAAGATGTATGAGAAGATCCAAGGATAAAGAGAGGGCAAAGAATATGAGAAGGATAAGGAAAAGGGGAAGGAGCAAGGATAGAAAGCTGCAGCAAAGGAGAACAATAAGAATCAATGGTTACAAAGAAGAATCAAATACAAAAGGGACAAGTATGGGCATATAGTTGGAGAGGTAGAGGACAAGATAGAGGAGATCCAGACATCAAATGCATTTGATATATTGAATCAAGAACAACAGGAGAATCAATAAGAATCCAAAACTATGCATCACAAGGAGAGTACTAAAGAATGGGTGACAAAGAGATTTGGTAAAGGAGAAGTAATAGAGCAAGAAAAATTGCAAAGTATTGAGAAAAATCAAGATCAATCTGAGGGCAGTAGCAAAGAAATTAATGAGCAAGAAAAAGTAGCAGAAGTAGCACAGAACAAGGAAAATGAAACACAGCAAACACAGTTTCAACAACAGAAGAAGGATGGGGTACAAACCTTTCAGATTTCTTAACTTTTGGATAAAGGGGTAGAGGTGTTTGTTAATACTAGTGTATGCAAAATGCAATCAGAATGAAAGACAGGTTGTGGCAATCCTTAAGAGAGATGGATATTACTATGCAACACTCATGGTTAGTGGGTGGTGATTTCAATGTAATAAAAAATGAGAAGAAAAAACTAGGGGGATTACAAGTCACAGTTGATGAGACAAAAGATTTCAATCATTGTATTAGCATGTGTAACCTGGAGGAATGTGTTTTCAAAGGAAGTAAATTTACATGGTGGAATGGAAGAATAGATGAAGAGTGTATTTTTAAGAGGCTGGATAAGGTTTTGGTTAATGAAAAAATACATGAGGTGTTTCCAGTTATGGAATTGGAAAATCTAGTAAGGCGTGGGTCTGATCATGCTCCAATATTGTTGCAGTTTAGCAAATCCAGTAAGCAACTGATCAGACCTTTTAGATTTC